>CM065593.1:128698167-129898167 GCA_033119425.1 Bufotes viridis | reverse complement strand
TATAAACTGCTGACATCTGTGCTGCAGATGTCAGCAGTTTATCCGGGGGGCTGCTGTACCTTTGCAGCCCCCCGGCAGGATAGGATAGCAGAGGAAGGGAGCTCCCCTCCCTTCCCATCACCCGCTGCTCTGTTATGGCAGCGGGTGATGGTTACCATGGCAGCAGGACGCTTTTAGAAGTGTCCTGCTCTCCATGGCACTGAAACTCTGAATAGGCTTTTGATAAAGGCAAAAGCCTATTCAGACTTTGTAAAGTAAAAAATACAGTAAGTACACTATATAGTGTACTTACTGTATTATATAGACACCAGATCCACTGGATCTACAAGAACCAAGTGGGTCTGGATCAAAAAAAAAATGAGAAAAATACATATCACTGAATAAAAATTAAAAAAATCAAATACACTACACATATTGGGTATCGCCGCGTCCGTAAAAATCTCCTCTATAAAAATATCACATGACCTAACCCCTCACACAAATACTGTAAAAAAAACCCCCAAAAAATGGTGTAAAAATAAAAAAATATGGCTCTCAGACTATGGAGACACTAAAACATATTTTTTTTTTCTAAAATACTATTATTGTGTTAAAGTAAAATAAATAAATAAAAAGTATACATATTATGTGTCGCCGCGTCCGTAAAAACCTGCTCTATAAAAATATCACATTATCTAACCCCTCAGGTAAATACCGTAAAAAAAATAAAATAAAAACAAAGTAAAAAAAAAACATTTTTGTCACCTCACATCTCAAAAACTGTATTAGCAAGCAATCAAAAAGTTATATGCACCCAAAAATAGTGCCAATCAAACGGTCATCTCATCCCGCAAAAAATTATACCCCACATAGGACAATCACCCCAAAAAAATAAAAAAATATGGCTCTCAGTCTATGGAGACACTAAAACATGATTGGTTTTGTTTTAAAAAATGATAATATTGTGTAAAACTTAAATAAATAAATAAAAAGTATACATATTTGGTATCGGCGCGTCCGTCGCAAGCTGCTCTATAAAAAAAAAAAAAAGATACATGACCAAACCCCTCAGGTGAACACAAGAAAAAAAATAAAAAAAAATACGGTGTCAAAAGCCATTTTTGTCACCTTACATCACAAAAAGCGTAATAGCAAGCGACCAAAATATCATATGCACCCCAAGATAGTTCCAATCAAACCGACATCTCATCCCGCAAAAAATGAGCCCCTACATTTTTAAAAATGCTGTATTATGTAAAACTGAAACAAAACCCCCCAAAAAGTAGCCATATTTGGTATTTACTCGTCCGTAGCAACCTGCTCTATAGAAATAGCACACAATCTAACCTGTCAGTTCAACGATGTAAATAACAAAAAATAAAAATGGTCCGAAAATAGCTATTTTTTTGCTAATTTTCCATTTTAATCAATTTTTCCAGTAACAAAGCAAGGGTTAACAGTCAAACAAAACTCAATATATATTTCCCCAATTCTCTAGTTTGCAGAAACACCCCATATGTGGGCGTAAACTGCTGTATGGCCAAACGGCAGGGCGTAGAAGGAAGGGAACGCCATATGGTTTTTGGAAGGCAGATTTTGCTGTTTTTTTGACACCATGTCCCATTTGAAGCCCCCCTGATGCACCCCTACAGTAGAAACTCCAAAAAAGTGACCCCATTTTGGATATGGGATAAGGTGGCAGTTTTGTTTGTATTATTTTAAGGTAAATATGATTTTTGGTTGCTCTATATTACACTTTTTTTGAGGCAAGATAACAAAATATAGAAATTCTGAAATTTCATCTCCATTTGCCAATAACTCTTGTGGAACACCTAGAGGGTT
The DNA here is from genome assembly GCA_033119425.1 of Bufotes viridis. Lineage (NCBI taxonomy): Eukaryota > Metazoa > Chordata > Amphibia > Anura > Bufonidae > Bufotes > Bufotes viridis. The sequence goes on along the minus strand of CM065593.1, from coordinate 129,896,346 downwards.
AACAAAGTTTGTAAAATCGGTTTTGAATACCTTCAGGGGTGTAGTTTCTTAGATGGAGTCACTTTTTGGGAGTTTCTACTCTATGGGTGCATCTGGGGGCTTCGAATGGGACATGGTGTCAAAAATCCAGTCCAGCAAAATCCACCTTCCAAAAACCATATGGCGTTCCTTTCCTTCTACGCCCTGCCGTTTGGCCATACAGCAGTTTACGCCCACATATGGGGTGTTTCTGCAAACTACAGAATCGGGGCAATAAATATTGACTTTTGTTTGGCTGTTAACCCTTGCTTTGTTACTGGAAAAAATGGATTCAAACGGAAAATTTTCCCCCCCAAAAAAAATCGAAATTCTGAAATTTTATCTCCATTTGCCATTAACTCTTGTGGAAAACTTAAAGGGTTAATGATGTTTGTAAAATCAGTTTTGAATACCTTGAGGGGTGTAGTTTCTAGAATGGGGTCATTTTTGGGTGGTTTCTATTATGTAAGCCTCACAAAGTGACGTCAGACCTGAACTGATCCCTAAAAAGTGGGTTTTTGAAAATTTCTGAAAAATTTCAAGATTTGCTTCTAAACTTCTAAGCCTTGTAACGTCCCCAAAAAATAAAATGGCTTTCCCAAAATGATCGATACATGAAGTAGACATATGATGAATGTAAATCAATAACTTTTTTGGGCGGTATTACTATGTCTTATAGAAGTAGAGAAATTGAAACTTGGAAAATTGCTAATTTTTCTAAATTTTTGGTAAATTTGATATTTTTTTATAAACAAAAATGAAATTTTTCGACTTCATTTTACCAGTGTCATGAAGTACAATATGTGACGAAAAAACTATCTCAGAATGGCCTGGATAAGAAAAAGCGTTTTAAAGTTATCACCACATAAAGTGACACTGGTCAGATTTGCAAAAAATGGCCTGGTCCTAAGGTGAAAATGAGCCTGGTCCTTAAGGGGTTAATATAAATTAAATTTAAATTTCATAACATTAAAGGTTTACAGTAGTTTATTTCAAGATAGAAAAGCATAAAAAGACGCACCTAGGTTTTTGAGGAGAAAAATAAGAAAAAAATTATTTTTAACCATAAGGTGAGCATTTGGTGGGATTTGAACTAATGGTGGCCTGTGGATGGCACTGTTTTTTGGGGGATCTGTGGATGGCACTGTTTTGGGGGGTCTGTGGATGGCACTGTTTTGGGGGTGGGTCTGTGGATGGCACTGTTTTGGGGGGGTTCTGTGGATGGCACTGTTTTGGGGGGGGGATCTGTGGATGGCACTGTTATTGGGGGGGATCTGTGGATGGCATTGTTTTGGGAGGGGATCTGTGGATGGCACTGTTTTTCTTGGGGGGGGGGCTGTGGATGGCACTGTTTTTTTGGGGGGTCTGTGGATGGCACTGTTTTTGGGGGGATCTGTGGATGGCACTGTTGTGGGGGGATCTGTGGATGGCACTGTTATGGGGTGATCTGTGGATGGCACTGTTGTGGGGGGATCTGTGGATGGCACTGTTGTGGGGGGATCTGTGGATGGCACTGTTGTGGGGGGATCTGTGGATGTCCCATATATAGCATCATATGCTATATATATGTCATCCACAGATCCCCCCTAAGTGCCATCCACAGACCGATCCCCCCCTAATTGTCATCCACACTGACCCCCTATAAGTGCCATCCACACTGATCCCCCATAAGTGACCCCCAACACTCAGAATTAATAGTGATATAATAAAGCAGAGACCTTTTTTTCTTCAGAATCGTGCCACACTCCGGAGCCCAGTGCCGCCTCCTAGTTAATTTATTCACCTCACTTGCAGCTGACGTAATCTCGCGCAGTGCGTTGGCGCAAGATTACGGCGCTTCTCTTCAATTATGTCAGCGCCAGTGAGGTGAGTAAATTAGCTATTTTGCACGTCAGATAGACACACACGCAGGGACAGACAGACAGAGACACACACAGGGACAGACAGACAGAGACACACAGGGACAGACAGACACACATACACCATGGCCCTCAGAATACACCTGGATCTGTGCTATAAACTCCCTTAATTGCACCAGATTCCACTCCACTTGAACCCCACTGCTCCTGAGTACTCCACCTGCTCCCTCATACATGAGCTGCCCCTCACCTGCTCTCCATGAAGCTCTGTGCACTCCAGGACTGCAGCACATCCTCCCTCACTGAGCAGCCTGCAGGCACACAGCCCCTCCTCCCTCCACACGCTGCTGCTGCTGTCGGGGTTTGTCCATGTGACTCTGAAGGAGCATGTGACCAGTGATGTCACAGACCTCCTTCTAGCAACTACATTCTACCCATGGATCTGCCGAGACTCCAGCTATCTTGTTCTCAGAACAAGCTAGCTGGGGCCCGGGGCCCCGGGAGGTAAGGGACAGGCTGCAGAAGGAAGAGGGGGAGGAGCACACTGGGCCCCAGAGCCGGCTTCCACAATATAAAAAAAAAAAAAAAAGGGTTTCAGGACTGGCCGGGCCCCCCCAGGTCCGGGCCCCTTACTGGGGTATGGGCTGTACCCCCCTGATGGCGGCCCTGCATGCGCCTTTCAACTGAACCGGGCCTGGATTGCCCCGGACTTCTCTACTCCACCTGATGAAAGTGGCTGAACATAAAGTCATTTTAAATGTGTTATTTGTAATAATGTACTGAATACACTGTAATCACATACACCTCTGCCACCACCAAAAAGGATATATGGTTCAATCTTCTTTTTCACGTCCTTCTCCTCCTCCTCCATCATATGAACATGCTTTTTAGGCTGCCCTGGCAAAATAATGTTTTATAGGGTCAGGAAACTCTTTCACAGGTGCCAGAGGCGACACTCAGAACCCTCTCTGTGGGCACCCTTACCTCTGAAAAAGTCTGTGGTGCACCAATATGTCTTACACTTTTCCTGCCAATCATCAGTGTCAGGTAAGCCATGAATGGCACAGACAGCAAATTGACTGTAGGAAGGCTACTATAGCTAAATAATAAGGAACATGGAAGATATACTATATTGGACTGTAGTATTCAGGGTAAATGATTGTGTGGACACTTGACCAAGTCTCTCAGATTTTATCTAGAGTAAAGGGCTTAGTCCATATGTTATGCTTGCATCTATTATTATAGTGCATTATTTGCTGTGATTTTGTAAATGTAGCCATATACATCTGCGCATTTAATACCAGATCGTGCAGGATGGTTTATATATAGTTTTTTCTGTGATTTGTTTGATTTGTCTTGAAGGAGTGGCACATATAGGTGTGTGTGTCTCTCCTCCCACCGGTTGCTAATGCACATGGAGGTAATAAGGGGCAGCACAGCATATGTGCGGAGACTGTGCTCCTGAAAAATGCGCTACAGCACGAATAGGTTAGCATAGGAACCTGCCTGAACTGAGACCACCTTGTCTCCTGTTAGGTGGGCTTAGATGTATTTTGATCAAAATGTATTGAATGACCAAGTGTCTCAGACTTTATCTAGAGTGAGGGCTTAGTCCATATGTTATACTTGCATCTATTATTATAGTGCATTATTTTCTGTGATTTTGTAAATGTAGCCATATACATCCGCACATTTAATACCACATCGTGCAGGATGGTTTATATATAGTTTTTTCTGTTATTTAAATGATTGTGTGGACACTTTGCGATAAATGCATTTGTGGTTGCAGTTTGGGCAATCAGGTTCTAAAAGGGTCGCCATTGCCTTCACTGTTTTAGATGGTTAACGCACCTGGAGGCCCTCAGCTACATTATTTTAAACTTGTAGAGCAAACCAGCTCACCTGCTGCATATGTTTCAGTCCATGGGTGCACAGGATTCCATGGTAAGACCTCTTTAGACAGGAAAAGTAACGGGAAAATAATCCAGCACTCCAAAACAATTTTGAGCCGTCGGTTCCTTTTTTGCGGTGTTGAGTTATTCATATCATAATTCAACCTCCATTCGCGTGATTCGCGGTCTACGCTTTTCGAACTCTCCGGTTCTTCTTCGTGACACCATGTGGGACTCTGATCCACTAAGTTCCTCCCCTAAGTGGGGGGAGGGAAACTCAGGTGCCCAAACAATCAAACTAGATCAGAAGTCCACATAATAGCTGAAGTCTCTTTAACATGTGATAGATTAAAACCATGCTTTTAATAAAATACATCAAACAAAAAACAAAGAATATATATGCGCTTAAAAACACATTCACAATAAAATACTATCCACTATCGGAAAACTGGTTTTGGCAGTCTGCCTGTTTAGTAGTCCGAAAAACTGAGTAATGTGTACGAAGCCTGATGTGAGGCAGCAGAAAAAACTGCATGGCATAAAACAAGAAAAAAGGGAGAAAACAGCATGGACTTTGTTCTAAAACAACCACAAGCAGTAGAGTCAATAGAAGTGCATCAGTTCCTCTTATAGTTCAAGCCTTTGGGGTATCTAGTTTTTAATGTAAAAATCCAGTATGCCTCTCTTTGCAGCAGTATTCTCTTGATGCTGCCACCTCTTAAAGGAGAGGTCACTTTCTCTATTCCAAAAGCACTAAAGGTACGTGCACTTCTATTGTGGCTCTCCACAAAATGTTTGGCAGCTACTTATATAGTTCAGATGTTTTAATATCCCATTTTTGAGTTTGCGTGTGGTATTCCCCACATATAAAATATCACATTGAGTGCACCTGATGATATAAAAAACATGAGTGCTATTACAATTGATGAAGGATTTTATCGCAAAGTCGAACTGTGTTGAGTCACTATAGGTTTTTGTGGGTATGGTGCACATGTATGTCTTGCACGGATGGCCTCCACAGCATGCAAAGCCTGTGTATCTTAACCAGGTGTGAACACTGGTCTTAGGACTAGAAGCAAAAAAAGAAGGTGATAAAGTGGAAGCTAACGTTGGAGAACGCCTTGGTACCATCCTATATCACTCACTAAGGAGACCGTACACGGCATCATCCTCATAAAGGATATAAATACTGCCCTGGATGATCCTCTTAATAGCTTCAAATTGCCTGCTGTATGTTAAAGTTAACGTGGGCAGGGGTATACATAGAAAACACTGGGCCCCATGGCAAGAATCTGAATTGGGCCCCCTTGTGAGTGACCCATCGCACCCCTTAGGGTACATGCACATCTGCTGCAGAGGTTCCAGCAGAAGCCTCTGTTGCAGATTCTGGCAAAAACAAAGGGCAAAACACCGCTGCATGTGGGATCTCGAATGACCCCATGATTGTGAATGGGATCTGGCATGTGCCAGCAGTGTTTGGCATATGTTGGATCTGGCAATTCTGGAATTCTGCTGGAATGCTGGAACAGAATACCAAAAACTGATCGCAAGTGATTACCTAGACTTACCCAATGAACTGTGCCCGCTGCTGCTACTTCTTATATAGTGTGTTATCCTTCCCCCATGAACTGTGCCCACTGCTGCTACTTTTCATATAGTGTGTCATCCTTCCCCCCCACGGACTGTGCCTGCTTCTACTTAACCTCCTCCCCAATGCTGAGCGCACTCAGGGCCTGGGGCAGATCTTCACGGAGCTGTACTGGAGTCTGGACTGGTGACAGTGCGGGATCAAGTCAGGTCCGGACTGGTCAGTCAGGTCACAGTGCGTCGTGTGCTGGAAGAGGAACAGAACAGGGACATTTTACAAAGTGCAGACACCAAAAACTAAAGGATTTATTCCAGTCACAACTGATGTATGTTTCTCTGACTGCTGCAGAACCTCCTAGTACACATCTCAGCTGCTGCAGAACCTCAATTTACACACCTCAGCTGCTGCAGAACATTATAATACACACATCAGCTGCTGTAGAACCTCCTAATACATACCACAGCTGCTGCAGAAGCTCATAATACATACCTCAGCTGTTGCAGAACTTCATAATACACATCTCAGCTGCTATAGAACCTCATAACACACACCTTAGCTGCTGCAGAACATCATAATCTGATGCTAGAGATCATATAAGACTTGGATCACATCTGTGTTGGGGCCTCAGTAACAGATCAAGTCATAAATGCTGGACACAATTTTATATCCTGGCAGATGGAAATCTGTCAGATCTCATCATGGTGCCAGATCTGGAACTGCAGTGATTTTTGTTGTTCTGCCCCTATGACAGGACAGAACAGCGAACGTCACCTCAGCTGCTGAGGAAACTCCTAATATACACCTCAGCTGCTGCAAAACTTCCTAATACACACCTCAGGTGCTGCAGAACATCATATTTGTGACAGGGGAACTACAAGTCTCATCATCACCAGATTGTTGGTATTGGAAATTAGGGGGCAACACAGGGAGAGGTAAAATGGAGAGAACTACAACTCCCAGCATGTCCAGGATGTTATTATTGGATACAAGTGGATATTACACAGAGACAGTATAAAGCTGGGTTCACATCACCGTTTAATTTTCCATATGTCTGATCCGTCAGAAGAACAGAAAAAAAAGAAAAAAAATCTGTAATTTCCAGTTCTGCATATTTGGCATCCGTTTCAGCCATTTCCGCCTGAGATCCGTTATTTTAGATGGAAAAAAGTCTTGCAAAATGGAAACCTAAATGGTGATGTGAACCCAGCCTAAGAAGAGAGAACTACAACTCCCAGCATGTCCAGATTATTATAGGGCATCATCCAGTACTAGGTGAGAGCTTTGAAAGGAAATAGCTATAACCCCCAGTATGGCCAGACTTATTATGGGGCATCAGTATACATTACAGAGAGGTGATATAAGAGGAGAGAGCTACAACCCTATTACCAGACTGTACTAGGGCATACATTGAAATTACATGGAGAGAGATATAATAGAACAGAACTACAACTCTATTACCAGACTGTGCTAGGGCATACATTGACATTACATGGAGAGGGATATAATAGGATAGAACTACAACTCCCAGCTTTCCTAGCATGTTATGTAGGCTATCCCAGGACACCACCAACCTCTATTCCAGGCACCACACAGAAGCTCTGCCCCCTCACAGCCACATCCCATAGGTCTTTCACCAGTCCTCTGCACTGGTCACATGATGATGACATCACCAAACGTCCTTCAGACTTCTTCTGCTCTGCTATTCCTTGGCTTCCTGCACTGGTCACATGGTTGATGACATCACCAAACGTCCTTCAGACTTCTTCTGCTCTGCTATTCTCTTTTCACACAGGTAGCTATACAGCTGTAATTAGTGGGCAGGGCGTATCCTCCACTGCGGGCCCCCTTCCCTCAGGGGCCCCATAGCAGCTGTATGGTCTGCCTCTATTGGAGGTACGCCACTGAACGTGGGTATACCTGAGGTGCCTATAGCTGTTTTATTATTTCTAAACAGTAAATCCTTGCGACTTTTTTTGCGGGCAATGTTACTACCTCTATTAATCATCCACTGGGGATAGCCACGTTCTAAAAGTCGCCTGGTTACTGTTTCACATTCCTGATTAAAGGCCCCCTCACTATTGCAATTTCTCCTGGCCCTGATAAATTCTCCCACCGGTACGGATTTAATGGTATGTGTCGGGTGGTGACTGTTCGCTCTTAAAATGGTGTTTCCTGAGGCTGGCTTGCGATATGTGGAGGTTTTAATCTCCTGATATGGAATGCCAGAAAGAGTCAGGTCTAGAAAATTCATGAATATGCTATTATACGTAAAAGTAAATTTAAAATTATAAGGGTTATTATCTAAGTACTCCATGAAAGAGGGTATGGCAGGTACATCGCCCCTCCAGATTAGGAGCAGGTCATCGATTTTCCTGCCATTCCACTCTATTGCAGACACGTAGGGGCTATCAACGGTAAAGATATAATGTTCCTCCCAATATGACATTACTAAATTGGCTAGGGATAGGGAGAATTTTGCCCCCATTGAAACCCCTCATATCTGCAAATAAAACACCCCATCAAAAGAAAAATATTTATGGGTCAGGAGAAATTCTGTTACTTCCAAAACAAAGCTAATTTGTTCTTTCCCATAGCAACTATATTTATGTAAATTATATTCCAGAGAGAACAGAGCCACCATAGGTGATATGGAGGGATAAAGGGACACCATATCCGTGGACAACATGTAAATTCTGGTGACCACTTCTTATTAAACAGACTTCTGAGTATGGCCCCTGTATCTCTCAAATACCCAGGGACTCTGGCTAAGGCCTCATGCACACGGCCGTACAAGTGTATTACTGTAGTCCAGCGGCAGCATGAAGCGCACGGCGTGACGCCGTGCACTCCTGCTGTCAGCTGGATTCCAGGCCGGGATACCACGTCCGCGCACGGCCATGTTCCACGGCCGAGTGCATGAGGCCTAAGAGAGGCATACTGGATTTTTAGATTAAAAACTAGATACCCCAAAGGCTTGAACTATAAGAGGAACTGATGCACTTCTATTGACTCTACTGCTTGTGGTTGTTTTAGAACAAAGTCGATGCTGTTTTCTCCCTTTTTTCTTGTTTTATGCCATGCAGTTTTTTCTGCCGCCTCACATCAAACTTCGTACACATTACTCAGTTTTTCGGACTACTGAACAGGCAGACTGCCAAAACCAGTTTTCCGATAGTAGATAGTATTTTATTGTGAATGTGTTTGTAAGCACATATATATTCTTTGTTTTTTGTTTGATGTATTTTTATTAAAAGCATGGTTTAATCTATCACATGTTAAAGAGGCTTCTGCTACATTATTTTAACTCAGTTTCATTGAGCCCAGGGCCAAAGCCTCTGCCTGAACCATCAGCATCACGCCCACTTTCACTTCCCTTTGTGCACACTGTCACAGGGCGACGATTACGCGCCTCTTCCCTCTTGCGCCGCCGCCGCTATGAGCGCTGAGCGCAGAGCCCCTCGACGTCCTGGTCACCCAGGCAAAGTGGGGCGGTGCACGTCCGGTCGCACGCTTCCTCTCTGTGCGGCCGACGTTCCCCGTTCCTGCAGAAACACTGTATTGGCTGAGCACCGAGCTGGGCACTCGGCGCTCAGCTGCAGAGGTCTGGGCAGGTCATATGACGCTGACCACGTCACATGACCTCTTCCCTGCAGTATTTAAACAGAGAACCTACTGGCCACAGGTTGCCTGTGATTAATTTTCTAGGGCTCTCTGATACTGCTACTTCTGTGCTATTTGGACCTGTACTAGTTTTTTACCCGCTACTTTTTGCTCCCTTGAACCTGACGCGACCTGTTGGATTGACCTTCGGCTTGTTACCTGATCTGACTTCGTATTTCCCCTGTGTACTGATGTGACCTCCTGGTTTGACCCTTTGGCTTGTTTATGGACTTGTCTTGCTTCTCTTTATTGACACGACCTCAATGTTTGTACTCCGCTAGTGAGTTGCCATGTAGCCTTGCTCAGTCTGCTACTATTGCCACTACGCCTATCTGTCTCTGTCCTCCTTCTCTCCTCCGCACTTACTAAAGTTAGGGACCGCCGCCCAGTTGCGCTCCGTTATCTAGGACAGACAATTGCAAGTAGGTAGGGACAGAGGCTTGGGTGGCAGACTGGGGGTGCACAAACTCTCTTCCCTTTGGGTGGCATTACATTCGCCTTGTTCATATTAATGGTTTTGTCTGTAGATGTGGTGCAGATTGTTTTACTGTCCGCTAAAGACACAGTTTTCTGATGGATGCAGGACAGTATTGGATACAAAAACCCACAGGTTGTGGACACTTTACAAGGCCCAGATGAATGAAAGTTGTGATAGACACAGTGTTTTCAGATACAGTTCAGTATGGGATACAAAAACCCACATGTTGTGGACACTTTTCAAGGCCCAGATGAATGGAAGTTGTAATAGACACAGCGCTTTTAGACACAGTTCAGTATGGGATGCAAAAACCCACAGGTTGTGGACACTTTTCAAGGCCCAGATGAATGGAAGTTGTAATAGACACAGCACTTTTAGACACAGTTCAGTATGGGATGCAAAAACCCACAGGTTGTGGACACTTTACAAGGCCCAGTATTGGAAGCAAAATACAACATATGTCAGCCAGTATACTAGGCCAAAGATAATGGAATTTGTAATATACACAAAAATATACACACTGTATTCAGATATAGTTCAGTATTGGAAGCAAAATACAACATATGTCAGACAGTATACTAGGCCAAAGATAATGGAATTTGTAATATACATACTGTATTCAGATGTAGTTCTATATTGGATACAAATTTGTTCCAAATAAAATGTATTCTCTGCTGGAATACTGTATATAAGGTTGCGGCATAAACGCACACACAGATGTGCACAAAACTAGTTAACTATGGCCAAAATATAAATCCCTCTCTGCTGGAGAAATTAATATAACAGTTGCAGATTGAATGCACTCACAGATGTGGCACAAATTAGGTTAATTTCCCCTGAAAAACTAATTTCTCTGATGGTGCAGTGTATATCTCACTAGCAGGCACACTGTAGTGAATAAGCCCCTTTTTATAATGTCTGCCCAACACACTGCTCTATGATGGTGCAGTGTATATCTCACTAGAAGGCACACTGTAGTGAATAAGCCCCTTTTTATAATGTCTGCTCCACACACTGCTTTCTGATGGCGTACTGTGGATGTCACTAATCTGAAATCTTTCTGTCTTTTAGAAGTTTGGGTACTTAGTGCAGGGCTTGAAAATCGCTTTTTTATCTGTCACTTCCTGAAGACGCCTGTCCCTGCTGAATAGTGCTAATAGTGCTGAATTAAACCCCTTCTTTAAAAAAAAAAGGTTCTGCACTGCTGTCAAACACACACACTGTAGTCCTTAAAAGGACTGTTTGGTCTTTTGATAAGGTTTTTAGAGTAAAATTAGTAAGTTTACAGCAAAACACTATCTGTCCCTGCCTGCTGTCTGCTTTCCCTAAAGCTGAATGATCTGAGCATCGGACCTCAGCTCCTATATTAACTTGCATAACGTTTTCCGACCAGCCAATCAGTGTAAGGCTTACAGCTAACATGTCTATGGCCTTCAAAATATAAAAGAAAGTCCAGCTTGAGAAAACAGTATAAACTTTATTCTTACCAGTGCAGAAAAATCCGTTACAGTTGCGTCAATGCGTTTCGGATCAGAAAACTATAGCGATCCTTAATCATGACAAAATGCGAACTGATGGTGGGTCTGGTTAAATAAGGCTCAACCTGAGTTCCAATCAACCTAGACTCCGCCTCACCCTTATGCAAATTCAACATTTTACATTAACATATAATCATAAAAAGGAATTAAAAACCATATGGAAAAACAAGAAAGAACCACTTAGTAATGTAAGATTAAGTCGTGCTTACGATTTAGTCCCTGTGGGGAGCAAGTGCCCATATTGTAGATCCAGAATGACTCCCTATTAAGGAGTTTTTTTTCTGAAAATCTCTACCCCTTGTTGGTGGAAACACACGCTCCACTTCCTGCACTATCATACTTTCCATACTCCCCGCATGCACGGCTGCAAAATGTAGGCTCGCTGCAGAAACATTCCTAGCGCGAAAGTGCAGAATATCGGAAATGTGTCTGAAGATCCGAATTTTTTAATTGTTGGTGTGCAGCCGATATATTGCAAGGAGCACAGTTTGCAGGTGATACAATATACCACATAAGATGTATTACAGTTAATCTTTTGCTTCACTGAAAAGGCTCTATTTTTTGCACATGAAAAAAAAAGGTTCCCCTGTTGCATAAATGAACAACATGTACAAATTTTATGTCCACATTTAAAGTTGCGTAGAAAACGCAGCCACACTGGATGAGCCTGCGATTTTTCCCAATACATAGATGAACTGATCTTATTACGTAATGTTGGAGCACGTCGTGCAACGCATTTGATGCCATCCCTAATAACCTCACACCATTGTTCTTCAGTACGAAGCACTGGTAGGTGTTTCCTAATAATTTTGCATATTCCAGGCTATAACTGGTAACAAATGTGGGCGCCCGACTGTGATTATTAGATTTCTTTTTAGATATTTTTTGCTGAGTGGGAAATCCCAGACTCTTTTGAGAGGATTGTAGTGCATCTCTGTGAGCAGTATTCAACAAACGCCATGGATATTTTCGAACTGAGAGGCAATTGGCAGCAGCACACATCTCCATGCGGCATTCCTCCTCTGTAGTACAATTTTGCCTAATGCGAATAAATTCACCCTTTGGAACATTATTAATAATATGGGATGTCGCATGGAGAATGGTGTTGCCGGCTGTATCCTTGCGGTAGGTGCTAGTAGTAACTTTGTGATTGGTACAATCCCCCGTCAGAGTTAAATCCAAAAAAGCAATAGACATAGCACTTGAAGAAAGAACAAATTTTAGTTTGTATGCATTGTCATTAAGAAACTGTCCGAAGAGTGGTACGGCCGCCACATCGCCCGTCCATATAAACAGCAGGTCGTCGATGTAGCGACCGTACCATTTCAATGACAACGTCCATAGGTTAGAACCTGAAAAAAGGTGGGACTGTTCCCATCATGACATGTATACATTAGCGAGGGAAGCGGAAAATTTTGCCCCCATCGACACACCTGTCAATTGTAGAAAGAATCTCTTGTCAAACACAAAAAAATTATGCTGCAACAAAAAAAGCACCACTTTACAAATGTATTCTCGGAATGTAAAGTGTAAAGGGATACCACATCAGCAGTTATCCACATGCATTCAGAGCTCCACTATAAATCATGTACTGCCTGTAAGACACTTCTAGTATCCTTAAGGAAACCTGGTATACTTTGAACCAGAGGCGGAAGGATACTATCAATCCAGTCTGATAATCTCTCTGAGAATGATGAGACTGCTGTAGAAAAGAAACATTAACTAATTCCTGAAAAGTCAAAGATGAAACTGTAACCACAATGTCATGCAAACTATTAGAGTAATAATTTTAGCCAGGAGCTGACACATCATTGTCATGCATTTGAAAGACAGTATTACTCCCCGCATCCGGAGTCTCTTGAGTAACAGTGTCCACCAGGTTCAGGAAATGTTTTTTAACTGTTAAATTCGGAGCAAACCTGTTAACATCTAAGATGGTTTGATATATGCCCACATTACATGTAGGTGAAAAAGAAAGTCCTTTGAAAAGGACGTCACATTGTAACTGACTGAAAATTTTTACCGACAAATTCAATACCTGAATATCTTCTAGGTCTTTTTGTTATGCTATGGCCTTACACTGAAGGAAATTTTATTACCTGGACCTTGATTGGCTGCTTCGGATGCGCCAAACATGCGGGTGGGAGACTAGAACAATGCGATGAACACACGTGGCGCTCGGCCTAGTTAAGCCAAGCGCTGAGCATAGCGATGCTCGAGCCGAACCAATACTCGGCTGAGCATGCTCTCTCATCACTATTCACAAACTAAGTGCTTACCTTTTATGGTGACAGGTGCTACAATCCCGAGAGGATGATTGAGACTGTTCACAGTGGATAGGATTCCTCTTCTTGGGAATGGCTTTTCTGCTGAAGAAACCTGAAAAACAATACAGTCTTTCTCTAGATCCCTGCTTTGGCCTAAACTCTTCTGTAAAGGAAGGGTGTCTGTTCCCAGGTTAAGGTCTATATGAGAAAGCTTAAGTGACTTATTTGCTGTTAGAGGCAATCTTATGTAGCCTCAGATTAGACTCTGCCAGCATTTGTTTTGCTTTGTTGAGAATGCTGACTGCTCCTTCAGGTGTGTTAGCTGAAGCAAGTCCATCCTCTACATAGAAATGTCTTATCATAAAGTGTTTGGCATCTTGACCATAATGTTCTGCACCTTTCTGGGCAGCTTTGCACACGCAGTATATGGCAAAAGCAGGAGAAGGGCTGTTACCAAAAACATGCACTCTCATTCTCTACTCTGTTACCTCTTTATCTATGTCGTTATCCTTGTACTACAGGAAACGCTGGTAGTCACCATGGTCCTCTCTCACTAGAAAATGGGGGGCGGAGCCAGCGCTGGAAGAGAATGGCTGTGTGTGTCTGAGCTCTGTCACACAGACTCCTCTTTACTACAGCCTACACTAGCGAACCCGGCAGAAAATGGTGACGATCTGGGGACACCACCCTACAGCAGAAAACCCCAGCTACCAGCAGAGAGATGGACAAATTTATTAAAAAGCAGCGGCCATATGCGCCGCCAAGGAATCTAAGATGGCACTGGCAGCACAGAGAGAACACTGTGAGAGCGGACCTGAAGTGCTGGAGGGAGAAAGCGACGCGAAGACACAGGGAGCCGCCAGAACCTCCCAATATCCAGGAAATACCTGAGAATGGCCATATCAAAAGCCTTGGAGCCCCTGGTGAGAGAAATGTCTTCTCTCCATCAAGATATTAGACATGTGGGAGGAAGGATGGAAGACTTAGAGACAGCTCATACCGCCATGTTGGAATTCCAACAGTTAAGAGCCAGTAACAGTCCAGTCTACGGATTTCATATCAGAGACAATAGCGATCCTTACTCATGACAAAATACAGACTGCATGAAGGGTTAGTTATATAGCTCCTCCCCTGTGCAACAGGTGGGCGCAGTAACTACAAGCCACTCCTACTAGTAAAATTGCAAACATGTGCAGAAAGACATAATGAAATAAAAAAATAAAAAACAAAAGCACAAGTCATGGATCAAACATATCAATAATGTAATATTAAGTCATGTTTACGATTAAGTCCACTTGGTATAGAGGACCCCATTTTGAAAATCCAATATGATTCCAGATTCAAAAGCTTCTTTTTGTGATCACCACCCTCTCCAGGCCCTGCACTGTTAAACCGTCCGTGTTGCCTCCATGCACCGCTGAAAAATGCATACTAACCGTAGACACATTTCTGGCATATGAATGAGGGATGTCAGAGATGTGTCTGTATAGTCTAACCTTGAGACCATTAGTGGTGCAGCCAATGTACTGGAGGGAACACAAAGTGCATGAAATGCAATATACCACATAAGCTGTATTGCAATTGATGTATTGTTTAATTGCAAAACATTGATTCATAGCATAGGAAAAAACTTCCTTGCCCGATCGCATGTAGGAACAACAAGTACAAATCCTTTGTCCACACCTGTAACTTCCGAGAAGACGCAACCATATCGGAGGGGTTTGCGTCCTCTCAGAGTACAGAGATGGACAGAGTTTATTGCTGAGTGTAGGGGCTCTGCGGGCTGAGTACAGAATGCCATTTTTAACGACATTCCGCCATTGATCATCCATTGAAAGTACAGGTAAATGTTTTTTTACTATATGACAAATCTACGAGTATTGTGTGCTATAACCGGTAACAAAAACAGGCAGGCGAGAGTGTTTTGATTGGTCCAAGTTCACAGAGCGAGGTGTGCGATTGTGATGCGGAAATAGAAGTAACTGTCTGGGTCTGGAGAGGGCCTCCTTCTGGGCAGACAACAAGTTAGGAAAAGAGTATTTTCTCATGGAAAGGCGATGCGCAGCAGATCGCATCTCCAGGCGGCATGCTCCATCTTGAGTGCAATTGCGTCTAATGCGAGTAAATTCACCTTTAGGGATATTCCTCACAACATGGGGTGGATGGCACGATGCTGCATGGAAAGTCGCGTTGCCTGCAGTTTCTTTACGAAAGGTGCAGGTGTTGACCCAGTGTCTTGATCGCCCACCAGAGACAAATCCAAAAAGGAAATAGCGGTAGTATCATAATGCACCACAAATTTTAAATTGCATGAATTGGTGTTGAAAAACCCATCAAAGAGTGGTATGGCCGCCACATCGCCCGACCATACAATTTGCAGGTTGTCGATGTAACGGCCAAACCACTCAAGGGATGGCGTCCACGGGTTGGACGGTGAGAGCAAAAATGCATGCTCCCACCAGGCCATGTACACATTGGCCAGAGATGGGGAGAATTTATCTCCCATAGAAACTCCTGACAATTGTAGGAAAAACCTCCCATTGAACATAAAAAAATTGTGCTTTAACCACCTCCAGTCACGCTAACGCCGAAAGGCGTGCGGGAGGTGGTTCTCTCAGGTCGCGATCACGCCTATCGGCGTCATTTCGTGAGACCCGAGATTACATGTGAACACGCGCACGCGCGCGTTCACTGCAGCGCGGCAGGTTAGAACTTATTCTACAGCCTGCCAGCGCTGATTGTTCGCTGGCAGGCTGTAGATGTCAGTTAATTGCATCCAAATCGCATATCAGACGCTGTTTTGTAAACAGCGTCTGACATGCCTGCTCCTCTGGTGGTCCCGTTTGCTTGGGACCACTAGAGGACACAGGCAGCTATGCAAGTGCACCCATCACCACACACCAACCCCCCAACCCCCCCCCCTTGTCACTTATTAACCCCTTATTAACCCCTGATCACCCCATATTAACTCCCTGATCATCCCCTGTCACCCCCATGTCATTGATCACCCCCCTGTAAGGCTCCATTCAGACGTCCGCATGTGTTTTGCGGATCCACGGATCCACGGATCCGCAAAACACGGACACCGGCAATGTGCTTTCTACATTTTGCGGATCCACACATTGCCAAAACTATATAGAAAATGCATTTTCTTGTCCGCAATTGCGGACAAGAATAGGACATGTTCTATATTTTTGCGGAACGGAAGTGCGGACCCGGAAGTGCGGATCCGCAGTTCCGGATCTGAGCGGGACAAAGTCTGTCCCATAGAAATGAATGGGTCCGCAATTCCGTTCCGAAAAATGTGGAACAGAATTGCGGATGTGTGAATGGGGCTAAGGGTCCCTTATCACAGTCAGTTAGTTATCTACTTGTTAGGTAGTTAGCGCCCAGCCCACCGCACCGCAGTCACTGATTAGTCGCTGATTAGCGTCAACGCTGTCGCTAATCAGCACTAGTACTATATAGTATCTATAAGTGATCAAGACTGATCGCAATCAGATCTATATCAGTACATTAGGGTCACCTTAGGCGCTACAAAAAACGCAGTGTTCGCCCCGATCAGGCCTGATCTAGTGCCCACACTTGCATTCAGTCCGCCCCACCGCAGTGTCAGAATTTTTTTTTTTCTGATCACTGCAAAAACACCGTAAAATCGCTCCGGCGCTATAAAGATCACCTTTGAGCTTTTTGGATCTTTATTTGCGATCGCAGCTTTAGGGACCATTCACACGGATCCGCAGCACACCATGCCGGCACTCTCCATAGAGATTCATATTCTTGTCCACAGGCTGCGCACAAGAATAGGACATGCTCTATCTTTTGCGGAGCTGCGGCCGGATGTTTCAGGGCCGAAACCCGGAAGTTCGCGGCTGCAGCTCCGCAAATGCTGATGCGGAGAGCACATAGTGTGCTCTTCGCATCACCGCCGGCCCCAACCGCCGGCCCCATTCACACTGAATGGATCCGCATCTATTCCGCAGAATTGTGGAATAGATAGGGACATTTTTGCGGACGTGTGAATGGGGCCTTACTTTGCAAGCACTCATATGTCCTTTCCCCTCTTTTTTTTTTTTTTTTTTGCACATTTTTTAGCAGAGGTTTTTTCATCCACATTGATTGATGCGAATGAAGAAATCTGTGCCGTTCATTTTTTCTTTCAGCCCAGAGGCTGAAACGGGAAAAAAAAATCTCATTACCCGTATGCTCAATATAAGGAGAATAGCAGAAACTCCTAATGCTGGCCATACATGTAATGATTGCAGATGCCCTCAATTGCCAGGGCAGTACAAACACCCCACAAATGACCCCATTTTGGAAAGAAGACACCCCAAGGTATTCGCTGAGGGGCATATTGAGTCCATGAAAGATTGAACTTGTTGTCACAAGTTAGCGAAAAGGGAGACTTTGTGAGAAAAAACAAAAAAAATCAATTTCCGCTAACTTGTGCCAAAAAAAAAAAAATCTTTTATGAACTCACCATGCCCCTTACGGAATACCTTGGGGTGTTTTCTTTCCAAAATGGAGTCACATGTGGGGTATTTATACTGCCCTGGCATTTTAGCTGCCTTAAAGCGTGAGAAGAATTCTGGAATCCAAATGCCTATAAATGCCCTACTAAAAGGTACTCATTGGAATTTGGGCCCCTTTGCGCACCTAAGCTGCAAAAACATGTCGCTCATGTGGTATCGCCGTACTCAGGAGAAGTAGGGCAATGTGTTTTTGGGTGTATTTATACATATACCCATACTGTATGTGAAAAATATCTCTGTAAATGACAACTTTGTATAAAAAAATGGAAAAAGTTGATATTTTTCACACACAGTATGGATATATGTAAAAATACACCCCACAACACAATGCCCTACTTCTCCTGAGTACGGTGATACCACATGAGTGACACTTTTTTGCAGCCAAGATGCGCAAAGGGGCCCAAATTCCAATGAGTACCTTTGTGATTTCGCAGGGCATTTTTACGCATTTGGATTCAAAACTACTTCTCACGCTTTAGGGGCCCCTAAAATGCCAGGGCAGTATAAATACCCCACAAGTGACCCCATTTTAGAAAGAAGACACCCCAAGGTATTCTATGAGGGGTATGGTGAGTTCATGTAAAATTTTATTTTTTGCCACAAGTTAGTGAAATATGAGACTTTGTAAGAAAAAAAAAAAATCAATCTCCGCTAACTTGTGCCAAAAAAAAAAAAACCCTCAATGAACTCGACATGCCCCTCATAGAATACCTTGGGGTGTCTTCTTTCCAAAATGCGGTCACTTGTGGGGTATTTATACTGCCGTGGCATTTTAGGGGCCCCTAAAGCGTGAGAAGTCATTTGGAATCCAAATGCGTAAAAATGCCCTGTGAAATCCTAAAGGTACTCATTGGAATTTGGGCCCCTTTGCGCATCTTGGTTGCAAAAAATTGTCACACATTTGGTATCGCCGTACTCAGGAGAAGTAGGGCAATGTGTTTTGGGGTGTATTTTTACATATACCCATGCTGGGTGTGAGAAATATCTCTGTAAATGACATCTTTTTAAAAAATTGTATACAAAGTTGTCAATTTACAGAGATATTTCTCTCACCCAGCATGGGTATATGTAAAAATACACCCCAAAACACATTGCCCTACTTCTCCTGAGTACGGCGATACCACATGTTTGCCACTTGTTTGCAGCCTAGGTGCGTAAAGTGGCCGAAAGTCCAACGAGTACCTTTAGGCTTTATATATGGTTGCTCACAATTTAGCCCCGCCCAAAATGCCACAACAGTAAACACATCCCACAAATGACCCTATTTCGGAAAGTAGACACCCCCAGGTATTCACTGAGGGGCATAGTGAGTCTGTGGGAGATTTTATATTTTTTTTGCCAGAAGTTAGCAGAAATGGAAACTTTATTATTATTTTTTTTCCTCAGAAAGTGTCATTTTCTGCTAACTTGTGAAAAAAAATTAAATCATACATGAACTCACCATGCCCCTCTGTGAATACTTTGGGGTGTCTTGTTTCTAAAATTGTGTCATTTGGGGGGTATTTATACTATCCTGGCATTCTAGCACCTGAAGAAACATGACAGGTGCCCAGAAAGTCAGAGCTGCTTCAAAATGCGGAAATTCACTTTTTTTGTATCATAGTTTGTAAAGGCTATAACTTTTTCTCAAACCAATAAATATACACTTATTGGATATTTTTTTATCAAAGACATGTAGCACAATAAATTCTGACACAAACTTGTATAGAAATGTAATTATATTTGAACAATTTTACCAGAAAAGTTAAAAATACACTTTTTTTAAAATAATTGCAGGCTTTTTTTTATTATTATCAAAAAAAACAAAAATCAAATACCACCAAAAGAAAGCTGTATTTGTGAGAAAAAAAGGAGGCAAAATTCATTTGGGTGCCAAGTTGCATGACCGAGCAATAAACCGTTAAATTTGTGAAGTGCCGATTTGTAAAAAAAGGGCCTGGTCACTAGGGGGGTATAAACCTGTGGTCCTTAAGTGGTCAATAAGAAAAAAAACAACATTGCACACATAGCTCTGGAACAAAGGTTAAAAATCTGAATATACAGTATAGCAAGAAAACAGCATAGTGCCTGTATACAAGTTATAAGGGATAACTGTGGAAAGGGAAGCCACATCTGCGGTGATCCACGCAAAATGTGGCTCCCATTTCAGGCTATGAAACACCTGTAGGACACTCCTAGTGTCTTGTAAAAAACCTGGTATTACACACACTAGTGGCTGTAAAAGGGAGTCAACCCAAGCATGCCGCATGGAGATGCGATCTGCTGCACATCGCCTTTCCATGAGACAATACTCTAATCGTAACTTGGTGTCTGCCCAGAAGGAGGCCCTCTCCAGACCCAGTTACTTCTATTTCCGCATCACAATCGCACACCTCGCTCTGTGAACTTGGACCAATCAAAATACTCAAGCCTGCCTGTTTTTGTCACCGGTTATAGCACACAATACTTGCAGATTTGTCATATAGTAAAAAAAAAACATTTACCTGTACTTTCAATGGATGATCAATAGCGGACACATCCAGGTGTGGACACAGGATTTGTACTTGTTGTTCCTACATGCGATCGGGCAAGGAAGTTTTTTCCTATGCTATGAATCAATGTTTTGCAATTAAACAATGCATCAATTGCAATACAACTTACGTGGTATATTGCATTTCATGCACTTTGTGTTCCCTCCAGTACATTGGCTGCACCACTAATGGTCTCAAGGTTAGTCTATGCAGACACATCTCTGACATCCCTCATTCATATGCCAGAAATGTGTCTGCGGTTAGTATGCATTTTTCAGCGGTGCATGGAGGCAACACGGACGGTTTAACAGTGGCCTTACTCCACCTCCCAGGGGTGGTGATCACAAAAAGAAGCTTTTGAATCTGGAATCATATTGGATTTTCAAAATGTGGTCCTCTATACCAAGTGGACTTAATCGTAAACATGACTTGATATTACATTATTAAGATGTTTGATCCATGACTTGTGCTTTTGTTTTTTATTTTTTTTATTTCATTATGTCTTTCTGCACATGTTTGAAATTTTACTTGTAGGAGTGGCTTGTAGTTACTGCGCCCACCTGTTGCACAGGGGAGGAGCTATATAACTAACCCTTCATGCAGTCTGTATTTTGTCATGAGTAAGGATCGTTATTGTCTCTGATACGAAAAGCGTAGACTGGACTGTAACTGGCTCTTAACCGCACTGAATAAATAAAGGTAACTATTTTAACCTAGCTGGACCTTTTCCTTATTTCTTCTCCAGTAACGCTGTGGTTCTCGGCGTGATCAATGCTTGGTGAGGCGGGGTTGAGCACACCTACAACCTATTTTTGCTTACATAGAATAAACTAGTATGGCATAAATCACAGATAACACAACATAAAAGCATTTACATGTGATGATGACTCAAGCCCCTGGGGAGAGGAGTAGACAGGCTGCATCCATGGAAAATAGCAATCTAAAATGGCTGAAGACACTACCTAAACCAAGGGTCACTTCCTGCCTGAGTGATTTACATAACCTGAGTAAAGCTGCCACTCACTTTTGCCACTAGATGGCAGTGATAAATTACATAGCCTATATAGATAACTATAACTTTATTCGCCTGTAAAAGGCAACATACTACTGTAGCGATAAAGAGCGCACTCCTTTTACACCATCGTCAGCTGATTACACATAGATGTCTTCAGAACCTGTTTTATTAGACACATATACAAGAAGAGCCTCCCTGACAGAGTGGAGAGGGTGTCAGCAGTAAGTTTGTGTTGACGTCACTGATTATTTTGCCCTTCCTCTTATCCGTCAGAACAATAACCCCCCAAGAAACAGATCCTGTCTGTTGAGCATCGGCCTTCACTCGGTCAGCATTTGGGCAAATAAGACATAGAAATATTTCCTTTTAATAAACTCTGTTAATGGCTGTATAGAACAGCATTCACACCCCAATAACAAGAATGGTTTGCTGGAATTACAGAGCTGTATAATGACAATTTGGATTCTCAGTCAGTGCAGCAAGGTGGAATAGTATTTTTCCTATTACCCAGGCTGTAAACTCCCATACTGAACCCTGTTCTGCTTCAATACTGTGGAATGATTCTTCCCTATCCTTTGCCTGAACTTCTGTATAGCAAAATAAAAGTTTTAAAGTCTTTTCTACCACTGTACCTAGTGCCTGATGACGTCTCTCCCTGCACTAAGTACACTGGAAAATGGCTTAATCCAAGATGGCTGAGGCTATTTAACCAGTCCCGGCCGGGATCTTCTGAGTGGACGCATCGGCGCGTCCTCTCTCGAGACCCGTGAGTTCCTGTGAACGCGCGCGCAGGCGCGCGCGCGTTCACAGGAGCGTGCGTCTGGAGAGTTAAACTACAGCCTGCCAGCGATGATCAATCGCTGGCAGGCTGTAGATGCGATATAAATCGCATCAAACATGTATACCAGACGCTGTTTTGTGAACAGCGTCTGGTATACCTGCTACCTGGTCCTCTGGTGGTCCCATTTGCTGGGATCGACCACCAGAGGACCAGGTAACACAGTAAAGTTGCACCAAACACTACACTAACCCCCCCACCCCCTCACCTATTAACCCCTTGATCACCCCATCTAGACCCCCTGATCACCCCCCTGTCATTGATCACACCCCTTGTAAGGCTCCATTCAGACGTCCATATGTGTTTTGCGGATCCGTGGATTCACGGATCTGTGGATCCGATCCGCGGATCCGATCCGCAGATCCTCAAAACACGGACACCGGCAATGTGCATTCCGCATTTTGCAGATCCGCACATTGCCAGAACTATATAGAAAATGCTTTTTCTTGTCCGCAATTGCGGACAAGAATAGGACATGTTCTATATTTTTGCGGAACGGAAGTGCAGACCCAGAAGCGCGGATCCGTAATTCCGGATCCAAGCGGGACAAAGTCTGTCCCCATAGAAATGAATGGGTCTGCAATTCCGTTCCGCAAACAGAATTGCGGACGTGTGAATGGGGCATTAGGGTCCCTTATCACCGCCAGTTAGTTAGCTACTTGTTAGGTAGCTAGCGCCCAGCCCACCGCACCGCAGTCACTGATTTTGGCAGAGATTTTTTCATCCACATTGACCGATGCGAATGAAAAAATCTGTGCCGTTCATTTTTATTTTTTTTTCAGCGCAGAGGCTGAACGGAAAAAAAAAAATCTCATTACCCGTATGCTCAATATAAGGAGAATCGCAGAAACTCCTAATGCTGGCCATACGTGTAATGATTGCGGAGACCCTCAAATGCCAGGGCAGTACAAAAACCCCACATGTGACCCCATTTTAGAAAGAAGACACCCCAAGGTATTCCGTGAGGGGTATGGTGAGTTCATGCAAAATTTTATTTTTTGTCACAAGTTAGTGGAATATGAGACTGTAAAAAAAAAAAAAAAAAAAACAATTTCTGCTAACTTGTGCCAAAAATTTTTTTTTCTGTGAACTCGCCATGTCCCTCACGGAATACCTTGGGGTGTCTTCTTTCCACAATGGGGTCACTTGTGGGGTATTTATACTGCCCTGGCATTTTAGGGGTCCTAAAGCGTGAGAATCCAAATGCGTAAAAATGCCCTGTGAAATCCTAAAGGTACTCATTGGTTTTAGGGCCCCTTTGCGCATCTTGGCTGCAAAAAAGAGTCACACATGTGGTATCGCCGTACTCAGGAGAAGTAGGGCAATGTGTTTTGTGGTGTATTTTTACATATACCCATGCTGGGTGTGAGAAATATTGCTGTAAACAACAACTTTTTAAATTTTTTTATTCAAAGTTGTCAATTTACAGAGATATTTCTCTCACCCAGCATGGGTATATGTAAAAATACACCCCAAAACACATTGCCCTACTTCTCCTGAGTACGGCGATGCCACATGTGTGACACTTTTTTGCAGCCAAGATGCGCAAAGGGGCCCAAATTCCAACGAGTACCTTTTAGGAAGGCATTTTTACGCATTTTTCTTCTCACGCTTTAGGGCCCCTAAAATGCCAGGGCAGTATAAATTCCCCACATGTGACCCCATTTTGGAAAGAAGACACCCCAAGGTATTCGCTGAGGGGCATAATGAGTCCATGAAAAATTAAACTTTTTGTCAAAAGTTAGCGGAAAGAGAGACTTTGTGAGAAAAAACAATAAAAAATCAATTTCCACTAACTTGTGCCAAAAAAAAAATATTCTATGAACTCGCCATGCCCCTCACAGAATACCTTGGAGTGTCTTCTTTCCAAAATGGGGTCACATGTGGGGTATTTATACTGTCCTGGCATTTTAGGGGCCCCTAAAGCGTGAGAAGAAGTCTGGAATCCAAATGCGTAAAAATGCCCTGTGAAATCCTAAAGGTACTCATTGGTTTTAGGGCCCCTTTGCGCACCCAGGCTGCAAAAAAGTGGCACACATGTGGTATCGCCGTACTCAGGAGAAGTAGGGCAATGTGTTTTGTGGTGTATTTTTACATATACCCATGCTGGGTGTGAGAAATATCGCTGTAAACAACAACTTTTTAAATTTTTTTATTCAAAGTTGTCAATTTACAGAGATATTTTTCACATACAGTATGGGTATATGTATAAATACACCCAAAAACACATTGCCCTACTTCTCCTGAGTACGCCGATACCACATGAGCGACACGTTTTTGCAGCTTAGGTGCGCAAAGGGGCCCAAATTCCAACGAGTACCTTTAGGTTTTACATGGCTGCTCACAATTTAGCCCCGCCTAAAATGCCAGAACAGTAAACACACCCCACAAATGACCCCATTTCGGAAAGTAGACACCCCAAGGTATTCACTGAGGGGCATAGTGAGTCCGTCTGAGATTTTTTTTTTTTTTTGCCAGAAGTTATCAGAAATTGAAACTTTTTTTTTTTTCTCAGAAAGTGTCATTTTCTGCTAACTTGTGAAAAAAAATGAAATGATACATGAACTCACCATGCCCCTCCGCGAATACTTTGGGGTGTCTTCTATCTAAAATGGTGTCATTTGGGGGGTATTTATACTTTCCTGACATTCTAGCACCTCAGGCGCTCAGAAATCAGAGCTGCTTCAAAATGCCGAAATTCACTTTTTGCACCATAGTTTATAAACGCTATAACTTTTACCCAAACCAATAAATATACACTTATTGGACTTTTTTTTATCAAAGACATGTAGAACAATAAATTTAGAGAAAAATTTATATAGAAATGTAATTTTTTTTTGAAAAATTTTACAACAGAAAGTGAAAAATGTCATTTTTTTGCAAAAATTTCGGTAATTATTGATTAATAGCAAAAAAAGTAAAAATGTCAGCAGCAATGAAATACCACCAAATGAAAGCTCTATTAGTGAGAAGAAAAGGAGGTAAAATTCATTTGGGTGGTAAGTTGTATGACGGAGCAATAAACGGTGAAATTAGTGTAGTGCAGAATTGTAAAAAGTGGCCTGGTCATTAAGGGTGTTTAAGCTAGGGGGGCTGAAGCGGTTAAAGGGCTGTGACATCACAGGGCTTGCTGGCTGCTGATTGGCTGCATGCATAGCATTGTGGATGATCCCTCGTTCCCAGAGTTCTTTGCTCTATGTTCTAACATGTGCAGCAGCCATTTTAGAAAAAAATGTGATTCGGTGCACATCACATTTTTTTCTGAAATTCGGATCGAATTCCACTTCGTCAACTTCGATTCGCTTATCTCTAGTGTTAACCATCAAGTTTAGCTTAGCTGCATCAGTATGTCCCAAAATACAATAAAGCCCAAATTCAATTTATGCATTTTATGGATCATTCTCAATTTCTCTGGAGACCTGACAGGTTATAATTGGCTTAATAAATTAACAACCTTAATTGCCCTCCTTAGGGATTTCTTCTTGATATAATACACATGTGACAAAAAATATGTCAATGAGTCCCTTTTGTGCTACAAAGACTGCTTTTGCTTCTGACAATTTAACCTCACCAAACATGCCATATCCGGGGCAAAATTATACAAAATGTGTAAGTGCTACTGGTTAAGAACGGCATTTTTTCTGTTGAAGAGGGTAGGGATCATCAACTTATTCCCCAAACTGCCCAGACATAATTGGAACATAAGGCAAAATTGTGTAGGACCTATTGGTGCAATTCCTGTACAACTGGTACCACATGTTGACCAATATTTTTAATCAAGTGTACTCCATTCAAATCCAGTCATCTTGCAAACACAAGGGCACAAACACAGAGGGACAGTGTGCAAAAACAGAGTGGGATTTTCACAATTACTAGTGTCTGTGTATTTCACAAGAGAAGCTACTTGCAGTGAAGTGGAAGGGCAAGAAGGGTGTTTACATGTTCACCACTGTGCATGCAAGTACAACGGTGGCGATTAGAGAGTGGGGAGAGATGTTACTGCTGAAAAGTGTACACTGGTCTGTGTAACATTATACTAAATGTATAGGAGGTGTAGATTTCTCTGACTACCTGCTTTAACCCAACCTGGTGAAGCATAAAAACAGGGTGAAAAATTCGCAATATATCTCAGATTGCTACCTTTAGTGGTTTTGTTTTATTTAATGGTCATCATCTGTCAGCAGATTTGTACCCATGAAGCTGGCTGATCTTTTGCATGAGCTCTTGGAAATTGAAGTTATCTGTGTTCATATGTCCAGGTATTGCCTGTAAGAGCAACAGGGGCAGTGCTGTTACACCTAGAGGCTCTGTTCTGTCTGCAACTGCTGAGCCCTCTGCCCTTTAAGTGACAGGGCTAGGCAGTGAAAACATTATCTTGCTTGGCCCTCCCTGTCAAAGTGGAGAAGGCACAGCATTTGCACAGAAAGCGGAGCCTCTAGATGTAACAGCAACACCCCCATTGCTCCTTGAGTATGAAAACATAATTTTTCTCAGCAATGAAGGCACATTAGTGTTGAGAAACCCCAAACTTTAAAGTTTGGGTCAGTACTTAACTTTACGAGTTCAGGTACCCGGACCCAAAACCCAACTTTTCAGGAAAAGTTTGGGTTCAGGTTCAGTGTTTGGGCATTTAATAAAGCTTGTTGAAATGCTGCAGGACTGCCAATCAATAAGCTTTTTAGCTGTGGGCACTTAGAAGCCATCACAGCCATGCCTACTAATGGCATGGCTGTAATTGGCCCGTGCATCATGTGACCCAGCCTCAATAAAAGCTGGATCACATGTAGCACCGCCCATCAGCTCTGAGTATTACAGGGACAGGAAGCAGGCAGCTGAAGTGAGGGAAAGTGTTAGGAATCTCATCTGGCTATTTATACTGTGTTAACCTATAGTGATTTTTTTGTGGGTGCAATACACCATCTTGGCACTCCTGACAATGAAATTTAATAATTAATCTGTCTGTTAGTACGGTGGGTGACATATACCCATTGTTTGTGTGAGGTATACCTGCACTGCATACGTGACAGGGAAATAAATCTAGTTAATCCATCAGTTACATTGGTGGGTGACATATACCAATTGTTTGTGTGAGGTGCACCTGCACTGCATACGTGACAGGGAAATAAATCTAGTTAATCTATCTGTTAGTTCGGTGGGTGACATATACGAATTGTTTGTGTGAGGTACACCTGCACTGCATACGTTACGAGGAAATAAATCTAGTTAATCCATCTGTTACATCAGTGGGTGACATATACCAATTGTTTGTGTAAGGTGCACCTGCACTGCATACGTGACAAGGAAATAAATCTAGTTAATCTATCTGTTAGTTCGGTGGGTGACATATACCAATTGCTTGTGTGAGGTACTCCTGCAGTGCATACGTTACGAGGAAAGAAATCTAGTTAATCCATCTGTTAAATCGGTGGGTGAAATATACCAATTGTTTGTGTGGGGTACACCTGCACTGCATACGTGACGGGGAAATAAATCTAGTTAATCCATCTGTTAGTTCGGTGGATGATATATATTAATTGTTTGTGTGAGGTGCATCTGCACTGCATACGTGACACGGAAATTAATATAGTTAATCCATCTGTTAGTTCGGTGGGTGGCCTCAAAGAATGAGGAAAGCATCTAATAAGGGACGTGATCCTGGTCGTGGTGCTGCTGGTGTTGGTGGAGGACCTGTTGCAGGGAGAGGACGTGGACGTGGTTAATCTGTGCCAGCTACATGCCCAAATGAAACACCTTCCTCAGGTGCATGTAGGCGACAGAACGTTTAGTTTTATTTTGTAGGCCCGAATTCCGGTGTACCAATGGTGAGGCCAGAACAAGTAGAGGCGGTAGGAGATTGGGTAGCTGACAGTGCCTCCAGTTCCTTAACATTGTTTCCCACCCGGTCCCCTGCTAAAAAGCGCAGAGTTGGCATCTGCAGCCCATGGGCATCTGTCTTTCACCTCACCTCCTTGCAAATCAGGCAAGCAGTCTGAGCCCCAACTCATGCAGCAGTCTCTTATGATTTTTGATGACTCTGCTGGCAGGTTTTCCGTCGGCCATCCACCTAGCCCTGTCCCAAAAGTGGAAGAGATTGAGTGCACTGATGCCCAACCATTTATGTTTCAGGATGTGGACATGGGAGGACCACCCCCGCACGTCTCTGATGATGACGAAACACAGGTGCCAACTGCTGCGGCTTTCTGCAATGTGCAGACCAGCAATGGAATATGATGTGGGGGATGATGAGGTCCTAGACCTCACATGGAAACAAGGTAATCCGAGTGACGTGTGCAGTTCTGAGGAAGAGGTGTTGGTCACACAGCGCCAGCAGCACATCAAAAGTGTAGTGTTGATCGCGAATATTCTAATTGCGAATTTTTCACTTTGAGAATTCGGTAATATCTAGAATATAGTGCTATATCTTCATAATCGCAAATATTCTAGATTTTTTTTTTCATCAGTACCCATGATCCCTCACTGCTTCTTGATTGTGGGCCAATGAAAAGGCTGCAATATTTTTGACTTTAGGAGTAGTGTTGATCGCAAATGTTCGTATCGTAATTTTTTAGCGCAAATTTTTCACTAATTTTTCGATTGCCGATTTTCGCAAACAAGAAAATAATGACTAGAGATCACAAATTCTAGAATTCGCAATATATGAACGGTATTCACCCAAATATTCGATAAATATGGAAAATTCAAATATTGCCCCTGCGGCTCATCACTGCAAAAGAGGGAGCAGAGTGCAAAATCAGAGTGGCCGTCCCCTATCCAGTATGCCTGCTACTGCCCACCGCACCCAGGGACTGAGCAAGCCAAAGCCAGCTCCAAGGAGTTCCCTGGCGTGGCAGTTCTTCAGACAATGTGCTGACGACAAGAAGCTCGTGCTTTGCATGCTGTGCAGTCAGAGTCTGAAGTGAGGCATAAATGTTCGAATCCTGAGCACTATCGGAATGACCAGCCATCTAAATGCAAAGCATAAGCTGCCGTGAAGTACACACCTTAAAAACCACAAAAGATCTCAGGCTCCTCCTGCTCCCTCTTCTGCTGAAGTCTCTGCCTCTTTCTCCTCCTCTGTAGTGACAGTGGCAACTTCCACCCCGCAAACAGAGGATGTGGTAGCAACACCACCACCTCCACCACAGTCACCCAGCATGTCCACACTGTCCCATGGAACCGTTCAGCTGTCCATCCCCCAAACATTGGAGAGAAAGAGGAAGTACTCCCATACCCACCAGTGATCCCTCGCCCTGAATGCCAGCATTTCAAAATTCCTGGCCTTTGAAATGCTGTCAT
This sequence comes from Bufotes viridis, assembly GCA_033119425.1. Taxonomy (NCBI): domain Eukaryota; kingdom Metazoa; phylum Chordata; class Amphibia; order Anura; family Bufonidae; genus Bufotes; species Bufotes viridis. The sequence goes on along the minus strand of CM065593.1, from coordinate 129,866,855 downwards.
TCCGTCTGGTGGAGACGGAGACTTTTAAAAATCTTATGAAAGTGGTTGTCGCACAGTATGTGGTTCCCAACTGCCAATACTTTTCCAGGCGAGCCATCCCTGCCCTGCACAACCAAGTGGCAGACAAAATCAGGTGTGCACTGGGCAACACCATCTGTGGCAAGGCCCACATAACCACAAATACGTGGACCAATAAGCACGGGCATGGATGTTATATCTCCCTAAATGCACACTGGGTAAATGCAGTGGCGGCTGGGCCTGAGGTGGATAGCAGTTTGGCGCATGTCCTTCTGCCACCAAGGATTGCAGGACATTTCTCGTTGCATCCTGCTTCCTCCTCCTACTCCGTTTCCTCCTCTACCGCCTCCTCATTCGGTCAGCCTAACACCTGCACCAACAACTTCAGCACAGCCAGGTGGAAACAAAAGCGGGTTGTTCTGAAACTCATCTGTTTGGGGGAAAAAGCACACACTGCGCAGGATCTTTGGACGGGCATGGAAGAACAGACCGATGAGTGGTTGGTGCCACTGAGCCTCAAGCCCGGCCTGGTGGTGTGCGATAATGGGCAAAATCTCGTAGAAGCTCTGGGACTAGCCGGTTTGACGCACATACCTTGCCTGGCACATGTGCTGAATTTGGTTGTGCAGAGGTTCCTGAAAAATTACGCGCGCTTTCGGCATTCTTACCATGCTGCTGCTCGCCTGTCTGCGCTGTAGAGTAACTTCGGCCTTTCCACTCACCGCCTCATATGCAGCGTAACCACAAGGTGGAACTCCACCTTGCACATGCTGGAGAGACTGTGTGAGCAGCAGCAGGCAATAGTGGAGTTTGAGCTAAAGCACGTACGGGTGATTCGCTCTGCGGAACAGCAGCACTTCACCACCAGTGGGTGGGCTTCCATGCGGGACGTGTTTGCCATGTTGCACTGTTTTGAGTACTCCACCAACATGGCCAGTGCCGATTATGCCAACCTCAGCTTCACTATCCTACTTCTATGTCTCCTTGAAAAAACACTTCGGGCTATGATGGAAGAGGATAAGGCACAGGAGGAAGAGGAGGAGGAAGTGGGGTCATTTCCACTGTTATCCATCCAGTCATTCACAAGTGGCTCGGAGGGTGTTTTCTGCACCAACAGAGGTCAGGTACACAACTGTCCAGCCAGGACACAGTTCTGGAGGATAAGGAGGATGATGAAAAGGAGGAACCGTGTTTACAGCAGGATGGCACCGAAAACAGCTCATGGCTATCACTGGAATGGGGCTGGGGGGATACAGAGGACACAGACGATACACCTCCCATAGAGGACAGCTTTTGCTGCCTGGCATACATGAGTGACTACATGCTGCAGTGCCTGCACAACGACCGCCGAGTTGCCCACATTCTAACCAGTGATGATTACTGGGTGGCCACCCTGCTGGATCCCCGCTACAAAGACAATGTGCCATTCTTAAGTCCGTCACTGGAGCGGGAGATGCGCGAGTACAAGCACACGCTGGTAGACGCGCTGCTGATAGCATTCCCACCTGACGGCGAGGGCTCAGTTAAAGCACAAGGCGAAGGCAGAGGAGGAGGAAGAAGTCGCCAACACAGCTGGGGCACCTCAGAACTGAGGCTTAGCATTGCTGAAATGTGGAAAAGCTTTGTCAGCAGGCCTCAACAACCAGCACCACCAGCTGATACGGAACGTTTTAGCAGGAGCCAGCATTTCAGCAACATGGTGGAACAGTACGTGTGCACATTCCTACACTTACTGACTGATGGGTCTGCCCCATTCAACTTCTGGGTCTCAAAATTAAGCACATGGCCTGAGCTTGCCCTTTACACCTTGGAGGTGCTGACCTGCCCTGCGGCCAGTGTATTGTCCGAACGTGTGTTTAGCACGGCAGGGGGGGTAATCACATACAAGCGCAGCTGCCTGTCCACAGCCAATGTGGACAAGCTCACGTTAAAATAAACCAGGCATGAATCCCACAGGACTTTACTGTACCTTGTGCTGAACAGACAAGTATATCGGCCCCACCCAGCGATTTTTAGACTCCAGCGCACTTCTCTTTGCATTCTCTTTTCTAGTTCCCAATGTTTTGGTGTCTTCCAAAATTTATTTAAAAAATGAAAAAAATTAAAAATAATGGGAAAAATTTTTGAATAAAAAGCAACAAAAACAGTGTTGACTAACACCTTATCCTCCACCACCACTTCCACCTACACAACCACGTCCACCGCCTCCTTAACCTCCTACTCCACTTTGACCTCCGCCTCCTAGTTCAAGATTATTATTTTTTTATATCCTATGTTATTTTACCCTATTTCCCTATCCACATTTGTTTGCAGGGCAATTGTTGTGCTCTTACCCCCATTGTCCTTCCTCTTGCAGCCCTATAGCCCTCGCTTTGACTATTTTACAGCCATTTTAGTGCACCAAAGTCCGGGTCCCCATTAACTTCAATGGGGTTTGGGTTCGAGTTTGGGTCAAGTTTAGATCCCGAACCCGAAACTTGACCCGGCCGAACCTGGTGAACCCAAACATCCACGGGTCCGGTTAACCATAAGGTACATATGAACATGGGACCAACACAAATGCTTTCAGCTGCCAAGCGCACATAAAACAGGTCAGCCAGTTTCATAGGTATAACTCTGCTGACAGATGCCCTTTTAAAAAGCCCAAAGAATGTTCCTCAAGGTCCAAAAGAAAATAGTTTAGCGCCTTGTGTTTGAATCCCCTATGTCTGGGCAATCCTTTGTATCTGAGAATATTTGTAAGCTTACAGAATGACTCTGTTCATTCTGTCCATGCCACTGCGACCCAAAAATATTCTCAAAAAAGGGGTTTGTAGCAAGTATGGAAGGAGGGATACCCACATTTACTGCTGAAGTTTACTAGTAAGAAGGAGTTCTTTTGGGACAAGCTGTAAAGCATATTCTTTTTTTTTCCTTTTTTTTTTTTTTTCAAACAGTAAAACAAATGTTACACCTTTTAATTGGTTCAGTATATTTCTTGAACAACTAATTACAGGACTTGATCACCCACAAACTCATTTTTATTAAAGGGCATGTATCACCTCTTTGCACCATCTGTAACCAATGGTTCCTAAACCCTCTTTCAGAACATATCTTTGTTAGCTTTAATGCAGGTTTTGAGCCATAGATAAAAAAAAAAAAAAGTTAAGATACAAATGAGGATAAAAGTGCCAAGCAGGGTGTTACTAAGCGCCCAAGGTCACCTATTTTTTATAGCTGCCAGTACTTCCCCCTTGCATTTACTTCTCTTTCTCTTACGCATGTAACTTCACTATGGACTTTCGCCTCCACCTACGACTTCACTTTTGAAATCTTGTGCAGGCATAGACTTGGAATCTGCATATCACCACTGCGCATGCACATACCGTACAGTAGTGGTGATTAGAGATGGGGAGAGATGTTACTGCTGAAAAGTGTACACTGGTCTGTGTAAATACCATGGGCATTGGCTTTAATGTATGTACTGCACATGTGCCACAACACTCAAGTTCTTTATCTTCCCTGTCCTGCTGTCTAAAAGCCAAAAGATGTTCCTTCCATTTTTGACCCAGTCATATCTCCAGTAAGCAGTTTTGAAACAGTGGTCTTAAATGACCCCTTACGGGATGTCTCCTAAGTGGCTCAAAAAGTTAAAACTTTTTAAAAAGGGAGACCTATCCACTTTTGAACAGTATGTATGTATATATGTGACATATTGCTGTTCAAAATCAAATAAATATTTACAAATTGTATATTTTACCACCAAAAGAAAGTACAACATCAAAGCATCTTGGTCGCTAAGGGGTTAATTTGGTAATTTTGTTTAAGAAAACTCAGATTATACTGTAGGTAGTATTTATGTAATGACCAGTACTGTGTTCATCAACTCATCTATTTTATGTACATTATAATCTCTTTTATGAAAATTAAAAGTTAAATTACAGTGTCTATTAAACAATACTAGTAATTTTAGAAAAAGACAAACTACATTGAATATGAAATAATTGGCACCACAGAAAATATGGAAATGCATTTGGTGTTACATTTAATTAATAATGTTTCTTGAAATTTAAGCTGGCAGCTATTTGAAACTCATTACAGAGACAAAATTCTTTCAGTTTAATCTAAATTAATCCTGGTTGGAATAATGAGAATATAAATTTAATATCCAAAATGTTCGTCACTTAATTTTAAGTTAACAAATTGGATAGTACATAAAGATTAGGAGCACATCGATAATAGTATATACTATTTTCAACCAGAAGAAAGTTATGTTTTTGTACTTACCATAGTGAAGTGCTTATATCATTCCAAGTGAGAGAATGTTAATGTTAGTCATAATTATAGTTTTCTATGTAGCAGTAGATTGGATTCCAAATGTTAGGGTAATAAATGTGCTATGAAAATTGTCTTTTAGGTTATAATTAGAGATAATCAAACTTCTCAGAAATTCGATTCGGCAATTTTTTAAAATTATTATTCGGTTCGATCCGAATTTATTTGTGGTGAGTTTAGTTAAAAAAACGTCTATTTCCTGGCTGCAGAAAGCCTTTATAGTGGTGTAAAACACTGTGCTTTGCAGTAACACGCATATGGAGTCTGCTTGGCTAGTGAAATAATACTGTGAGTCCGTATGACATGCAGATGACAGGCGTCGCTCTTAAAATCACTGCACACTTCACTTATTTGGGCAGTCACAAGGCCAAACCTGACCAAATAACTCAAGTATTAACTCAGATTTACAGGTCGATGTTGGCACCAAAAAGAAGAACACTCCTTTTACACCGTCGTCAGCTAATTCCTTATAGATGTCTACAGAACCTGTTCTATTAAACGTTTATACAGGTAGAACCGACAGAGTGAAGATGGTGTCAACAGTAAGTTTGTGTTGATGTCACTGATTATTTTGCCCTTCCTCTGATCCGTCAGAACAATAACCACTAAAAAACAAATCCTGTCTGTTGAGCATCCGCCTTCACTAGGTCTGGAGGTGATAGCAGCATCGGGAGAAGGCAACAGAGTGGCACAATGACAGTGTGGAGGTGGCAGCAGCATCAGGAGGCCACAGAGTGGCAAGGTGACATAGTGTGGAGGTGGCCACAGCATCAGGAGGCCACAGAGTGACAAGGTGACAGGGTGTGTAGGTGGCAGTAGCATCAGGAGGCCACAAAGTGGTAAGGTGACATAGCGTGGAGATGGCAGCAGCATGAGGAGACCACAGAGTGACCCGGTGACAGAGTGTGGAGGTAGCAGCAGCATCAGGAGGCAACAGAGTGGGAAGGTGACATAGTGTGGAGGGGGCAGCAGCATCAGGAGGCCATAGAGTGCAAGGTCACATAGTGCGGAGGTGGCAGCAGCATCAGTAGACCATAAAGTGACCTGGTGACAACGTGGGGAGGTCAGTGGCAGTACGAGTACCAGTTGAAGATGGTGGATGAAAGAAAGAACACTTGGCATGAGATATGTGGCATCAGAATAGTAGCTGAGGCAGGTAACCAGAAGAAACCAGTATCTTTTGTCAAGGTTTGAGTGAGGCAGCATGGATAATCTAATCTGATGCATTAGGCATTAGGGGGTGGAAATCATGGCTGATCCACGCCTGATTCATCTTGACAAAGGTCCGTTTCTCCACATTTTGGGTGGACAGGCAAGTTCTTCTTGGGTTAATTATGGCCCCTGCAGCACTAAACACCCGCTCTCATGCCAAACTACTGGCCGGGCGGGACAGCTTTTCCAGTGCAAACTCTGCCAGTTGCAGCTACAAATGAAGTTTGGCTGCCCAGTAGTCCAGCAGATCTTCAATGTGGGGTGGCAGGGTACTGTCCAAGTATGCCACCACCTGCTGGTTCGGGTCCTACTCCAGGTCTACCTGCTGCTGCTGCTGGTGTGTAGTTTCTGCACTAGGCGAGCAAAGAAAGCTTCTCATCAGCGACTCTAGACTCAATTTGCTGCTGATGGAGCTGGAACTGCCTCTACGCCCCCATCCCACCCTGCCATAGCAGCCAAGGTAGAGGAGAGTGAGCTCAGAGCCCCCCCCCCCCTCCAGACAGACCTGCGAGGGGATGGACGATGGCGCAGATAAGCAGCATCCAAATGACTACATAGGATGTCTGTATAGTTTATTCAGTTTGTCCTCCATCTCAGCGGGTGTAAAAAAGGCCCCCATTTTGGACCGGTAATGAGGGTCCAAAAAGGTAGAGAGCAAAAAGTCATCCATCTGCCAAAGGGTGACAATTCGGATGCCACTATGCAAGCAAGTGAGCATGCAACGGTCCTTTTGTGCAATTGACTCCTCCTCCTCCAGTTCAGCCCCCACAGGTCTTATGTGGCCATGAGATGTAGAAGCCACATCTCCAGTCCCCTGACCAGCCAGATTTTCCATCATCTCTTCCAGGAAATGAAGCAGTGGAATTACGTTGTTCATCCCATAGTCGTGGCGACTGACAAATAGCGTGGCCTTCTCTAAGGGCCTGACTGCTGGTGTAATGCATGAGCTGTCACTGGCTTACATCGAAGTTACACAGGGGAGTACTCCTGTCTGCTTGGATCATCAAGAAATCATTGAAGGCTTTTCTCTGTTCGTATAGTCAGTCCAACATATGGAGGGTGGAATTCCAATGGGTGGAAGTATCGTATATCAGCCTATGTTGTGGTATGCAGTTCTGACGCTGCAACTCAAAGAGGGTGTGCTTTGCGGTGTACGAGTGGCTGAAGTGCATGCAAAGTTTCCTGGCCATTTTTAGGATGTCTTACAGATGGGTGGAAAACTTCAGGAACCGCTTGACAACCAAATTGAACAAGTGTGCCATGCAGGGCGCATGGCTCAGCCCTCCTTGATGCAGCGCCGAAACCATGTTCTTCCCGTTGTTGGTCACCATGGTTCCAATTTTGAGTTGTCACAGAGAAAGCCAGGATTCATTTTCTTGCTGAAGGACAAAGAGCAGTTCCTTTTCTGTGTGACTCTGTTTGCCCAGGCAAATCAGGTGCAGGACAGCATAAGAGTGATGAGAGGGGTCACACAAGGCTCGCATACTCTACATGCCTCCAACATAATTCTTGGATCTCTACATGAAAATAATGTATTTGCTGTAAATCGCGAGAGGGGCATAGTTGAAGACATTGACTTCACAAGAGATGCAGAGCAGCAGAGTTTAGCCACATCTTCCCGCTGTTTACTGCTCCTGAATTAAAATTGGGGCAACCAGTTTTAGCTTCCTCTGATGTGTATGCCTACGGAGTCCTTTTGTCATGACTTTGCACAGGGAGCAAGAATGTTACCCACAATTCTAATGGAACTCCTGATCTTAAGAAACTGGACTTGGACTCCAAAGCAGAGGCTTTCCTGTCATTTCTTGTGTGCTATGGAGATTGAATGCAGATGGAGCAGATAAAAACACATGAATATTTTCAACTTACAGAAGCTACTTGATTTAATTGTGAATAGATGGTAAAGGCATAGTCTGCTGGTGTGTTGTCATCAGCGTCTTCATTATGTTTACTGCAGGACTCACAACGACGTAATTCAGTCAATACAGCAAAAGGAGCTCTACAATCACCCATCAATTTTCCCCAAAAAAACATGTTTGAAATTAAAAATTTCACCAATGAAAGGATAATAGAATTCGGTTCATACAGAAGAAAGTCTACAATCACCTATCAATTTTCCCCAAAAAAGTCTGTTTCACATAAAAATTTGTACCACTACGTAATTCAGTCCATTCCGCAAAAGGAGATCTCTATTCACCCATCAATTCTCCCGAAAAAAACATGTTTGTAATTAAAAATTTCACCAATGAAAGGATAATAGAATTCGGTTCATACAGAAGAAAGTCTACAATCACCCATCAATTTTCCCCCAAAAAGCCTGTTTCACATAAAAATTTGTACCACTACGTAATTCAGTCCATACCGCAAAAGGAGATCTCCATTCACCCATCAATTCTCCCAAAAAAAACATGTTTGTAATTAAAAATTTCACCAGTGAAAGGATAATGGAATTCGGTTCATACGGAAGAAAGTTTACAATCACCCGTCAATTGTCCCCCCAAAAAAGCCTGTTTCACATGAAAAATTTCCCCATGACGTAATTTGGTCTACACAGCAAAGGAGGTCTATAATCACCTATCAATTTTCCTGAAAATAACGTGTTTGAAATATAAATTTCACCAATAAAAGGAAAATGGAATTTGGTTCAGCCACCTTTATTTGCTTCCCGCTGTTTATTGCTCCTGAATTAAAATTGGGGCAACCAGCTTAAGCTTCCTCTGATGTATATGCCTACAGAGTCCTTTTGTTATGGCTTTGCAATGGGAGCAAGAATCTTACGCACAATTCTGATGGAACCTCTGATTTTAAGAAAGTGGACTTGGACTCCAAAGCAGAGACTCTCCTGTCATGTCTTGTGTGCTATGCAGGATCGAATGCAGACGGAGCAGATAAAAACACATTAATATTTTCAACTTACAGAAGCTGCTTGATTTGATTATGACTAGATGTTAAAGGCAAAGTCTGCAGCATCTTCATTATGTTTACTGCAGGACCCACGACGACGTAATTCGGTCAATGAAGCAAAAGTAGGTCTACAATCACCCATCAATTGTCCCCCAAAAAAACATGTTTGAAATTTGAAATTTTACCAATGAAAGGATAGTTCAATTTTCCCAAAAAAAGCCTGTTTCACATAAAAAATTTCACCACAACGTAATTTGGTCCATACTGCAAAAGGAGGTCTTCAATAACTCATTATTTCCCCCAAAAAACATGTTTGAAATTAAAAATGTTACCAATGAAAAGATAGTTGAATTTGGTTCATACAATCACCCAGCAATTTTCTCCAAAAAAGCCTGTTTAAAATAAAAAATGTCTCCACAACGTAATTCGGTCCATACTTCAAAAAGTTCTTTACCACATATAACTGCACCGCTAAATGGTGAAGATCTTTTTCTTTTGCAACTAATACATGGCAAAAAGGGCTTTACCACATATAACTGCACCGCTGAATTGCAAATATATATTTTCTTTTGCCACTAACACACAGCAAACAGGGCTTTAGATTATATAACTGCATCACTGAATGGAAATTAGGCCGTAATTTTTTTCCACTTTTCCACTACACAAATGGCTTTTCAACATATAAGTGCAACACTAAACATCGAATATATTTTTATTTTGCCACTAATAAAAGGCTTTTCAACATATAAGTGCAACGGTGAATGGTGAATATATTTTTATTTTGCCACTAATACATGGCAAACAGGGCTTTAAAATATATAACTGCACCGCACAAGGGCAAATATATTTTTCTTTTGCCACTAATACACGGCAAAAAGGGCTTTACAACATATAACTGCACCGCACAAGGGCAAATAAGACATACTGTAGAAATAGAATTGTACAAAACCCTGTTAATGGCTGTATCAAACAGCACTTGCACCCCAAACACAAGAACTGTTTTATTGGAGTGACAGAGCTGTATAATGGCAATTTGGATCCCCAGTCAGTGCACCAAGGTGTAATAGGATTGTTCCTATTACCCAGTCTGCAACCTCCTCTACTGAACCCTGTTCTACATAAATGCTGAGGAATGATTCTTCCCTATCCTTTCCCTTCACTTATAAATCGTTTTTTCACCACAATAAAATCTTTCCTATCACTGTCCCTGGCACCTGCTGACATCTCTCCCTGCACTAAGTAGAGTGGTAAATGGCAGAATCTAAGATGGCTGACACTATTCATAGGGCTGTGACATCACAGGGCTTGCTGGCTGCTGATTGACTGCATGCATAGCATTATGGGTGAACACGCCTTCCTAGAGTTCCTTGCTCCATGTCCTCACATGTGCAGCAGCCATTTTAGGAAAAAATGTGATTTGTTACCACCATTCAAATTCCACTTTGTCCGCTTTGATTCGCTCATCTCTACTCACACCTAACACCAAATAATCAAAATTTGTATGTACTCCAAAATGGTAGCATCATATCATCATCTCATCCCGCAAAAAATGAGCCCTCACATAAGACAATCGCCCCCCCCCCAAAAAAAAAAAAGGCACCCATAAACCAATCCATCACTGCACTGCAAAAGCCATAAGGTGCTCCTTCCCTTCTGAGTCCTGCCCTGTGCCCCTACAGCAGTTTACTACCACACATGGGGTGTTGCTGTATTCATGAGAAAATGGGTAACAAATTATGGGGTGCTTTTTCTCCTGTTACCCTTTGTGAAAACAAAAAGATTTGGAGCTAAAGCAACATTTCATTGGAAGAAATGAAATTCTGTAAAACACCTATGGGTTCAAAGTACTCAATCCCTTAATACATTCCTTGAGGGGTGCAATTTTCAAAATGGGGTAACTTTTTGGGGATTTACACTGTAGGGGTACCTCAGGGTCTCTTCAAATACGAATATGGTGACCAAAAATCATTTTAGCAAAATCTGATCTCTAAAAACCATATGGCTCCCCTTTCCTTCTGACAACCGCCATGTGCCCCAACAGCAGTTTACCTCCACATATGGGGTATTTCTGTAAACTGCAGAATCAGAGTAATACATATTGAGGCTTATTTTGCTGTTAACCCTTGCTATGAACTTAAAAAAATCTGCAAAAAAAATAAAGAACATTTTTGAAATTTCACCTCAATTTTCATTTTATTCTCTTCAAAATCACTTTATAACTGAATTGGTGCTTAAAAAATGTTTTTTGAAATTTTCTTGAACATTTGGAAAAAAGTCCTAAAAAAATAAAATGACATTTACAAAATGACAGGAGGTGTATAAAAAAACGTGAAATCCATTGGATAGCCAGATTGAACAGTCTCAAACCGGGGGGACTTAACGTAGACTATAGACCATGGATTTTATAACATCTGTTCGCATAGCTAGTGTTCATTATACTGTGCTGCTCATCTCTGGGTGTGTCTTTAAACTAATTTTGTATTTTTTGTCTCTTGCAGTTGATATCCCGATGATGGATGGAATGATCATCTCGGCCAGCGGCTTACACATATATATATATTTCCTTTGTCAATTTTCAATATCCTGAGATAATACAACATCGGTTTGTGACAATGAATATTCGGAACTTTGTCATTCATGCTGTATTCCATTTTTGATCTCGGTGTGCCCACACAAACTCATCCTTTTTTTTATTGTTCTTCGTTGATATGAAGGATGTATGTGAAATTCCTAACATATTGTAACCGATAGGAACCCGATTGGGGTCTTCTCACCATGAAAATGGTGTGTGCCCCATAAGAATGGCGGTATTATTGTGCTCAGTGAGGAATCTCTGTATCACATATATACACGTAGGGTTCCTGGTTTATAAATAGGAGGTGGCATACAAAATCCCCAGGAATCATTAGAATATTACATGACGGTTTTTTGATTCATGATTTGTGCGGGTACCCAGTAATCAATGTTCCCAACATTGCGCGTTTCTGCGATCTAAAACGGTGTCCGCATATTCATTTTCTCCTTCCGATCTTGTTTACTAATATCCGCAGTAAGCATATTGAGTTTCGTTCTGTTTTCACGTTGTTCCGCTCACATGACTGGTGTTGCCATGGTTATTGTCAACACATAACAGTCATGTGATCGGATACAACGTCGATAGGATGCGTCGATGATGTAATGACCATCTTGGCGCATGCGCACTCAACAGTGCAGGACGCGCAGGAATCCATTACTATGCTGGCCGCACATGATCGCTCCCCGTCACCGGTATCGTTTTTAACTTGCTTTTAATTATGCACAATTGATTTTTAACCATTTCATGGACACTTGACATTATTTCACGTTCAATATTTGATTATGTGTTTAATTTTGCACATTTGACAAGATGAATTTTATCGTGATGCACACTAATAATGTTTTTGATATTTCGATCATTTGTATGATCACTCGATCACTCTGTTCTTTTATATATTTACACTTTGTTTACATTGTCATCAATTTTGTTAATTGCCAATTATGTACTATGAACACATGTATTTAAAGTTTGTTATCACACCTCCTGTTAACACTGCTTGAAAAAGGTGCCATAGAGAGCACTGAAACGTCGCTGTTACTCGGTGAATAAACCACCTTTTTTTTCACCATTTCGGATGTGCCGTGGATTTACTATATTCTATATATATATATATATATATATATATATATATATATAAAAAAGGGGCAGCACTCCAAATGTAATAAAAAGTAGGACGCGGTTTATTCACCCATGTGACAAAGGCGACGTTTCGGCTCTATACCTGGAGCCTTCCAGTTTCTATTCATTTTCACTGCATTTGCAAGGCTCTGTGGAAAGGGTTAATGAATACTGAGATAATTTGGGGACTTTGAATAAGAAGCTGGCAATTTCCAACAGCTGCCAAAGGGTTTAACGAAGAGCCTGTTTTGGAGGGATAAACCCAGACTTGTTTACTATCAAAACCAGACAGACTGGCCTTTTGAGTGTCTGGTTAAGCTCTGTTATTATGTCTGGAAACTTATTTTTGTCTGGAAAAACTACTGTGTCATTGCCATTAAGTATCATTGAAGCTCTAATGTAAATCTATGAGCGGCATAAAGTGTTACAATGTATCTGTTTTGTGCTGAGCTTCTCCACTTTACATCTCTCACTTGAAAGTACTAGTCTAGCTAGAAATGGTATATAAGGAGCGCAGTCAGAGCCCCTAGTGTTCTGCAGTTAGGGACCAGTGCTTGGAGGGGAAGACTCATGAGAGCCTGCTTGAGTGACCATAAGAAGACGCTAAGATGAGGACATTGAGCCACAGACCATGGGTCACCAGCCCTTTGACCAAGGAGCCACCCGGACTACTGAGCCACAGACAGTGGGCCCTTGACCAGGGTACCAACCTTCTAAGAGAGAGACAGCTAGCTTAGGCCTTTCCTCAGCATCAAATCCTTATTCTGTAAGGGAAGAGACTGGAGAAGCCAGCTCTATGCCTCGTCTATATTGTTTTACACCTGAATTCCTCCAGTAAAAAAGCAAACTGGTTAACTACAAACCCTGACTCTCTGGACTTATTTTGAATTGGGGTACACCACGCTATACCATCCCTTCTGGAGAGCAGCAACACACGGTGACACCTTCACGATGTCCAGGAGGACTCAGCGTAGCGTTGGGCCACCACAAACACAGCCACTGCAGTATTCCTATCTGTCTTAGGGCTCATACACATTGCCGTGCCCTTATTGCGGTCCCCAAACAGCGGGTGAGCAATATACACTCCCAGCCATGTGCACGCCTTATTACAGATGGGGACCCTTTCACTTGAATATGTTCGTAATCTGAAATTCGGAAGAAGCGGTGCGAAACTGAGGCATGGACGTGGCAGTGATGCTGATGGTGCACGCAGAGGCCGTGGCCCTGGGCTAGTTGAAACTGCTCCTGCTGCCAGAGCACAAGAAAACAATAATCCACAATACCTAGCTTCATGTCCCAGTTTGCAGGGCGGCGCAGGCCACCACTCTTGAAGTCAGACCAGTGTGACCAGGAGGTCGGTTGGATTGCAGAAGATAATGCTTCCAGTCGGTTAAGCACCACCCTGTCCTACACCAAGTCCAGTCTCAGTAGCCAACAGTCTGGTCAACACAATCCTTACCCTGATCCTCCTTCCTCCCACCATGGAGAGTCTGAGCAAACAAGTGATCCCACACTTGGATTTTCCGAGGACCTCTTTTCATCACCATTCCTTAATTTTGCCCCCTCGCCAAGCACGCTTGAAGAGGGACAGATCTTGTGCACTGATTCCCAACCTCTTGAGCATCCACAGACACAAGAGGATGACAGTGGGGAACAGCACTTACTGTTTAATGAGGTGGATGATGATGAGACACAGTTGCCAATAAGTCAAGGTCAATTATTGTCTCAAGAGGTTGATGAAGAGCATGAGATACAGTTGTCAATGACTGAGGTTGTGGTTAGGTCAACAAGTCAGGAGGATGATCAGAGTGAGGAAGTGGAAGAGGAGGTGGTGGACGATGAAGTCACTGACACAACCTGGGAAGGTGGAAAGCCGAACGAGGACAGCAGTACAGAGTGGGAGGGATCTGCAGCACCGTAACAGGCTGGAAGAGGCAGTGGGATGACAAAAGTGAGAAGGCGGGCCACACCAAACAGGCCCGCAACTGTTCCACTGAGCACCCCCTTGCGGAAATCTCCCTTGCCAAGGGGATGGTTTTCCGCAGTATGGCACTTTTTTAAAGAAAGTGCGGAGCTAGGGCGTGAACACTAGCAACCTCACTATCACCAGCATTATCTGCCACATGGAATCCACACACTCTAATAAATGGGACGAACGTCTGGGTCTACAATCTGTGTCTGCGGTTCACACCATTGCCTCCTCTTCCCCTATCTTACGTGCTGTTGGCCAATCCCCTGTCAAAGGCGCAGGCCCGGATGCCTCCCGCCCTTTCGCAAGCAACATCAGTGAATACATCCACTTCCCTGTCTCAACACAGCATCCAAATGTCCTTACCCCAGGCATTTGAACGCAAGCGCAAATACCCACCCACCCACCCACAGGCAATAAGACTAAATGCGTAGCTTTCCAAGTTACTGGCCCTGGAAATGTCATTTAGGCTTGTGGACACGGAGGCCTTCCGCAGCTTGAGGTCAGCGGCTGTGCCCTGTTAGGCAGTCCCCAGCCAACACTATTTTTCAAGGTGTGCAGTGCCCGCCTTACACCAACATGTGTCCTGTAAAATCACACGTGCCCTGACCAACGCAGTTACTGGGAAGGTCCACTTAACCACGGACACATAGACTAGTGCATTCGGCCAGGGACACTACATTCCCTGAAGGCACACTGTTTGAATGTTGTGGAGGCCTGGAGCAAGTCATACCCTGGAATGGCACAGGTGCTACCGATGCCAAGGATTTTGGGCCCTACGTCGATCAGGGTTTCCGCCAGCACCTACGTTAGTGGCTCCAACTTCGACTTCTCCTCTGTCTTCTCCTTCACTTCTACCTCCGAATTATCCACATGCAGCATTAGTTAGCCATCAGTCGGTAGCTGGAAACAGTGTAGCACTGCAGTGGGGAAGCAGCAACAGGCCGGGCTGAAGCTGATATGCTTAGGAGACCAACAGCACACCACCGAAGAGCTTTGGCAGGGGATAACAGACCAAATTGAGTTGTGGCTCTCGCCTCTCAACCTATAACCAGGCATGGTTGTGTCTAAAAATGGCCATAACTTGGTGGCGGCTTTGGAACTTGGCAAGCTCATACACATCCCATGCCTAGCCCACATCTTAAACTTAGTGGTTCAGCGGTTTCTCAAAACTTACCCCAATTTGCCTTAGCTTCTTGTGCAGGTGCGCCCCATGTGTGCACATTTCCGCAAGTCATCGACAGTTTCAGCTGGCCTTTGAACGCTGTAGCAGCGCTTGAAATTGCCAGCTCAGCAGCTGTTGTGCGACGTGAGCACGCGCAGGAACTCGACGTTCCACATGTTCGCCAGGCTTTCTTAGCAGCATAGGGCAGTAATGGAATACTAGCTGCAACATGCTTGTCGCTTTTCCAGTCAGCTTCCGCTATTCACAAGCGAGGAGTGGGCATGAATGTCTGACCTCTGTGAGGTTTTAAGAAACTTTGAGGAATCAACACAGATGGTGAGCGGCTATAACACTATTATAAACGCTTGCTGCTCACAAATAAGGGTGACGCTTTGCATGCAGAAGAGGTGGAAATGTGGGAAAACATTACACAGGGTGAGAGCCAGACCACCCTCCGTTTGTCTTCTCAGCGCAAATTCAACGATGAAGAGGAGGAGGAGGAGCAGGAAACGGTTGCCTCCACTACAGAGGGTAGTACCCATGGAAGTTTAATTCCATCTGTGCAGCGTGGGTGGACAGAAGAGGAGGAAGAGGATGAGGAGATTTAGAGTCATCCTCCTGATGATGAAAGAGAACTATTGCCTGTTGGTTCTCTGGCACACATGGCTGACTTCATGTTAGGCTGCTATTCCCATGACCCGCTCATTCTACGCATTTTAGACAACACAGATTACTGATTGTTAACCCTTCTCGACCCCCGCTACAAAGATAACTTCTTATCTCTCATTCCTCTGGTGGAGAGGACGAGCAGAAGGTCCTTGTTGAAAAATTGCTCCAAAAATTTGTATCTGACAACGCTGGCGGAAGAGTCCGTAGTTCCTTGGGCAACTGAGGAGGGAAGACAAGGGGAACACATAGCAGTTCCAACAGAGGCAGGGCACCACTCTCCAAAGCCTAGGACAGTTTCTTGGAATGAAGCCGTGAAACGAGAAGGCGCTCATAGGGTAATACGTCTAGGAACTGTGTTATTGTGCTATTAAAATATTAGTTGTGTGCTCACCTTGTTTATTTCTTTTTTGCCCGTTCTTTATATGTTGCGCTGTAGGGGGATAATCGGTGGATGCTGCCAGGCACGTCCAAAATTCCCGTTGGTGGCTGGCTGGGCCGCCGTACGGAATCTCGTCTATAGTAGAAGTTTCGCCTCACACATATGTAAGAGTGTTTAGCTTTATGGACACCTTTTGGCGCAATACACCTAGCCCAGATGGTAGTGTGCAGAGTAAATTTTATTTGACAACGCGTTTCGGGGTCTCGGCGACCCCTTTATCAAGTCTGTTTTGCTCGCCAGCGGAGTGGTGATAGAGGGTGCCAGTCACCACGTCGTCTTTACACCTGGTATGAGGAGCCGACTGGCGTGGTCAAGCGTCCTCCTCCACGTGGTCGGAAGGCGCGCTGGAGAGTCTCTCAGCGCGCCTTTCCGACCACGTGAGGAGGAGCGGCGACCACGCCAGTCGGCTCCTCATACCAGGTGTAAAGACGACGTGGTGACTGGCACCCTCTATCACCACTCCGCTGGCGAGCAAAACAGACTTGATAAAGGGGTCGCCGAGACCCCGAAACGCGTTGTCAAATAAAATTTACTCTGCACACTACCATCTGGGCTAGGTGTACTGCGCCAAAAGGTGTCCATAAAGCTAAACACTCTTACATATGTGTGAGGCGAAACTTCTACTATAGGACAGTTTCTTGACACCCCGCCAGCATCCTCACCCTGATGCGTGGCCTACTGTCACAAGGAGGGAATCATTTTGGAAGATGGTGAAGGAGTACATAGCAGATCGTGTTACCGTCCTCAATAATCCCTCAATGCCTTACAACTACTAGAGGGACACGTGGCACAAACTGGCTTTCTACGCCTTGCAGGTGCTGGCCTGCCCTGCTGGCAGCATTTTGTTTGAGCGGGTATTTAGTGCTGCTAGTGGCATTATAACAAATAAGCGTATCCACCTGTCAACTGAAAATGCTAGGCCTAGATTTCCCCTGATGAAGCTGATGAACATAAAGGCACTTTAAATGTGTTTATAATTAACTGAATACACTGTATTCCCATGCACCCCTTCCACCACAAAAAAGGGTATATGGTTGAATCTTCCTTTTCTCATCCTCCTCTTCCATCATATCAACATGCTTATTTGTCGCATATAATGTTTTACAGGGTCAGCTCACCTACAGGCCCTTGCATATAATTTTTTAGAGGGTCTTCTCACCTGCAGGCCCTCACAGATAATTTTTTAGAGGGTCAGCTCACCAACAGGCCCTCACCTACAATTTTTTACAGGGTCAGCTCACCTGCAGGCCCTCGCATAAAATGTTTTACAGGGTCTGCTCACCTACAGGCCCTCCCATATAATGTTTTTCAGGGTCAGCTCACCTGCAGGCCCTAACCTACAATTTTATACAGTGTCAGCTCACCTGCAGGCCCTCACATATAATGTTTTATAGGGTCAGCTCACCTGCAGGCCCTTACATATAATATTTTATAGGGTCAGCTCACCTGCAGGTCCTCACCTACAATCTTTTATAGGGTCAGCTCAACTGCAAGCCCTTGCATATAATTTTTTATAGGGTCAGCTCACCTTCAGGCCTCACCTACTATCTTTTACAGAGTCAGCTCACCTAAAGGCCCTTGCATATAATATTTTACAGGGTTAGCTCACCAGCAGGTACTCAACTACAATCTTTTACAGTGTCAGCTCACCTGCAGACCCTTACATATAATGTTTTTTAGGGTCAGCTCACCTGCAGGCCCTCACATATAATTTTTTAAAGGGTAAGCTCAGCAGCAGACCTTCAACCATAATTTTTGGGATGGTCACCTCATCCCTAATGTTTTAGAGGGACAGCTCAGCAGCAGGCCCTCACTCCTAATGTTTTAAATGGTCGGATCAGCAGGAATTTGCTCCAAATGTTTTTAAGGATCACAGCGGGCCATCAATCATATTCTTTCAAGGGTGTGTATGATGCCCTCCTTTATGTGTAACATAGGGTGTATTGGAGTGCCGGTTCCTTGCAATTTTTGGCAGCCCTTTCATGTTTCCTAACAATTTGTCCTCTAAAATCTATTTTAGTTTTTGGTTTTGTGCGTATTTTTGTCAGTCTGTAAAAGTGGCGTACTACTGGGACAACATCGTTCACAGCAGCGACCTCCCCATGCTGTTCCCGAACCATTTTGGTGATGTTTTCATCAATTTCTGAACTTTTCCTATGAACCAGGCACCCTCCCCTCTTCAGAGCAGGGGGTGCCGGGTTTAATGCTCGGGTTCTCCCATCAACTTCCATTATATGCGGGTGCTACCCGTCATTGTACCTCACAGATGCAGCGTTTATCGCTGATCGCGGAATCTGACATTAATAAATAAGATAAAAAATCATACATACCTCATCCATTTAATCACGAAGAGCCCGCCCCCACCATCTTGATTGAAGATCCAGTGCAAATCAATCAAGATGGTGGGGGCAGGCTCTTCACACTCAAATTCACACTCAAACGGATGAGGCGAGTATGATTTTTTTTTTTACCCCATTTCATTGTAAATTGTTTTGTTACCACGAAGCACGAGAAAATTCAGCTTCATAGCAAATCAAATTTTCCTGAAATTCGGATCAAAGTCCTCTTCCTACAACATAATTTACTTAAAGGGGTTGTCTCACTTCAGCAAATGGCATTTATCTTGTAGGGAAAGTTAATACAAGGCACTTCCTAATGTATTGGGATTGCCCATATTGCCTCCTTTGCTGGCTTGATTCATATTTAAATTGCATTATAAACTGATTATTTTCATATTTACGTCCATCCTGCAATCCTTAAGCGGTGACCGTGCTTGCAGACTATAGGAAAAAGTGTCACCCTTTGTGGTGGCTGAAACTGTGGGAGTGCGCATAGGCTGGTGCTTTTTCCTACCATGTGCAAGCACAACAACCACTGCAGGATGGTCATAACCATGGAAATGAGCAATGTATAATGTGGTGGAAAAATGAATCAAGGCAGGAAAGGAAGCAATATAGACAATCACAATACATTAGTAAGTGCCTTGTAATAACTTTCTCTACATTATAAATGCCACTAGCTGAAGTGAGACAACCACTTTAATTTGCTTTGAAGTAAACAAACCCAGGTACTAACCCCTTCCTGCACCTGGACATAACTGTACACGGAGGTAAGCACTGCCATTGCACACCTCGGCATACAATTATGCCCAAACTATTACTGGATGCTGTAACGTAAGGTATCGTCCTAGCGCTGATGTCTCTTCTGTCTAGAACAGTGGAGACTCCAGACATACCAGAAAGGGACCAATCTTGTTGGCTATCACTCTGATTCATTAGTCTGTATAGACTAACAAATCAGAGTTTACTTGGGCTTAAAATGCCAGTTTCAGGCTTTGATCTTCATTGTTTGTTAAGGTGGAGATCAGAGACTGCCCCTGAAAGTGCCATGGCTTCCTCCATCTAACAGGATTGTGTTTCATTCTGTCTGGGCATCAGCAGCAGGTGTCAGCTATACATGCAGCTGACACTATGCTGCAATGAACAAGATCAGTTCTGGCACCGATCCCAGCCAAAAAATCCCGTAGATGCCATGGTCCATAGGTAACCCACAACGACATAACCCATGGCCCATCACTCAAAAAACAAGCCCTCAAACAGCTATTTTGGTTGAAAAAAATGGTATATTGCGATACCGAATTCAACTTATTTTTAATATAAAATTGATTTTACCAATAAAATTCTAAAACAAATTTACCAATAAAGTACCAATAAAAGCTACAGATTGTCCCACAAAAAATATAAGCCCTCACACAGCTCATTCATGAAATTTAAAAAAAAAAAAATATAGTCCTTAAAAACAATTTCAACGAATTCCATGTTAGAAAATCTATATGCTGCTCTTTTACTTGTGAACATTGTTGTGTCCCAAAATAGCAGTTCATGACCATATATGGGGTGTTGCCGTATTCAGTCGAAAATACATAATAAAGTGTGGGTGCATTTTCTCCTGTTACCCCATGTAAAAATGAAAAATTTGGCCCTAAACTGACATTTTCTTGTGCAATATGCAATTTTTCATTTTCACAGCCAAGTGTTCCTGAACTCTATGAAACAGACTTACTCTTACTCTTGAAATATTCCATGGAGGTTGTAGTTAGTGATGAGCGGCAGGTGCCATATTCGATTTCGACGAAATTTGCGAATATTCGAAAGATTATTATTCCAGTTATCGTGATTAATATGCGATTTAAATAATCGCGTATTGCGATTTTAACTTAAGGCTACTTTCCTATTGGTTTCATATCTAGAATTTTAGCGAAGATGACGAATATGACGAATGTATTCGTCATATTCCTCAAAACGAAGATAACGAAGTATTCTACATCTTCGTTTTAGCAACCTATTCGTCAACTTCGCTAATTCTAGCAATCAAATAGGAAGGTTGACTATAGAGACAACTGTGTTTAATTCGCTATGCAATTATATAATTTTTTTTTAATAAATAGAATAATTATAATAAATTATATCAAGTAATATAATTATTCTATTAAAAAAAAAAAAATCGCATAGCGAATTTAACACAGCTGTCTCTATAGTCAACCTTCCTATTTGATTGCTAGAATTAGCGAAGTTGACGAATAGGTAGCTAAAACGAAGATGTAGAATACTTCGTTATCTTCGTTTTGAGGAATATGACGAATACATTCGTCATATTCGCTATTCGCTAATTCTACCAAGCCAACCATAAACTTCCGTGCTCATGGAGCATCCCCATCACCATGGGAACGTCTCCATATACTAAAATGTACTGTCGGATTTGAAGAATTACGTTGAAATTGCAATGCGATTAATTCAAGTTATATTAATTGCATTGCGATTTCAACTTAGAGCTGGGTTTATAATGGGTCAGCTTGCTAGAATGAACGAAGTTAACGAATATGGAATATAGCAGCAGTGCTAAGTTGAATTCGCAATGCGATTAATTTAACTTGAAGTAATCGCATTGTGATTTCAACTTAGCACTGCTAGTGCTATATTCCATATTCGTTAATTCTAGCCTATGTAAGATAGCAGTGCTAAGTTGTAATCGCAATGCGATTAATATAACTTGAATTAATCGCATTGCGATTTTAACGTAATTCCTCAAATCCGACAGTACATTTTAGTATATGGGGACGCTCCATGGGACCATGAGCACGGAAGTCGGCAGAAGCGGCAACGGGCACTGACTAGAGCAGCCAGGAAGCCAGGAATCCTCAGGACAGGTAAGAACTACTTTTGGGAAGTGGGAAAGAAAAAAATATAGCTAAAAAAAAAAAAAACGAATATTTGAAATAGCGAATTTATAGCGCTATATTCGAAATATTCGCGAATTAGCGAAGTGCCGATATTCGCAAAAAAAATTCGCTATTCAAATATTCGCGCTCAACACTAGTTGTAGTTTACAAAATGGGGTCATTTTTTGGGGAATTACACTGTAGGGGTACAGTACCTTAGGGTATCTTCCAATGCAAAATGGTGGTTGAAAATTATTCCAGTGAAATCTACGCATCAAAACCCATCTTGTGCTCCTTCCTTTTAGAGCTCTACAATGTGCCCATATAGCAGTATATAAACACATAAAAATGTAAAAATTGCTTAAAAATTCTTAAATTCAAAGCTTTCTGACATCCTAAAAAATGACACAAAATGATTCCAACTAGTGTTGAGCAAAGTATTCAAAAATTTAATTTGGCTGCTTCACCTAATTTTACAAATAAATTAGCTTTTTTGCGCATTTCTTTGTAAGTAGTGGGTACAATGACTGGCGGCGGCGATCGCACACGATTGTACTCCTCAGATGCCATGTTCATAGCTAATCACAGCATCTGCAATATTACAGTCTAAAATAAAAAAATAAAAGATATTTCATCATACTTACCTCATCCATTTGCTCGCGACGGGCCAGCTGACACCTTCTTGATTGAAGATCTGGAACTATATCTTGCGCAGCCCATATGTCATACGTCACCGCACACAGGATTTCATTACAGATTTTAAATAAACATTTGCTCGTCGACCAAATGGATGAGGTAAGTATTATTTTTGTTTTTGTTTGTTTTTTACACTATTTTAGGGAAAATCAATTTGCTACCATGAAGCAAGATGAAATTCGGCTTTACATCAATTTTTTCCAGAAATTCTGAGCAAAGTCCACTTTGGGGACTTCAATTCGCTCAACACTAAAGCCAAAATAAAGTAGAGAATGATGAATGTTAATTAATAATTATTTGATGAGGTATTGCTATCTGTTATAAAAACAAAGAAATTGACATTTTGAAAATTGCCCATTTTTCAAAACTTTACCATTATCATAAAGTATGATGTGTCATGAGAAAACAGTCTTAAAATTGCTTGGATAAGTGAGTGTTTAAAAAAAAAAAAAACAGGCTTGGTTGAAAAGGGGATACAATGGACAAACAAAGCAGAGAAATGAAATTTAAACAGTAGTAATACAGTGAAAAATTGCATAAAGTAACACAAGCGATCAACATGGTCTTAAAGAAATACATGTGGCACTCAGTTTGAGGTTGCCATTGTAGTAATTCCTCCTTGTGCTTTTTTGTGTGTGAACCTTATATTATGAGCATTACTGTTCAGGGAAGAACTGCTGGCAGGGAAGGCATCTCCCTAACAGACCAGAACAATAGCAATAGGGTCTTGTAGCAGCTTTGTCTATGCAACTTTTTTTTTTTTAATAGCAGGATGTACTAAAAAGAGGATCATAATGATTTTTTTTTTTTCAAGTTTTCCTTTCTTTAGGATCTTTTCTTGGTTCTGGATCGGCACCTTATCAAATAGTCTTTCACAGACAGTAAAAAAAAAAAAAAACTAAAATCTAAAATGGCACTGAAATCAAGCCCCAAAAGTCTCTTGTGTTTTGAGAACCCTATGAAAAAAAGAAAATTGATGTATTATCTGTGTTTATTATTAGTGTTGAGCGAACAGTTCGAGCATCGTTCGGGTTCGTACCGAATTTTGGGGTGTCCGGGACACGGACCCGAACCCAGACATTTTCAAAAAAGTTTGGGTTCGTTGTTCATCGATTACTTCCCGCTTTCTGAAGGGCTGCAAAGCAGCCAATCAGCTAGCGTTTTACTTCTTGCCCTAAGAGCCCATCACAGCCATGCCTACTAATGGCATGGCTGTGATTGGCCAAGTGCAGCATGTGACCCAGCCTCTATTTAAGCTGGAGTCACGTAGTGCCGCACGTCACACTGCTCTGATTAGTGTAGGGAGAGGACGCAGCTTCTGTGAGGGCGAGATTAGGCAGGGTAAAGTCAGCAACAGCACCTAATGAACGGATCGATCTACAGCTGTGAATGATTGAACTTCTGCTAGTTACTTGCTCACTGTTTTTTAGGCTGCACAGAGCGTTTTTCTGTCACTTATTTTCTGGGTTGATCGGCGGCCATTTTGTGACTTGTGGTGCAACAGAACAAGCTGCCAGCACGTCCATCAATCCATCAATACTAGTTTTTTTTTTTTTGCTATATCCTACATCAGGGGCTTGGCTGTGCTAATTGTCCCCCCTAGAAACTCAGGATAGCAATTTCAATATTTTATTAAAGGGTTAAAAACAATTGCCCAAATACCAATCCCCTAAATCTGGTGTTCCAGCTTTGGCTAGCCAAGTATAATACTGTCTGCTGTCTGGCAAAGGATAGATTATTTTCTGTGGTGAAATTCAATTGCCAAAATAGCAATACCCTGAATCTGGTGTCCCAGCTATTGCAGGCAAAGTTTCATAGTGTCCGCCAAAACATATATTTTGTTCTGGGGTGAAATTAATTTGCCAAAATAGCAATACCCTGAATCTGGTGTCCCAGCTGTTGCAGGCCAGGTTTCATAGTGTCCGCCAAAACATATATTTTGTTCTGGGGTGAAATTAATTTGCCAAAATAGCAATACCCTGAATCTGGTGTCCCAGTTGTTGCAGGCCAAAAATCATAGTGTCCGACAAAACATATATTTTGTTCTGGGGTGAAATTCAATTGCCAAAATAGCAATACCCTGAATCTGGTGTCCCAGCTGTTGCAGGCCAGGTTTCATAGTGTCCGCCAAAACATATATTTTGTTCTGGGGTGAAATTAATCTGCCAAAATAGCAATACCCTGAATCTGGTGTCCCAGCTGTTGCAGGCCAAGTGTAAATCTGTCCATAAAAGGATACCTTTCTTCCAGGGCCTAAATACTAGCCCTAAAAGAGATATTCCCCAAAATCAGTGGTTACTGCTGTGCCTGGATTAGTGTAATATGCTACGTAAACAAAAAGGCAGATAGTGTTAGGTGCCTGTAAAAAATGGCCTGAATTTGAAATCAATACATTGGACCAAATATTTTTTTCCTTATTGTGGTGCTTGGTGAACGGTAACAATGAGGAAAACATCTAGTAAGGGACGTGGACGCGGTCGTGGTGGTGTTAGTGTACCATCTGGTGCTGGGAGAGGACGTGGCCATTCTGCCACAGCCACACGTCCTAGTGAACCAACTACCTCAGGTTCCAGTACCCGCCAGAATTTACAGCGATATTTGATGGGGCCCAATGCCATTCTAAGGATGGTAAGGCCTGAGCAGGTACAGGCGCTAGTCAATTGGGTGGCCGACAGTGGATCCAGCATGTTCACAACATTATCTCCCACCCAGTCTTCTGCAGAAAGCGCACAGGTGGCACCTGAAAACCAAGCCCATCAGACTGTCACATCACCCCCATGCATATCAGGGAAACTGTCAGAGCCTCAAGTTATGCAGCAGTCTCCTATGCTGTTTGAAGACTCTGCTGGCAGGGTTTCCCAAGGGAATCCACCTAGCCCTTCCCCAGTGGTGAAAGACATAGAATGCACTGATGCACAACCACTTATGTTTCCTGATGATGAGGACATGGTAATACTACCTCATCGGAGTCCGCACGTCTCTGATGATGACGAAACTCAGGTGCCAACTGCTGCGTCTTTCTGCAGTGGGCAGACCGGACAGGAGGTCAGGGAGGAAGACTGTGTGGAAGACGATGCAGGGGACGATGAGGTCCTAGACCCCACATGGAATGAAGGTCGTGCCACTGACTTTCATAGTTCAGAGGAAGAGGCAGTGGTGAGACCGAGCCAACAGCGTAGCAAAAGAGGGAGCAGGGGGCAAAAGCAGACCAGCCGCCGCCAAGAGAGTTCGCCTGCTACTGGCCACCGCCACGAGGGACCGAGCACCCCAAAGGCAGCTTCAAGGAGTTCCCTGGCATGGCACTTCTTTAAACAATGTGCTGACGACAAGACCCGAGTGGTTTGCACGCTGTGCCATCAGATCCTGAAGCGAGGCATTAACGTTCTGAACCTTAGCACAACCTGCATGACCAGGCATCTACATGCAAAGCATGAACTGCAGTAAAGTAAACACCTTAAAAGCAAGGAACTCACTCTGGCTCCCCCTGCTCCCTCTTCTGCTGCTGCCTCAAGCTCTTCCTCCGCCTCGGGAGGAACGTTGGCACCTGCCACCCACCAAACAGAGAATGTGCCACCGACACCACCACCTGCGTCACCAAGAATCTCCACCATGTCAGACGGCAGCGTTCAGCTCTCCATCTCACAAACCTTGGAGAGAAAGCGTAAATTCCCACCTAGCCACCCTCGAGCCCTGGGCCTGAATGCCAGCATTTCTAAACTACTGGCCTTTGAAATGCTGTCATTCAGGCTGGTGGACACAGACAGCTTCAAACAGCTGATGTCCATGGCTGTCCCACAGTATGTTCTTCCCAGCCGCCACTACTTCTCCAAGACAGCCGTGCCTTCCCTACACAACCAAGTATCCAATAAAATCAAGTGTGCACTGTGCAACGCCATCTGTTGCAAGGTCCACCTAATCACAGATACGTGGACCAGTAAGCACGGCCAGGGACGCTATATCTCCCTAACTGCACACTGGGAAAATGTAGTGGCGGCTGGGCCGCAGGCGGAGAGTTCCTTGGCGCACGTCCTTCCGCCGCCAAGGATCGCAGGGCATCATTCTTTGCCTCCTGTAGCCTCCTCCTCCTACTCGGCTTCCTCCTCCTCTGCTTCCACCAGCTCATCCAGTCAGCCACACACCTTCACCACCAACTTCAGCACAGCCCGGGGTAAACGTCAGCAATACCTCGCGCAGGAGTTGTGGCGGGGTATTGAACAACAGACCGACGAGTGGTTTCTGCCGGTGGGCCTCAAGCCCGGCCTGGTGGTGTGCAATAATGGGCGAAATCTCGTCGCAGCTCTGGGACTAGCCGGTTTGACGCACATCCCTTGCATGGCGCATGTGCTGAATTTGGTGGTGCAGAAGTTACAACTACCCTGACATGTCAGAGCTTCTGCATAAAGTGAGGGCCGTCTGTGCGCGCTTCCGGCATTCACATCCTGCCGCTGCTCGCTTGTCTGCGCTACAGCGGAACTTCGGTCTTCCTGCTCACCGCCTCATATGCGACGTGCCCACCAGGTGGAACTCCACCTTGCACATGCTGGAGAGACTGTGCAAGCAGAAGCAGGCCATAGTGGAGTTTCAGCTGCAGCACGCACGCGTCAGTCGCACTGTGGAACAGCAACACTTCACCACCAATGATTGGGCCTCCATGCGAGACCTGTGTGCCCTGTTGCGCTGTTTCGAGTACTCCACCAACATGGCCAGTGGCGATGACACCGTTATCAGCGTTACAATACCACTTCTATGTCTCCTTGAGAAAACGCTTAGGGCGATGATGGAAGAGGAGGTGGCCCAGGAGGAGGAGGAGGAGGATATATATATGGGCCGAAATAACTGAGAGTGGCCTTCTCCGGTGGTGGTTGATATGACGCATGATTCCTTGCTGTGGGACCTCTCTCCTCTGTCTGGGTGCTGGGCCGAAATAACTCAGAGTGGCCTTCTCCGGTGGTGGTTGATATGACGCATGATTCCTTGCTGTGGGACCTCTCTCCTCTGTCTGGGTGCTGGGCCGAAATAACTGAGAGTGGCCTTCTCCGGTGGTGGTTGATATGACGCATGATTCCTTGCAGTGGGACCTCTCTCCAATTGATATTGGTTACATTTTATTTATTTCATTTTAATTCATTTCCCTATCCACATTTGTTTGCAGGGGATTTACCTACATTTTGCTGCCTTTGGCAGCCCTCTAGCCCTTTCCTGGATTATTTTACAGCATTTTTAGTGCCTAAAAGTTCGGGTCCCCATTGACTTCAATGGGGTTCGGGATAAAGTTCGGGTCGAGTTCGGATCCCGAACCCGAACATTTTCGGGAAGTTCGGCCGAACTTCTCGAACCCGAACATCCAGGTGTTTGCTTATCTCTATTTATTATGTTTTATTAAAAACTCACACCGTAAACCTCCTCAGCATGCTTGCAGTCCACTTCTTGATGAGCCTAAGGCCTCTTTCACATGAGCGGGTTTTCCATCCGGGTGCGATGTCTGAAGTGAACACATAGCACCCACACTGAATCCTGACCCATACATTTCATTGGGTCTGTGCATATAAGCGTTATTTTTCACTCATCATTTCTGAGTTGCGTGAGAATCGCAACATGTCCCATATTCTGTGTTTTTTACACAGCCCTAGCCCCATAGAAGTAATTGGGGCTGATGCAAAGCGTTTTTCACTGATGGTTCCTGTGAGATGCTATTTGTAATCCTTCAGTATTTTTTCAACTGGGTGAAAAAAGCATCTAAACTGATAGGATCCATATGAGAAAAAACTGAACAACTAAATGCAATTGCAGACAAAATGAACTGAACTTGCTTGCAAAATGGTGCAAGTTTCACTGAATGCATCCTAAACACATCCTGACACAACCCGTATCGTTCTTGTGAAAGACCCCTTTCAGACGAGCGTATATGGTGCTGCAGGATGTGACTTAAGTGCTAGCGCCATACAAGTGTCTTGCACTGATCGGGTGGGTGCAGGAGCAGTGCCTGCCCGATCAGCAACAGAGGGCCGGCTATTCCTGACAGCTGAGCTCCTGCTGTATATGAAGGCATTAGTGAATACACAGACGCTGTCATATTAATCCCTTGTATGCTGCGGTACGGGCTACCTTCCCATTCCATTTGGGTCCCCGCCCTGTGGTGTTGAGGATCCAATGACAGGAACGGCAGCCCGATGCCTAACATAGGCAACAAAGTTAGCCCCCTATGGAAGCCTGTGAGACCCAGCATTCTGGATCGAACAGGCTGTCAGTGTATTACACTGTGAATACACTGAGAGTCACTGCATTACAATATTCATTTATTATACCACGTATAGTACTAATCAAACCGTAATCTCATTCAGCACAAAATGAGATGTTACTTGAGACAATCATCCGAAAAATAAAAAAAATGGTTTTCAGAATATGGCAACACAAAAACAAGCTTCTTTTTTATTTTCAAAAATGCATTTTCTGTTTAAAACTAAGACAAAGACCCATTATGAATCGCTTCATCCATATCGAACTGCTCTATAAAAATATCAGGTTGGGAAGAAAGGGCCGGCACACTCAATCTGGGGGTGTGATGAAAGCAGGAGAATATATTTTTATGTATATTGGTCCAATTTTTATTAAATGATAAAAAGATGATGGTAAAGAACAATATGAGTACCAACAGAGGTTAAACATTTTTTTTAAAAAAATAATGATTTTTTAAAACTTTAAATTCATAACAAAAGTCATGCAGTTTTTCCCCAAAAAATTTTCAAACAGATTTTATTTCGGAAAAATTCCTTAAAATTCCTTTTCGAATTCTCTGAAAAAATTCCCTAAGAGGTTTACTCAGAAAAAATTTACTCAGAATTTTTTTTGGGGGGAATATAAATCCTCTGAAGAATAAAATCTAATCTGAATTAGATATTATTTCATTTCATTCAACTGGAAATGGAATGGTAGATGTTCTCACTATGGTAAGTATATCCACCTTATAGTGAGAAATTTATTATGGGGCTACATGGCAGAGATAGCGTTCCATGTGTGGGCTGATACATAGTGTTGAGTGCGAATATTGAATAGCGAATTTTTATTGCGAATATCGCAACTTCGATAATTTGCGAATATAGCGCTATATATTCACAATTTCTAATATTCATATTTTTTTTTTTTTTAGTTGTTAATCTTTGATGCTCTCTGGTTGTGTTCCCACTTCCTAAAAGCTGTTCTTACCTGTTCAGAGGATTCCTGGCTCCCTGTTAATGCCTGTTGCCGCTTCTGCCGACTTCCTGTGTGCATGGAGCGACCCCATCCCAATGGGAATGCCTCCATGCTAAAATGTACTGTCGGATGTGAGAATCACGATCTCACAAATTTGACTAAGTTGTAATCGCAATGCGATTAATATAACCTGAATTATTCACATTGCGATATTCGTTATATTCTAGCAATACGTCCATTAGGAACCCAGCATTAAGTTGAATTCGCTATGGGAACATATACTCGCATTGCGAAATCAACTTAGAGCTGAGTTCCTAATGGCTGTATTGCTAGAATATAACGAAGATTGAGAATATAGTGCTCTATTCGTGAATTAGTGATATTCGTCATCTTCGTTATATTCTAGCAATACAACCATTAGGAACTTAGCTCTAAGATCAATTCGCAATGCGAGTATATGTTTGCTTCGCGAATGAAACAGAGCTGAGTTGCGAATGGTTGTTGCTAGAATATAATGAAGATTGAGAATATAGTGCTATATTCGTGATATTCATTATCTTCGTCAATTCTAGCAATACAAGTTACAACCATTAGGAACTCAGCTCTAAGTTTAATTCGCGATGCGAATATAAATTCGCGTAACATTCGCAATATATAGAATAATGACGAATATTCTATTTCGACGAATATATGACGAATATCCAATCAAATATTCGAGAGATATCGCAAAATCGAATATGGCACCTCCCGCTTATCACTACTGATACACTTGTGAGTCCAGTTGTCAGTGTAAATGGATGCGAATCCAACCAAAGATAAAGAGACGCCTCTTTCTTATGAAGAATTAATGTCCGCGATATATAGACTGTTGGCGATCCTGCTGGTCCAACTAGACGCGTTTTGAAGTCTGAACCGACTTCTTCCTCCACTGAGAGACTGATGCTATCAAAGAGATTGATACATATTGGATTTTTTATTTTTTTTGCTACCTTTTATTATACTGAAGTCATTGCAATCCATTCAGATTTTATGTATCATTATGATATACTCTGATGCATTTATAATATATGGAAATCCACAGGCATTACAAATATGTGTATAATTGAGGTGAAAGAAATATGTAATATTCTCTAAATGAAACATTCTATTTTTATTGAACTTCCTGTGGATATCTATACAGTTGTGTTCAAAATTATTCAACCCCCAATGCTGTAAAGGGTTTTAGGGAATTTGGTGTACATTTGTAATTGTGTTCAGAATGAAATGTTACAAGGACTTTTTAAAGAACCAAATGCAACTAAAATGACATCAATTGTTTTTGTAATGCAGTATTGAATGTTTTTTTTTGTGATTTCTTCATTGACACAATTATTCAACCCCTTAAAGATTACCACTCTCAAGAACAGAGGTTCATTCAAGTGTTTTTAATCAGGTATTGAAAACACCTGTGGATGTCAAGGAGCAGCAATCAAGCATAATAAGCACCAATTAGGCAGATTTAAAATGACTGTGATACTCAGCTCCTTCTAGACATTTACTGGTGTGTTTACAAACATGGTGAAGTCAAGAGAATGGTCCAGGAAGACAAGAAAACAGGTGATTTCTCTTCACAGGAAGGGCAATGGCTATAAGAAGATTGCAAAGATGTTAAACATACCAAGAGACACCATAGGAAGCATCATTCGCAAATTCAAGGCAAAGGTCACTGTTGAAACGCTACCTGGTCATGGCAGAAAGATGATGCTGACTTTGACTGCTGTGCGCTACCTGAAGCGCAAAGTGGAGAAAAGTCCCCGTGTTATTGCTGAGGAACTGAAAAAAGATTTTCCAGATGCGGGTACTGAAGTTTCAGCTCAGACAATAAGGCGCACACTGCGTAATGAAGGCCTCCATGCCAGAACTCCCAGGCGCACCCCCTTGCTGTCTTCAAAGAATAAGAAGAGTCGACTGCAGTATGCCAAAAGTCATGTGGACAAACCACAAAAATTTGGGGATAGTTTTCTGTGGACTGATGAAACAAAATTATAACTGTTTGGGCCCATGGATCAACGCTATGTTTGGAGGAGGAAGAACAAGGCCTATGAAGAAAAGAACACGTTGCCTACTGTGAAGCATGGCGGGGGGTCAATCATGCTTTGGGGCTGTTGTGCTTCTACAGGTACAGGGAAGCTTCAGCGTGTGCAAGGTACCATGAATTCTCCTCAGTACCAGGAGATATTGGATGAAAATGTGATGCAGTCCGTCACAAACCTGAGGCTTGGAAGACGTTGGACCTTTCAACAGGACAATGATCCCAAGCATACCTCCAAGTCCACTAGAGCATGGTTGCAGATTAAAGGCTGGAACATTTTGAAGTGGCCATCGCAGTCACCAGACTTAAATCTGATTGAGAACCTCTGGTGAGACTTAAAGAAAGCAGTTGCAGCGCGCAAGCCTAAGAATGTGACTGAATTGGAGGCTTTTGCCCATGAAGAATGGGCGAAGATGCTTGTGTCAAGCTATGCTTCACGTTTAAAAGCTGTTATAACTGGAAAAGGATGTTGTACTAAGTACTAAGATTGAATGTCACTTGGGGGTTGAATAAAACTGATAATGATGTGAGCACAGAAAAGACATTTGTGGTTATTTCATTATAAATGTTATGTTATATTTGTCTGACTTACAAGTGCCTCTTTGATTTAATTGTAAACAAGATGACTGAAATGATCAAAATCAATGTCAAACTGAACAAAACACTCAATTTCAGTGGGGGTTTAATAATTTTGAACACAACTGTACATACAATCAATAGTATTGGTGTTATGGCTGGTTACAACATCTGTTGGCATATACAAAGCCACTTACCACAATCACTCAGTGAACTTAAAAGCATTATCTCCTTTGATGAATAGGATTCAATACAACCTGTTATAATATTTTCTCACTATAAGGCCCCATGCACACGACCCTATGTGTTTTGCGGTCTGCAAATTGCGGATCCACAAAAAAAACAGATGGCGTTCCCGAGTGGCATCCATTTTATTTAAGGATCCGTTATTTTTACGGATCCATTGTAATAATGCCTATTCTTGTCCGCAAACTAGAAAAAAATAGGACGTGCTCATACTTTTTGCGGGACGGAAAAACAGACATACGGAAACGGAATGCACACAGAGTAACTTCCATTTTTTTTGCGAATTTTTTTAAATGAATGGTTCTGCATATGGTCCGCAAAAAAAATGGAACGGACACGGAAATAAAATACGTGTGAATGAGCCCTAAGGTGGATATACTTACCATAGTGAGAACATATACCATTCCATTTCCAGCTGAATGAAATTAAATAATATCTAATTCAGAGTAGATCAAATTCTTCAGAGGATTTTTATTCCCCCCAAAAAAAATTCGGAGTACATTTAGTAAACCTCTCAGGGAGATTCTTCAGGAGATTCGAAAAGGGAATTTTTTTAAATAAAATCTCTAAAATTGCCTGTCTTTGTTATGAAGCTTTCATTCATTATTTAAAAAAAAAAAAATCCTCTGTTGGTTCTCTTTACCATCGTCTTTTTATCATTTAATAAAAATTGGATCAATATACATAAAAATATATTCTCCTACTTTCCTCACACCCCCAGATTGAGTGTGCAGGATCTTTCTTCTCAACCTCTTATTCACCATTTTATTCTGAGGGGGTACCGGACTACAGACCTGAGCACCCACCATCCACATCCTCCTGTGTGGTGAGCCACTTAATCTACTATAATTTCTAAAAAAATATCAATTGATCTACCTTAAGTGAATGCTGTAAATGAAAACTGTGCCAAAACAGCGATTTTAGGTTAACTTGTCTCACAAAAAGCGTACTATTGAATGATCAAAAAAAGAACCAATAAAACTTTCTCCTCATCCTGTAGTTTTTAAAATGGGGATACTTTTTGGGAGTTTCTACTGTAGGGGTCTTCAAATGCGAATATGGCAATTTAAATTATCCCAGTGAAATCTGCCCTCCAAAAGCCAAATGGGTCTCTTTCCTTAATCCGCTCTGCCATGTGCCAATACAGCTGTTCACAACCACATATGGGGTGTTTCTGTAAACTGCACAGTCAGGGCAATATATAATGAGGTTTGTCTGGCTGTTAACCATTGCCATGTTACAAAAATGGATTAAAATGGAAAATGTGAAACAAAAAGGTGAAATTTTGAAATTTCACCTTCATTTTCCTTTAGATTGTGTGGAACACCTTAAGGGTTAACAAAGTTTATAAAATCGTTTTTTAAAACCTTTAAAATGGTGTCAATTATGTGGGGTTTCTACTCCGTAAGCCACACAAAGTGACTTCTTATTTGAATTGGTCCTTAAAAAAGTGGGTTTGGGACATTTAAAAACTTTAAGAATTATTCCTAAAGTTCTAAGCTTTCTAACGTCGTAAAAAAATAAAATGCAATTTACTAAACAATATGAATGTTAAGATTTTTGTACATTTTGGATTTTTGTATAAATAAAGATAAAACATATTGACTCAAATTTATCACCAACATGAAGTGCAATGTGTCATAATAATACTATTTCAGAATTGCTTGGAAATGTAAAAGCATTACAGAGTTTATTTTGTATTATACCCCCCTCCAATCCCACTCACATTGAAAGATTCCCATATCTTATAATTCTTTAGGGTTTTTTGTTGTGTTTTGGTGTTTTTCCTCAAATTGTGCAGACGTACAATGTGCTTTTAAACCCTTTTTGATGTTTCTTACATACTCTCCCAATCTAGTTTTTTAATGTATTACCTGTTAAATCTCTCCATTTAATTTTTTTTCTATTAAAATAAATAATTAAAAAACATTTCAACCACTCAAAATTTCACCCTAGAACCAAACACTGTGATGATTCGGGTAGAAATAGTTAGAAAGAATAGTATAGACATCATCTTTCCTGTGCACTTGAAACAGACTTCATATGCTGGCAGGAGGCCTTAAATAATTTAATAGACATCCTATAGCCTCTTTGAACTGAGAATACAAAGTTTTTAATACCTAATATTATTCAAGTTTTACAATGTATTGTTTTATTAATATTAGACTTTATACACCTTATGTATTGAAGGGCAGCTGAGATTCATCTATGTAAACGCATAAAATAGTATTGTAGTATGGTTTTTTTTAACATTGTTTTATTTATTAGAGACTTTGTGTTTGGGGGCAACAGATTTGGTCAGACATAGAATCAAAATTCTACATGAATTTTTCCTAAAGTTTGGATTCTATCAAATCAAAATTTCATGTGATTCAATTTGGAAGAACTTTCACAGAAAGCGGGACAGAAAGAGAGAGAGAGAAAGAGAGAGAGAGAGAGAGAGAGAGAGAGAAAAATGAAAGACCACTAAATGTCATTCATAGCTTTTCATCGGGATTGCATTTTTTATTCAAGTTAAATCGATTGGGGTCCAAATCACTTGCCCGAATCTCAGGAATTCACTCACCACTAGTCCTACTACTTGTATAAATTATTAGTCCTAATAATTTTTTTTTTGATAGTAATAAAAAGAAAATATGCCTTCTCACGTTTTGGAATTTTCTGCATGAAAAGCTGCACCGTAAACACATCACCCCTGTTAGCCTATGGGGATGAAAAGTGTCAATACCTGCTTTCTGTTCCACTGCGGAAGTAACATTCTGCAGCGGAACAGAGCGCAAATAAAGTTTTGTTACAGATTTCCTGTAGTTGAATGTCTCCACTCATTTCAAACTACAGTAGATGTAATCTGCCCAGAAATTATTACTTACACACAAAATCTGCAAAAATCACAACTTAGAAAGATCAGCACCTGCAGATTTTGTTATGGAAAATTTAGCAACGTGTGAAGGCACTCAAATTGTATCAAATTGATAAATTACAACACGTATTTGTTTTTTTTTAACCCTTTAAGGCCCGAAGTTTTTATTTTTTGGGCAATTTTGTTTTGGGCTCCCTGCCTTCTAATAGCTATAACTTTTTTATTTGTTGGTTCACAAAGCCATATGAGGGCTTGTTTTTTTGCGGGAAAAGTTGTACTTTCCAATGCCACCATTTAATATTGCATATGATGTAGTAGGAAGTGGAAAAAAAATCAAAATGTGATAAAATTACAGAATAAAAGCAATGCCACCACAGTTTTACGGGTTTATAAATTGTGCCGTTCGATGTGCAATATAACTAACCAGTTAGTTTTATTCTACAGGTCATTACGGATCCAACGATACCTAATATGTACAGTTTTTTTTGCCTTTTAAAAAGTGGGAAAAATAAGTTTTAATTTTTTGTTGCCATATTTTGACTCCTATAACTTTTTTGTAGTTATGTGTACGGAGCTGTGTGGGGGCTCAATCTGATCTTTTCATTGATACTATTCTGGGGTGTGTATGACTTTTTGATCACTTTTTTCTGTAGAAAATGAAGCGACCAAAAATGGCGAATCAGCCATTTGGACACCTTTTTCCGTTTTGCTGTTTGCCGTATGGGGAATATATTTTTATACTATGGGAATTTTTACACATTGCGACACCCATGATGTGCATTTTTTTTTTTAGTTCTTTTATTTTAACCCCTTAAGGACTCAGCCCTATTTCACCTAAAGGACTCGGCCATTTTTTGCAAATCTGACCAGTGTCACTTTATGTGGTGATAACTTTAAAACGCTTTTACTTATCCAGGCCATTTTGAGATTGTTTTTTCGTCACATATTGTACTTCATGACACTGGTAAAATTTAGTCGAAAAATTTTATTTTTATTTATAAAAAAATATCAAATTTACCATAAATTTGGAAAAATTAGCAATTTTCCAAGTTTCAATTTCTCTACTTCTATAATACATAGTAATACCGCCCAAAAAAGTTATTGATTTACATTCCCCATATGTCTACTTCATGTATCAATCATTTTGGGAATGCCATTTTATTTTTTGGGGACGTTACAAGGCTTAGAAGTTTAGAAGCAAATCTTGAAATTTTTCAGAAATTTTCAAAAACCCACTTTTTAGGGACCAGTTCAGGTCTGAAGTCACTTTGTGAGGCTTACATAATAGAAACCATCCAAAAATGACCCCATTCTAGAAACTACACCCCTCAAGGTATTCAAAACTGATTTTACAAACGTCATTAACCCTTTAGGTTTTCCACAAGAGCTAATGGCAAATGGAGAAAAAATTTCAGAATTTAGATTTTTTGGAAAATTTTCCGTTTGAATCCATTTTTTCCAGTAACAAAGCAAGGGTTAACAGCCAAACAAAACTCAATTTTTATTGCCCCGATTCTGTAGTTTTCAGAAACACCCCATATGTGGTCGTAAACTGCTGTATGGCCAAATGGCAGGGCACAGAAGGAAGGGAACGCCATATGGTTTTTGGAAGGCGGATTTTGCTGGCCTGGATTTTTGACACCATGTCCCATTTGAAGCCCCCAGATGCACCCCTAGAGTAGAATCTCCAAAAAATGACTCCATCTAAGAAAGTACACCCCGCAAGGTATTCAAAACTGATTTTACAAACTTTGTTAACCCTTTAGGTGTTCCACAAGAGTTATTGGCAAATGGAGATGAAATTTCGGAATTTCTATTTTCTGTTACCTTGCCTCAAAAAAAGTGTAATATAGAGCAACCAAAAATCATATTTACACTAAAATAATACAAACAAAACTGCCAATTTATCCCGTACTTTCCAAAATGGGGTCACTTTTTTGGAGTTTCTACTGTAGGGGTGCATCAGGGGGGCTTCAAATGGGACATGGTGTCAAATAACCAGTCCAGCAAAATCTGCCTTCCAAAAACCATATGGCGTTCCCTTCCTTCTACGCCCTGCCATTTGGCCATACAGCAGTTTACGACCACATATGGGGTATTTCTGCAAACTAGAGAATCGGGGCAATATATATTGAGTTTTCTTTGGCTGTTAACCCTTGCTTTTATTACTGGAAAAATTGATTAAAATGGAAAATTTGCAAAAAAATAGCTATTTTCGGACCGTTTTTATTTTTTGTTATTTACATCGTTGAACTGACAGGTTAGATTGTGTGCTATTTCTATAGAGCAGGTTGCTACGGACGCGGCAATACCAAATATGGCTACTTTTTGGGGGGTTTTGTTTCAGTTTTACATAATAAAGCATTTTTGAAAAAAATGATTTTTTTAGTGTCTTCACATTCTGAAAGCCATATATTTTTTTTATTTTTTGGGCCACTGTCTTATGTAGGTTCTCATTTTTTGCGGGATGAGATGGCGGTTTGATTGGAACTATCTTGGGGTGCATATGATATTTTGGTCGCCTGCTATTACACTTTTTGTGATGTAAGGTGACAAAAATGGCTCTTGACACCGTATTTTATTTTATTCTTTTTTGTGTTCACCTGAGGGGTTCGGTAATGTGTTATTTTTATAGAGCAGGTTGCGACGGACGCGCCGATACCAAATATGTATACTTTTTATTTATTTATTTAAGTTTTACACAATATTATCATTTTTTAAAACAAAACAAATCATGTTTTAGTGTCTCCATAGTCTGAGAGCCCTATTTTTTTTTTGGGGGGGGTGATTGTCCTATGTGGGGTATCATTTTTTGCGGGATGAGATGACGGTTTGATTGGCACTATTTTTGGGTGCATATAACTTTTTGATCGCTTGCTATTACAGTTTTTGAGATGTGAGGTGACAAATGTTTTTTTTTTACATTGTTTTTATTTTATTTTTTTAACAGTATTTACCTGAGGGGTTAGATAATGTGATATTTTTATAGAGCAGGTTTTTACGGACGCGGCGATACATAATATGCATACTTTTTATTTATTTATTTAACTTTAACACAATAATAGCATTTTAGAAAAAAAAAATTATGTTTTAGAGTCTCCATAGTCTGAGAGCCATATTTTTTTATTTTTTTGGGCGATTGTCCTATATAAGGACTCATTTTTTGCGGGATGAGATGGCGGTTTTATTGGTACTATTTTGGGAGGCATACGCCTTTTTGATCACTTGGTATTACACTTTTTGTGATGCAAGGTGACAAAAAATGGCTTTTTTACACCATTTTTTTGTGATTTTTTTTACGGTATTTGCGTGAGGGGTTAGGTCACATGATATTTTTATAGAGGAGATTTTTACAGATGCGGCAATACCTAATATGTGTAGTTTATTTGTTTTTTTTAATTTTTATTCAGTGATATGTATTTTTCTGATTTTTACTTTTTTTTTTCATTTATTTGACATTTTTTTGACCCAGACCCACTTGGTTCTTGTAGATCCAGTGGATCTGGTGTCTATATAATACAGAACAGTACACTATATAGTGTACTGCACTGTATTTTTTTACTTTTCACAGTCTGGTCAGACTTCTGCCTTTAGCAGAATTCTGACCAGAGTTACTATACCATGGCAAGCAGGACGCTTCTGAAAGCGTCCTGCTGCCATGGTAACCATCACCCGCTGCCATTACAGAGCAGCGGGTGATGGGAAGAGAGGTGAGCTCCTCCTCTACCATCCTATCCCATCGGGGGCTGCAAAGGTACGGCAGCCCCCGATGGGAGAGGGAGGGAGCTCCTCCATGTTAACACCTTCTATACCGCGGTCCGTACGGACCGCGGTATAGAAGGGGTTAAACTGCTGACATCTGCAGCACAGATGTCAGCAGTTTATAGCAGGGGGTCAGCAATGTGCTGACCCCCTGCTATACCCACTAGACACCAGGGAAATGCATTGAAAGGAGGCGGGCCTCCCGCGCCGCACACCCGCAGCACCGCCCGCAAATCCCCCCCCCCTGCACCGCCCGGGGGGACACTAAGATGGCGGGGTGCAGGGGGGGGGTTAAAATTTACAATCAGGGGCAGATTTTATTCTCTGATCCGGTCACGAGGATCAGAGCTCACATAGCGCAACAAACCGCAGGTCTGAATTGACCTGCGGTTTTTGCGATCGCCGACACTGGGGGGTCACAGGACCCCCCTCGGCATTGTCACAGGGTGCCTGCTGAATGATTTCAGCAGGCATCCTGTTCCCATCACCGCCACGTGCGCAGCGGTGATCGGATCTTCTCAGGGCGTACATGTACGCACTGAGTCCTTAAGTACCAGGACGCTAGGGCGTACATGTACGCCCTGCGTCCTTAAGAGGTTAATTTTAGGAAAAGGGGGGTCATTAGAATTTTTTTTGTTCTTCATTTATTTTTTATTTTCTTTAATTTTTTTTTACACTTTTATGTAGCTCCCATAGGGGACTATAACAATTAGTCATCTTATTGCTATTATCATAAACTCCAATACATTAGTATTGGAGTCTATGATCATTTTACTACTTTTCTATGGAGCTCTATTACAGACAAGGGCTCTAAAGGAAATATAATGCAGCAGCCTCATTTCATTCATAAAGAGTGAGGCTGCTGAATACACACTCCAGCTCCTCTGATCGCCACACAGGGGAGCCGGAGCATAACTGAAAGTTTTACTTTTGGTTTGGATTGCGCGCAGATGCCGTGGTCTTGATTGATAACGGCATCTGAGGGGTTAAATGTCCGCAATCGGCATGAATGCCAGTCGCAGACATTTGCTGTGGGTGTCTGCTACAAAAAACAAGCGGCCACACGCAGCTATTGTGCCTGCATCGTACAAGAGCAGGCGCCATGTTTAGACACTGCTCCGATAACGTACAGCTACATCATCAGGCGTGAAGGGGTTAAGAAAGACATATTCTAGTGAATTGATATTGCTTTCTTCAAAGTTCTGAAACATTTCACTGTCTATCTTTTAGAAAAATAAGAGTTGTTAAATATATTTCAAAGCAATAAACTCAAGTAAACACAAAAAAATTATATAATCCGCTGAGTATTCTTTTATGCTTGGAAGATGTAAATGCCTGCTTTAGACAGTAACATCAGCACACAAACA
This sequence comes from Bufotes viridis, assembly GCA_033119425.1. Classification (NCBI taxonomy): domain Eukaryota; kingdom Metazoa; phylum Chordata; class Amphibia; order Anura; family Bufonidae; genus Bufotes; species Bufotes viridis. Next base: position 129,826,484 of record CM065593.1, on the reverse strand, counting down.
CCCATCTGCACACACAAACTTTCAGAGCTTTTCTCATTAACATCGGAAATTTTATAATAGTTATACTGAACAAGTTCTTGAGCTAAATGTGCGGTTTTTCATATCATTTCAATCTAATTTGTCTCAAATGACATAAACATTTCACAAGGCAAATAAGTTCTGTTTAGCTATGAGTTGTTTTTAGCTATGCAAGTTATGCTTAAGGTCACAGTGCTGGACTTCACAGATAGCCATCTCTTTTACCAAGTCCAAAAAGTATCTCTTAGAAGTCGTATACCCCCAATTCTTACACTAAGGCCTCTTTCACACGGGCGTACTGGATTTTCTACAGGTGCATTGAAGGAAACCCGCGCAAGTGCACACGCAATTTCAGTCAGTCTTGACTGCGATTGCGTTTTTCAGTTTTTTTCGCGCGAGTGCAAAGCATTTTGCACGCACATGATAAAAAACTGAAAGTGGTACCCAGACCCGAACTTCTTCACTGAAGTTCGGGTTTGCGTTCTGTGTTGTGTAGATTTTATTATTTTCCATCATAACTGGTTATAAGGGAAAATGATAGCATTTTTAATACAGAATGCTAACTATAATGTGCCTTGAGGGGTTAAAAAAAAAATTAACTCACCTCATCCACTTGATCGCGCAACCGGCATCATCTTCTTTTTTCTTCTTTCAGGACCAGCAAAAGGACCTTTGATGACGTAATTGCTCTCACCACATGGTGAGGGTGGTGACGTCAGTGCAGGTCCTGCTGAATGAGCTCGGTGAGCTCGATTACGTCATCAAAGGTCCTTTTGCAGGTCCTGAAAGAAGAAGAAAGAAGACGATGCCGGCTGCAGGATCAAGTGAATGAGGTGAATTATTATTTTATTTTAACCCCTCAAGGCACATTTTAGTAAGCATTCTGAATTAAGAATGCTATTATTTTCCCTTATAACCTTGTTATAAGATAAAATAATACACTAAATTGACTTTAATCAATCTACTAACATCTTCTCCTTAGCAACCATGTGTGAAAATGCACTGCATCCGCACTTGCTTGCGGATGCTTGCGATTTTCACGCAGCCCTATTCATTTCTATGGGGCCTGCATTGCGTGAAAAATGCAAAATATAGAAATTGCAGCAATTTTCACACAACACACAAGTGATGCATGAAAATCACGGCTCATTTGCAAAGCCCCATTGAAGTGAATGGACCCGGATTCAGTGCGGGTGTAATGCGTTCACCTAATGCATTGCACCAGCACGGAATTCTCGCCCGTGTGAAAGGGGCCTAAGTTTGAACACAACAACCAGATAGTTGTCAAAACAATATACAAGTATTGTTCAAATGTTTTAGGCATGTGTAAAAATACTGGGATTACATGAAGAAACAGAAGGATTTGAGCAAGCCTACTTCCACAGAAGATCTTTTGTTAGTTCTCCGAGAGGTTTGGAACACCCTCCCTGCTGAGTTCCTTCAATAACTATGTGCAAATGTACCTAGAATAATTGATGCTGTTTTCAAGACAAAAGTTGGTCACACCAAATATTGATTTGATTTTGAATTTTCTTTTGTTCATTAACTTTGCATTTTGTCACTTGATGAAAATAAACTATCAACACTTCTATTTTTGTAAATATTTTTAATTTGCAGCATTTTCACCACAACTACTTAACTTTTGCACCATACTATATATAAAGCATGTATTAACACTGGCAGAAATCAAGATGCTAAAACAAAATCACTGGTGGATGAAAGGAACCAAGTGCTGAGGGTCACAGATGGAGCAGATGATACAGAGATGGAGTGGATGGCAAAAATATGGTATATAAATAGACATTGGATGAATGACAGCAAGCAGAAAGTGAGCAATACTGAACTGACCCTATCTGTTATTTTATTCCAGATGCTTCAAGATGTTTTTATGAGAAAATCAGATGCTTGAGAAAAGCTAATACAGAGCTGAAATAACACATTTGGCACAATAAAAGGACCACCTTTTCTTTGGTGTACTGCCGGGATTACTTTTTTTTTTAATCAATGGACTCTTTGGGACAAGGTCTGTTGTAATCTCTTTGCTAGTGCTGTTATCTCTCGTAACAGTAACATCCTCAGCGCCCTCCCCTTTAACAGTGACCACCACAATAGCCACCGCTTTATTAGTTACCTCCACAGTACCCTGTCTCGTTAACAGTGATTTCCACAATAACCCCCCCTTTAACAGTAACCTCCACAGAGCTTTGTTCCCTTAAAATGGGACCTCCACTACACCCCGTCCACTTAACAGTGACCTCTACAGCACCCTGCCACTGACTTTTATAGCAGACCGTTCCCTTCACTGACTTCTACAGTTTCCTGACCCTTTAACAGAGACCTCCACAGCATCTGCCCCTTTAACAGTGACCTCCACAGAATAACACCCCTTTGACAGTGACCTCAACAGCAGCCCGCCCCTTTAACAGTTACCTCCATGGCAGCTTTCCTTTCATTAGTGACCTCCACAGTAGCTAATCTTCTTAACAGTGATTTCCACAACACTCTGTCCCCTTAACAGTGGCCTCTACAGCAATCTGCCCCTTAACACTGACCTCCAGATTTGCGGAACTGGTGCGGACGTGTGAATGGAGCCTTAGATTCATTCTGAAGTTGCAGTGTTAGTTAGAGCAGGGAGAGTGCTGCTGCTGCTCAATTAATAGGGAAAGCGTTAGCTAGGCCATTGTTCTGTGTCCACTCCAGTCCTCAAAGACTCATCTGCTGTAAGGACAGCGTCCTGACAGCACACCCAAAAGCCCTTTTTAGGGCTGGTACATCAGTCTGCTTTTATTTTTTTCTATATATATATTGCAGTTGCCTGCCTGTGTGTGAGAGCCTGCAGCCCCACAGACTGTACTGTGTGCACACCACTCATATAGGGTGGCATAGTACCTTGCAGATAAAAAATTAATTACATTTTTATCCTTTAATATAATTGCAGTTGCCTGCCAGTGAGTGTCAGGCCCACAAACTGTACTGTGCCCACTGCCAGTGCCCACCACTCATATAGGGTGGCTCAGTACCTTGCAGTTAAAAAAGTCATTTAATCTTTACCCTTTAATATAATTGCATATTCCCTGCCAGTGTTTGTCAGGCCCACAGACTGTACTGTGGCCACTGCCCACCACTCATATAGGATGTCACAGTACATTGCACGGTGTAGAGACCTAAAATTAAAACGAAGCGGACCGAGCATGGGTCTTTTTCCATCTCCCGGTTCCAAAAATCTATTCATTACACTGGCCCTGTATTAAACTGATAGGAATAGTACTTAGTTAACACTAGTTGCATTGGTGGCAAATTCCATTGCAAGTGCCCAAAATTAGAAGGAAGTGGACACAGCAAGCTTTTTTCTCTATCTCCCCATGCAAGGATTCAATTCAATACACGTCCCCTGATAGGTAGGGGACTTAAAAAATAAAATGGTAAGAATAGTAGTTCACTTTATTTGTATTGGTGGCACAGTACATTGTGCAGCTCACGCACAGTGCCCCAAATTTGAAGTAAGAGGACCGACCAATCATCTTTTTCCATCTCCCGGTTCCTAAAATCTATTCCATACACCGGCCCCTGATAGGGGACAAAGCAGAGTTTAAATTGGTATGAACAGATTTTTTTAATTAAAAAAAAAGAGGACAGCATCTGCGGAGCTGGGTATTTTTTAGCCGCTTTATTGAACGCTCATTCACAATGGCTGTAGGCTCATGCGTCCTTTTGCGGAGGTGACAAACCTGGTCAGTCAAACCCAAGGCAACATCATCGACCTCATCCCATATGCATTTTCTCTGGAGAGTGCCCTGCGAAGAGTGCTGGATCAGGCCATAGATGAGCATGAAGAGGAAGAGTTGTGGTCACCATGACCACCAGAAGCAGCCTTGTCGTCGTCGATTGCTGGACCTGAGGTAACGCAGAGAGAGGAGTCTGAAGAAGAGGAGTCAGAGGAGGAAGGTGGCTTTGAGGAGGTGGAAGACCAACCACAGCAGGTGTCCCAGGGGGCTTGTTGTCACCTTTCGGGACCTTTGGTGTTGTACGTGGCTGGGTGGAGGAAGTGACCTTCAATGACGTCAGTGAGGACAAGGAACGGGACATGGCTAGCTTGGTATAGAACCTTGTGCAAATGGGGAGTTTGCGGTTGTGCAAATGGACTGTTTGTGGTTGTTTGCGGTGTGTTAAACGGGGAGTTTGGTCTGTCAGAGTTTGGTCTGTCACTGTGAAGCGGGTGTAACCCTTACACTACCTGATCGATACAACATCTTACCTGATCGTATACACACACTGGATGTTTTAAAGCACGTTATTCCAAACAATTTTGGTATGTTAGGTGATTTATACCCTTTATGGATTAAAACCCGACTCTGAATCAACTATGTAATTTTCCATGGGAGTTTTGCCATGGATCCCCCTCCGGCATGCCACAGTCCAGGTGTTAGTCCCTTTGAAACAACTTTTCCTTCACTATTGTGGCCAGAAAGAGTCCCTGTGGGTTTTAAACTTCGCCTGCCTATTAAAGTCTATGGCGGTTTGCCCGTTCGCGAACATTTGCGGAAATTCGCGTTCGCGAACGGAAAATTTTATGTTTGCAACATCTCTAGCAGTCACCCTCCCTCCCACCCCATGCATCTGACAGAAGTTGATTTTTACCTTCATTTTTAAAATCCCTGTCGGCTGCAGAGTGGGAGGGGGCGTGACCTAACCTGGTCGGTAGCATATCTTAGCAGGACCTCCACAATCCTCCCTCTCCTTCTGCCAGATCCCAAGCCTACAGCGCATATCCGGGTTGAGCGAAGTGCGCATCATGCCTGGGCATGCGCACTTCGCTCAACGAAGCCGCTGCCAGCAGATTCCGCACCTGCGCACTAGGCTCAGCCTGCTGCGCCCGTGCGAACTCCTGGCAGCAGCTTCTTTGAGCGAATTACGCATGCACCGGCGTGATGCACACTTCGCTCAACCTGGATATGCCCTGCAGGCATGGGATCTGGCAGAGGGAGGGGGAGGATTGTGGAGGAAGCGCTGAGCTGTGGAAGGATGTGCTGAAGACAGGGAAGGTCACGCTGGGCACCGGACAGCGAGGGGTGTGGCCGGGCACCCTGTATTAACGGACCTCCCCTTGGGCACCTTGAGTAAGTGATGGACAGTTTATAAAATGCTGATTTTTGTGCAAATAGAGCCACAGTAAGGTATGATAAGGCCATCTTAGGATTCTACTTATTAGTCTGGACATGAAAATATGTTTAGATTATAGGGGCAAAATCTGCTGACAGAAACCCTTTAAGTCTGTCTTTTGAGGGTGGCCTGAATGGCCACCCTACCTGTCCCATTAACTGTGACCACCACAGCACTCTGCTCCCTTAACAGTGTCATCCACAGCACCCTGCCCCTTTAAAGCTGACCTACAGCAGTGAAGAACAATGGCTGGTTGTTATGGAAACCTGGTGTAAAACGGTGTGCATGTGGAGACTAAGGGCCTGCGAGCTTCTATTAGCTGATAAGGATCATGTGACCAGGCTTCCCATTTTTTGTGAATATCTCAGAGAGCTAAGACCCGGTCTAAAACCTTCCCGGACACCTGATGTACCTGTGTGTTAAATTTCATGATTGTAAATGTGACGGTGCGGATTCCTGTAGCGGAAATACACACACACATATACAGTCAGCTTCATATATTATATATATATATATATATATATATATACTAGCAAAAGGACCCAGCTACACACGGGTATATGTCATCTATTTCATTTAATGTTTCTATGTGTCGTTAAAAGATATCCACAGTTTCCCCCATAACTGTGACCTGTACAGCACCTCGCCCCCTAACAATGACCTCCACTGCCCCTCACTCCTTAACACTTACCCCGCACAGTGTCCCGCCTCCTTACAATGAGACGTCAACAGCAGCCTGTCCCCTCAACTTTCAGCTTCATAGCAGCACTCCCCTTGAACAGTGAGTTTCATAGCACCGCACTCCCTTGACATTGGCATTTTCAGGGGCATGACCCCTTAACAGAGACCTATACAGCACCCCACCCCTTTAACAGTGACCTCCACATTGCCCACCCCTTTAACAGTGACCTCTACAGGGCCCTGCCCTTTTAAGGCTATGGCTACACGACAACATGTTTTGCGCGACATTTTGTCTCAACAATTTTTAAAATGATAGGCTATGGTGTCGCACTGCGACATGCTGCGACTGTGACACGACAGTCGCAAAAAAATCCATCCAAGATGGATGCATATAGCAGTGTAGTTGTGCCCTATGTGTCGTGCGACTTTTGTTGGCTGGGTTGTTACTGAAACCTGGAGTAAAGATGTGTGTGTGTGTGGTGAGTAAGGGCCTGCGAGCTTCTATTGGCTGATACAGGACATGTGATCGCATGTATGGCAGTTGGCATCTGAAGAGAAAGACTTGCAGGCTTTTATTGGCAAATGCAGGTCATTTTTGGGGAATATCTCAGGAACAGTACATCCTAGAGAGCTGAGACCCCCATAAGATTTCTTTTCAGGTAACAAGGGATTTGTATACCAAGTTTCGTTGAAATCGATGGTAGTGTCTTTGAGTGATCGCGGAACATACATACACACGTCCTTTTTTATATACAGTATATATATATATATATATATATATATATCACTGGCTTGAGGACGGTTTCATTGGGAAAAACGAAACGTTGCCCTTGGTGAAATAAAGAAACAGATTACTATAGGTGGTGCCGTGGACTCTGCTTTTCTTCTATGTATTCAGAGAGTTGAAGCCCCTCTCTGCACCACAGGCACACCAAGCGATTTACAAGCGGTGCGGTTCACCAGTTTTTTCGTTTCTATATATATATATATATATATATATATATATATATAAAAGTCTAATATTTATTTGTCCTAATACATTTGTGTATATAGTGGATATGTGTATGTATAACAATATATACTGATATCAATAAAGAGGGCATTTAAGTAGAATCATGCAATGGTGATTTCCTCATCTCAATTTTTGGCAGATTTTCCATTTTAATCCTTTTTTTCTTTAACACAGCAAGGGTTAACAGCCAAACAAAACTCTATATGTATTACCCTTATTCTGGGGTTTACAGAAACACCCCATATGTGGTCCTAAACTGATGTAAGGGCACATGGCAGGGCTCAGAAGAAAATAAGCGCAGTATGGTTTTTGGAAGGCAGGATTTGCTGGACTGGTTTTTAGACACCATGTCCCATTTGAAGCACTCCTGATGCACCCCTACAGTAGAAACTCCTAAAAAGTGACCCCATTTAGGAAACTACGGTATATGGTGGCATTTTTTTGGGTACTATTTTAGGGTACATATGATTTTTAATCCCTCTGTATTAGGTTTTTTGTGAGGCAGTGTAATCAGAAAATGGCTGTTTTGGCACCATTTTTATTTTTGGTTTTTTGCAATGTTCATCTGACAGGATAGATCATGTACTATTTTAATGGAGCGGGTTGTGACGGACGTGATGATGTCCAAAATGTCTACTTTCCTTGTTTGTTTGTTTTACATAATAAAGCATTTTTGAAAAAAAAAAGATGTTTCTGTGTCTCCATTTTCTAAACGCCCTATTTTTTTATTTTTCTGCCGATAGTCTTGTGCAGGGGCTTGTTGTTTGCAGGAAGAGTTGAGGTTTTTAGTAGTACTATTTTTGGGTACATATGGTTTTTTGATCATTCATTATTACACTTTATGTGGCAAGGTGACCAGTTTGGCACAGTTTATATTTATTTATTTTTCCAGCGGTCACCTGAGATGTTAGGTTAAGTGATAGAGCAGGTCGTTACGCATGTGGCAATACCTAATATGTATAGTTTTTCTTATTTATTTAAGTTTTACACAATAATAGCATTTTTGAAACAAAAAGATGTTTTAGTGTCGCCATAGTCTGAGAGCCATAGCTTTTTTATTTTTTAGCTTATTGTCTTAGATAAAGTCTTATTTTTAGCTGGATGAAGTGATGGTTTGATTGGTACTATTTAAGGGGGCATACTCCTTTTTGATCACTTGGTATTGCACCTTTTGTGATGTAAGGTGACAAAAAATGGCTTTTTTGGCACTTAAAAAAAATTACAGTGTTACCTGAGGGGTTAGGTCATGTGATATTTTTATTGAGATTGTTGTTACGGATGTAGAGATACCTAATATGACCTATTTTTTATTTATTTCACTTTAACACAATAATAGCTTTTTTGAAACAAAAAAAATAAAAAATCATATTTTAATGTCTCCATAGCCTGTCATAGTTTTTATACCTTTTGGGTGATTGTCTTATGTAGGGTCTCATTTTTTGTGGGGTGAGGTGACAGTTTGATTTGTACTATTTTTGGGGGCATACGCCTTTTTGATCACTTGGTGTTGCAGTTTTTGTGATGTAAGGTGACAAAAATGGCTTTTCTTTTACACCGTTTTTATTTATTTTTTTACCGTTTTTATCAGACGAGGTGGATCATGAGATATATTTATAGAACCGGTCATTACAGATGTGTGTTTGTTTTGTTTTTTTTTATTATAAAATCAGGGGAACTTTTTGTTATTAAAAACACTTTTTTTTTACTTTATTAAAAACGTTATTTCTGGACCACTCTTGGGCTTCAACTTTTTGGGGTATGATCCCCTCTGCAATGCATTACAATACATCTGCTTTTATAGCAATGCCGGCAGATACAGGAGGGGCCCGACTATCAGGGACTGTCAGGCCCCTGCAGTGATCGGGCGAGCACCGATCACCGTGCCATATTAGTATGTCAAAATGCGGCAAGTCACCAGCCGCCATGATATACAATTATGTCATGTGTCGGGAAGGTGTTAAAAAATTGCTATATGGCAGCCACATGGGCCATAGACATAATGGACAGGAGGGGACCTCACTGGCTTCTATTGGAGAGTTTTCTAGGCATGCTCTGTGACCTGTGTAGAGGTCACTGTACAAGCAAAAAATATATTTATGCTTTCACGATCAACCTGATTATAAATGGTGGATCCTGTATTATCAATACACAGAGGTGCTATCTGTCATTGTAAGTCTGCCAGATTACTGTAGCAAAGTTATCTGTACAGACTAGAAAAAATAGAGCCCATTATTAGGCCTAGTGGCCAGTAGGATTTTATGTTTTTAATATAAATATAGATATTTATATGGGAAATTAAAAATAACCACCATGAGTTCTCTAACCCCTTCCAGCCATTTTCACCTTCCTGAAAGAGCCAATTTATGCAAATCTGAGGTGTCACTTCATTTAGTAATACTTTTGGAATGCTTTTACTTATCTAGCGATTCTGAGATTGTGTTCTCTTAACACAATGTATAGGGTGGGCAATTTATTTGGATACACCTTAATAAAATGGGAATGGTTGGTTATATTAACTTCCTGTTTGTGGCACATTAGTATACCTGATTCTGCTCCTTGCCACCTTCCCTGATCTTGTATCTTACTTGGACAACACTCAGCTTGTCCTTGGAATTGCTATCTGAAATATGCACATACTGAGTATGACCTGATATTGAACTGTTCTCAGACAACACCTTTTGCATGAGTCTTTGGTGCTTTGAACCGGTGTCTCTGACCCCTGTGGGTCAGCAGCCATCTACACCAGGACTACTTCAGGAGGTAGTGGACTTGTTGGTTCCGTGAGATGAAGTCTAGATCTCTGTACAAGGGTAAAAGTGTGAATACTAGGGAACCACCAAGACAACGCTCTTAGGTTTAGACTAAAGTCAAACTGATTAGTTGGCACAGTGGGTCCACACACACTGTCTGTTACATTAAGCTTGCACACTAGTGGATTGATGGATATGTAGAGTCGTTTCTTAGCCACATACTCTGTTATCGATGACAGAGTGGAGTAAGAGGAAATGAAGATGACAATTAGAGATGAGTGAAGTTATGGAACATTTGATTTGGCTGCTTCGCCAATTTGCTTCATGCCTAAATTAATAAAAAATACTCACCTTATCCATTTGATTGCATAGAGGCCGCTGTGGCCATCTTGATTGAACACACCATACAAATGATGACGTCACCACGCCGGCCAGTGTGAGAAATTTCACATGGTATCTTCAATCAAGATGCCTGCGGCAAATGGATGATGTACAGTTTGTATTCTATTTGTTTGTTTTTTACCTCCATTTCAGGCGCAACATGTATTTACCATGAAACGCTAGGCTTCGCAGTGATTACAACTTTTCCTGAAATTTTGAATCGAAGTCTACTTCGGATACTTTGATTCTCTTAACACTAATGAAAATGGTAAGGACTCTGTACTCTACGTGGATGCAGTTTGGTTGTTGCAAAAGAGATCTGGAGAAGGAGGACATTCTTGTTGCACTTGCTGGCAGTTACTTTTGTTTTCCTACAGTAACTGGTGATGCCTCATCATGTAGTTCAAAAGAGCTATGGTGCCTCTGTGTTTGAACACTTATAGCTTATTTTAATCGTGGATATCTTGCACTTGGCAATGCTTTTGTCTTCTGCTACTGTGGAGAAAAATTGCCAGACAGCATATACTTGCACACACCAAACACAGCTAGCAGCAGAAGAGGCTGGCGTAGGTCTGGCACATTTTGAGCCTGTGCCCTCAGTATTAGTTGCATCATAAGTTCCCAAGCTGACAATAACAAAAACAAATCTGGCCATGGCGGTTTTTTGGAAGGTTCTAGTCATATATTGCTTTTGCTTTTTATTGCTGCCATGGTGATCACCTCTTCTGATATTACCTCATCCTTAGCATCGTAATGTGGATCCCAGGTCCAGTCTAACACATAATCATTATTATCCTTACCCTCTACATCGCTTTTATCAGACTGTGATATGGGCTCCTTGCCCCCCTCGATTTCTTGCTCTGTATTTGCCCCAAGTGCCACTGTTGCTACCACTGCCCCTCCCGAAGCTAGTGTATCTGCAGGTGCCACTACTACCACCACCAACGCTACTATGTATGGGGTCTCCCCCTGAACCTCCTCCTACTGGCAGTCCAAATGCTGACTGTTGTCACACAACTCGTCAACAAGGAAGCTCTTTTCACTATCTTCCATAGTGTGCGGTTTGTTTTTCTTGTCTCTTCTTCCTCATCCGACTGGGTCAGAATCCTGTAGGCCTCTTCAGACGAATACCCCTTATTTGACATTTGAAAAACTAAATTTAGGGGGTATTCACTGAGACTACCAAAGAAAAAAAGCAAATGGGAGGCTAGCGAAGTACAGGAAGCTGCTGCGATTGATAAAAAAGATCAAAACTGATATTTTTTATCGCCGCAGTGCTTGTGAAGTGATTGTGCAGTGATAAAAAAAGAAATAATATTTTGTCACTGCGGCGGGGCGGGCGTGGGTAAACGCACGTGTGGGCGACCGATCAGGCCTGATCGGGCAAACACTGCGTTTTGGGTGGGGGGCGAACTAAGGTGACACTAATACTATTATAGATCTGACTGTGATCAGTTCTGATCACTTACAGATACTATAAAAGTACAAATGCTGATTAGCGCTACGCTAATCAGCGAATCAGTGACTGTGGTGCGGTGGGCTGGGCGCTAACGGAAGCTAACTACCTACCAAAGGGGCCTAAACTAACCTAAACCTAGCAGTCAATACTAGTGGAAAAAAAAGTGACAGTTTAACAGGGGTGCACAACCTTTTCTGGCCGAGGCCACATTGTCAGCCTGAACCAATTCCAAGGGCCGAAAATCAAACTTAAAGGGGTATTACCAATTGAAATACTGTATTTTCGGCATATTAAACATACAGTATATACTTTAAATGTCTAGTTACAGTTCTAGGGCTCCCATCTAATAGGAGAATACATAAAAGATACATGTAAGAAGCCATAAGACATAGACCTACATGTCTTTTACCAGTTGTGTGGAGCCCGCACAGAATGGTATCGGGGGCCCCTTGTGGCCCCCGGGCCGCAGGTTGTGCACCCCTGGTTTACACTGATCACTTTTTTTCCTTTCACTAGTGATTGACAGGTGATTGATATGGGGTGATCAAGGGGTTAATTGGGGTGATGGGGGGTGATCTGGGGCTAAATATGTGGTGCTTGGTGTACTCACTGTGGCATGTGCTCTGTGCTGGGTCCAACCGATGAAAAGGACCCAGCACAGAGCACAGAAGCCATTTATTGCATTATATTTATAAATGTAATGCATTAAATGGCTTTTGATTCGTTTTTTTTAAAGTCATCAGCCTGCCAGCGCAGATCATTGGCTGGCAGGCTGGTGACGAACTTGTCCTGCGCCTTCCCTAATATTCTGTGTTCAGGCGCCCAGATCACATCATCTCGCCTCTCGCGAGATGACGCGCCCGCGCATCAACGAGGAATAACTGGGCCGCCGAGATCACGCGATCCTCCGTGCGGCAGTCCAGAGCTGGTTAAAGTGTACTTAACATTTAAATATTTTTCAAACTGTCACAAATGATCCTATACTCGCTATACTAAAGCCTGGCATAACAGATCAGTGCAGGGAATCCTACAGAAATATGCTATGCAAAGCTTTGAGTGGAGCAGAGCAAACACATTCAGAATCAGCCATGTGTGCTCACTGGAGCATATATTGTAGTAATCAAAATCCGTAAATTGCATACGTGGCCATGATGTACAGCTTTTGTATGCGCTGCAGTGAAAAGTGCAACTGAATGCCCTGAAGTTTTGGGGCCTGTTTTGCTAGCACAGGGATGGGGAAACTGCGGCTCTCCAGCTGTTTCAAAACTAAAACTCCCAGAATGCAAAGACTGCTTACAGCTATCAGCCTACAGCAGGGTATGGTGGGAATTGTAGTTTTACAACAGCTGGAGAGCCGCAGATTGCCCATCCCTGTGCTAGCATAACAAAAAAAATATTTTTAGGGCACCAGTAACAACTTTAAAAATGTTTAAACATTTAGGTACACCTTAAAGGGGACCTGTCATGTTGAACATGGTTTCTGAGCTGAAGGCTGCATGCTATAGAACAGGAGGAGCTGAGCAGATTGATATATCGTCTTATGGGAAAATATTCAGTAAAAATTGTAATTCCTGCTTATTGTGGGCTTTAAGGTCAAGGAGGCAGGCCTATCAGTGATTGACAGCCTTCCCTCTATGCCAGGGCTGGCCAACCTGTGGCTCTCCAGCTGTTGTAAAACTACAATTCCCACCATGACCTGCTGTAGGCTGATAGCTGTAGGCTTTCTGGGCATGCTGGAAGTTGTAGTTTTGCAACAGCTGGAGAGCCTCAGGTTGGCCAGCCCTACTCTATGCATACAGATATAGCCACCTCCTTGACTTCAAAGCCCATAGGGAGCATGAATTTAAATGAATATAATACATGTTCTACTGAATATTTTCCCTCTACCCTATATATTACTCTTCTCTGCATCTCCTGCTCTATAATGTAGTGTCTATAGATTATTTAGCATTTCCATGGAGACAGGTTCCCTTTGAAAGCTATGTTCACCTTTGGGGGCACTTTTTTATGATTGCATTGTACTCAATTTGAGTTAAACAACATTTTTAAATTGGTCTTTATTACAAATATTGAACCGTTTTTTTCTGAACAGAGCTGAGATAGAGGGCTCTAATAAAGGGATCAGAATTTTTTATCAGCCAGCTATCTGATGGGCTCCTCATCTCTGCTCTCTGACATTGTAAACACTCATTATAGCTCAGTTCTTATCTTACTGATAAGAATGTGGCTTAAATAAGTGTTTATGACCTCTTGGTAAATTAGAGATAAGGGTTATTAGATGACCCTCAGAAAGTGAAAGTAAAAAGACCAATTGAAAAAATGATTTTTGCCCAAAATTAGTAACCTGCAATTGTAGAAAAAAAAAAAAAAAAAAGAAAATAGCCTCCGAAGGTACACATAGCATTTACTCTACGTAACACATTTGATAACAGTTGAAGAGATCTGAGATGGCTCTTTTTCTTTGTAATACCCCGATTCTTTAATTTTTTTTCTGTCTTATTATTTATAGTGTTTTTAGTTTGTTGAGTCTTCTCTTTATAAACAGACACACATAGGTTAGATCAGTAGACTTACTTTGAGTAATTTGACGCTTTCCCAAACTCTTTTAAAATATGCTATGTTCCGAATTAATTTGTCACGAAATGCATTAAATCAGCTATATCCTGGCCTGCAGGAAGAGTACATCTTGGTGTATATCACTGTTCATCTATCAAATAAGATGGCCACTATTCAATTAGATGGCTCTGTGTCCTACACATGGATTGATGCAAACTGTGCTGTCTCCTATGGATCCTTTCAGCTTCAGATTACAGTCTCTGCACTGTCCCTGCAGTCTACATATGCTCTTCCTACAGAGTGTAAAAACTCTTCCTATGATCTCCCTACACTGTCCCTGCTCTCTCCCTATCCAATATTCTACAAATAAAATCTTTTAGCAACACTTTCCCTGGCATTTGTCATGTCTCTTTTTATGCTGAGCTCACAGTGAAATGACGGAGACCATGCAGGATGAGGACCATCACAGGAGCTGGCTAGCTGCTGATTGGCTGTTTGCACGGCATTAATGATGCATATTTGTCCCAGTCAGATATGCAGTGCAGGGGTAGTTTGAAAGAAAAAAAGAGGTACAGATTACCCAGCCAACAATCTAAACTCTGCTGAATTTACAGAATGTATGTCCCAGTCAGGTATGCAGTGCAGGGGTAGTTTGAAAGAGAAAAGGGTTCGCTCAACACTATCAAACTGGGGTAAAGTAGAACTGGCTCAGTTGCCCAGAGCATCCAATTAGATTTCATCTTTCATTTTCTTAAGGAGCAGTGAAAAATTGAAAGGTGGAATCTCATTGTTTGGTATGGGCGACTAAGCAAATTCTACTTTACACCAATGAAATTTCCATTGATGGCTATTTTATCTCATAAAATGTAATACTCTCAGTTAGCGTTGATGAAATCAAAGCATCCAAAGGGGAATTTGAAATGAAGTTTAGGAAAAATTTGATTTGCACAAAATTTTAATTTCCTCACCCTGGGACAGGGGTGAATAGTGGGTGGAAGATGATGTGGAGGATGATGGGGTCCTAGAACCCACATGGAATCAGGGTGATGTGAGTAACATGTGCAGTTCGGAGGAATAGGTGGTGATCGCACAGAGCCACCAGCACAGCAAAAGAGGGAGCAGGGTGCAAAATCAGAGCGGCCATCCCCTAGACAGTACGCCTGCTACTGCCTACCACACTCAGGGACCGAGCTTGGCAGTTCTTCAGACAATGTGCTGATGAAAAGACAGAAGTGGTTTGCATGCTGTGCAATCGGGGCCTGAGGCGAGGCATAAACGTTCTAAACCTGAGCACAACCTGCATGACCAGGCATCTAAATGCAAAGCACGAGCTGAAGAGCTGTAGTGGAGTAAACACCTCAAAAACCAAGAAAGGTCTCAGGCTCCTCCTGCTCCCTCTTCTGCTGCAGTCTTGGCCTCTTCCTCCCCCTCTGGAGTGACAGTCGCACCTGCCACCCAGCAAACAGAGGATGTGGCAGTAACACCACCACGTCCATCACAATCACCAAGCATCTCCACAATGTCCCATGGAAGCCTTCAGGTGTCCATCTCCCAAACACTGGAAAGAAAGAGGAAGGTCCCCTTACCCACCCACGATCCCTAGCCCTGAATGCCAGCATTTCAAAATTCCTGGCCTTTGAAATGCTGTCATTCCATCTGGTGGAGACAGACACTTTTAAAAACCTTATGGAGGTGGCTGTCCAACAGTACGTGGTTCCCAGCCACCACGGCTTTTCCAGGCGAGCCATCCCTTCCCTGCACAACCAAGTGGCGGACAAAATTTGGTGTGCACTGCGCAACACCATCTATGGCAACGTCCACATAACCACCGATACATGGACCAGTAAGCACGGGCAGGGACATTATATCTCCCTAACAGCACACTGGGTAAATGCAGTGGCGGCTGGGCCTGAGGCGGATAGCAGATTGGCGCATGTCCTTCCGCCAACGAGGATTGCAGGATTGCGCTCAGCGTAAAACTTTCACCACCAACTTCAGCACAGCCAAGGGCAAACGACAGCAGGCTGTTTTGAAACTCATCTGTTTGGGGGGAAAACCCACCACCGCACAGGAGCTGTGGATTGGCATGGAACAACAGACCAATGAGTGGTTGGTGCCACTGAGCCTCAAGCTCTGGTGGTGTGCGATAATGGGCTAAATCTTGTAGCAGCTCTGGGCCTAGCCTGTTTGACACACATCCCTTGCCTGGCGCATGTGCTGAATTTGTTGGTGCGGAAATTCCTGAAAAACTACCCTCATATGTCAGAGCTGCTGCAGAAAGTGCGGGTCTTCTGTGCGTGCTTTCGGCGTTCTCACCTGCTCACCTGTCTGCACTGCAGCCTAACTTTGGCCTTCCCGCTCACCACGTCATGTGCGACGTGCCCACAAGGTGGAACTCCAACTTTCACATGCTGGAGAGACTGTGCGAGCAGCAGCAGGAGATAGTGGAGTTCCACTATGAGTCGCACGGATGAGTCGCTCTGCGGAACAGCACTACTTCACCAACAATGAGTGGGCCTCCATGCAAGACCTGTGTGCCATGTTGCGCTGTTTTGAGTACTCCACCAACATGGCCAGTGCCAATAACGCTGTGATCAGTGTTACTATCCCACTTCTATGTCTCCTTGAAAATATGCTTCGGCCGATGATGGAAGAGGATGTGGCACAGGTAAAAGAGGAGAAGGAAGAGGTGTCATTTCCACGGTTATCAGGCCAGTCATTCACAAATGGCTTGGAGGGAGGGTTCCTGCACCAACATAGGCCAGGTACACAATTGTCCAGACAGGGTACATTTATGGAGGATGAGGAGGAGGATGATGAGGAGGAGGAGGTTGAGGATGAGGAGGAACTTTGTTAACCGCAGGGTGGCACCCAAAGCAGCTCAGAGCCATCACTGCAGGGTGGCTGGGGGGATACCGAGCACACAAACGATTCACCTCCCACAGAGGGTAGCTTTTCGTTGCCTCTGGGCAGCCTTGCACACATGAGCGACTTCATGCTGCAGTGCCTGCGCAATGACCGCCGAGTTGCCCACATTCTAACCAGTGCTGATTACTGGGTGGCCACCCTGCTAGATCCCCGTTACAAGGACAATGTGCCGTCCTTAATTCCCTCACTGGAGCGTGAACAGAAGATGCGCGGCTACAAGCGCACACTGGTAGACGCGCTGCTGAGAGCATTCCCACCTGACACCAGGGCCTCAGTGGAAGCACAAGGCGAAAGCAGAGGAGGAGGAAGACGTCACCCACGCAGCTGGGGCACCGCCAGCACCTCAGAAGGCAGGGTTAGCATGGCTGAAATGTAGAAAAGCTTTGCCAGCACGCCACAAGAACCAGCACCACCAGCTGATATGGAACGTCTTAGCAAGGGGCAGCATTTCAGCAACATGGTGGAACAGTATGTGTGCACACGCCTACACGTAATGACTGATGGGTCAGTCCCATTCAACTTCTGGGTCTCCAAATTGGGTACATGGCCTGAGCTTGCCTTTATGCCTTGGAGGTGCTGGCCTGCCCTGAGGCCAGTGTATTGTCTGAACGTGTGTTTAGCACGGCAGGGGGGCGTTATCACTGATAAGCGCAGCCTCCTGTCCACAGCCAATGTGGACGATCTCACATTCATTAAAATGAAGCAGGCATGGATCCCACAGGGATTGTCCAGCAGACATATTTACCGGCCTCTCCCAGCCTTTGTTATACTCCAGCGCACTTTTTCTTTTTTTTCTTTTCTATATTTCCCAATGTTTTGGAGTCTACCCAAATTTTTATTTTTTAAACTAAAAAAACTTGTTTATTTTAATTTGTATGTATTTTGTTATTTTAAGTCATTTCCTTATCCACATTTGTTTGCAGGGCAATTGTCCAGCTCTTACCCCCATTTTGCTTCCTTTTGCAGCCCTCTAGAACTTTTCATTACTTTTTTAGAAACATTTTAGTGTCCCAAAGCTCGGGTCCCCATTGACTTTGAAGCCTGTGAACCCAAACTTCCATGTGTTCGCTCAAATATACAGTTTGATAAATCTCATCCAATTAGTTTTATGTCTTGCTCCACTGAAATAAAAACAATGTTTTTTTTAGCTTTTTCTGTATCTTCTGTTATCTTATAAGGAAATAGTGAGTTACCAAATTAATTCAAGTGACAGAGATTCCAAACTTGGAGCAGTTATGACTCCATCTACTTGGTACTTTGTTGGGATACCTTTTACCCATGATCAAACTTCATAATGCCTGTGAGTTTAAAGACTGACATCCTGCTTCCTGGTTATGTGATGTACTGTTAAAGGATATATTGGTGATGTACTTCCTGGTTATATGTAGTGATGAGTGAACCCAAACTTCAATGGGGACCCGAACTTTAATTGGTTAACATGGTTATATCAGAACATAATAGCATTCATAAGACAGAATGCAAAACAATATAGCCATTTAGGGGTTGAAAAAAAAACCTGACCTCATCCACTTGATCGCTGTGCAGCAGCTTTTTCACTGAACAGGACCTGCCAAAGGACCTTCGATGTGCGCAATGACATCACTGCACCGCACTATGGTGAGTCATCACACATATCGCAGGTCCTTCGGCATATCCTATTAAGTGAAGCTAGAAGAAGCTGCTGCCGCATGATTAACTAAATGAGGTGAGTTTTTTTAACCTCTAAATGGCCATATTGTTTTGCATTCTGTCTTACGAATGCTATTATTTTCATATTTAACATGTTAACCAAGTAAAGTTCAGATCCCCATTGACTTCAATGGGGTTCAGGGTCAGGTTTGGGTCCCGAGGTTTGACCTGAAGTTTGGCCGAACCCGAATTTCCAGGGGTTCACTCATCCCTAATTTTATGACATTATCTATGATCAAGCTTTGTGAGATCCTGTGTTTTACCCATTATCTCTAGAGATGAGCGAATCGAAGCTGACAAAGTGGAATTTGTTTAGAATTTCAGGAAAAATTTATTTTGCAACAAATGTAAATTTCCTCGCACTTCGTGGTAAGGAATCATAATTTTCCTAACATGGCGGCTACAATGGCGGCTAAAATGGCTGCTACATGTGTGAGGATATAGGGCAAGGAACTCTGCGAGCCAATCAGCAACCAGCCAGCCCGCTGATGTCACAGCCCTATAATTATGGCGGCCATCTTAGATTCTGCCATTTACAATCGTACTTTGTTCAGGGACAGACATGTATGCAAGCACTAGAAATAGTGAAAGAAAAACGAATTGTTAAACAAAATGGAAAAAAGATATTTACTAGTGCAGGGAAAGGATAATGATAGGATCATTTCACATTACCTGGGGATGCAGATAGTCTCATAATACAGCTCTGTCATTCCAGCAATTAGTTATTGGGGTGCAAGTGCTATGTTGAAAAGACCTTAGTGGCTTTTATCTGTGGAAAAAGATAAATATCTACGCAGGTCACTTTTGTTATTATTTAAGCTAAAATCATTTGCAGTCATTTCTGGTTAAAGAGTATAGGGCAGTATTTCACTAATACATTGAAAATACAAACGCACTGCACATTTGCATTCATTTCTGGAGAAAGAGTATAGGGCGGTATTTCAGTAATACACAAAAAATATAAACTCGCTGCACGTTTTTAGTAATTTCTGGTAAAAAAGTATAGGGCAGTATTTCAGTAATACACAAAACATTTAAACGCACAGCACGGTTGCATTCATTTCTGGTGAAAAAGTATAGGGGAGTATTTCAGTAAAAAAAGAAAAATACAATCGCACTGCACTGTTTCAGTTATTTCTGTTGAAAGCGAATAGGGGTGTATTACAGTAAAAAAAGAAAATATATGAAATATACATTCGCCATTCGCTGCTGCACTTATATCTTAAAAAACCTTTATTGACGTATAACAGTAGAAAAACAGTAGTAAAAATATATTCAGCGTTCACTGTTGCAGCTATATGTGGTAAAGCCTTTAGTGTTGCATTTCTGTAGAAAAATAAAGATATATTCAGCGTTCAGTGCTGTAGTTATATGTGGGAAATTCCTTTTTGCTGTATGGACCAAATTTCTTTGTGGTGAAATTTCGTATTTACGTTTCACGCTCTGCGCGCTTATGTGACGACGTCCATAAGAGTGATGCACCAATAGAGGTGAATACACTATGCACTAACCCTGCACAAAAGTGCTAACTAATTCACACCAGCCCCCATCTATCTGCGGTATTGCTTACTGAACACTACAGGGATGTTCCAGCGCGGACCTACTTTCTCCGCTACATCCCATTCACTTCAGATCACTCCACCTCAGGCACCATTGTTTTTTTGAAACTGATAGCCAGCCTATTGCCCTCGGTTGAAAGGCCTTTAGTGGCGCATATACGTGGAAAAAGAAAAATATACTCAGCGTTCACTGTTCCAGTTATATGTGGTAAAGCCTTTAGAGGCAGATATCAGTAGAAAAAGAAAATGATAGTTGGCAGTCAGCGCTGCAGTTATATGTGTTAAAATCTTTTGTTAATTATTTCATTGGAAAGCAATCTTGTATTCTGCGTTAAGCGCTGCAGTTATAGGCGATAAAAATTTTTTTATATTTTGGTGGAAAAAAATCTTGCATTCAGCATTAAGCGCTGCACTTATATGCAGTAAAATCTTTTTTGAATTATTTAATTGGAAAAAAGAAATTGTATTCTGAGTTAAGCGCTGAACTTATATGCAGTAAAGTCTTTAGTGAATTATTTGGTGGAAATACAAATTTCCACCTCTCCCATTAACTTTCTCATCTCTTGATTAACATCGGACACACTAACTTTACCCCCCCCCCAGATATATATATATATACCGTATTTTTCGCCCTATAAGACGCACTGGCCCATAAGACGCACCCAGGTTTTTAAGGAGGAAAATAAAAAAAATAACTTTTTGAACCAAAAAGTTTGCCTAATGGCGTTATGTGGGATCTGGGGATGGCACTGTTATGGGGGGTCTGTGGATGGCATTGTTATGGGGGTCTGTGGATGGCACTGTTATGGGGATCTGTGGATGGCACTGTTATGGGGGTCTGTGGATGGCACTGTTATGGGGGTCTGTGGATGGCACTGTTATTGGGGACTGTGGATGGCACTGTTATTGGGGACTGTGGATGGCACTGTTATTGGGGAATGTGGATGGCACTGTTATGGGGGATCTGTTGATGACAGATAAATAGCATTTTACGCTATGTGTCATCCACATATCTCCCATAACATTGTCATGTCATCCACAGACCCCCATAACAGTGCCATCCACAAATCCCCATAACAGTGCTATCCATAGAATGACCCCAATAGGGAGGAGGGGCCGGCATCTAGCTCTGTAATTACAGCGGGCCCGGTGCAGTCACTGTATTCTGCTACACCGGGCCCACTCACTGTAGGAATCCTAACTGCAGGCAATGCTGTGTGCTGATTGAGGTACTGTAACAGTAGTCTTTTATGCAGCCTGTACTTACGATACTAACTTTCCGGCAGGGAGCAGGCAGGAGGCTGAGCTGGTGGGCGGGCGCTGAAAACATAACTCACTATGTCACGCACCGGCTCTCCCTTCTTCATTCATAAAGTGGGCGGAGCTGGCGCGTGACAGAGTGAGTTACATTGTCAGCGCCCGTCCGCCAGCTCAGCCTCCTGCCTCCTATGTTATTTGATTAAGAGTCGCCAAGTTAATCAAGATTCAAACCAACCAGGCCCCAGTCTCTTTGTCCGGAAAAACATCACGCGCTCCCAGTCATCATGGAATGGAACGGAATGCATCCTTACTAAACTTAATAAATTTAATAATAAAATGTATAATAAATGTAATAATAAAATTTCATTTTTTCCTAACACAGGAGAGAATGGGCCAGTCTTCTGTTTATTCAATGGTCAACGACTTGGTGTTTTGATGGAGAAAGCATTCCAAAAAAACAATTCCTCTCAACCTGGAGACTAATCCTGACAACATTGATGCAAGTGTGGTATTGGCTGCTCATCCAGCAAGATTCTTCAGAGGGAACCTGCATGGCATGAACAGGCCTCCAGTAGCTACAGACAATTTGAAGAAGACAAAACTTCAAGATTATTTGTTGTTACAGGGCGCCGGCGTCGCGCTCTTCCTCCTCTGCACCTCCGCCACCCTGCACAAGGAGAGGGGCAAGAACATAGCCTGCGTTCTCGTCTCCATGGCAGCAGGGGAGCCAAGTGCCGATAATGATGATCGGTGCTCGGCTGAGTTGGGCTGCTGTGAGTCACGTGA
Source organism: Bufotes viridis (assembly GCA_033119425.1). NCBI lineage: Eukaryota > Metazoa > Chordata > Amphibia > Anura > Bufonidae > Bufotes > Bufotes viridis. Next base: position 129,804,245 of record CM065593.1, on the reverse strand, counting down.
TGCTGGCCATGTCATGTGACTCACCAGCTAGACCTTTTTAAACAGGCAGCCTGCTGGCCACAGGTTGCCTGTGAATATGGTCCTATACCTGGTTTGTCCTCAGTGATATTCCCTGGTTAGGTATGGTATCTCGGCTCGTGTGTGCTTTGTGCTCGTCTGTTTCTGGATTCTGTTTGTATCTCCTGGTTTTGACTCCTGGCTAGAGTTTTCTGACTTGTCCTCGTCTGCTTCCTTTTTCTATTTTGAATCTCCTGGTTTTGACCCCTGGCACGTATTGATTCTGGTTTTGCCTGTTCCCTAGTACTGCTGTTACCCACGGGTTTTTACCCTGATAGTCGGACTGCTTTGTGTTTGTCTGTCTTGTGTGTCTCTCCCGCACTTACTCAGGTCAGGGACTGCCCCCAAGTTGCGCTCCATTACCTAGGATGGGTAAGTGCAAGTAGGCAGGGACAAAGCTGTGGGCTGAGTCAGTTTTGCACTTTCCCTTACCCCCTCATCGTGACACTTGGAACGAGCCCGGGAGAGTCATCAACTTAATCAAGACTCAAAACAACCAGGCCCCGGTCTCTTCGTCCGGGAAAAGATCACTGGGTTCCCAGTCATCATGGAATGGAACGGAGGGCATCATTATTATATTTAATAAATTAAATAATAATATTTAATTTTTTCCTAACACAGGAAACAAAGTTTTCTGTTCATTCAACAATGTACTGTTGCAATGGAGAGAGCATTCCAAAAAAACAATTCCTCTCCACCTGGAGCCAAATCCTGTCTAGATTGATGCAAGTGCAGTATTGTCTGCTCATCCAGCAAGATACTTCTGGGGACACCTACCTGCCATGAACAGGCCTCTACTAGTGACATACTATGAGAAGAAGACAAAGCTTCAAGATTGCTTTGAGCCCAGAATATTTGAAAAGTTAATCAAGATTCAAACCAATCAGGCCCCGGTCTCTTCAGAGGGTCTTCGGATTCCCACTGCACTATATAAGAGCGACGCCTGTTATCTGCATGTCATACTGACTTACAGTATTATTTCACTACCACAGCAGACTCCATATGCGTGTCACTGAAAGGCACAGTGTTTTAAAAAGGCTCTCTTTGTAGTGAATATATTGAAGCAAATTTTTTCGGAAAATTCTGCAAACTTGACGAATTGAATCTTTGAGAAATTAGCTCATCTCTAATTATATCATGTACTAGAAATTCTAAGTCCCCGTACACACAGAGCATTTTAAAGGGTGGGTTTAATGTGGCTTCTGAACCATAAAGTCAGCGGAAGCTTTGCAGAATCCACCTCTCATTGTTTTCAATGGAAGGTTGCACTGCATTTCATTTGGCTGCAGATGATGGCCACGACCACACCTGGAAAATACATTTTATTTGGTGGTGCGGTATCCAGACATACAGTAGGCCCCATGCACACGATCATTGTTTGTTTCTTTTTCACGGATAGGATGCTTCCCCATTCATTTAAATGGGTCCGTCAAAAAATGTGGATGGTCAACCGTTTTTGTTCCGCATCCGTGATCCGTGTTTTCATTCCGTTAAAAAAATAGTGCATGTCCTATTTTTTTCACGTTTGCGGACAAGGATAGGCATTTTTACAATGGATCTGCCATAAAAATCGGATCCGTCAAAAAAAACGGTCCGTCATCCGTTTTTTTTGACGGACACAAAATTTGCAGGAAGAGCGGACGCGGAGGCAGGCAACGGTCGTGTGCATGTAGCCATACACTGCTGGATATCACGTAGAGTGTCTGCTTGCAGCTTAGCTCCATTCATTGGGCTACACCATGAGCAGGTCCATATCATTCATGTTGAAAAACCCAGCAGAAACTCGAAGGGTTTCTTCCATTGATTATAGGACAGATTTTTCCCTGGCAAAAACCGGCAAGTGAACGGTAATAGTTGTTGAATAATTTCCTTTTAACATTTTTTATACTGTACAGTACATCCCATTACTTCAATACATTCTCACATCATATTGTCTGTACAATAATACACAAAATTACCTACTGTACTTAAGATACTGTGGGGTTTATTTATGAAGACTAGAGTATACTACAGCAGTCTTAGCCTATTGGTCTATTTTTTGCTTGGCATTTTAATTTTTTCCTCCCCTTGTTCCAATAGCCATCACTTTTTAAATTCTCCATTCATATAGCCATGTAAGGGATTTTGTCTTTTTGAGGGTACCATTTAATTTACCATGTCTGTCATTATAAAACGGGAATTAAATTGAACAAAAAACACAATTCGGTGTTTACTGTGCCCTAAATATTACATGAGATTAAAACTTGAAAAAATCATAATTTTCTTCACATTGCCATTTGCCTTAATTGTCAAAGGAGTTATTCAAGACTTAGGCAGACCTCCCAGAGTTGTCAATTCATGTTAGAGATCATACTTATCTGGTCCTTGTCTCTAGGTTTGGTGTATAACGCTCCTGGGCCAGCTCTTCCTCTCCATGCCAACATCTGCTGACACGGCGACAATTGACCATTGAAGCCAAGCACAGGCATACGTGGAGACTTTATCCCCTTGTATCACATGACCAGTTGTCATTTACGTGCAGAGACAGACAAACAACGAAGACAGATAAACACAATGTCAGAGAGTGGTCAGAAGACAAGCCAAGATCAGAACCAGACAGGCAAATCTGTAACAAATGAGAGAAAGAAAGTGGTCAAAACAAAAGCCAACATCAGAACCAGATAGTCAAATCAGTACCAATATACAAGCCGGGGTCAGAGGAATGAGCAATCCAAAAGCACTGGAACAAGAAACCAATAACACAGCTAGTTAGTCAGAGACTATCACTGGCTCTGGTGTATGGCCAGGAATAGGATTAAATAGAGCACTAAGTCCCAAGATCAGAACCTGATATGTCATAACTAGTGTTGATCGAGCACCAAAGTGCTCTACAGAGATTATTGAGCACAATGGAAGTCAACAGGAGAATGCTAGCATTAAACCAGGCACCCCCTGCTCTGAACAGGGCAGGGTGTTGGGACTCTAATTCGGGCTTAGAAGTCCCTGCTCTGACTCAATATATAGCTATGTCCATATATGAAGTCAGTGCTTGTGGACACCCAGTGTATTTATATTTAATCGGTATTTCAGAAAATTTTCTGCCTGCATTTGAAGAAAGCATCTTAACCACTGGGCTATACAACCCAATGATAAGTTGCCCTAAAAAAACCTCATAGTAGTTTCTGTATCAGTAAGTATTCCTTCTGTATAGGGATACTTACTTCAGAAACTACTATGAGGTTTTTGCAGCACAATTTATCCATGGGTTGTATATCCCAGTGGTTAAGGTTCTTACCTCTGATGCAAAAAGTTGTGAGTTCAAATCCCACTGGATACATTTCCGAAATAGGGACTAAATTAAATTTATATGTTGTTTAGTAATTGGCACAAAATAAACGTGTAATTACTAATATATATATATATATATATATATATACTAAACAAAGTTATGAACGCAACACTTTCGGTTTTGCTCCCATTTTGCATGAGCTGAATTCAAAGATCTGAAACATTTTCTACATACACAAAAGACCCATAACTCTCAAATATTGTTCACAAATCTGTCAAAATCTGTGTTAGTGAGAACTTCTCCTTTGCCGAGATAATCCATCCCACCTCACAGGTATGGCATATTAAGGTGCTGATTAGACAGCCTAAATATTGCACAGGTGTGCCTTAGACTGCCCACAATAAAAGACCACTATTTGGGACTTTTTAAAAAATTTGGGGAAACCGGACCCAAAATGAATCTTGACTGCTTTGCTCATCTCTAGTACATAAGACTTTTTTGATTGCTTAGTATTATACTTTTTGTTAGGCAAGGTGACCAAAAAATGGCTGTTGCAGTTTTTATTTAGTTTTATCTTACATCGTTCACTTGACGGGGGGGTAATATGATATTTTAATAGAGATGATCGTTATGGACACTGCACCAGTTATGTATTTTTGACCCACCCCCTAGTTTTAACTTACAATGAGGGCTTGAGCATATGAACATATTTTCTTTCCGTGTCCATTCCGTTTTATTTCTTCCAGACCGTATGTGGAAATAATACACTAGGAGTGAGGATCCTGCGCTCAAGAGAATGAGGGAGTAGTTGCAGAGCTGACAGGCTGCAGGAGGAAAGGAAACAGTAAAAATATGTAGAAATGTGGCATTAGAATCACTGTACTGACCCACAAAAATAAAAAAACAACGTTATTTTTATCACACAGTGAACGCCGCAAAGAAGTTCCACAAAATAATGTAAAAATTGCCTGTTTTTTTTATATCTATCCACCTAAAAAGTTATTTAATACACTATATATACCCTAAATGGTTCCCAAAAAACCCACAACTAATCCCGCACAATAAAAAAATATGGAAGAAAAATGTAAAAAGTCATGACAAGGGATGAGCGGACCCGTGGATCCTCGGGTTCAGCAGAACTTCGGGTCAAAGTTCGGGTTCAGGACTTTATATAGGTCCCTATGGGACATATATAAAAGTGTAAAATAAAAAAAAATAAAAAAATTAAAAAAAATATAAAAAACCTAAAAATTCAAATCAACCCCCTTTCCCCAAAATTAAAATAAAATAATTAAAAAAATAAATAAATACACATCATGGGTGTTGCAATGTGCGAAAACACCCGTAGTATAAATTAAATATTCTGAAAGCCATAGTTTTTAAAAATTTTGAGCGACTGTCTTATGTAGGAGCTGATTTTTTTTTGGTATGAGATGACAGTTTAATTGGTACTATTTTAGGGTGCATATGATATGTCTACTTTTTTATTTTATTTATTTAAATTTAGCACAATAATAGAAGTTTTAAAGCAAAACAAAATCATATTTTAATGTCTCCATGGTCTAAGAGCCATAGTTTTTTATTTTTTTGGGGCTATTGTCTTAGGTAGGATCTCATTTTTAGCGGGATGAGATGAGAGTTTGATTGGTGTGATTTTCTGGTGCGTATGACTTTTTGATCGCTTGGTGTTGCAATTTTTGTGATGTAAGATGACAAAAAATTGCTTTTTTGGCACTGTTTTTATTTTTATTTTTTATGGTCTTCACCTGAGGGGTTAGTTCATGTGATACTTTTATACAGTAGGTTCTTACGGACGTGGCAATACATAATATGTATGCTTTTTTCACTTATTTAAGTTTTACACAATAACTGCATTTTTGAAACAAAAAAAAATTATGTTTTAGTGTCTCCATAGTCTGAGAGCCATAGTTTTTTTTTATTTTTTGGGTGATTGTCTTAGGTATGGTTTACTTTTTTCATGGGGTGAGGTGACGGTTAGATTGGTGTTATTTTGGGGGCATACTCCTTTCTGATTGCTTGGTGTTGTGGTGTAAGGTGACAAAAAATGGCTTTTTTGACACACTTTTTATTTTTTTACGGTGTTCATTTGAGTGGTTTGGTCATGTGATATTTTTATAGAACAGGTTGTTACGGACGCGGCAATACATAATATGTCTACTTTTTTATTTTATTTATTTAAATTTAGCACAATAATAGAAGTTTTAAAGCAAAACAAAATCATATTTTAATGTCTCCATGGTCTAAGAGCCATAGTTTTTTATTTTTTTGGGCTATTGTCTTAGGTAGGATCTCATTTTTAGCGGGATGAGATGAGAGTTTGATTGGTGTGATTTTCTGGTGCGTATGACTTTTTGATCGCTTGGTGTTGCAATTTTTGTGATGTAAGATGACAAAAAATTGCTTTTTTGGCACTGTTTTTATTTTTATTTTTTATGGTCTTCACCTGAGGGGTTAGTTCATGTGATACTTTTATACAGTAGGTTCTTACGGACGTGGCAATACATAATATGTATGCTTTTTTCACTTATTTAAGTTTTACACAATAACTGCATTTTTGAAACAAAAAAAAATTATGTTTTAGTGTCTCCATAGTCTGAGAGCCATAGTTTTTTTTTATTTTTTGGGTGATTGTCTTAGGTATGGTTTACTTTTTTCATGGGGTGAGGTGACGGTTAGATTGGTGTTATTTTGGGGGCATACTCCTTTCTGATTGCTTGGTGTTGTGGTGTAAGGTGACAAAAAAAATGCTTTTTAGCACAGTTTTTATTTTATTTCTTTGAAGGTGTTCATCTGAGTGGTTAGGTCATGTGATATTTTTTTATAGAGCTGGTCAATACGGACACAGTGATACCTAATTATGTCTATCTTTCTTTTTTTCCCTATTTAAAAAAAATAAAAAATAAAATATATATATATATATATATATATATATATATATATATATATATATATTTACTATATTTTGGGAAAAGGACACTTTTTTTACTTGAAACTTTTAATTTTTTGGGAAATTTTTATTTTTTCTCTTTACTTTTTTGTCCCACTCTAGGACTTCAACTTTTGAGTGTATGATCCCATTTACAATGCATTACAATACTTCTGTATTGTGATGAATTGGCTGTGAGTGTATTACACTGTGTAATACACTTCAGCCTGCTTGCCTGTGAGATCAAGGTGGCTGGATCTCACAGGCTATCACAGAAGGCAGCCACAATGCCTAAGGAAGCATCGGACTGCCTTCCCTGCCATCGGATTACCCGTCAAAGCAGCGCGGGGACCTGATGGCTGCTCCAATCCCCGCACCGACATCGCACATGCAGCGGTCAACGCTGACCGCGGCACATCAAGAGTTAATGTGCCGGCATCTGTGTTTTCACCGATGCCGGCTCATACAGCAGGGGTCCAGCTATCAGTGATTGCCAGACCCCATCGCCCGATCAGCGGACAGTGATAGTACCGTGCTAAGCGGCAAGTCACGTTCCACTGCGCCGTACTATTCCAGCGCCGGGCGGGAAGGGGTTAAGGAATGTGAGCTTCTCCACATTGGCTGTGGACAGGCTGCACTTGTCTGTGATTACCCTCCCTGCCGTGCTAATCACACGTTCGGACAATACACATACTGCAGGGCAGGCCAGCATCTCCAAGGCTTAAAGGGCAAACTCAGGCCATATACCCAATTTGGAGACCCAGAAGTTGAATGGGGCAGACCCATCAGTCAGTATGTGTAGGCATGTGCACCTGTACTGTTCCACCATGTTGCTGAAATGCTGTCTCCTGCTAAGATGTTATGTATCAGCTGGTGGTGATGGTTGTTGTGGTAGGCTGACAAAGCTTTTCCACATTTCAGCCATGCTAACCCTTCCTTCTGAGCTGCTGGCGATGCCCCAGCTGCGTTGGCGACTTATTTCTCCTCCTCCTCTGCCTTCACCTTGTGCTTCCACTGAGCCCCCGCTGTCAGGTGTTAATGCCATCAGCAGCGCATCTACCAGCATGCGCTTATACTCGCAAATCGTCGTATCACGCTCCAGTGACGGAATTAGGGACAGCATGTTGTCCTTGTAGCGGAAATCCTGAGGGTGGCCATCCAGTAATCATCATTGGTTAGAATGTGGGCAACTCAGCAGTCTTGTCACAGGCATTACAGCATGTAGTCACTCATGTGTGCCAGGCATTCCAGAGGCAAAGAAAAGCTGTCCTCTGTGTGAGTTGTATTGTCTGTGTCCTCTGTATCCCCCCAGCCACGCTCATAAGCTGCTTTGGGTGCCACCCTGCTGTGAACATGGTTCCTCTTCATCATCATCCTCCTCCTCCTCATCCTGCAGCATGCTGCCCTGGCTGGACAGTTGTGTACCTGTCCTCTGTTGGTGCAGGAGCCCACCCTCTGAGCCACTTGTGAATGACTGGCCTGATAACCGTGAAAATTATCCCTCTTTATCCTCCTCCTGTGCCACATCCTCTTCCATCATCGCCCAAAGTGTTTTTTTAAGGAGACATAGAAGTGGGATAGTAACGCTGAGGACTGCATCATTGGCACTGGTCATGTTGGTGGAGTACTCAAAACAGCGCAACACGGGATACATGTCCTGCATAAAGGCCCACTCGTTGGTGGTGAAGGGTGAGGTTTCACAGAGCGACTCAGCCATGCGTGCTGCAGCTGAAACTCCACTGTCTCCTGCTGCTGCTTGCACAGTCTCCTGCTTGCAACGTGTAACGAGTTCCACCTTGTGGGTAAGTCGCATAAAAGGTGGTGAGCAGGAAGGCCGAAGTTACGCTGCAGCGCAGACAGGCAAGCAGCAGCAAGTTGAGAACGCTGAAATCGCGCACAGACGGACCACACTTTCTGCAGCAGCTCTACATATCGGTGTAATTTTTCAGCAACCTCTGCACCACTAAATTCAGCACATGCGCCAGGCAAGGGATGTGCATCAAACCGGCTAGCCCGGAGCTGCTACGATATTTTACCGAATTATCGCACACCAACGGGCCAGGCTTGAGGCTCAGGGGCACCAATCACTCATCAGTCTGTTGTTCCATACTCGTCCAAAGCTCCTGCGCTGTGTTGGGTTTTTCCCCCAAACAGATGAGTTTCAAAACAGCTTGATGTCGTTTCCCCCTAGCTGTGCTGAAGTTGGTGGTGAAGGTGTTATGTTGACCAGATGAGGAGGTGGTAGAGGAGGAAATGGAGAAGGAGGAGGAAGCAACGAGAAATGTCCTGCAATCCTCGGTGGCAGTAGGACATGCACCAAATAGTGATGAGCGGCAGGTGCCATATTCGATTTCGACGATTTTCTAGTTATCGTGATTAACATGCGATTTAAATAATCGCATATTGCGATTTGTACTTAAGGCTACTTTCCTATTGGTTTCATACCTAGAATTAGCGAGGATGACGAATATGACGAATGTATTCGTCTATTCCTCAAAACGAAGATAACGAAGTATTCTACATCTTCGTTTTAGCTACCTATTCGTCAACTTCGCTAATTCTAGCAATCAAATAGGGAGGTTGACTATAGAGACAGCTGTGTTAAATTCGCTATGCGATTTTTTTTTTTTTTTTAATAAATAGAATACTTATAATAATTTTATCAAGTAATATAATTATTGTATTAAAAAAAAATCGCATAGCAATTTAACACAGCTGTCTCTATAGTCAGTCAACCTTCCTATTTGATTGCTAGAATTAGCGAAGTTGACAAATAGGTAGCTAAAGCGAAGATGGAGAATACTTCGTTATCTTCGTTTTGAGAATATGACGAATACATTCGTCATATTCGCTATTCACTAATTCTACCAAGCCAACCATAACTTCTGTGCTCATGGAGCGTCCCCATCACCATGGGAGCGTCTCCATATACTAAAATGTACTGTCGGTTTGAGGAATTACGTTGAAATCGCAATGCGATTAATTCAAGTTATATTAATCGCATTGCAATTTCAACTTAGAGCTGGGTTTATAATGGGTCAGCTTGCTAGAATTAACGAAGTTAACGAATATGGAATATAGCAGCAGTGCTAAGTTGAAATCGCAATGCGATTAATTTAACTTAAAGTATTCGCATTGCGATTTCAACTTAGCACTGCTAGTGCATAGCTATATATTCCATATTCGTTAATTCTAACCTATGTAAGATAGCAGTGCTAAGTTGTAATCGCAATGCGATTAATATAACTTGAATTAATCGCATTGCGATTTCAACGTAATTCCTCAAATCCGACAGTACATTTTAGTATATGGAGATTCTCCCATGGATGGGGACGCTCCACATGAGCACGGAAGTCGGCAGAAGCGGCAACGGGCACTGACTACAGCAGCCAGGAAGCCAGGAATCCTCAGGACAGGTAAGAACTACTTTTGGGAAGTAGGAAAGAAAAAAATATAACTAAAAAAAAAAAAAACGAATATTCGAAATAGCGAATTTATAGCGCTATATTCGAAATATTCGCGAATTAGCGAAGTGCCGATATTCGCTAAAAAAATTCGCTTTTCGAATATTCGCGCTCAACACTAGCACCAAACTGCTATCCGCCTCAGTCCCAGCCGCCACTGCATTAACCCGGTGTGTAGTTAGGGAGATATAACATCCCTGACTGTGCTTTCTGGTCCACATATCGGTAGTTCTTTGCACCTTGCCACAGATAGCATTGCGCAGTGCACACCTGATTTTGTCCATCACCTGGTTGTGCAGGGCAGGGTTGGCTCACCTGGAAAAGTGGTGGCGGCTGGGAACCACGTACTGTGGGACAGCCACCACCATAACATTTTTAAAAGTGTCCGTCTCCACCAGACGGAATGACAGCATTTCAAAGGCCAGGAATTTTGAAATGCTGGCATTCAGGGCAAGGGATCGTGGTTGTGTAGGGGCATACTTCCTCTTTCTCTCCAGTGTTTGTGGGATGGACAGCTGAACGCTTCCATGGGACAGTGTGGACATGCTGGGTGATGGTGGTGGAGGTGGTGTTGTTGCTGCCACATCCTCTGTTTGCGGGGTGGCAGATGCCACTGTCACTCCAGAGGGGAAGGAAGAGGCTGAGACCGCAGCAGAAGAGGGAGCAAGAGGAGCCTGATATCTTTTGTGGTTTTTCAGGTGTGTACTCCACTGCAACTCGTGCTTTGTATTTAGATGCCTGGTCATGCAGGTGGTGCTCAGTTTTAGAACATTTATGCCTCGCTTTAGGCTCTGATTGCACAGCGTTAGGCATCAGTGCACTCAATCTCTACCACTTCTCGTGCAGGGCTAGGTGGATGACCCACGGAAACCCCGCCAGCAGAGTCATCAAAAAGCATAAGAGACTGCTGCATGACTTGGGGCTCAGACTGCTTGGTTTATTTGCAAGGGGGTGAGCTGAAAGACAGATGCCCATGGGATGCAGGTGCCAAATGCGATTTCAGTAGGGGACCGAGTGGGTGACAATGTGAAAGAACTGGACGCACTGTCAGCCATCCAATCTACTACCGCCTCTACCCGTTCTGGCCTCACCATTTGTACACCGGTATTTGGGCTTACAAAATTATATTGAATGCCCTGTTGCCTACATGCACAGATAAACTATATTGATTTCCCTGTCAAATATGCAGTGCACGTGTGTCTCATGCCAAAAATGGGTATATGTCACTGTTTGAACTAACAGTAAGATTAACTATATTAATTTCCCTGTCAAGTATGCAGGTGTACTGTCACCCACCAAACTAACAGATGGATTAACTCTACTAATTTCCCTGTCACATATGCAGTGCATGTGTATCTCACACCAAAAATGAGTATAATGATTAACTATTATATTTTTGTGTCAGGCATACAAAATCGATGCATTGCACCCACAATAAATCACTACAGGTCAACCACAGAATTTACAGCCAGATTCATTATTATATTTCTGTGTCAGGGGTACAAAGATGGTGAATTGCACCCACTAAAAATCGCTATAGGTCAACCACATAATTAACAGCCAGATTTACTATTATATTTCTGGGTCAGGGGTGTAAAGCTGGTATATTGCACCCACAAAAAATCATTATAGGTCACCCACAAAACAAATAGCCAGATTCCTAACACTCTCCTTCGCTTCAGCTGCCTGCTTCCTGTCCCTGCACTACTCAGAGCTTACTAGCAATGCTACACGTGATCCAGCTTGTATAGAGGCTTGGTCATGTGATGCACCAGCCAATCACACCCATGCCATTACTATGCATGGCTGTGATGGCTTATAAGTGCCCACAGCTTAAAAGCTTGTTGATTAGCTGTCCTGCAGCCTTTCAAAAGCTTTATTAAATGCCCAAACTCAAACACAAACTTTTCTGGCAAAGTTCTGGTCCGGGGTCGTATTGGACCAAAACTTTACAGTTCAGGTTCGCTCAACACTAGTCATAGTGCTAGAACAAAAAGGGGGAAAATATTATTGGTCCTTAATGCTAAAATTAATTATATCACTAAGGGGTTAAAAATGCAATTGTGTCCTCTGAGTTGTCCGCCAACAAGATTTACTGCAGACACACATTAAACATCAACAATAAAAAAAAAAATTTAGGAGGGTTTTTTCAATTTTAACGCAACTGTTAGGAGGTTAAGGAACATGATAAGCCTTTCTGAAAAGTTGTGTTTAATGCAAGTTTGAAGTTAAGGGAGTTGAGAATTAACCTAATTGTCCAGTGAAGTGCATTCCAGAGAGTAGGTCTTGAGAAAAGTCTTGAAGACGGGAGTGAGAGGTTTAAATTATGGAGGATATTTATATTAGATCACTGGCAGACTGAAGAGCATGAGTAGGGTGGTAAATAGAATTGAGAGAGGAAATGTACGGAGGTGTAGCACTGTGGAAAGCTCTGTGGGTGAGGAGTTTGAACTGTATTCTAGAGAGTGGCACAGGCTAAAGGCATCACTGTACCAGGTGGAGAGATAGATGGGCCTAGCTGCTGCATTTAGGTCAGACTAAAGTGGGGGAAGTTAAGTGAGAGGAGGTCCGACTAGCAATGAGTTACAGTAGTTAAGATGAGAATGAATCAAAGCAACAACAGTTTTGGTTGTTACCACCATGAAAAAAGGGCGGATTCTGGAGATGTTCTTGAGGTGCAGATAAAAAGAGCATGAAATTGCTTGAATATGGGGAACAAATGAAAGATCTGAGTCAAACATGACCCCAAGAAAGTGGGTGTGCTGCCCAGTAGTTAGTACCACAGACTGAAATTGAAATATCAAGCTTAGCTGGGTTAGTAGATGGGGGAAAGACAAGTTCAATTTTAGAGAGGTTTCAGATAGAGAGAAGACATGATATTAGAAACAGCTGCTAGACAATTGCTGGTGTTTTGCAGTAAAGCAGGGGGGATATCAGGGCATGAAGTGTATAGTTCGGTGTCGCCAGCATAGAGATGGTACTGGAAACCAAATCTATTGATATTCTGTCCAATCTGGGCTGTATAGAGGGAGAAGAGTAGAATGATGCAGAATACTGATCAAATACGTTCATGTAGAAGTGAAGGTTGTGATTACACGTTGAAGCCTTTTCTGTGGTCTTGCCCAGGTTTTTAAGCTACCAAAAAATTATGGGGCACATTTATTAAGACAGGCATTTTAGACACCAATCTTAATAACTAGTGTTGGTCGCAAATATTCGAATTGCTAATATTTATCGTGAATATCGAAACTTTGAGAATTAGCGAATATTTAGAATATAGTGCAATATATTCATAATTTTGAATATTCTCCTTTATTTTTCATCAGTAACCTCCCTCTTGCTTGTGAGGCGGATTGTCTTTGTCTGAGCTTAGCAACATCCCTAGCAACCAATAGAAAAGTTGCCTACCCCTTACTATATAAGGAACCTCCCCAGCAGCCATTTTCTGTAGTGTAATGGAGTTCCTAGAGAGACAGCAGTGTCATTGCTGTGCTCTGTGCTTTGCTGTATAATTAGACAGTTAACTTAGATATATAATTCAAATAGTTCGTAGTGATGAGTGGCAGGGGCAATATTCGAATTTGTGATATTTTGTGAATATTCGTTAGAATATTCATCATATATTCGTGAATATTTGTGTTCGAGATTATTCTATTGATTGTTAAAAATCCGCAATGTAATATTTGCGTAATGCGAATATTCTGAAAGACGATTATATATAGCACTAAAGAATATAGTGATATATATTCTTTTTTTTAGAATATTCTGCATTTTTTCCTATCTGAAGTCATGATTTCCCCCTGCATAAGTTACTTTTGGGCCAATGACTGTTCACATTAAATTGGAAAAAATGACGAATATTCTAAAAAAGAAATATATAGCACTATATTCTATAGTGCTATATTTTCGGGTGTTAGAATATTCGCATTACGCGAAAATTTTATAAGTATATTCTAATTCACTACAGACTACAATATTGCAGCCTTCTCACATTTTTACGAATATATATCACCAACTTTGAAATATTCGCAAATTTTCGATGTGCCGATAATCGCAATAAAAATTCGAAATTCCAATATTCGCGCTCAACAAGGGACGGATAGTCAGTGTAGGTTACATTGATTTATAGTGTAGCTGATAGGTTCTAGTGCAGGAAGTTCGTCTACAAGGAATGAATTACCGACAATGGTCGGAAGGGAAACGCGTCGAGCATAAGCACTACAAGATAATAACTGCATGCTGACTCTCTTTACGTAACTTGAGCCCCAAGGGTTAATTTGACTGCTGATCAGTTCTATTTGCAATTGAGTGGTACATCATCCATAGGGACTGCAGCCCTGAGGGATGTGTAGGGATACACTCTTAGAATTGTAACAGTAGCACCCTGTTTTGTCTTGTACTCCTAGACACAATAAGGAGTTCTTGTGGGAGGGTGGATTTAGGAACCAGCATAATTATTGGTCTGAACTGTTCCAATCCACTCTACCAGCTTATTATTGTGGAGATCATTCATTTAAAAATTTATCAAATAAAGCGTTTTTAACGTACTTTAGATAGGCAGTAAATAATATTTATTTAGTACATCAATCCATTATCAGATAAAAGTAAATTTGCCTTCTCACATTGGCCCACAAGCAAGAAGCAGGTAGATATACTAGGTAATGGGTTCAGATGAAAAAAAAAAAAAAAAAAACAATATTCGTTTTTACGAATATATATCGCTATCTTCGAAATATTCACAAATTTTTGATGTGCCGATATTCGCAATAAAAATTTGAAATTCAAATATTCGTGCTCAACAAGGGACAGATAGTCAATGTAGGTTACATTGATTTATAGTGTAGCTGGTTCTAGTGCAGGGTGTTAGGTAGGGTTCTGCTGTCCATATATGCATAGTGCTGTGATGTCACCCAGTTGCATGTATAGCGCAAAAATATATGCATCATTAATTTTCACCTTTCGCAATCGCAAATATATATTGGAGCACTCTACCTGCATATATAAAGCAATTTATTTATTTTATGCACTGATATAGTGCTACTATATTCCGCAGCGCTTTTGTAATGTTCTGCCATGCCAACCATTTTCTCAAATCTCAGTACACTTCTAGCAGCTTGAAAAATGTACCCAAAGTGACCCACGCCTGTATTGGATGCACATTACGCGAATATTATATTGCCGATTTTTCGCAATCAAGAAAATAACAGCAAATTTGCAAAATTGAATATAGCCCCTGCCGCTCATCACTATTAATAACCCCTATATCTGGCAGTGGAACCGCCAGAGGTATGAAGAGCCTCCGGCTTCTACATAACTTCGGCGGATCCTCCGCCACTTCTAAATGTAAGACAGCTTCCTAGCTGTCTTACATTTAGACTATTTTCTCCATCTAAAACAGGTGTAGAAAATGGTAAATCAGATGAGCCCACCGGCCAGTCCCCTTCCCCACCCACTTTTTTAAACCTGGCGTAAGGAGGAGAAGTCACAGATTGAGGCACAGAAATATGCCTAATGTAGGTGTATTTCTTTTTGATAAATAACCCCCAATAACATTTAATAATGTATGTATGTTTGTATGTATGTATGTAAGAATATTGGAAATAAAAAAAAAATATTTAACTGTTCTTCATCTGATATCTAATTAATGGAGGCTCTTGGTAAGTCTATCACACACAAACCATGACAGTTGAATGATTTCCACTGATTGCACAATGGGTACTATGCAGCATTTTTGATGACACATAGAACAATCCCCATTTGATTGCTGCAACACTTGATACATTGTTTTGTGACTGTTTACTGAGCCTTGAGATGTAAGAGATAGCAATTTCTCTATGATGTCGTAGGTTTAATTTTCTACTCCATAGAACAATATTACAATATTGTACATTGTCTTAGAGTGCTACTGATTAAATCTTATTATAACAATGAATATTTAACTATGGTATTCTATTTGTATTAAATCATAAATCATTAAAACATGCATGTCACATTTTAGCAAACCACATCAGTTAGAAATTTAATATACTCTGAAAATGTACCAATAATAAATTCTGACCATGACCACTAGATGGTGATGTTGTATGTTCTTTTTCCCATGTTTGAGACGTAAAGCTGACAAAATAGAATTGCTCCACAGGCTAAGTGGTCTTTTCTGTAGTAATGACTAAAGGCAAATTACAATTATAAAAATATGAATGCTTCATTTTATCAGATCACGTTCAATCCACAGTTTTTTAGAATTATTTCTATTGATTTTGTGGTTGATTTTTAAAATGCCACACTTCACTCTGACACTGCTGCTTACTTAAAAACTATTTAAAAATATACACTTACACTGCTGTACAGGTCTTTCATTTGTCTGTGACAAATAGGATGCATTAAAGATATTTGTACAACACCTTTTAAATATTGTCAGAACAGATATAAACCAAGATGAGAGATCTATTTTACCAAGCAAGAAATATGCATAATAAAAAAAGTGAATGTGAATCAAAGTCGATTTAGAGACGTTTTAAAGGGTTTCTGTGAGTAATTTTGAGCAGGGCACCTGCTCACAGTCCAAGGTAGGGGAGGGGGATCAGGACAAGCATATCTTTTTATGGAGCGTTTATTATCAGGTGTAGTGAAAATATGAAGCTTTATTCTACTACATTCTGACTTTGAAATGTATTGGAGGTGGAGCTGAACTGCTAAGTCATATTTACCAGCCCTTACCCTCTACAATAAGTGGCAGCTGTATCATCTAACCAATAGACAACTACAGTTATTAATCAAAGTAGAGGGGGAGTTGTGAAGCAGGAAGCACTTCACAGTGAAGCCCCACCCTAATGCATTTGCAGGAAGAGAATTTGGCAGAATAAAAGTTCATATTCACACTAATGCTGTGTTCACATCACATTTGTGACCCACGTTTAACATATATGTTAGTGAAGAAGGATGCAAGTGCATATTACATTGTTTTTCCATGCTGCAGAGTCCAGCAATATTTTTTAAAAATATTAATAAAATTTTTTTTGTTTTGTTTTATACAATGGAACCCTATGGTGACAGGTCCCACTGTTTAAATCATGTAGACATTAAATATGGGGAAAAAACCTGATGTGAACACAGCCTATCCTGATAATAAAAGGTCCTCAAAAGGTTTGTAGGTTCACACTGCTTACCCTGGTCTCTCCCAAGTGCAGGGGTCAGCAACCTTCGGCACTCCAGGTGTGGTGAAACTGCAACTCCCAGCATGCACACTTGCTTGGCTGTTCTCAGAACTCCCATAGAAGTGAGTGGAGCATGCTGGGAGTTGTAGTTTCACAACAGCTGGAGTGCCGGAGGTTGATGATTCTTGACCTAGTGTGTAAGAAGTTTAGCATGGTTGAAACTGTGGAAAAACTCCCTTTAAAATGATTGTCTTTGTATTTTTCAAAGGCAGCTAAGGTATTAGAACAATAAAAAAAAGTTATACCAACCATTTTAAACCCCACAGCCCCACATTCCATGCTATTTTTGGATCCTTTCAGCCAACTACATCTACGCATTGATAACCTATGCCCTGCTCTAAGAAGCTGTGGTTTACATCTTACATTGCTGATGGTTAATAATATTGCAGAAATAAATGATCCTGTATTCCTTATGTCAGTAGTAGTACCTACTTTAGGTTAAATCAACCACAAGGTCAAAAAGGAATAGATAAATTATTGTTTTTGGGATGTAAGCGTTAGTGAGCTATAGACTGTGATATTAAAAATACACTCCCCGGAGTAAAATAAAAAAAGATTCTCCTACCCATTTGTAAATTTGCTGGTATACATAATCGTTTAACAAACCTGCATATTGGTATATTGATGTCCAACAGGGTCTGCTGGTCAGGAAGTCCGCTTTTCTGTTTATTCCATGATAGTCTCATAAGAATGTATGGTAAAACCGAAAATCTGTCCACAAGACAGATGCTGTCGATTTTTTTTACTTTTTTTAATATATATATATATATATATATATATATATATATATATATTATTTTTTTTATTTATTTATTTATTTATTTAATTCCCTTTCCTTTGATTTTGATGTTTGAGATGTATAGGTTATGGTCACTGGGGATGTTTATTTATTTTTAATTTTATCTTAGAGTTTGTGTCCCCCATAAGGTCATACAAGACCTTTGGGGGATATTTAACATTTTAAAATGTATTGCTGATTTCTTCCGAAACTGGAGCTGACATATCAAAGGGCATCTGTCAGCAGGGTTGTACCTATGAAATTGGCTCACCTGTTGTATGTGCACTCGGCAGGTGAAGGCATCTGTGTTGGTCCCATGTTCATATGTGCCCACACTGCTAAGAAAAATAAGCAAAATGCAAATGAACCTGTAGGAGTAACGTGGGCACTGCCATTACACCTAGAGGCTCTGTTCTCTCTAAAACTGCTGCACCATCACTTCATCTTTGATTGACAGAGACAGGCAGTGTAAACATCATAACGCCTAGCCCTGTCAATCAAATTGCAGAGGACGCGGCAGCTGCAGAGAAAGCAGAGACTCTAGAAGTAATGGCAACGCCCCTGTTGCTCCTAGTGGCTCATTTCCATAAATTAAATAAGTTTAATTTTTCGCAGCAATCTGAACACATATAAACATGGGATCAACACAGATGCCTTCAGCTGCCAAGTGCACATGCAACAGGTCAGCCAGTTTCATAGGTAGAAATCTGCTGACAGATGCCGTTTAATCCCAGCTACAGGGGAAGAGAGGTTGCACAAGGCTCTAGAACTTCACTAAATAGTCACTCATAAGACTCAGCAGCTCGTACATGACCCCTAGAAAGCTGAATTGATACATCCTGATCTCTATGGGGAGCCATGCTGTCAAGGAAACTGAATGCATACAGTCAATGGGCGGTCAGCAAGCAGTTAATCAAAGAGGTTCACTAACAGTAAAAAAAATGGCCTCTGAAAATGTTATAAAATGAAAACAACCCCCAGCCCCCTTGCTCACTTATTACTTCCCCCTTGATTCCAGCACAATGCACTGGGGATCCTGAAACCATAGCTGATGGAAAAGTTTTTTGAAAAGTTTTTCCAATTATTATGAAAGTATTATTTTATTTATAAATTTTCAGTATTAAGAATTTTAGTTAGGCTTAAGTACCTGGACTGCATGGGAATATTTTTATTGAGCATCAGCGGTTTAATTTTGAAAGTAGTTTGCTGTTAATGAAAGTTAAGTGATCTAACATTATTGTTGATTAAAGTCATGAAAACTTTGTGAATTTCACAAATTTGCATCGGGATGAATTACTGTGTCATGAAGCACATTTCTTTGTGATTGGTGGGCGCAATGATGTGGAAGGGCGATTGTGGTGCTCCATGTTCTTCAACCCCTCAGATGCTGCCTCCATCGCTGATCGTGGCATCTGATGTAAAAATAGAGGATTTTCAGTGGTTAAAAAAAAGAAAAATAATAATAATCACCTTATCCATCTTGTTTAAAGATCCTGCGCAAAATCTCTCTTGGTGTGCGAGTTGGTTGGCATGGTGATGTCACACATCACCACGCATGAGATTTTGCGCAGAATCTTCAATCAAGATGGCCGCAGCGGCCTCTTCATTTTCAGATAGATTAGGTGAGTTTGTATTTTTTAAGGCCGTTTCAGGGCTCATCAAATTTTCCCTGAAATTCAGATCAAAGTCTACTTTGGATACTTTGATTCAGTTGAAAGTACCTAACATGATTACGATGGCAACAAAGAAGTTGATAATTGTACCAAAAATCTATGGCTAGCCAAATGTCAATATGACACCAATGTGAGTACTGTGCTACTCAGAGAGCATTTCCTATACTGGATACAGTTCACCGCTGAGAGATTTTTTCATGGTATAACCCCTTTACCATAGGCATATAGTCATGGTAGTCTAAATACGTTTTTAGCAAGATTTGTGTCTAAATGTATGCAGGAGAGAAAACGGGAACAATAAAGACTTGTATGACTGTGCTGCTTGATGAAAAACTCCAGTGGATCCTGGATTGTTTAATGGACATGTATTAAGTGCTAAGATATTAATGGGTTGGAAGACTGTACCGGTCTCCTCCAAAGTATAATACACAGTGGGCCAGATTTCATAATGTCTCTGTGCCTAGTGGCCAAAATCAACAAAACTAGGGCTTTTACAATTTTTTTTTCACTTGCTCAAAAGGGGATTGGGTCTAAGTAGGAAGAGGCTGGATTTCACAAGAATGCTGTGTGGTCTAAGATGCAACATTTCTGTTTCAAAGTAAGCCAATGAATAGTTAGCATAGCATTAGACAAAAGTGTCTATTGCTGCCCCAGATTTATCATCCAGCCTCAGCCTATCTGATGAATCTGGTGAAGGTATAGACCACCTATCTATGCTACCTATGAGTTTGAGAAATCTGCCCCAATGTTTGTTCTTCTGCATGCAAGTTGGATAGTCAAGCACGGTGCTGTCAGACAGCACCAGTTTGTTAGTCTCCATTGTGCATGAAGTTATGCACTGAGCACAACCCCATGAGTTGAGTATACCTACAGAAAGGGGGTACCATGGGGAATCTCCACCTGTTTATATCCACGGGAATTGCCTTATGAAGCGCTCATTTCTTTTTGTGAACAGTTATTTCTAGACTGTGACATCCCCACCTAGTCATTAAAAACTGACAGTTTCTAACTTCTCAGTAGCTGGCTTCTGTCACTTCATGCTATCTTGGTAAAACTGATTTCTGATCTCTCTGCCTTTCTCTCTGCTTATGTGTTCACCTGACAAAATTCCTCTGAGACTAATTTATTAAATCTCTGACATGCTACCAGGCTACAGTTCCAATCCGCTAGTTGGGTTTCTCATATAGGGTACAACGACAGGAGTAGAACACACAGTCAAATGGCTAGTCCATAGCTCTGTGCTTGAGTTAAAGGGGTTGTCCCATGAAAAATTTTACAGTTTTTTAAGCCAGCATCTGAATACTTTTGCAATTGCATGTAATTAAACATTTTGTATAGCTACTGAGTTATTCAATAAAATGTATCGGTATAGCGCCACTTATTGTCTTATTTCTTTGACCGGCTCACTAAGAAGGCCGCACATGCTCAGTTTCATCCTTCAACTGCCTCCATAGGGAGAGCTGAGACACACACCCTTAGCTGCAGCAGAAAAGACACTCCCCTTGAGCTACATAGAACTACAAGTAACAGCACACTGTTTATCAATTGCACAAAGATATAAGCAAACGATGAATGTAAAATAAACTGCATTATTGCTATACTTACTGTTAGAGAAAATTGAAAATATCATTGATCAAAAATATGTCGGGCCCATCTACCGGTCAACAAGGTGGTTTCCATCAGACGGTGCCTACTCTAACACATGCTTCTCCTGGGCTAACAGCCTACAATATGGGAAAAGTAGGATCCAGCTATAAGTTACATGCCTCTCCTGAGCTTCCGGCCTACAATATGGGCAAAGTAGAATACAGCTATGTAAACCTGTTAATTAAAAGCACCCAGAAAATGGGTGGTGGTGCACGGTTCAAAATCACCAACAGGGGGCGCTACGCCTCAGCTGTATTAACAAAGGGAAAGAAAAATAAATGAACCAGCACCTCCATAGTGTATAAATATGAGAACGCAGGTGGACGCTACCTTGGCTAAAGCACAATATAATACATAGAACTGCAAGTAAAAGCACACTGCTTATCAATAGCACAAAGATATAAGCAAACAATGAATGTAAAATAAACTGCCTTATTTCTAGACTTACTGTTAGAAAAAATAGAAGTTCTTTTTCTTTCCCTTTGATAATACCGCTCTGGGGTGGCGACCCCCTGTTGGTGATTTTGAACTGTGCCCCACCTCCTATTTTCCGGGTGCTTTTAATTAGCAGGATTACATAGTTGTATTCTACTTTGCGCATATTGTAGGCTGGAAGCCCAGGAGAAGCATGTAACCTATAGCTGGATCCTTCTTTGCCCATATTGTAGGCTGTTAGCCCAGGAGAGGCATGTGTTAGAGTAGACCCCGTCTGATAAAAGCCACCTTGTCGACCAGTAGATGGGCTCGACATATTTTTGATCAATAATATGCGCAAAGAGCTTATATTTTTTCTAAAAGTAAGTATAGCAATAATGCAGTTTCATTCATCGTTTGCTTATATCTTTGTGCAAATGATAAGCAGTGTGCTGTTACTTGTAGTTCTATGTATTACATTGTGTTTCAGCCAAGGTAATGTGCACCTGCGTTCTCATATTTATACATTATGGAGGTGCTGGTTCATTTATTTTTACTCCACTTGAGCTGTCAGCTTGATATAAGTCTAACAGGGCAATGCATGGGGATATGTCTGGATCCATGTGAGGTACAGGGCTGGTTCTAGCTTTGTTAGAAAGAAATTGTCATGTACTGTATGATGTCTGATTTTAATTTTCTACATTAGTCGTGGGATAACCCCATTAAATATGAAGCATGACTGAAGAATGAGAATTGTCCCTATACTCTGTGCCATTTAGTCCACATTTCAAGACATCGCTACAATGTATAACAGCCTCTGACCTCTGAACCCTGTGGATGTATGGAGTAACATGCATGAAATCTGCTGCTGTAAACCAAAAGTATCATTAGGAAGATATACTGTAGAAGAACATAGGATTGCACTTTGTTCATTAAGCTTGTTTTGTCCTATTTTTTAGCCACACACCCCCACTTGATCAATAGAATTAGAAACACTGCAAATTAGTGACAATTTCCACTGTAGTTTACAGTTTCTGTAGCAACCACCAATTTCCTTGATCCTCAATTCTGATTATTGAATTCTGCAGGGATTTAATTTATGTTAATTGCAGCTTATTGCAGGACCATCAGTTATTTAGTAAACTACTGCTCTGATATTCAGCAATTAGTTGGAAAATGGCAGCTTTAACCTGCCTTGCAAATAGGACACCAAGAACACCAAGCATACAGGAATATGAAACACAGCTAACATGTGATTGATACAATGAAAGCACATCGTTTTATCATGTCTGCACCATACTCATGCTATAGATTCTATTTATCTACTGTATGTACTGTAGGTGAAGAGTTTAAGGTAAGTGCATACAATTCAAGCATCTGCCTAATGATAGCAAATTAAATTCACCACTGGTCTTAGAAAGCTGCATTCTGTTAAAATTATTGTGGACTAAAAGCAGAGCTTTGACCTATTTTACCATTTGTACAGAAAAATAGTTTAAGTCTAATTTTAAAAGCTAACAATAAATGTTTCTTTCATTGAATTTCAATAATTTAAGGAAGAATGTTATTTTGCAAAAACATGTGCCTAATGGATGCAGAATGAATGTAGGTGGTTGAGATTATTTAGTGCTACTTCCCTTCACTACAAACATGTAGAAAGGAGGAAAGATTTATTAAGACCAGCTTTTGGTGTACTGGTCTTCATTTTTGCTGCTCTGGCATGCGATTTACCACAATTATTAAGAGGCACACTTCTCTTGTTAATTGTGGTGCGTCTTGGGCCTGGAATCTACTACAGGTAGGACCTGGAATAGATTTCAGGTGCAATGAGCATCAGTTGTCTGGCAAACATATTAAAGGGGTTGGCCTATCTTGTAAATTGGGGGTGTATCATTAGGATATACCCCAAATGTCTGATAGGTGCTGGTCTCATAAAAATGAATGGAGGGTGAATTTGTGTGCGCAGTGGACCCTGCTTTACTTTGCAGTCTCGGTTCTAAAGATAGGGGGTGGAACCTGCAACTATCAGACATTGGGGGCATATCCTAGTGATATACCCCCAATGTACAAGATGGACCAACCCCTTTAAAAGTGTCAGGCCATGAGGTCCTGTTTTTGTCCCACCCTCTTCTGTCCTCACCCCACTTACTTTTTACAAAAATGGTGAGAGTTGTCAATGTGTCATATTTTTCTGAATTGGTGCTTTTGCGAAAAATTTTCTACAACAGAAGGCAGCCATAGAAGCTTAAAAAATCTCCCCCAATCTATCACTATTTCGTTTCTCAGTTTCACATTTGATCAGCATGTTATAGCTATACACACTGATATATCTTATACATTTATACATATATCATACTGTTCTGTCTTCATACATGTTCACACAGTGTGCAGTCTGACATTCAGCATAAACCTTTCCTGTCTTCCAAATAAGAGGACTGTTCTTTGTAGTCTAACTTGTTAATTGGTAAGAATTATTAGATTGTTAAAACTACAAGAATATAAATAACATAAATAAGTATATAGCATAGCATGTACTGTAAC
Organism: Bufotes viridis; assembly: GCA_033119425.1. Lineage (NCBI taxonomy): Eukaryota > Metazoa > Chordata > Amphibia > Anura > Bufonidae > Bufotes > Bufotes viridis. Next base: position 129,780,242 of record CM065593.1, on the reverse strand, counting down.
ATTTGCATAGCACTGAAGTACATGGTAAAATGGCTGCCTAACATAGGATTACATGTCTAACATTTAACAGTTATAACAACTTCCCTGAGTAACAATGATAACTAGCTGAACAGCTCTGCTACACACAATATCCCTGAAACAAAGGTAGATCTCTCACCAGATATGATTTTACAAGGATGGTAGAGTTTAAGACGGAGATATGCAGAAGGACAGCTCTGCTGATGTGTCATAGAGACTGGAGACTAGAGACTTCTCTTTTCCACAATGCTTTGCTCCACCTACAATGCAGCAGTCTTTGTAACAGGAAAAACAAAATGAAATGTAACTTAACACCGCTAGATGGGGCTATAACCACACTAATCACTACAGAAATACCTGAACTAAGGCAGACGTGATCTGTAAGGATTTTCCCTAAACCTGCTGGACAGAACACATATACTGTATACAGTTGATATGCCATAAACACCTGAGAGATTTTGGACCCTCTTAAGGGACTCCACATATTTAGAGTATGTCTCAAGACTCTGGGTGTAGATGATTTACTGCAGCCACTGTTCTCTTATAATGCAATAGAGAGGTGCTTGGACTTGTGAAGTTAAAGGAATCGTCCACCATGGTTTGTTGGTTTTTAGTATAACTTTCAAAGAGTTCAATGTGAGGGGTCAGCGACTAATGCCGATAGGATCCATTTGCCAATATTCTTCTGGTAGTGAGGGTGGGGCCCACACTTATCAAGCCTGGGTGGCAAATCCTTTGAAAAAAAGTATGTCTGGATTAACACATATCATTATTTTAACTATATGAATACAAACAATTCTGCTCTACTGTGTAATGTTCACTTTTTTCACCTCTGAAGATGTTTGTTTCTTTACTTTGTTTACTGGACGGGCTTGTTTAGCCTTTACTACTGTAAGTGTTGGTCTATCATCATTATAGACCATCCCTAGCTGATGGGCTGGGGTCTGAAAGCCTGCACATACTCTGATCAGCTGTTTTGGTGTAGTCCCATCATTGGAATTGGGCACCAGAACTACACCGCATGAAGTCAATAGGAGCAATGCAGCAGTTTTCTCCACTACAAGACTGACTATGCTGTGTAGTTCCGATGACAACATCCAACTGTGAAGTACTATGCACCGGTTTTCTGTTGTCAATTGTGTCAGGCAATAGAGGTTCTGTCAGCAGTACCCCCCTTCCTGCCTACACATTGACTGCTTTTGACGGAAAGGGGCAAAAAGTCTCAAAGGTATGTTAATGTAGACTTGAGCTAAAAATTCATACTATTATTTGCCAGAAAACTGTCTTAGAATCTTAAAGGAGATGTCTCACTTTAACAAATGGCATTTATCATGTAGAGTAGGTTAATACAAGGCACTTATTGATGTATCAAAACTGTCCATATTGCCTCCTTTGCTGACTAGACTCATTTTCACACCACACTATACACTTCTCATTTCCACGGTTGCGGCCACCCTGCAATCCAGCATCGATGGCTGTGCTTGCAGACTATAGGAAAAAGCGCTGGCCTATGTTGCACTTTCTCCTATATTGTACAAGCATTGCCAATGCTGTTGGATTGCAGGGTGGCTGTAACTAGAGATAAGCAAAGTTTTAAAAAATTCAATTCGGACGATTCGCCGAATTTCTCCCAAAAATTTGCATTGTTCCATATTAATTTGTCACGAACCTCATTAAATAAGCTATATCCTGACATGGCGGGAGAGTCTATCTTGGTGTAAATCACTGAGTATTGCAGCAACATGCAAAGCAAGTACTTTCTGGTAGTAAAATAGTTACTCTGTGTCAGTATGAGAGGCAGGTGACAGGCATCACTATTAGGCTTAGTTCACACTTCATTTATTTAGTCAGTTGTGGCTCAAAAATCCTTTAATGATACAGCATCAAAATGATGCAGATCCTTTAATGATACCTTATTGAAGAGCAGGCTTGGCTCCTGATTTTGGCTCATTATACAGTAACTACTAGAATTAACTTACCAAATAACTGAAGTGTGAACTCAGCCTTACAGGTTAATGTTAGAGTCAGGTATCATGTACTTAACTGTGTCGTGGCCCATGATTCTAATTTGTTAGCCACTGATAAAAGTAGTAGCTCCATGACAGAGTGGGGAGGGTGTCAGAGGTAAAGCCAGTTTGACACTGGCATTAAGCTTTATCCCTCCTGGAACAGCCTGTTTGAGCAGTACTATTGTTTGCACATATATGCTACCGGAAGTCCGCCCTGCCCCATTCACTATAACAGAAACAGGCCGAAGCATGGTAAACATGATGAGAGGCAGCCGGACAAAAAACACAGAGTTCAGTTCACAGCCGGAAAAGCTTAAGGCCAGTGTGAAACTGGTCTAAGTTTGTGTTGATGTTGCTGTTTATTTTTCCCTTTTTCTGATCCGTCAGAACAACCAAAATAAAACTAATCCTGACTTTTGAGGATGAGGAGTCAACATAGTGACCCAGTCAAAAAGTGGGGGGAGGGTGGCAACAGTGAGAGGAATCAACATAGTGGCCCAGTCACAAAGTGAGGAGGATGACAACAGCATGAGGAGTCAACATAGTGGCCGAGTCACAGAGTGGGGAAGGTGGCAACTGCATGAGGAGTCAACATAGTGGCCTAGTCACAGAGTGGGGAGGTGGTGGTGGGAGGGCATCAGCAGTGGCAGTAACAGCATTAGATGGTGGTGGCAGTAGGAGAAGATGGGATCAGGCGGTTGGTAGCATCAGAATATTGGCTGAAACATATGGCCAGTAGTAACATTTCATAATGTTCTGGTGTGGCAGCACACTGCAGTCAGAACATTACTATGAGAATGAACTAGTCTGATGCTTTAAGCACCAGTGTATTGAAATCCTGGCTGATCCAAGCCTGATTAATCTTTATAAAGGTTAATCTCTTTACATTTTGTCTTTGCCCCACGATGCACTAAATACCCGCTGTAATGCCACATTACTGGCCAGGCAGGAAAGCTTATCCAGGGCTAATTCGGCCAGTTGCGGTCACAATTCACAGTTTGACTGCCCAGTATTCCAGGTGATCTTGGATCTGGGATGACAGGGTGCAGTCCAAGTATGCCTCTAACAGCTGGTCCAGTTTCTGCTCGATGTGGCGCTGCTGGGTGATTTCTTCAGTAGGCGAGTGAAGAAAAGTGCTCATTAGAGACTCCAGATTTAAGTTGCTGCTGATGGAGCTGGTGCTGCTATTGCCCCCCTCCAGCAGTCATGGCAATGGAACATGAGTGCAGAGGGTCCCCCTAGTCAGACCTTCATGAGGATGGGAAATGGCACACATAGCATGTGACCAACCGACTACATAGGATGTCTCAATAATAGTTGAGTTTATCATCCCTCTCAACAGGTGGAAAAAAGACCCCCATTTCGGACCAGGAGTGAGGGTCTTACATCGCATGACATTATGGGTGATCTCATGCTCTTGAGCTTCTTAATTTAAATTTTCAACCCATGTAGCTGCCTTTTTAGAAAAAAATAACAATAATTCATTACCACGAATCGCGAGGAAATTTGGATTCATTGCAAATCAATTTTTTTCCTAAACTTCGGATCAAACTTCACTTCGGATGCCTCGCTTTGCTCAACACTAGTCATAACCATGGAAACGAGAAGTGCATAATGTAATGGAAAAATGGAAGCAATATGGATAAAAACAATACATTAGTAAGTGGCTTATATTAACTTTCTCTAAATGATTAATGTCATTTCCTGAAGTGAGACAACCCCTTTAATAAAACTTTCCCAATTAGTTTTTCTAACTATATAATTTCTCAGTTTCACATTTTATCAGCACTTTATAGCATATGCACTTATATGCACATAACTTTCAAACACTTAAATGTAAAGCACAAATATAAGCAATGTGCTCACTGTTGTTCTGCCAAATACCTATAAGTCTTATGTAATAAAAAAACAAATGTCCATAAATATTTTAGCAACATCAATGCAAAATGCTATTCTATAGTTTAATGTTCACCCTTTTTTGGTTCTTAACCTCTAAGGCTCTTTGTTTCCTCTGTTTCTGTGGATGGGCAGCATCTCATCACATGTAACAGTTAATGATCTGCATCTCCCAAGAGATTACTGCAGTCAGCTTTCTCCCCTGCATAGAAAATAATCCTGACACAGCCTCAGCGACTCCACTAATAAAAAGCACTATGGTGTGTAATGCTCCACCTTAATTTCATAGTCAACTGCCTATATTTCTATGTATCTGGATATACGATAGAATGAATGAAAGATATCGGGCCGCTTGACCTGCTTCACTATGAGTGAAGGAAGAGAGCAGGAAATCTACTGAGCATGTTGGCCCACAACTGAATGAAGGTGAAGGTGGATCTTTCAGCCACTGGAGAAACAGCAGGGGATGCTACTGGAGATGTTCTAAAAATGTAATGTACATAAAAAAAACAAAAAAAAAACACTACCAAATAGTGATGAGTGAATCGATTCTAAACAAAAATCAAATACAGTTACTTGGGAGTCTTGCAACACGTGTCCTTGGATTGCAGCAGGATCCTTTATTGGAGTAGTCCCAGTCCTCCTCTTGAAACATTATTAAATCAACACATGGATCTGTGCAAAATTGCAAGTAGTTTCAAGCACTAGTTAAAAATGCACAGTCTTGTAGTATATCTCCTCATATATCCCGATACTCTGCGTGGCATCACACAGGCCACGGACCGTTCACTCTTCGAATGTCAGTACGGTGTATATCATTACTCTGAGTTGGTATTTCACAGCCTATGGGCCGCTCACTCTTCCAATGCCAGTACCTTAAAGGAGGATATATACATAGTGTTCACCGTATCAAATGTAAATCAAAAACACTTTATTGCACTTACACAATTAATGTCTTGGTTTCCCACATAAAACACATTGTCCGACCCGGATTTCGCCTTGCTTCATCAGCGGAATGCCGTATTTAAACGGGTCGGGCAATGTGTTTTAGGTGTTCTAGGTGCATATTTTGATCAAATTGTGTGATCTCATGTATCCAAACCAGGCAACCTCATCAGGTGGGACCCTACGCTAAAAAGACTCACCTGGCTTTCTGGTAACTTCTATTGGAAGAATAGTAGGGTCTGCAACAATATTCTTAGGCCCCTTTCACACGGGCGAGTTTTCCGCGCGGGTGCAATGCGTGAGGAGGACGCATTGCACCCGCACTGAATCCGGACCCATTCATTTGTATGGGGCTGTGCACATGAGCTGTGATTTTCACGCATCACTTCCTCGTTGCGTGAAAATCGCAACATGCTCTATATTGTGCGTTTTTCACGAAACACAGGCCCTATAGAAGTGAATGGGGCTGCAGGAAAATCGCAAGCATCCGCAAGCAAGTGCGGATGCAGTGCGATTTTCCCGCATGGTTGCTTAGCAACGGGACCAGATCTTTATTATTTTCCCTTATAACATGGTTATAAGGGAAAATAATAGCATTCTTAATAAAGAATGCTTAGTAAAATGAAGAGGAAGGGGTTAAAAATAATAAAAGTTAACTTACCTTAGCCACTTGATCACGTAGTTGCGATCTGTCTTCTCTTTTCCAGCATCAGCTAACAACTAAAGGACCTGTGATGACGTCACAACACATGGTCCAATCACATGGTCCATCTTACCATGGTGATGGACCATGTGATTGGACCATGTGATGTGACGTAATCACAGGTCCTTTAGTTGTTAACTGATGCTGGAAAAGAGAAGACAGATCGCAACTACGCGATCAAGTGGCAAAGGTAAGTTAACTTTTATTATTTTTAACCCCTTCCTCTTCATTTTACTAAGCATTCTTTATTAAGAATGCTATTATTTTCCCTTATAACCATGTTATAAGGGGAAATAAAAAATTCTCCAGAATACTCAACCCGAAACCGTACTTCAGTGATTAAGTCCGGCTTCGGGTCTGGGTACCAAACATGGCGATTTTTCAAACGCGCGTGCAAAACGCATTACAAATGTTTGCACACGCGCGGAGAAATTGCGCATATTCCTGCAACGCACCCGCCTCTTATCCGTCAAACATGACGCCCGTGTGAAAGAGGCCTTAGTGTCCAAAATTTCAGAACTCTGTGAGTACTCTGCAGAATTTATGCCATTTGATTCACAGTGGCCAAGTTTGAATTATAAACCATGATGCTCATTTGAACATCACCTAAAGGTACCTTCATACCTTCATACCTTCAGTAGCCAAATGCCCTTTCAGCAGATGCTATTTCTCCCTGCGCTCCCATTACACATGCATGCTTGGTTCAACAAAGTATGAATATGTTTTTAATGGGAAGGGGAGACAACTCTGGTAGCAGATTACCTCCTAGGAAAAGAAAGTACTGGGCATAATAAAAATTAAACATGCTCAATCTTATACGCCTATCCGGCCAAAGTCAGTGGGTTTAACAAATCTCTAATGCAGGGATCAGCAACCTTCGGCACTCCAGCTGTTGTGAAACTACAATTCCCAGCATGCTCCATTCATTTCTATGCGGGTTCTTAGAAGAGCAGAGCAAGTATGCATGATGGGAGTTGTAGTTTCACAACAGCTGGAGTGCCGGAGGTTGCCTACCCCTGCTCTAATGTTTATGGCTGCTGTACATAAGACTTTTTTCTAAACTATCTGCATGGTCTTCCACAGTTACTTTAAGATGTTTAATGGCCTATTTATCAAAAACTTGCTCACTGGGTTGCTTAATTATTTGAATACTATTATGCTTTGTTGTTTAACTTTCAGCTTTTTGCATCACATTGATCATTTTGTTTAATAAGGTGTGACTGATCTGAATTACTGTGCACGACAACATCCTGCTCTGAGCATTTCAGGGAACCACCTTCCTTGATAATTAAAACAAAACAACCTTTACTGACTCACAAAGTGCCCGTTTAAGTGCGCTTTATATACTGAATTATCCGTTTAAGCAAACAAGTGGCAAACAAGTGTCAGCCAGTGCCATAATAATGCACAAAGTAGAGCAATGAATTGCTTTTAGGTTAAACACAAACAGTAGTTGCAAAGGTACAATTAACAACGAAGACATGGCGAAATTGCATTATTGCAATTAAAGACCAATTAAGAAAATCATTCAACATGCCTTTCTTCCCATACAGTTAGTTCAGATACAATAGAGACCTGTTTTCCTCTTTACTTTTTGCCTCTTACTATCCTCAGTTGCTAAAACATTAGGCATTACTTATTATTGCATGCATGTTCATAGCTTCTTTGTATGTTGCTGTTTCAGTTCCCTCTTGATTGACTTTTTTTTAGAACATAACATAACTGTAGATAATGTACTACCTCGCCACCACAATATAGATTGAATGTATCATTACACCAGGATACTATGTTTAAAGATATGACATTACCTGTATCAAAACACTAAGTGCACAGATGCCTCAGGCTCAGATAGACTATTACCTAAAGAGCAAAGCAGTGTAAAATGCCAATGCTAGTGCATGCCCTCATCATCTTCTGCCTGGACTACTGCCACATTATCCTCTGTGGCCTCCCATCTAGCACTGTCACCCCTCTAATCTACTCTCAACTCTGCTGCTTGGTTAATCCACCTCTGCCCTCATTTCTCTCTTGCCGATCCCCTGTGCCCCTTAACACTGTATCCATAGGCGACGTCCCCTTATCTGTGTCTGTGTTCCCTGCCCCTTAACAGAGACCTCCATAGCACCCGCTCCTTTAACAGTGACCTCAACAGTACCCCGCTCGCTGAACAGTGACCTCACAGTACCCGGTTCCCTGAACAGTGACTTCACAGTACCCTGCTGCCTTAACAGTGATCTCCACAGCAGCTGCTCCTTTAACAGTGACCTCCTCAGTGCCCACCCCTTTAACAGTGACCCCCACAGCGGTCTGCCCCTTAACAGTGACCTCCACAGTGAATGTCCCTTTAACAGTGACCTTCACAGTGCCCGCCCCTTTAATAGTGACCTCCACAGCAGCCAGCCCCTTTAATACTGGCCCCTGCTAACTTAACAGTGTCCTCCACAGTGCCCTGCTCCTTTAGTAGTGGTCCCTGCCCCCTTAACAGTGACCTCCACAGCACCCTGCCCCTTTAACCCTTTTACCCCCGGAGTTTTTTAGTTTTTTTTTTGCGTTTTTGTTTTGCGCTCCCTGCCTTCCCAAGAGCCATAACTATTTGTCTGTTCACATGAGCCATATGAGTTGTACTCTCCAACGCCACCATTTAATATTGCATATGATGTAGTGGGAAGCAGGAAAAAAATGGGGTAAAATTGCACAAAAAAGCAATTCCACCACAGTTTTATGTTTTTTTTTTCTTTAAGACGTTCAATCTACTATAAAACGGACCAGTTACTTTTATTCTACAGGTCAGTATAAATCTGGCGAGACTTTATATGTATAATTTATCTTGCGTTTTGATAGTGATAAAAAAATTAAAAAGTGTGAAAAAATCAGTTTTATTTTTTTGTCGACATATTTTGACCCCTATAACTTTCTGTAATTATGTGTACGGAACTGTATGGGGGATCATTTTTTGCGTGGCGATCTGAACTTTTCATTAATACCATTCTGGGGTGTGTATGACTTTTTGATCACGTTTTATTAATTTTTTTGTAGAAAGTTAAGCGGCCAAAAACGACGAATTGGCCATTTGGACACTTTATTTGTTTTGCTGTTTGCCGTATGGGGAATATATTTTTATATTTTTATATTATGGGTTTTCACACATCACAACAACCATGATGTGTATTTTTACATTTTTTTAGTGCTTTTATTTCTATTTTGGGAAAAGGGGGGTGATTTTAATTTTTATGTTTTTCTATTTTTTTATTTTTTAAAACTTTTTTTTTATTTTTACATTTTTTTTATAGTTCCCATAGGGAACTATAACATTCAATCATTCGATTGCTAGTGAATTGGAGTCTATGAGAAAATTGCTTGTTTCCTATGGAACCCTATTACAAGCAAGGGCTCCATAGGAAATACTATAGAGCAGCCTCCTGTCATTCACAAAGACAGGGGCTGCTGCACACAAGCTCCGGCTCCTCCGATCGCTGCACAGGGAGCTAGATTGACCACGGCATCTGAGCGATTAAATGTCCAAGATCAGCATTACTGCCGGTTGTGGACATTAGCATTAGCAGCGGGTGTCTGCTATAAGAAGCAGCTCATGAGCGGGTGCCATCTTTAACCCCTTAAGGACCGGAGTTTTTTTTTTTGCATTTTCGTTTTGTGCTCCCTGCCTTCCCAGAGCCATAGCTTTTTTATTTTTCGGTTCACATAGACATATGAGGGCTTGTTTTTTGCAGGGCAAGTTGTACTTTCCAACGACACCATTTAATATTGCATATGTTGTAGTGGGAAGTAGTAAAAAAATTCCAAATGGAGTGAAATTGCAAAAAAAATGGAATTCCACCACAGTTTTGCGGGTTTTTAAATTTCGACGTTCGATGTGTGATAAAACTGACCAGTTATTTGTACTATACAGGTCAGTACGAATCCGGTGATACCCTATATGTATAGGTTTTCTTGCGTTTTGATAGTGAAAAAAAAAATGTAAAGTGGAAAAAAATCTGTTTTATTTTTTTGTCACCATGTTTTGACCCCTATAACTTTTTTTTTATTATATGTACATACCTGTATTGGGGCTCATTTTTTGTGTCATAATCTTATCTTTTTACAGATACCATTCTGGGGTGTGTATGACTTTTTGATAACCTTCTATGCAATTTTTTGTGGAAAATGAAGCGACCAAAAATGGCGAATCCGCCATTTGCACGCTTTTTTCCATTTTGCTGTTTGACGTATGGGAAATATTTTTTTATATTTTTATAGTATGGGCGATATTTTTATAGTATGGGCGTTTTCGCACATTGCAACACCCATGATGTGTATTTAAAAAAAAAAAAATAGTTTTGAACTTATGTTTTTTTTTATTTATTTTTTTTACTTTATTTTTTTACACTTTTAGATAGTTCCCATAGGGAACTATAACTTACAATCATTTGATTGCGATTATTATACATTCCAAGGCAATTGCATTGGAATGTATGAAAAAATCGCATATTTCCTATGAAGCCTATTACAGGCAAGGCTCCATAGGAAATACTTCAGAGCAGCCTGGGTTTCATTCATAGAGACCCAGGCTAATACAGGCGTGCTCCAGCTCCTCCGATCGCCACACGAGAAAGCCGCTCCGGTTTGTGCGTGCACAGATGCCGTGGTCAGGATTGACCACGGCATCTGAGGGGTTAAATGTCCGCATTGCTGCCGGTCGCGGACATTAGCTGCGGCTGTCTGCTACAAGAACCATGCGGACACGGCTAAGGCGCCCGCATGAAGCAGGAACGGGCACCATCTTTAAAGACCGGACGCAGGACGGCCAGCACCGTACTATCACGGCGCTGGGGGTGAAGGGGTTAAGGCTATGGCTACATGATGACATGTGTCACGCTACATTTTGTCGTACCAATGTTGCGCAACAATTTTTATAATGATAGGCTATAGTGTCGCACTGTCACATGCTGCGACTGCAACATGACAGTTGCAAAAAATCTATCCAAGATGGATGCATGTAGCATTGTAGTTGTGCCCTATGTGTCATGTAGCCCTAGGCTAAATCTGACTTACAGCAGTGAAGAAAAATGGCTGGGTTGTTATTGAAACCTGGAGTAAAACTGTGTGTATGTGGAGACTAAAGGCCTGCGAGCTTCTATTGGCTGATAAGGGACATGTGACCGTGTGTATGGAAGTTGGGATATGAAGGGAAAGTCTTGCAGGCTTGTTTTGGCTAAAGCAGATAATTTTTTGGGAATATCTCAGAAATGGTATGTCCAAGAGAGCTGTAACCCCCACAAGATTTCTTTCCAGGTAGCAAGGGATGTGTATACCAAGTTTCATTGAACTCCATGGTTGCAATTTTGAGTGATTGCGGAACATAGATACATATACACACATATATACCTCCTTCTTTATCTATACTAATAAAATCCGTCTATGAGTGGCGTCCATGCGTGTGTTTCCCGGTTTGTTAAGTGCACATGCGTGGTGCACAGACCAATCAGCACACACTACACGAATAACAAGGCATCCTATTGTAATGGCAGTGGGGCCCCTTGCAGTTACTGTGTTGCACCAGGCCCCGCTTAGTGTTGTAATACTATGAATAAAACTGTAATAATAATAACGATCTTCACTAACTACATGGTGAGGCAGGAGGCCGGGCGGGTGACCAGGCACTGGCAGCATAACTCACTGCTTCATTTATGAAGTGGGCTGAGCAGGGGCATCACTTAGTAAGTTACACTGCCAGTGCCCGCCCACCCGCCCGCCCGCCTCACCATGTAGTTAGTGAAGATCGTTTTTATTATTACAGTTTTTTTCATAGTATTACTACACTGAGCGGGGCCTGATGCAATAGAGTGACTGCACCGGGCCCGCTGCCATTACATTCACACTAAACAGCGACACTGTTATGGGGGATCTGTGGATGACACATAGCATAAGATGCTATGTGTCATCTGCAGATCCCTCATAACAGTGTCAGCCACAGACCCCCATAACATTGTCAGCCACAGACCCCCATAACCATGTCAGCTACAGTTCCCCTTAACTGTGTCATCCACAGATACTCCCATAACAGTGTCAGCCACAGACCCCCATAAGTGTCAGCCACAGACCCCCCCATAACAGTGTCAGCCACAGACCCTCCATAACAGTTTCAGCCACAGATCCCCATAACAGTGTCAGCCACAGACCCCCCATAACAGTGTCAGCCATAGATCCCCCATAACAGGGTCAACCACAGATTCCCCATAACAGTGTCAGCCACAGATCCCCCATAACAGTGTCAGCCATAGATCCCCCATAACAGTGTCAGCCACAGATCCCCCCATAACAGTGCCATCCACAGATCCCCCATAACAGTGTCATCCACAGATCCCCTATAACAGTGTCATCCATAGATCTCCCATAACAGTGTCATCCACAAACCCCCCATAACAGTGCCAGCACTAATGTTCTAGCACCCGTTATTGTAACGGGCATAATGTCTAGTATATATACAGTAGATTTACTTATGGCTTTTGCAGTATAATTTTGTAACAATAGTCTTTTGCAAAACACTGGAACCATACATGATGTGGTCATGCAGGTGGAATACTGGCGGAAGGAAGGTATATTTCACCCAGATTTCTCACCTGGGTGAAGTAAGTGTAATTCGGGAAGTGCTGTGGCCTGAACAAACTTAGTTGTTTAGGCAGGATTCTTTCTGGAAATACGTGGGGCCTGGATTATGCAGAACAGTTGTTAAGGTTGGTAGAGGGAGCAACCATTCCCTCCCTTCCAGGCCAGTATGTTGGTATGCTCTGAAACACTTGAAGGCAGTTAACCTCGTTAGGTTGCTATATACAAGGTTCTGTGGCTCACTTGGAGAGAGGCCTGCAAGTACAACACATGGTGCTATGAACACTGAAGACCAGTGAGAAAACTACATGCTGTGTGAACGTCAGCCTACAACTGTAGCCTAGGTGAGACAAACTCTTAGTGTTATTAGTTTGTCCCAGACGGAAAGGCTTTTGTTTTTGTGATTTGTTACTGCAATACTGAAAATCCTGGGTTCCACTAAAAAGGTTATGTATCGATATAAACCTCCTGAAATCGGGCCCTAATAAAAGTGACGTGAACTTTATGTCCTCTGTGCCTCGTGAGTGTCCATAACTGCACGCTACCACCCCCCCCCCACCCCCCCACCCCCACACACACACAGGCTGACAATGAATATTTGAATATTTGAAGCTATATTTATATTTGAATATACTACATAGGATGAGCATCAACAGTAGTTTTTATTCAAAATTGTGCATTCCGATATGCAAAAACCATATACTTAGTACTTTGTGATCTTCGCTATTTTATGACCTGGTGGGATACTCACCAGAGAAAGTGTTCACAAGGGACAATAGGACCCCTAGTGAAAAGAATACCTGGCTCTAAACTACTCCTGATCTAAAGCCATAGCATTTTCCTGTAGCTACCCCAAGTAAGAGCTTACTGCGTATAGATTATTACAGCTTTCACTGAGTTCAAAGCAGGCAAAGCAGGAGATAATTATTTTTCATGTGAAGTGTGGAAGGAAGCAGGAAGGTCTTATTCCCCAACTAAAAGTCAGTTTAATTTTGTTTAAATTAAAAAGATCACAGCTGGATGGTAATTATTTTCCTATATATATGCAGGGCCCAAATTGGGGAACACGGGGAGACAAAATACAGGCAACTGGTGACAGAATGGCACAGCGGACAAAAAACCGAACCAAAAATGTACCAAGCCAAGGTCAATACCAGGAATTAGAACCAGCAACAAAAACTTGGTGTAGAGAAGGGTCAAAACCAGAAGATCATGTCTAATACAAGAGGAAAAACGCAAGTAAGAAATAGGGTATTAGAAGAGATCAGGAATCTAGTAGCAGAGACACAGAAAATGCAGGGCTAGTGTGGAAGTCCAAAGGAATTATACAAATCACAAACAACCTGCAGAGGACCTCAGCACTAAATCTTTGCACATCAGTATAGTATAACAAATGTTATACTATAACGTTACTAACAGAACCAATTGTAATACCCTACTAAGATATGACAGTGATCACCCGAGACCTATGGTTAGGTCCTTGCCATACAGCCAACTTTTGAGGGTGAAAATAATTTTTGGTGATAAAAACCTAACCAATACACAATTAAAGGAAATGGGAGATACGTTTATACAAAGAGGATATCCTAAATGCCTGATAATACACTGCAGGGATAAGATCTCCAAGGTAACAAGGGAATCCCTATTGACATCAAAGACTAAAGACCAAAGAGAGTCCCGGATTCCTTTGTCTCTGATTATACACTCCATAGTCCACAGATTGGCAATATAATTAAAAAACATTGGACAATATTAGGGAGTAACTTTAAGAATTTCCCTAAACTAAATAGACCCCCCTTTTGTCTTATCGGCACACACAAAACCTAAGAGTCTTTCTAGTGCGGCCAAATATTGGTACAGCAAAGGTTTCTTTTAAAGCATACTTTGGATACAAAAAACAGGATGTTTTCCTTGTCACATTTGTATTTATTGTCCAACAATGCTTAAAGGATCTAGTTTTAGAAACCCAGTCACAGGTGCAGTGTTTGAAATCAGGAAATATCTGATATCATATGCCTCCTGGAATGCCCATGTTGCTCCTATATGTTAGGGAGATGACGTGGGATGTAGAAACCCGTCCTAATCAACATAGGTTTACTATCAGAGAAAAAAGGATGCACTTACCAGTGTCTAAACACTTCACAGAGGCAAAACATACTGAGTGGGACCTTTGCTTTAGAACTATTGATCAGATTCTCATGCCTAGACAAGGTAGACAAGGTGGTGACAGGGTAGCCCTCCTAAAAAAGCTGGAACTATATTAGATATACAATTTACAATCTCCTAAACCAATGGGATTAAATGTAGTTCAATGGGATTAAATGGAGTTCAGAGTGACCTAACCAGTCGTGCGGTCAGGACGGCATTTTCTCAGTAATCTGGGGATAATAGGATAATAGAGAATATATGTGCTACTATGTTATGATATTAGTATATTTTTTGTTTATATTACAGCATGATTCAAGCTAAGTTCGAGTTTCTGGACACGACTTACATTACCACACCGACTTCAGACTACTATTCTTGAAATTGGCCATTATAATTTTTGAGGACTGTGATAATGTAGACAGGTGTCTCCTTGCGTCCATTTTGAAGTTATTATTATAATAAACCATATTATCATTATTAGGCCTGTTTTAGGGTGACCACCATGGTGAGTGAGGTAATAAACACCCTTTAGCTTTCTTTGTTTAAGCATAATATTGGACTTCTGGCCATTCATTGGATTAATACAATTTTTTATACTATACTGATGTGTGGGGTTCCCTAACACTTTTTGGTGAATGTGAATGCATGGTTGATCATCAGGAACCACACCACCCATGGTACTACAGTAGGAATTTATTTAAGATATAATGTATCAGTTATGACATGGTGACCATGACAGGGGTATCTTTGGTATGGAGGTTGCAGCTGCACAACTGCGGTTTTGAACCCCATTAACCTCAGGGCGCTCCAGTTCGGAGTGTCACCCCAAACAGGTGTGTCTCTGATCGGAACCCTACTGTCATGAGTAGTGCATTTTAGAATTTATTTATCTATCTATAAATTACTATACAGGATAACATGTGGAATTTGCCTTATTGATTCATTTAGATGACCAGGGACCCATGCATATTTGTACTACTTTGTATTGATTCTCGTCACCATCTTAATCTCTTTTAAGAGCAACCTCTTAGTATTTGTATGGTTTCTTACCAACGCGCATATTGATGCATGCGCACTTCTCTTTGTATGCATGGACGTACCCTGAGCGAGGGCATGGTGACATACGCGGGTGTGACGTATGGGCGCATATACAGTTTGGTGTTTTGATGCAGCACCAGGGATTTCTCTGAGTATCCTATCACCACGGAGCGCCGATGCAGGCACACTGTGGTTTCTGGAACGCTGTTTACCATGCGTTGAATAGGAGTCTGAATAATGGTGAGCTTACCCACGTCATATGCAACAATTCATGTTAATGAATCACATAGGTGCACACTATTTTAATTATTGTCACAATCAAGAATATTAGCACTTTATTGTATAAATATTTGATATGATGTAATCACATATATCATGTATGGGCATGAAATTATTTTCCGGTAATGATCATGTTTCTTTTGATCAGTTTGGATGAAATGTATTTATGAGTCATGTTTTTTTCACTATTTGATTAATTATGACATAATTAGTTTGTTCACATGTGTGTATAATTTTTAACAAAGACTTGACAAAGACTGCATGGAGCAGTGGAAACTTTACATTTGGTGAAATAAAGGGATCAATTTTTTCACAATTCCAGAGTGCTACATATTCGCCTTTTCTTTTACATAGATAGATAGATAGATAGATAGATAGATAGATAGATAGATATAGACAGAGGCAGATAGATTAATAGATAGATAGAGTTACATATGCAGCTGTTTTGTCACACATTTGTCGTGTACTTTGCTGTAGCTCTGAGCTGTTTATTCTATGTTTTATATTTTCCTTCAGTCACTGGGAATTTGTTGACTGTTTCTAACCTTAAAAGATGCAAAATAATGCAACAAACAATTTCTACTAAAAACAAATGCTGACGGATCAGACTGTCCTTGAACTGAATGAAGCGAATATCCCTCTAGCGTCTATGATGCAGTAAACACACGTCTCTTTAATTCAAACAGCAGCACATTCACAGAAAAAAGCATCAATTTTATGAATTGTAATTATTGTTGCTCCAAATTTCTCTTGGTGGGAAATGGTCATTCTGACAGTTGGTAAGCACAATTAGTTTCCTGCGTGACCTTGCTGATTTATAATAGGTGGGTAGTAGATTGGATTCCTATTATCCCTTGACATGGCTTTCATTTTCATTTTCTATAGTTGTGAATGTTAGTACTGATGGGGAGCATGACACATGCCTGCAAGAGCGGAGGTAAATGCCCACAACAAGTCATTTTTGTACTGTTTGTGTGACAGTTACTCTTGATTTTTCTTAATCTTGATGCTAGCTTTTTCCATAATTCATACAATTTATATTGTTTGGCCCTAGCAATGTTTACTGTTCAGATTCAGAAAGTAAAATGACCTTCATACGGAAATCAGTTTCTGTTCTGCTGTCAATCTTCGCTTAAAATGAGAATTCAAAACAACTGGATATACAGTTTTCTACTGCAAAAATAAATATATAATAATATTACTATTTTTGGCATGCACTGGCTGCAGAATTACATTATTTCCTACTCCGTTGTTTGCCTTTTCAAACTTATTTTTTGTTGTGCAGCAGATACACAGATGTCAAGATGCAAAACGTGAAAGACACTAAGGACTATTTAAATAATGGGGCAGATTTACTAAATATGTAGAGGGTGTAAACTCAAAGTGAATCTGTCACCTATCTTTAGTATGTATATGTAACCCATGGCAATGGAACATAATTTAAACCATACCTTTGTTGGCATTATCCTTATTTCTTAACTCCAGAAAATCAACTTTGATTGTTATGCTAAAAATGCTCAAATTGCCCAGCCCAGCTAATAATAGTCACCAAAATAAATTACCAAAAACAAATTCTTCCTATCTTCTGTTTTTTTTTTTTTTTTTTATATACTGTATAATATGTATAGTCTTGAATAAGTGTGGTGGCTATAGTGACAGTTTTGGTTGGCATGGGCATTTTTTATATTATTTCTTCTCCTATTTATATCTTATTTTATTTTTATATTTTGTAGTTAAGCAGTCTCTATGGTGAGATCAGACAGTAGAAGAACTGATTTGGGTCTGCTATCACCTATAAGTTCTGCTATACCTTGGGGATGTTGAAATAAAACATTCCTGATGTCTCCCTGCCATGACGGTACACTAAGGTTACGGGCCGCCATATGTTAATGTTTTCTGAAGCAGTTTCGGAAGCCAAAACAGGAGTTAGAAAACAGTAAAAATAGTGTCTGTTCTGTATACTTTCTCTTTTTTTATGACCCACTCCTGGTTTTGGCTACCAAAACTAGATCAGAAACCTGATTGTGTGGCCATAGCCTCAGTAGGCCCCCATACACATGAGACAATCATCTAAATTTGCCAATATTGGTGGATATAGATGTCTTTTCTCTGATGTGTATGTACATGAAGAAAAACATTTACTTCAAAGCTCCATTGTAATCTAGCAAATGCCATGAAGTAAATACTCCTAACTTAATATGTCATATTGCTGACTGTCCGTAAATATAAATGTGATTGCACATCTGTTAGATCGATGTAAATCCATACTCTTTATATCCTCTTTATATTCATCCACTTTAATATGACACCATATCTATTAAAATCTTTAAGTAGCCTAGCACTTAAGACACAGTATACAAAGGTCGGCTATTCTGTCTGCTAATGGTGAATCTCCATGGCTGTGAAACAACATGAATCCTATTATCATAGAACATTTAGGATGGTGGAGTTGTAATGATTTCCAGAGAGAAAGCTAAGATAGGAACATTACATTCCTGCTGTTAATTCATTAATTCTTCTATAAATAATGAGGCAGGTTTTACAATTTCATAATTTTACTCTTAATGCATAATTTTGATACATCTGCACGTTTTCATATTGCTTGTACATTTGTTCTTCATATAATGAGTTTGAAAGTTTATAAGTGTTTTTGCCTTAGTGTATTCTTTTATTCTTCATAGAGATGAAGGTAAATCTTAAAAGCAGTTTCTTGACTTAACACCCCCACCCCCAACAATTGTCATAAGATTGTCCCTCGCTGCATTTGCTATGCTGCTCCAATCCTCCATACCAGGCTTTGTTTGTCTACAGCCATGATGTGCCCTGTTGCTCCACCTAACCACTGCAGCCAAATCACTGGCTTACACTTTCTTGTGCTGTGTAAAACTGAGGCCAGTGATTAGCTGCAGTAGGGTCTGGTGTATATATAGGAACATCATTGCAGCAATCAAGAAGACAATATCATTGTTGCAGCTGCAGTAAGGATTGGGAGAGCAGGGAAATTCTTTAATTTTATTATTTTATGACAATTGCTGGTTTGGGAGAAAATGTTTTAATAAACCCAAAAGCCGCTTTAATATCTGGCATCTATCACTAAACAATAATACTCAAGATATACAGATATGTTTTCCCTGACTTTGCTCTTGGTTCAACATCCTTTGATGTAGTGCACAAAATGATTGTTTTTTTCCACCTATCTATTCGATGAACTTGATGGACTCTCGTGTTGATCGCGAATATTCTAATCGATAATTTTTATTGTGAATATGGGCACTTCGAGAATTTGCAAAAATCTAGAATATAGTGCTATATATTCGTAATCGCGAATAAAAAAAAGCTTTTTGCTTGTGGGCCAATGAGAAAGCTGCAATATCTTTGTCAGAGCTTAGCAACATCCCTAGCAACCAATAATAATGTTGCCTACCCCTTCATTATATAAGAAACTAGCCATTTCTGCTGTTTTTTGCAGTTCTGAGAGAGAGAGAGAAGAGAGCAGTGTTATTGCTGTGCTCTGTGCTTTGCTGAGTCATATGGATCCTTATTTAATTACATTAGATAGTTAGTTAGTTAGTTAGTTAGTTAGTTAGTTAGTTCATAGTTAGTGGGAGATAGTCAGTGTAGGCTAGATAGTGATATAGTGTAGCTGATTCCAGTGCAGGGTGTTAGGTAGTGTGATTGGAATTACTGTGCTGTGAAAGGGGTTAGTGTCCCTGTTAGGGTGCTTTCACACTTGCGTTCTGAAGATCCGGCAGGCATTTCCAGCCCGCCGGATACGTCAGAACGCAAGTCGCCTGAAAGCATTTGAAGACTGATCAGGATCCTGATCAGTCTTTGAAATGCTTTCAGGTTACCATAGCAGCCAGGACGCTACTGAAGTCCTGGCTGCCATGGTACTCCGCAACAGTGTACGTACCTGCGCTGCAGCCGCCGGGCGCTCCTTCATGATGTCAATGGTCCCCGCAGCGCATTGATCAATGCTCCGCCCGGACCAGTGACGTCATGAAGGAGCGCCCGGGGGCCGCAGCACAGGTAAGTACACTGCTGCGGAGTACTTACCATGGCAACTAGGACTTCAGTAGCATCCTGGCTGCCATGGTAACCGATCGGAGCCCCAGCTTACACTGGGGCCCGATTGGAACTGCTGCTGCGCATGAGCAGAGCTAAATGTAAGATCTGGCGATGCGCCAAAATGAAGTTTAGCTTAATTCCGGATCCGGATTACTGCACTTCAATGGGCATTAATTCCGGATCCGGCGTTACGGATTTTTCTACGGCCAAAAAACGTTTGGGTACTGAATGGATGACATCCTGATGTATCCTGAATGGATTTCTCTCCATTCAGAATGCATGGGGATAATCCTGATCAGTAGTTTTCCGGCAAAGAGCCCTGATGACGGAACACTAGTGTGAAAGGGCCCTTAGACACAGTGCTGTGATGTTACAACAATACTTAGTGCACCAATTAGTAATATCTACTCAGACCTGATAAAATGGGAAGTGCGAAAACAAATATTGCCTATGCTGCTCATCACTATTTGTAACTATGAGATTACTATACTTTTTGGGTCTATGTGAAACCACCTAGTGGTTGTGAATTGCATCCTATCATGGGTTTTTCTAGCTTGTCCTTAACCTAATTCAAGAAAAATTATGGTCGGACACATCTGTGTATACTATAATGCTATTCATGATATGCACATGGAAGACTAGAACTCGCCTTATGCCCAATTAAAGAGTCATTGAGGTAATAATAATAATAATGACTAATTTCCTTAAACAGCTAACTGTTTTAATCAATGCACAAAGAGCTTTTGTTAAAATCCATTTCACAAATGGAAAATATGCTAGACGGCTATTCATTCAACTGCAGCTAAGGCTGTCTTCTCAAATAGATCTAAAATATATCATGTATGAATGACGCTATTGTTTCTATTATTTCTCAAACAGATCTTTTCATTACAGAAAATTGTATTTACCAATCGCCCTATTTAGGAACTATTTTGTCAGAGGGAAATGTTACATATATCGTCAAATAGTTTCTTCATCTGGATCTTTCCTTTAACTCATGCCTGAGGCAAAGAAGCTTCCTCGTTAATATGAGCAAGGTATTACAATACAGATTTTAACCTGACAAACATTAACCTCAGTGGACTATGTTACCATAAGATTATGACAAAAAGCAAGGATAAAAAAATGTGTATTACAGATGTACATACTATATAGGAACAACAACAAAAGAAGATAACACTTTGAGTGTAAAAAATATATTCAAATTGAATATATTGGAATTAATCATTTAGAATGTCTGTGCTTGGGTAAGTTGTTATATTTGCTTCACCTATTACATGATCTTAATATATATATATATATATATATATATATATATATATATATATATATATATATCTACATGATTTGTAATGTAATGATGATTTATAAATCTAAATATTGATATATGAAACTATTTCCATATAAACTTGTCCATAGGTTGTGCCTGGTATTGCACCTTGGTTACGGTCAAGTGTAGGGGTGTTTCTGGAAAAAAAGTAAACTCTTCTTTCTAATTCTAGACAATTCAATTAACCTTTTACCACATTGTATGTTTTAGGACATTGTTGTCCACAAATGTTGGTGAAATGGCTACTTGCTACATATTTTAGACTATTTAAATGAATTGTGTCACTTCAGCAAATGGCATTTATCATGCAAAGTGAATACAAGGCACTTACTTATGTATTGTGATTGTCCATATTGCCTCCTTTGCTGGCTTGATTCATTTTTCCATCATATTATACACTGCTGATTTACAGGGGTTTTGGCCATCTAGAGGTGGTAGGGATGAGAGCTACTGCACATGTATTCCTATGCATGCTCCCATGATCCCAGCCACCAGAGAGGCGTGCATTTGTTCCCATAGTATGCAAGCATGGCCACCACTGCTGGATTTCATGGTGGCCATAACCTCTGGAAAAGAGCAATGTATAATGCGATGGAAAAATGAATAGGAAAATCCAGCAAAGGACGCAATATGGACAGTCGTAATATATTTGTAAGTGCCTTGTACTAAAGGGGTTGTGCAGGACCCTAGAAAATATCATTTAATTGTGTAAACCTTGTCTAGTCCCCTACACAGTCTAATAGTGTACCTATCAACTTTTGTGTTCCAGTGCTTATAACCTGAACTTCCAGGTTGTGGGCATAGATGAGCTGGAGCCATAACCCTTCCCATAGTGTGGTTTGCTATAAGGTCAAGCAAAAATGTAAACACCCTTACCTTTGCTAAAACCTTGTCCCACTACACCTTCTTTTATCCCTTCTAATGTTTCCTCCAACACAGCCTCGATATGATCAGCAATGGACTCTGCCTACCCTGCTTGTAGGTCAAGATCACATGGGTGTGTCATCACTACCATTCGGCTGGTGATTCTAACAGAGAGCATTAACTCCTCAGAGGGTGTAGTTATGTGACCACTCTCGAGAGCGAGACCGAAAAAGTAGGACAAGTAAATTTCAAGGCCTGGCAGGTAAAGCACAGGGAAAAGAGAAACATTTATATCCGGATAACCCCTTTAAAGGGAACCTGTCACCTCCAAAAGCCGTCCCAAACTGCCAGCAGTACCTTCAAGTAACCGGCAGTGAGTTTCTAATGATGTATTTCTTACTGAATTCAGTTACCTCCTTGCTTCAAGTCACGGTAAGCACGCCCCCTTCCCTGCCCCTTCACTGTGACTGACGGCACTTATTCCCGGCAGTCTGCTAGCTTTACTGAACAGCTGGCTGTCAATCACAGTGAAGGGACAGGGAAGGGGGCGTGCTTACCGTGACTTGAAGCAAGGAGGCCGCTGCCCCCCTGACTTCAAGCCTGACTGGAAAATAGCACGGACGGAGGATAAAAGATCGTCTTTCATACTACTGCCTCATCTGAATTCAGTAAGAAATACATAATTAGAAACTCACTGCCGGCTACTTGAAGGTACTGCTGGAAGTTTGGGACGGCTTTTGGAGGTGACAGATTCCCTTTAACTTTAATAAATGTACTGATAATAAATTTACTGAAGTGAGACAAACTCTTTAAAGTTAATATTTGGAACTTCTTTGTGAGCTTTACTACTTGTTTTAGTACATGGCAGTCCTATTACATTCAGTACTTATCTTCTAAAGTTCTTTGTCGAGTCACTGATGTTTTTCTTTATGTCCGTTTCTATTTTTAGGCCTCAATCACAATTCCATGATGAAATCCATGACGAGATGGTCAGCGGTTCATTTGTAATGATGTCTGTGAAGAATCCGTGTTTGGTCTGTGTGTCCTTTTTTGTCCTCCGCGTGTCATTTGTATTCCACAGGCTATACTAGGCAGAAAATTGGTTTCCAAAGCATCTCCTAACACAATGACTATAAAAAAAAAGACCATACACGGTGGCATCCTTGTTGTGTCTGTGGTTTTCATTGACCCATAGACAATAATGTGTGTGTGAGGGATCCATAATCATAGACAAAAATAGGGCATGCTTCCATGGTGTCACCATGCACTTCCCGAATACACACATTAAAACCAAAGGAAATGTATGCTGTCCGTGGATATGCGTGAAAGAAGCCTTAATGTGTGTGAAGATTTTATTGCTTTTTACTTGATTTTATTAACTTTTTAACAGTAGCTAAACTGACCAACCCCCAACTTACAATAGGTATACACATACTTATGACCAGTTCATGTGGATTGTATAATGTCAGTCTTCCTCACAAATAGACATTCATTTTCTAATTACAGCTATTAGTCTGTCTCATCCGTAAGTGACAACGTCTCCTAAATGTTCATCCCACTGGATGTTTTCCACTGACCTTCACCTTTATCTTGGTCATTTGCTAAATCACTTCTATTCATGCATAAACCATCTCAATCCTTGCAGCATAAATATCAATGCACATGAAATTTCCCCTTTGCAAGCAATCTTCTTGAAAGCCTGTTCTATACTAAAACCTGTTTACATTTTCATATTTTTGAGACATTTCTATAAGCATTGAACTCATAGTCATCATTGCTGACCAACTCACTAACTCACTTTAGGTACTATTTCTATTACAGCACAATACAAATAACACTTATTCTAGTACAGCACAATCACACAATCTAGTGCAAAAATAATAATTGATTTTTCAGTTTATTACTATGGTACCCATTTAATTCATTTTGCTATATACTTGTAGACCTAAGTCTTTGATAATATTTTCTGTATGTCAGCTGTTGAAGTTGGTGAGAGTGGTATATTAGTATGATTTCATAGCATCTTAGTAACATTGAAAAAAAAAATGCCTATCTAATATAGCCTATTAGTTTGCTATGTTCAACCAGAAAAAGGCAAAAAACATAGGCAGAAGTCAATTTTATTAACCTTAAAATTCCTGTTTCAACGACTCGTCTCCAGTAATTTGGTAATCATAATTTGCAATATTATTACACTCAACAAAGACAATGAGACACATTTATATTGGTAGCCTATCTTCAGGGAGCTCTGACACCTGGCACCCTAGCCAATCAGCTGTTTGAAGAGACTGCGGCATTCTGGAAAGAGTTGTGGCTTTCTCTCACCTTACCAAGCACTCTCAATTACATACATCTGTGCTTGGCATTGATGCTCAGACCTGTTAACTGAGCTGCTTCTAGGCCATGTGACCGATGTAGGGTATCATCACTGGCCTAGGTAGCTGATCATCAGGAGTGCCAAGCAAGGCCGGTGTCAGCACACGGCATACCCAGGGACAAGGTGAGAAAATACTGTGTTTTTTTTTGTTTTTAATGCAGAGGGGTCACAGAGGACTTTATTAGTATTGAGGGGGCACAAAGGTCTTTATTACTATGGAGGGGGCACAGAGGAATTTATTACTATGGAGGGGGCATAGAGGTCTTTATTACTGTGAAGGGGGCACAGATAGGTCATAACAACTGCGAAAGGGGCACAGAGAGGACATAACTACTGTGAGAGGGCACAATGTTGGCATAACTACTGTGAGGGGGCACACATCTGTACAAAACTACTGTGAAGGCTGTACAATGAGGGCAATACTACTGTAAGGGGGTACAATTTTTTTGAAAGTATTGAGGGGGGTGCCAGAGAAAGGAACCAAACACACATTCCTGCTGATCTGTGTAGGAGGAGAAGCGGGGCAGGCTGGGAATCAGCCTCTGCTCCTCTTACACAGCAGTGCGATGTGCCACAGTATCCTGCTGCTGCTGATGGGGAACACAGACCATGGGAGGAGCTAGGTGATTGAGGCGAGGGGTTTTAATTTTTGCTTTTTCCACTTTCTGTGAAGGGGGCACATCTGGGCATAACAACTGTGAAGGGGGCACTGGGCACATATCTTGGCATATATACTGTGAAGGGGGCACACATCTTGGCATATCAGCTGTGAGGGGGCACACACTTTGGGATATCTACTGTGAAGGGGGCACATATCTTGGCATATTTACTGTGAAGGGGCACATATCTTGGCATATCTACTGTGAGGGGGCACATAACTTTGCATATCTACTGTGAGGGGGCAGATATCTTGGCATATCTACTGTGAGGGGGCACATATCATTGAGTAGACCTGAGGGACTGAAACACTGGGTAGAAATTAAAAGTAGGCAAATATGGATTGATTGACGTATATCCGCTCTGTAGCATGCTCTGTATAAGGTATTTAATCTATAATACATGCAGTTTCATTGCTATAAATGCCATGAAAAATGCCACAAGGGGGCCCACTGAGACTTTATCGCCCAAGGGGCCACATGAACCTTGAGTCAGCCCTGGTGCCATGTGTCAGACCCTCACTGATCAAATATTGATAAAAATCCCCTCTTAAAAAACCTCAGTACTGATACTTTATCTGAATATTGCAGTCCTTGTATTTTATTTCTTATTTTGGTTGACCACCATTGAACCCCCCTTCACTATTACCATGTCTTTATTTTATACTGGTGCCAGATTTACTGATTCTTTTTTATGTTGCATTATGAAACTTTTCAGACCCTTTTCACTTTTTTCGCTTGTTGTTATGTTGTGGTTTTGTGCTAAAATAAATAAAAACTCAGCCAGAGTGACCATTGGGTTCTTGGTCACCTCTCTTATGCAGTGTCAGACTGGGATGCCTAAGGCCCACCAGTAAAATTAATTCTGGGGGCCCACTGTATAGCGACATGCAAATATTACCTGCCCACACAGAGGCAGACACCAACAAGATGCTATAAGATGATTCATTATGGGAGTCTCTGCAACAACTTCAAAAAGTGGGTCCCAGGTAAGAGCACAAACTGGCTGGCCTGCCTCTATTCCTAGAGGCCATCTTAACCTTCCAATGTGTCTATAATAATAAACTGGATAGTCTACCCAGTTTTTATATTGATATAGGTTATTTGAGATGCTGTGCTGGTGGACAGGGGGTCCACCTTTCTTAGGGGCCCACCGGGGGATTCCCCTGTGAGCCAGTCCAAGCCTGCTCTTACCAATGCCCTTTTCCCCTGAGTACTTGTAGTTTGGTGGGGTAGCCAGTTCTAGAAATAGTCCTGGTTGTTCCAAACGTCTTCCATTTAAGAATTATGAAGGCCACTGTGATCTTGGGAAATTTTTGTGGAGCAGACATTTTTTTTGTACCCTACTCCAGATCTCTGCCTCCACACAATCCTGTCTCTGATTGTTTCACAGATGATCAAGAGAACTGGAAGGTCCCCAGAGCTAAATTTCAAATGCCATAGCAAAGGGTCTGAATACTTATGTCTATACAAGATTTTGGTTTTTCCTTACTAGTAAATTTGCAAGCGTTTCTAAAATTCTGTTTTCAATTTTTCATTAAGGGGTATTGATTGCAGAATTATGGGAGAAAACTTGATTTTTTTTTTATTTTGGCACAAGGCCGCAACATCACAAAACATGAATAAAATGAAAGGGTCTAAAGACTTTTTGAATGCCTGCATATTGTGCTACTCTAACGTTGCACAAAATATTTCAAAATGATTCAAACTGGATAATAAATTTGGTTAATCTTTACACACTTTTGACTGTTACTTAGTCTACTTTGCACCAAAATGTTGGTAGAACTTTAACGCACTTTGTTGCTTTTAAGCCTTATCTGTTCTGATAAGTTGCATGCAAGGTACACTTAAGCTCACATTGATGCTTTTCATGGTCTTATATAGCTTATCTTAGTACATATTTATGGTGTATAGGATGGCTAACAAATAATATTTTTTTGAAAAAAGCCTGACTCTTTGCAGTGATGACGCAAGTTCATTCAGTATTTCTGTAGGACACTCTTGACACCTTGTTCAAACAACTTCATGGCTTTGCTAAGGACAGCAGCTTTTTATTAAATTGATATAAATAATAACGTGGTTCCTTTGTACATATGTGATCTGAAAAGGACACAATAAGCAAAGTCAAAGGAATAGCCCTGGTTTAAACAAATGTTAATCTTGTTTATAGATGCTTTGTAAAAAAAAATTACCAGCACACTAGTGCAATATTTATTCTCATATCATAAATGCATTTACTATATTTAAGGTCATTTTGTTTTTTAATTCAATGTCAATTGGTAAAACTGTTTAGTACAACATTATGACACAGATGCAAAACTTCAATGAAAAATGCAATATGTACATTTTATATATGCTGTACCTGCAGTGGAGCAAATATGTTTATTAGTTTTGAGCGAATCGAAGTTGACAAAGTGGAATTCAATACGAATATCAGGAAAAATTCAATTAGTCACAAATCTGAATTTCCTGGCAATTCATGGTAACCAATCAGATTCTTGCTAAAATGGATACTGCACATGTTAGAAAAAGGAAGTAAGAAGCCCGGGAACACAAGATCACCCATAATGCACTGCAGCCAGCCAAACAGCAGATAGCCAGTCCCTGTGATGTCACAGCCCTATAAAAAGCCTCATCATGCCTGGTCTCCACCATTTTCCAGTGAACTAAGCATAGGAACAGATTTAACAAGTGCTGGGGAAGAGGATTAGGAAAGACTTTATTTGAAAAATACAAAAGTGAGAATGCAGAAGCCAATTGAACAGTGTAAAGCTTTGCTAATATGAACTATTCTATTACACCTTGCTACAATAATTGGGGTTAAAAAATGTTCAACTACTACTGATTTTAGGTTGTTCACATTATTTTATATATAAGTAATCCAATTAATCCTTGATGCTGTAATTGGGGTGAAATAGTGGTCTGATACTACTGATTTTGTGGTGAACAGGTTCTGTAGAAATCTATGTTGAAGCTGCAGACAATGTAAAAGGAAGGCGCTCTTTCACTCTATACTAGAATCTTGGGCCACTGCACAGTCGCTAACATTGACCTGTAAGTCCGAGTGAACACTTCAGATTTTTGGTCAGTTTTGGCCCCTTAACTGACCTAAGAGTGACACCTGTCACCTGCCTGTCATAGCTATGCATTTTTCTGCCATGCACAGTGATGTACACTGATATACAGGCTCCCTTCAGCTAAGAAATAACTGATTATCATTAATTGAGATAGAATGCATTTTTTTTTTAATTCGTTGAAGCGTCCAAATCGAATTTTTCAAAACTTTGTTCATCACTAAAGTTTACTTCAAACAATTTTTTATGCCACCAAGAAATAGGTACCAATGATTCTCATTCGATGTTATGTTCCAGATAATTATTCCAGTTAATTATTGCATCCATGCCCCCACACAGCAGAGTGCCTTCCATTGACTGCTAATGGAATAGTGGTGACAGCGGGAGCAAAGGCAAAACCAGAGTTTGAACCACTGTAAAAATGCTTATGATTAATAAAGTATTCCATTTGTGCCAGATAACTTGTGCCAAATTACCCACAATACAGCGCAATCCATTTTTGCACAAATATTTTCAACATTTTGTGATTTTGCACCTTTTTCAATACTTTTGAAAAGCAGATGTGATTACCTAAGCTAATTAGTTGCAAGCAAATTTATCACATGAAATTTTTAAAAAAGTCAAACTATTAAGTCCGGGTTTAAAACCCACGCAAAGGTCTTTTCCATGGAAAGTTTCTTTAATATTTTCATATAATGAAATGTCCACTTTTCCCTTCACCTTAATCAATTACTGTATTTTCCGCCCTATAAGGCACACCTGTCGATAGGACACACCTAGGTTTTAGAGGAGAACAATAATAAAAAAAATATTTTTCATCAGACCTCTGATCAGACCAGTCATCAGACCCCCAATGTTAATCAGACCTCAGCTGACAGCCCCAATGAGACCCCCAATCTTAATAAGACCCCAATAAGACCTCAGATCAGACCCCCTATCATACCTCAGCTTAGACCCCAATGTGAATGACCCCCAATTAGACCTCAGATAAGAGCCCCATGTCTCTTATCAGCCCCCAGTAGCCTGATATCAACCCCCAATAGCCTGATATCAGCCCCCGCAGCCTCGCTTCATCCCCAGGTGCCTCTCATCAGCCCCCAGTAGCCATATATCAGCCCCCAGTAGCCTTGTATTAGCCCCCAGCTGCCTTTTATTAGCCCCCAGCAGCCTTGTATCAGCCCCCAGTAGCCTCATATCAGCTCCAACTAGCCTCATATCAGCCCCAAACAGCCTCTCTTCAGCCCCCAGTGCCTCTCATCAGCCCCCAGTAGCCTTATATTAGCCCCCAGTAGCCTTATATTAGCCCCCAGCAACCTCGTATTAGCCCCCAGCTGCCTTGTATCAGCCCCCAGCAGCCGTGTATCAGCCCCAGCAGCCTCATATGGGCTACCTTTCCTGCTTCGGACACCACCGCTGCTCTCCTCCAGCTTGATCCTTTTCATCCTGCAATCGGCTGTGCTTTGAAGGCTGTGCACAGTGTGAGATCACAGAGCGCACTCACTCTGTGCACAGCCTTCACAGTCGACAGCCGAGGACCAGGAAGAGGTGAATACAAAGCCTTCAACGCTTCCCGGCCCTCCGGTACTAATGAGCGCTTCCATAATGAAAGCGGCTCCTTAGTATTCGCCCCATAGGACACAGGGGCATTTGCCCCCACTTTTGGGGGAAAAATGCATCTTATGGGGCGAAAAATACAGTAACTTATCTGCAATTCTGGCATTAATATACAAAACGGATTTACATTAAAGTTCGCCAATATGAGAATTGCCTAGACACCAGTCATATCAGTCATATGAAATTATAGTCAAAGGTGGACATGACTCCATATTGCTAAATTTGAGCTGCAGTTATATGATTTTTATTTTCTAAACAAATGTGCAAAGCCTAAAAAATATAATAAACCTGTGGTGGTCACAACTTTAGAACTAAATAAGCAAACTGCCTGTCATGGGTTCTGCTAGCATGTCATGATATTCTATTGCATTTGAGAAGTGCTGCGAGAAACAGGACAAAGTAACATATAAACTCAGCAAATAGGAATGAATGCATAAAATATCAGAATGGTTAAAAATTATCAAATCACACAGCCAAAAATAGTGTAGGAACCAGTAATTGGCCCATGTATGGTTGTATTGAAAATTGGGTTACACAGGGGACAAAAAATCAAGAGAAGCACTTCATGGGCAGGAGCATTACAAAAACAGTGAACTCTGTGGCATATAGAGAAATGCACTAACCTTGTAGTTGGATTTACAAAAGTAGATGATCAGGCAGACTATCAGGAACAAATGTTTCTGTAAACACTCAATCCCGACAATCTGCCCATGTAAAAGTGCAGCAGATCACCCAATGAATGTGTGAAACACTCGTTCATCAATTGAAACTGTTGTTTGTGCAAGCACTTAAATTATTGTATCTTGACAGCAGATTATGCTGTCTAACCATTGATTTGCTGCCCAGAAACAATGCAACTGTATGAGGACAAGGGATCACAATACTATAGAGGTGATCACTGCATGTATATGTAGTGGTCTCCTTCACTGAACGAGTAGCCGACTCCAGAGGGAATGCCTCCTTAACCACCTCAGCCCCCCTAGCTTAAACACCCTTAATGACCAGGCCACTTTTTACAATTCTGCACTACGCTAATTTCAACGTTTATTGCTCCGTCATGCAACTTACCACCCAAATAAATTTTACCTCCTTTTCTTCTCACTAATAGAGATTTCATTTGGTGCTATTTCATTGTTGCTGACATTTTTACTTTTTTTGCTATTAATAAAAATTTAACAACATTTTTTGCTAAAAAATGACATTTTTCACTTTCTGTTGTAAAATTTAAAAAAAAAATCATTTCTATATAAATTTTTTGCAAAATGTATTGTTCTACATGTCTTTGATAAAAAAAAAAAATCCAATAAGTGTATATTTATTGGTTTGGGTAAAAGTTATAGCATTTACAAACTATGGTGCAAAAAAGTGAATTTCGGCATTTTGAAGCAGCTCTGACTTTCTGAGCACCTGTCATGTTTCTTCAGGTGCTAGAATGCCAGGATAGTATAAATACCCCCCAAATGACACCATTTTAGAAAGAAGACACCCCAAAGTATTCGCGGAGGGGCATGGTGAGTTCATGTATCATTTCATTTTTTTTTACAAGTTAGCGGAAAATGACACTTTCTGAGGAAAAAAATATATAATAAAGTTTCCATTTCTGTTTCCAACTTCTGGCAAAAAAAAATAAAATCTCAGACAGACTCACTATGCCCCTCAGTGAATACCTTGGGGTGTCTACTTTCCGAAATGGGGTCATTTGTGGGGTTTGTTTACTGTTCTGGC
Source organism: Bufotes viridis (assembly GCA_033119425.1). NCBI lineage: Eukaryota > Metazoa > Chordata > Amphibia > Anura > Bufonidae > Bufotes > Bufotes viridis. The sequence continues at coordinate 129,748,895 of CM065593.1, read as the reverse complement.
ATTTTGGGCGGGGCTAAATTGTGAGCAGCCATGTAAAACCTAAAGGTACGCATTGTAATTTGGGCCCCTTTGTGCACCCAGGCTGCAAAAAAGTGTTACTCATGTGGTATCGCCGTACTCAGGAGAAGTAGGGCAATGTGTTTTGGGGTATATTTTTACATATACCCATGTTGGATGAGAGAAATATCTCTGTAAATTGTCAACTTTGTATAAATAAATTTAAAAAGTTGTCTTTTACAGAGATATTTCTCACACAAAGTATGGGTATATATAAAAATACCCCCCAAAACACATTGCCCTACTTCTCCTGAGTACGGCGATACCACATGAGTGACACTTTTTTGCAGCCTGGGTGCTCAAAGAGGCCCTAATTCCAATGAGTACCTTTAGGATTTCACAGGGCATTTTTACGCATTTGGATTCCAGACTTCTTCTCACGCTTTAGGGGCCCCTAAAATGCCAGGACAGTATAAATACCTCACATGTGACCCCAGTTTAGAAAGAAGACACCCCAAGCTATTCCGTGAGGGGTATGGTGTGTTCATGTAAAATTTTATTTTTTGTCACAAGTTAGTGGAATATGAGACTTTGTAAAAAACAAAAAAAAAATAAAAAATATATCAATTTCCGCTAACTTGTGCCAAAAAAAAAAAAATTCTGTGAACTCGATATGCCCCTCACGGAATACCTTGGGGTGTCTTCTTTCCAAAATGGGGTCACTTGTTGGGTATTTATACTGCCCTGGCAATTTAGGGGCCCTAAAGCGTGAGAATCCAAATGCGTAAAAATGCCCTGTGAAATCCTAAAGGTACTCATTGGTTTAGGGCCCCTTTGCGCATCTTGGCTGCAAAAAAGTGTCACTCTTGTGGTATCACTGTACTCAGGAGAAGTAGGGAAATGTGTTTTGGGGTGTATTTTTACATATACCCATACTTTGTGTGAGAAATATTGCTGTAAACGACAACTTTTTAAATTTGTTTATACAAAGTTGTCAATTTACAGAGATATTTCTCTCACCCAGCATGGGTATATGTAAAAATACACCCCAAAACACATTGCCCTACTTCTCCTGAGTATGGCGATACCACATGTGTGACACTTTTTTGCAGCCAAGATGCGAAAAGGAGCCCAAATTCCAATGAGTACCTTTTAGGAGGGCATTTTTACGCATTTTTCTTCTCACGCTTTAGGGCCCCTAAAATGCCAGGGCAGTATAAATACCCCACATGTGACCCCATTTTGGAAAGAAGACACCCCAAGGTATTCCGTGAGGGGCATGGCGAGTTCATAGAAGATTTTATTTTGGCACAAGTTAGCGAAAATTGATTTTTTAATTGTTTTTTCTCACAAAGTCTCCCTTTCCGCTAACTTTTGACAAAAAGTTAAATTTTTCATGGACTGAATATGCACCTCAGCGAATACCTTGGGGTGTCTTCTTTCCAAAATGGGGTCATTTGTGGGGTGTTTGTACTGGTCTGGCATTTTGGGTGGGGCTAAATTGTGAGCAGCCATGTAAAACCTAAAGGTACTCGTTGGAATTTGGGCCCCTTTGCGCACCCAGGCTGCAAAAACGTGTTACTCATGTGGTATCGCCGTACTCAGGAGAAGTAGGGCAATGTGTGTTGGGGTGTATTTTTACATATACCCATGTTGGGTGGGAGAAATATCTCTGTAAATTGACAACTTTTTATGAAAAAATTTAAAAAGTTGTCGTTTACAGCGATATTTCTCACACAAAGTATGGGTATATATAAAAATACACACACCCAAAACTCATTGCCCTACTTCTCCTGAGTACGGCGATACCACATGTGTGCCACTTTTTTGCAGCCAAGATGCACAAAGGGGCCCAAATTCCCATGAGTACCTTTAGGATTTCACAGGGCATATTTACGCATTTGGATTCTCACGCTTTAGGACCCCTAAAATGCCAGGGCAGTATAAATACCCCACAAGTGACCCCATTTTGGAAAGAAGACACCCTAAGGTATTCTGTGAGGGGCATGGCGAGTTCACAGAAAAAAAAAAATTGGCACAAGTTAGCGGAAATTCATATATATATTTTTATTTTACAAAGTCTCATATTCCACTAACTTGTGACAAAAAATTAAATTTTACATGAACTCACCATACACCTCACTGAATACCTTGGGGTATCTTCTTTCTAAAATGGGGTCACATGTGAGGTGTTTGTACTGCCCTGGCATTTGAGGGTCTCTGCAATCATTACACGTATGGCCAGCATTAGGAGTTTCTGCTATTCTCCTTATATTGAGCATACGGGTAATGAGATTTTTATTTTCCGTTCAGCCTCTGGGCTGAAAAAAAAAAATGAATGGCACAGATTTCTTCATTCGCATCGATCAATGTGGATGAAAAAATCTCTGCCAAAATCAGTAACTGCGGTGCGGTGGGCTGGGCACTAACTACCTAACAAGTAGCTAACTAACTGGCGGTGATAAGGGACCCTTATGCCCCATTCACACGTCCGCAATTCTGTTTGCGGAACGGAATTGTGGACCTATTAATTTCTATGGGGACAGACTTTGTCTCGCTCGGATCCGGAATTACGGATCCGTGCTTCTGGGTCTGCACTTCCGTTCCGCAAAAATATGTCCTATTCTTTCTATCTAGTTCTGGCAATGTGCGGATCTTCAAAATGCGGAAAGCACATTGCCAGTGTCCGTGTTTTGAGGATCCGCGGATTCGTGGATCAGATCCGCGGATCCATGGATTCACAGATCCGCAAAACACATATGGACGTCTTAATGGAGCCTTACAAGGGGTGTGATCAATGACAGGGGGTGATCAGTGACAGGGGGGTGATCAGAGAATCTAGATGGGGTGATCAAGGGGTTAACAAGGGGTTATTAAGTGAGGGGGAGTTAGTGTAGTGTATGGTGCAACTTTACATAGCTACCTGGTCCTCTGGTGGTCGATCCCAGCAAATGGGACCACCGGAGGACCAGGTAGCAGGTATATCAGACACTGTTAACAAAACAGCATCTGATATACCTGTTTGATGCGATTTATTTCGCATCTACAGCCTGCCAGCGATTGATCATCGCTGGCAGGCTGTAGTACAACTCCTGAGACGCGCGACACTGTGAACACAGGAAGTCTCGCGTCTCGCGAGATGACGCGCTGATGCGTCAACCCAGAACTACAGGACCGCCCGCCGGACGCATCCGTGCGTTAGGCGGTCCTGTAGTGGTTAACAGTAACCTCCACAGTGAACACTCCTTTAACAGTGACATCCACAGCAGCTGCCCCCTCAATAGTGGCCCCTGCCTCCTAAACAATGAACACCACAGTGCCCGTCCCTTTAACAGTGATCTTCAGAGAGGCCTTCCCCTTTAATTGTGGCCCCTGCCCTATTAACAGTGACCTCCACAGCAGCTGCCCCTTTAATTGTGGCCTCTGCCAACTTAACAGTGTCCTCCACAATGCCCTGCCTTTTTAATAGTGGCCCCTGCCCCCTTAACAGTGACTTTCACAGCGCCCTGCCCCTTTAAGGCTAGGGCTACATGACGACATGTGTTGCATGACATTTTATCGTACCAATGTTGCAAAACAATTTTTATAATGATAGGCTATGGCAGGGATGGCCAACCTGCTGCTCTCCAGCTGTTGCAAAACTACAACTCCCAGCATGCCCAGACTGTCTACAACTATCAGCCTACAGCAGGGCATGGTGGGAATTGTAGTTTAACAGCAGCTGGAGAGCCGCAGGTTGGCCATCCCTGGGCTATGGTATCGCACTGCGACTTGCTGCGACTGCGACACGACAGTCGCAAAAAATCCATCCAAGATGGATGCATGTAGCAGTGCAGTTGTGCCCTATGTGTCGTGCAGCCCTAGCCTAAAGCTGACCTACAGCAGCGAAGAAAAATTGATCCGTTTCTTTCTCTCTCTATAGAATCACTATAATGAAGATTGCAAACACCAAATAATATGACACCTAAGCCTTTGGGCTATTTTAAAAGGGGAATACTAAAGCCTGAAAAACAAGAATATAGCATAACCTACTAAGGAAAGCTTGTCTTTACCTCTTTCTGCTTGGACATTTTCAAACTACTAAAGAATGCAGTTTTAGGAGCAATGATAATATCTGCAAAGACCTGTGAAATATATCAGTGCTATATACTGTAAGTAAGTAAAATAAAATACATGTCAAGTAGTCACACAAGTCCTTCATTCCTGCCTGCCTCTATCTTCAGCTGGAGAAAGGCTGTTATTAGTTTAGGTGCACTAAAATGAACTAACAATCATACAAGAAGTTCAGGAAGGGGTCAGGGCTTAATTCTAATGCACTTCATTGGACACCTAGAGAACTGTGAAAGGGCTGGAAACTGCAAAACTGAGCAGCTTCTTACAAAGCTGTGTGTGTGCAGGGATAGTAGACAGTACCAATGCATCACAGAAAGTGCTATTCAGCTTTTCCAGGTTCCTTAATGTCAACTTTGCCTACATAGGAAGGAAGAATCTCTTAATGGCTGTCTAGACAAATCTGACATCCATCACTGTGTGAAAGGTGGATTACAAGTCTTGTGGATATGTACACACTATCCAGATAATGTTAGCCATATATTATGTAAGTAAGCCAGCTTCCCAGTACACTGAAAGGGAAATCTGCCTAGTAGTGATGAGCGGCAGGTGCCATATTCGATTTCGACGAAATTCGCGAATATTCGAATGAATATTCGTTTCATATTCGTCGAAATCGAATATTCGTCATTTTTCTAGTTATCGCGATTAATATGCGATTTAAATAATCGCGTATTGCGATTTTAACTTAAGGCTACTTTCCTATTGGTTTCATATCTAGAATTAGCGAGGATGACGAATATGACGAATGTATTCGTCTATTCCTCAAAACGAAGATAACGAAGTATTCTACATCTTCGTTTTAGCAACCTATTCGTCAACCTCGCTAATTCTAGCATCAATAGGAAGGTTGACTATAGCAGACAGCTGTAGTTAATTCGCTATGCGATTTTTTTTTTTTAATACAATAATTATATTACTTGATAAAATTATTATAAGTATTCTATTTATTTAAAAAATAATAAAAAATCGCATAGCGAATTTAACACAGCTGTCTGGTAAGTCAACCTTCCTATTTGATTGCTGCTAGAATTAGCGAGGTTGACGAATAGGTAGCTAAAACGAAGATGTAGAATACTTCGTTATCTTCGTTTTGAGGAATATGACGAATACATTCGTCATATTCGTCATCCTCGCTAATTCTACCAAGCCAACCATAACTTCTGTGCTCATGGAGCGTCCCCATCACCATGGGAACGTCTCCATATACTAAAATGTACTGTCGGATTTGAGGAATTACTTTGAAATCGCAATGCGATTAATTCAAGTTATATTAATCGCATTGCGATTTCAACTTAGAGCTGGGTTTATAATGGTTCAGCTTGCTAGAATTAACAAAGTTAACGAATAACTAACGAATATGGAATATAGCAGCAGTGCTAAGTTGAAATCGCAATGCGATTAATTTAACTTAAAGTATTCGCATTGCGATTCCATCTTAGAGCGGAGTTCCTAATGGTTGTATTGCTAGAATATAATGAAGATTGAGAATATAGCGCTATGTTCTCAATCTTCGTTATATTCTAGCAATACAACCATTAGGAACCCAGCTCTAAGTTCAATTCGCAATGCGATTAATATAACCTGTATTAATCGCATTGCGACATAACTTTTACGAAGACTGAATTCTCAATCTTCGTTATATTTTAGCAATACAACCATTAGGAACCCAGTTCTAAGTTGAATTCGCAATGCGAACATATACTCGCATTGCGAATTAAACAGAGCTGGGTTCCTAAATTTTTGTTAGTTCTAGATAGCCATAGCCAAACAATAGTGAAGTAAGGGCTCTTTCACACTGGCGTTTTATCTTTCTGTTCTAGAGTTCCGTCCTCGGGCTCTAGGACGGAAAGATACTGATCAATTCAGGATAATCCCAATGCATCCTGAATGGAGAGAAATCCGCTCAGGATGCGTCTGGATGTCTTCCGTTCAGTACTGAGACTTTTTTTGCCGTAGCAAAATCTGGAGCATGATGCGGATTTTTCTCCGGACCCAAATCCTGAAGGCATGCCGGAAAGAAGGATCCGGAATTAATGGCCATTGAAAAGCATTTATCCAGATCCGGCTTTAAGCTAAACGTCAAGCTTCGGCACATCGCCGGATCCGACGCTTAGCTTTTGTGAATGGTCACCATAGCAGCCAGGACGCTAAAGTCCCGGCTGCCATGGTAAAGTGTAGTGGGGACTGGGGAGGCAGGGGAGAAGTATACTTACCATCTGTGCGGCTTCGAGTCCCGGGCCCTCCACAATGAATGATGTCAGAGCGCTCCATGAGCATGGATCACATGATCCATGGGCGTATGGCTCTCTGACGTCATTGTGGAGCACCCCGGAGCCGCACGGACTGTAAGTATCTGCTCCCCGGCTCCCCACTACTTACTATGGCAGCCGGGACTTTAGTAGAGTCCTGGCTGCCATGGTTACCTAAAAGCATATTGAAGACTGATCAGTATTCCAATGCTTTCTGTTGTCTTATGCTAGACGGATCCGGCGGGCATTTCTTGCGACGGAAGTGCACGCCGGATCCTCACAAGGCAAGTGTGAAAGAGGCCTAAGTTGCATATACCCCAATGCAAGAATATTACTTTGCATACTTTATTTTTTTAAGTACATGTCTCTCTTAAAGGGGTGGTCACTCTTAAAGGGCAATGCCGGGTCATCATCAGCTAGAGATGGCTAAAAAGCACCGTAAAGGGATGCAGAAAATGGAGGAGCTACTTTCCCAACTCACAATGTTCCCATAGAGGCCTTTTTTATTTTGTTAATAAATAGTTTTTTCTGAGTTATAACGCGTGATTTCAGTTTTTTATAATGTTATGTTATGGTGTAATTCTTACTGATAACTTTATTTATTGTAAGGCCCCACCATTAACAAAGACTGCTGCTATTATCCTCACCACTATGAGTTCTGTGTAGGCTCATACTACCTGCGGTTGCTGTATGTCATCATACTGATGAGTTTTGGATGGAAAAAATTGCCTTAATGTAACCAGAGTTATTAAAATAAAACAGAAAACCAAAAATGATTTAAAACCAAACCAAACTTTATAAATAAAATAAAAAAATTGTTTAAAGAAACATAAAATAAAAATTAAATAAAACTAAGGCAGGGCTTTCAGGACATCATGCTGGTTGATCAGCTCCGTTATGGCCTTCTGATGCCACTCCTCCATGGCCTTCATATCTTGGCTGATCTTCAGCTGCAAAGCCCTCATCCGCCTGGAGTGCTCCCGCTGCAGCAGAATTATTTTATTTTTCATTTCTTTTATTACTGTACAAAAAAATAATATATTAAAAATCAGATTAAATAACTTTTATTGATTAGTGTATAAAGGAGCTGGCCATTAAAATCACAATCAGTTATATAGTTCTTTACTTAGGAATATTTCAATAGAGTATTTTATTTAAAATATTTGTGGAATCAGTTGACTGTTTGATTGGTACTATTTTGGGGTGCATACGTCTTTTTGATCGCTTGGGTTTGGAATTTATGTCATGGAACGTTACAAAATATGTATACTGTATAAAATATGTCTGTTTTTGACAGTTTTAAAAAAAATATTTGTATGGGATTTGCCAAAGGGGTAAGAACACGCTATATTGTTATAGAGCTGCTTTTTACGGATGCGGCTATACCAATTATGTGCACTATATTATTTATGTAATTTTTAGATTACATAAATGAATATATATGAGAAGACAATTTCTAATTTATTCTTCTTTAAAAAAAAATTTTTAGTCTTTTTTGTCTTTCAATTTTTTTTATTTTGTTTTATGTATCTATTTTCTTTTTATCAAAAACCATCTGCATAGTCTATTGTAATACACTGTATAGTCAGTGCCACACTTACACTAAGGCTGATCAGACCTCAGGGTCTGATCGGCCTTAGGTAATGAGCAACTAGGACGCCATTTGTAAGGCGTCCGGGTGCCATGGAAACCATCTTGCCGCTGCGGAAGCAGCAACGGCAAGATGGAAGAGAGAGGAGCTTTCTTCCTCTCAACCACATAGATGTCGCTGGCCTGAAACAGGCTTTTTTAAAGTGCTGCGCTATGATTGGTTAGTCTGCAGAGACAAAACAATCGGAGTGCTTACTAGCAAGGGAACACTATGATTGGTCCCTTGCCGGCTTACCACTTGTGTCTGCTCCTGGGGAGTTGGGACTCCGGGCTGTGACACTTTATAGTGTCACAGCCCCAGGAGCAGTTTGGGCGTGGCCGTACATCACAATGCAGCAAGTCACTTGTTATTTGGTCGTACAGTTATGTCAGAAAGCATGAAGGGGTTAAAGGATAAAGATTTAACATGTTTGTTATGGTTTTCTGGAAGAAACTGACACCAGTGACTGAGTTAAAACACCCACAACACATATTATTTACCCTCCTGGCGGGGGTGGTCACCAGCTCCTCCTCCTCCTCATTCTCCTCATGAGAACCGGGATGGTCTGAGGGTCCGGCATCCTCATGCTGTGGGGTAGGGGCAGAGGGTCCTGCCTGCTCCTGCTCCTCCTCCTCCGACACCTCCTCCTCCACCACCACTGCCTTTTTGAAGGCCTGCGGCGGACTGAGGGGACGGGATCACCTATAATGGCAAAATTTTCTTAAGTTATAAAAACCTCGTAAAGCATAACTGTACCTATACATTACAGAGTGTTGCTGAAAGATACAAGAGTCATGTAAGCATTGTACCTGGGCAGATTTTGTTCCGTATCTCAGTGATCCGCTCCTGGTGTCTCCTCTTCAGGTCGGACCACTTTTTTATAATGGCCATCCGCTTGTGTGTGACATTGTGGTCACGGTATAGCTCATAACCGATCCTCCTAAGGATCCGCTGCTTGTCCACGCGGGACCTGGTGGTGTCGTACTTCATCTCAAGCATTCGCTGCAGGATAAAAATGCAACCATATAATCCCAAATTTGTCAAATAAAAGTATTAGAAATGAATGTCATCATCTCAACACAACAAAAATGTTTGAGTGTTTGAAAGTAAAACATTAGATTTAACGTTACAGTTATACAATCGAATTATATTTAAATTGTATGTGTGTGTAGTATGAGCAATCGGATATTGGCCATCTGAGGAGAGATGTACCCGTCTAGTGAGGTAACGGTACAGTATGGGGTGTACAGCTGGTCCGCCTCCACATGGTGCACCCTGGGTAACGCTAAATGAACCAGCAAATAATGGCGGTCAAACATTACTTCTCCTAACCAACCAGACGCATATTAGAATCCAAAGACTATGTGTGTGTGTGGAGGGATATACACTGTGGGGTATACGGTGTGGAGTATACGATGTGGGGTATGCACTGTGAGGCAGGAAAATGGATGTGCATTGTGCATATGAGAGATGTTTCTCAGCTGTCCAATGTGTCCATACATACATGCTACCAGACATAGTGGTGTGATGTCTTAACAGTACTTAGTGCACCTATCATTAACTCCCTTCACGCCCAATGACATAGCTGTACGTCATCTGGCGGTTGTGGCACTCTTTGGAGGTGCGCTTACTGGAGGTCGGGTTCCCACCCCTTAGTATCAAGAAGGAAATAAACTCCAGTTTATGCGTTGAAGATAAGTTTCTTTTAATCAGAAGTGCGGTAAATCATATACATGCGTGTGACGTTTCGGCCACAATACGGCCTTCATCAGACTGATACCGCTCTGAGGACTGTTTGGAAAATGGGCGTGTTGGTAGCAAAAGTAGACCACTGTCTATGTAGATATGCGGACGCAGGCCTTCCCTGCTATCGGGTCCCCATTACAGCAGCACGGTGACCCGATAGCCACCGCACCCGCCGCCCAATTACACGCAAAGCCGCAAACCGCAGGTCTGAATTGACCCCCGGCACATTGTCCCAAGGTGCCTGCTGATTGATTTCAGCAGGCACCCAGTTCTGATCACTGCCCGCCGCGTAGTGGTGATCGGAACTATACATGATGTACCGTTGTGTCATGTGTCCTTAAGGGGTTACAAACCCGTAAAAATGGCGTGGCATTGCTTTTATTTTGCATTTTTGGACATTTTGCATTTTGTTTGGCTTCCCAATACATCTTATGCAATTTTAAATGGCGGAGTTAGAAAGTACAACTTGTCCCGCAAAAACAAGCCCTCATATGGCTATGTGAACAGGCAAATAAAAAGTGATGGCTCTTTGAAGGCAGTGAGCGAAATAAGAGGCTAACAAAAAACTCTGGCTTTGACAGGGTTAATATGCCCTGAAGCAAGAAAAATGTGAATTTGTATAAATACATTGGAATAACAAGCCTGTGATATGTAATACAGTGCTGTAATGTGGAATTACTTACAGTAATCAGGAGATCTTCCTCGACTTCTTTAAAATTGCTTGAGACCATTTTCATGCGCGTCACACACGAGTATTGCACTGCGATTCAACCTTCCTCCTGTCAACAAACTCGCAAGACAAAGCCACACCCGTATAGGCTCACACGAATATTTCAATGCAATTCTCGCGATAGAAGCACCATGTGCATATTGCGAATGCAACTTAGGCAACTTCCTATTGGTTGTCTTGATGGAATGAAGGATTATTGACAATATACCTCGCTGTAGTTAGATGCGCAATGCGAGTAAACTTACTCAAATTACTCGCATTGCGCATCCAACTTAGTTCTGTGTATAGGCAACGTCCTCCTAACAATGGTTGGCTTGCTAGAATAAACGAATACGACGAATACGAATGTAGCGCGATATTATCTATATTCGTTAAGTCTAGCAAACAACCAATAGGAACGTTGCCTATACACAGAAATAAGTTGGATGCGCAATGCGAGTAATTTAAGTAAGTTTACTCGCATTGCGCATCCAACTTAGACAACTTTCCGATTGGCAATAGTAGTTGCCGCCTATGCCTAAAGCCTATTTCACGCTCTAAGTTGGATGCGCAATGCGAGTAATTTAAGTAAGTTTACTCGCATTGCGCATCCAACTTAGACAACTTTCCGATTGGCAATAGTAGTTGCCGCCTATGCCTAAAGCCTATTTCACGCTCTAGTTGGATGCGCAATGCGAGTAATTTAAGTAAGTTTACTCGCATTGCGCATCCAACTTAGACAACTTTCCGATTGGCAATGGCAATAGTAAAGTTGCCTAAAGCCTATTCCACGCTCTAAGTTGGATGCGCAATGCGAGTAAACTTACTTAAATTACTCGCATTGCGCATCCAACTTAGTTGCCTTGCTTGCTAGAATTAACTGAATATGACGAATACGAATATAGCGCTATATTCTGTATATTCGTTAATTCTCGCAACCCAAGTACCCCGCCCCTACTACCATTAGGAACGTTGACTATACACAAAATTAAGTTGGACGCGCAATGCGAGTGATTTTAGTAAGTTTACTCGCATTGCGCATCCAACTTTTACCATGGTCTAGATAACCGTGATTCTCAAATCCGACAGTACATTCTAGCATGGAGGCGTTCCCATGGTGATGGGGACGCTCCATGCGCAGAGGAAGTTGGCACTCGGCAGACGGGCACTGACTGGAGCGGGAGGGGAGCATGGAGTCCTCGGACATGTAAGAATAAATGCTTTTGGGAAGTGGGAGGGAACAACTTTAAAAAAAAAAAAAAACGAATTTTCGAATTTGCGAATATATAGCATCATATTCGAAATATTCGCGAATTAGCGAAGTGCCGATATTCGCGATTTAAATTCGCTATTCGAATATTCGCGCTCAACACTACTGCCTAGCTATGGCACTATTTAGGAGTGAGTGAGGGGGATTTGAATTGGTAGATTTAGTATTCTGCAGTCTGTATTACAGTTTCCCATGGAGGTAACTTAGCTTTCCCAGGACCATGAAAAGCAAATCTACTCAGTTATGGCACTATTTAGGAATTGTGAGTGGGTTTTATTTTGGTAAATTTGGTATTCTGCAGTTTGATGTATTATCCAGCTTTCCTGGAGCCCTGAATGGCATATCTATCTAGCAATGATACAGTATGGATGATTTTTCACTGGAATTCTTAATCATCGTTTCCAGGGACATCCAGATTGGTATGCTAAAAAACTGGGGTTTTATAAATTCATAAAAAGGCTGATCTGGCATTCCGCAGTCTGGGAAAGCTAGATAACAAGCTCTGCGAGGTGGTGTTAGAGGACATATTGTTTTTCTAAAATAAACACTATAGTGCCCTGATACATTACGTGAATCTATGATATGGTGCCAGAGCAACATAATCTGTTGTCACCAATGCAGCTATACAGTCTTGTCACTCAGCTTTTTCAGAATCCTAAATGACAAGTTGGTCTAGTTATATGAAAGGATTTATCACTACATAACTAGGGAAATTTGGAATTCAGCAGTCTGGGAAATCTAGGAAACAACCTTTACAGAAATTTAATGGAGGCCACTCTTGGGACATACATACAAATTTGCACAATTATGCAGTGAAGGGAGGCATTATCACTATGTATGTACTGTAGTATGGGTGTTAGTATGTATATACTACGTATGATAACTATGGCTGGTGCTGTTATTATATATATATATATATATATATATATATATATATATATATATATTTTTTTTTTTTACTATTAGTAGCTAGGAGATTCCTTCCAACAAAATGGACATGCTTAGACAAAGACAAAAATTATCCAGACCAAATCCAGCCCTCTCATCCTAAACTTCCTGGCTCATAACCACTAGCACCAGAGGGGGAGAGACATTGCTGCAGTCTCAGAGAAAAATGAGAGAGCACTGATTTTTTAGTTTATTTTTTATGGTCTGCAATTATTATATCTGATAAAAGACGTCCTGTAAGCCTGGTATCTGATAAAACAAGAGCAAATAACAAAGATGCATAAGGAGATTGTGCTATGCTTTGTTGGTTGTTCTTTTTTTCTTTGTTAGGATTTAGTGGCCCTTTTAACGCATACGTCGTATCAAAGGTTTGAGCCACATGAAAACTAATAGTGTTCTTTAAGAACACTATGGATGGAAAGACAGGACAGATTACATGCTAAACAAGAGTTCTGTTTTAAGAAATATTTTTAATATACTCATTTACATTTCAAAGTTTTTGTTTTTCTACATAATCAGCACACCTCAAGGAAAACTTTTATTTGTAGAGTAGTTTACAAGCTTGGAAGAATCTAATTATTAGCAGAATAATTTACTCAGACTCATTAGTACCAGCAGATGTTGACGTTGACATATCAACTTTATTCTCTGTATTCTCTATGGCATTTCAACTTCTTTTAATTTCCAAAGTGGCATTTAAGCATCTTCCTGTGTCACGAATTTCCGATGCACTTTTATAAATTACATGAGATAATAATAATTTGTCTGTCCTTACATCTGTTCTAAGTCTTTTCATACACATGCAAAGAATTGGAAAAGGGATAGATGGTGTTAATAAGTGTTCCCCGTGAGTAAAATACCCTGGTCATTTCTACAGTGTACATATAATCAACATTGAAGATGATAGAGCAACGCTCATAGTGACATTTGTTTCTCCCAGTTTCTCTTTTCTATCATATTCTAGAACGCTACTTCTAAATTTAGTTTATAGTGTCAATGAATCAGAGCCCAAATTAGTACTAATTTATATTTCACACTTTCAAAGCTGACATCGTTATGCATCATTAGACATATTACAAATAATCTTTTTAAATAGCATCAAATAGTGAATTTAGGGATTAAAATGTGAAAATGCTAATTTTCACTCAAGAGATGCCATATAAAGAAAAGTCTGAGCAAAGATGTAAACAGACTTGAAAAGCCCTACATACTGCACACATAAACAGACATTCAACATTCAGATCATGGTAGTCAATAATGAATGAAACATTGGATTGTTTTATGCTGAAGAGGCTGCTATATCTAAGGAACAGCATACAAATCCAAGGCACTGCCACATCGTCACAGCCAGCCATACTTGCTCGAAGCACAGAAACATGCATATCTTTTTGTTTAGTCATCTTCCTGGAATATAACTATTGTCTCCTCTAGCCATAGTAAAGGGAAGAAAAAAAGAACATTCCTTACCCAGAGCATTTATTCAAAAGGATTCTTGGCCAAGGGTCCTTGAAATCTAAACCACAGCTAGATGATAATTTGGGTAGAACATTTATTATTCCCTTCTTTGAATATACAGTGTGTATATAGTTAAATTTCAGAAGTATTAATATTAGATGTTAGGATTTTTTAATTTTTTTTTGAAAATAGGAACAGAAACGGATCTGTGAGAACTTCTAATTTAATATGAGTAGGGTTTTTACCACTAATAGAAATATAGATGTGCCTAATACCCACTATTACCTTAGCATGGAACTGGTCAAATGGTCACTGTGCTTTCACACAACTTTGCATAAATCAATTGTACAGGCAAATAAAAGACCCTTTATAGTAAATTTTAGAAGAGAGAAATGCCATGTCCTAAAATTATTAGTTGTTTTCTGATAGAAGTCATCCATATACCATAGTCTATGAAGAGAATGGGGAGGAGCAGTAACAGACACTATGAATTGGCAGCTTATTGTAAATTTTATATCAAACTGTGAGTGCTTTATTCATGTCTGTACTGTTTAGTACTGTTCTATAGAGTTCTATATGGGGCTTCTGAGTGATTCTGATTGAATTAGAGACTGTAAGCAGAATCTGTTATAGTTACATAGTTAATACGGTTGAAAAAAGACATAAGTCCATCAAGTTCAACCAAGGGATAGGTGGGACGCGAAAGGAAACGAGACTCAGATTTCTACACATTTTCATAAGCATTAATGTCAGTTACTTTTAGGAATTCATCTAAACCCTTTTTAAAACTGTCCACTGTTCATGCTGTGACCACCTCCTGAGGAAGTCTATTCCACAGACTTATAGTTCTTAGAGTAAAGAAGCTTTGACGCTTCTGGAGACTGAACTTTTTCTTCTCCAGTCGGAGGCAGCGCCCCCTTGTCTTTTGAGGGCATTTTACATGGAACAGTTTTTCACTGTATTTTTTGTATGGCCCACTTATATATTTGTATAAGTTAATCATGTCCCCACTTAGACTTCTCTTCTCAAGACTAAATAAATTCAATCCTTTTAATCTTTCTTTATAACTAAGACCATACAGGCCCCTTATCAGTTTAGTCGCTCTCCTCTGTACTTTTTCCAGCTGCAGTACGTCCTTTCTATGGACTGGTGCCCAGAACTAAACTTCAAATTCCAGATGAGGCCATACCAACGCTGTGTAAAGTGATAATTTCACATCCCTGCCCCACAAGTCCAGGCTGGTAACCTTAGAAGCAGCTGAATTACATTGTATGACAGTTGATTGACATTGACATCTCTATGTGTAGTCAATGGGAAGCACCTATGTATAGTCAATGGGAAGCACCTAATATCCACCGTCTCTTTCAAGGGCTGCTGAGAATTAAAGATGTAGTATGCAAAGAAGAAAACTGCTAAAATATGCCAGATACAACTCATATAACCCTCAGAGATAGCGCTCACTCATGTTTACAATATTGTGACATGCTTGCATAATCCTTGACAGGTTACAATTCACTATAGAGCCACAGGGATGCCACACATAGACACATATAGGACAGACATCTAATGACACAATATCATGATATCTGGTTATCTTATGACACACACATCTGGACATGTCCATTCAAGAGGACAGGTAAGGAAAGAAACAGATGTAGTTTTTTTTTTTTTTTGTAAGATTAACGTTTCTGAACTCCACTGTGCAGCTTCCAAAACTCCACTAGCAATTACTGAAATAAGTATGTGGCAATTAAAAAAATCTAATTAAAACTAAAATATTAGTGGGTAAAAAGGAGATTGAGAAATCAATTAAATTGTAAAATAAAAGCAGCAATGGATAATGAAATGAAGTTATTATTAAAGTGTACCTTAACAAAACATTCATAATAACTATATTTAAACCTGTTTTAAATGTGCTGAAATGATTTTTTCTAATACACTTTATTTTTATTTTTTTCCTAGTGACATAGGCACCTGAAGTTTAGCTTAGAATCTGATGAATATTTATAATCCGTATTCCTGTACACTGCTGTGTATGGAAGTACGCCACACTGAGTGCTGTACAGGCAGGAGCTCCATAGCACATCACTCTCCTATTTGTATCAACGCTGTTCCGTTAAAGCCTGGCATAGATGTGCTATGTTAGACTTTAGCAAAGTAGGCTCAAGCAGGAGAGTCTTATGTAAGCTCCTGGCCTGTACTTGCTCCAATAGCCTGCACTGATATACATGTTATTAGCAGAGTAGAGCGGATCAAGCTCAGGGAAGGAGCCTACATAAGACATTGGTCTCCTGTTTGGGCCCACTCTACTAAAGCCTAACATAGCACATCTGTACCAGGCTTTAGTGGAGCAGCAATGGTACAAGTTAGAGAGTGATATGGGTCTGCATAAATTTGAGGGATCATCTGGGGTCTGTATGAATTTGGGGGCTGATCTGGAGTCTGTATAAATTTGGGGGCTGATCTGAGGTCTGTATACATTTGGTGGTTGATCTTAGGGTCTGTTTAAATTTGGGGTCTAATTTGCAAAATCTGCAACAGTCCCACATCTACTATGTGCCATATATTAATTCTGGTTTCTTCTAATGTGGCAGAGGGGGCTGCACACTCCTGACTAAAGATGTCTGCACATGATGGTCTAGACTAAATGGAGAAAAAAAAGGAAAATGAATGTGTCTTTTAAGTCACTGCATCTGCTCTTGACTGCTTCTTTTAAAATGTGTTTTAATCTGTTTATTAGAACGTAATGTTACTTTAAATTGTTTTGGGGGAGGGGAATTGCCTCCTCCACCTAGGACACTGTAATGCCTTGTCCCGGTCCTGTCATTGATTTATACAAAGTTGTATAAAAAGTTAGTGACCATTTAATTTATATAACTTTGTTAAAGATATACTGTAATAATTATACATCAAAAGGCTACATTCACACGAATGTGGATCGGAAAAACAAATTTGCGGACCGCACATGCAGTTGCTGTCATAGAAAATGCCTATTCTGGTCCACAATTGCAGACAAGAATAGGACATGTCCTTTTTTTTTTGTTTGAGGAGCCGCGGCAAGGAGCAACTGATGCTGACAGCACATGGTGTAGATGCAGAAAAAACTGATAGAAACGAATGGGTCCGCACCCGTTCCGCAAAATTGCGCAACGGATGCGGACTCATTCATACAGTCGTGTGAATGTAGCCTAATACACTGAAACTGATGATGAGTGAGCCGAGTTTGGCCTATTCCATACATGGCTATAATGTATTGCCTCTGATAAGGCTCTTTCAAGATGGCGCTGGGTAATGTGAGTCTACAGTAGCCTCGTATATGAGCCATTACTGTAAGTAACAGCACATACATTAATGTATTACATTACAAATACATTACAAATCTGAACCTGGGTTCGTGGATGCATGCCACAATCATTAACAAACTTGGGTTCAGATTCGCAAAGTAATACATTAATGCATGTGTTGCTACTTAGGGTGGGTTCATATCACCGATAGGGATTCCATTATGGCTTTCCATTATAACATGGTTATAACGGAAAATAACAGAATGCCCAGACAGAATGCAAAAGGGAAGCCTTTAAAAGGCATTCCGTTTGCTTTCTGTCCTAATAGAAGTATATGGGAAAGCATAACGGATCCGTCTGGGTCCCATTATGCAAGACGGAAAACAAAGTCCACAGGACTTTGTTTTGCATCTTGCATAACGGGAACTAGACGGATCCGTTTTGATTCCCATAGACTTCTATTAGGACGGAAAGCAAACAGAATGCCTTTTAAAGGCTTCTATTTTGCATTCCGTCATAATACAAGTCTATGGGCAGAAGAATGGATCCGTCCTTCCGTCTTATGGATTCTGTTATTTTCTGTTAACCATGTCATAACGGAAACAATGACAGAATTCCTAACGCTAGTGTGAACCCACCCTTACAGTAATGGCGCATGCACAAACCTACTGTAATCTCACATCTTGAAAAAGCCTCATTGGAGGTAATAAAGTCAAAATAAAACATATCCAAATTACGTATCCTACTTTGAGCACTGCAGGTTTCTTGTGAAGTGGGACCTATTCACACCAAGCAAAAATCACGCAGAAACTGTGGTGCTCCCAATCCACTGAAATGGACCGTAACGAGATGGGATTTATAAACAGTTCCAGATATTCCACAGGTGTAGTAACTCCCTGCTCCACCTGGTAAAGCCTTCAATAAAAATTCTGCTCCTGCTTTCCCTGTATTTAACCAGAGATAGGGGCAGAAAATAGTGAAGTACAGCAACCACCATGAAATATCTAGCAGATTTAATATACTCACAAGATCGATAACAGGCATATCAATGTTACAAGATCAGTTTCCCATCATGTGTCTCTCAGAGGTATTACATTATTGCCATGTATGGAGCTAGGGATTCGTTAGCAATATGAGTTAGGTACATTAACCAACCAAGGTAGTACTCAGCATGCCGACCCTGGTTCGCTCATCATTTGATAAAACCAATAATAGCAATTAATAGCATGACAAGTTTTTATTTTGAAACCTATGGTATATCATTTACCACAATCTTTCACTTCAGTACTTGCTCCAGAGAACCCCCACTTATCAATAAATTTCATTTTGTCGCCCATTCCAAATGCAGATTTCACATCCTCCCCACAAGAAAAATTGGGCATTCCACAAGTGTAGCCAATGCAGGATGGACTCTATAGATCTATTGCCTAGATGTCAAAAAGCATAAAGTGTAACTTCAATTTTTTTTCTTGTGATGTAAACTTCAATTTTTTTTCTTGTGATGTATAGGGAGGATGATAGGGAACATTTTTCTCATATGCTATATTAAGAGAACTTGTTCATTTATATGAGAAAAGTTGCCCTGAAATGTCACTTAGCAGCGATCTCTAAATGAGCATTGCTAAGGCACGTCGATCTAGCCATTGTGACTAATGCTTTAGATGGAAAATACTTCCATAAAAGATCTTATAGGCCACACCATTATGCATTTTTGATAGAAAAGAAGCTTAAAATGCCTTCTTATGAAATCATAGGCATAGGCAATTACAGTATGGCTGGATAGATTTCTATGGGTGTTGGATTATGGCTTTGTACAACTCAGAGCTTGTACAGAGCAGTAGGAATGAGCCCAAACAATCTATCAAACACTTAATAAATTATAGTATTGTGCTCATTGTTATGATTTTATACATATATTATGTATAGTATTACGTTTTGCATGCAGGACAGAAGCTGCATTGAAATAGTATGCCACATTCGTTTGTCACTTTTTATGCAATTTTACAAAATTACTTTTCAAATACATACAGTCTGATGGTAATGTCACAACTGAACTCAGAGTCAGCATTTACTTATTTAACATCTACTATTCCAAAACCACAAATCACTGTCCATTCAAGAAACACCATCAAAATGCTATACAGGGAGTGCAGAATTATTAGGCAAATGAGTATTTTGACCACATCATCCTCTTTATGCATGTTGTCTTACTCCAAGCTGTATAGGCTCGAAAGCCTACTACCAATTAAGCATATTAGGTGATGTGCATCTCTGTAATGAGAAGGGGTGTGGTCTAATGACATCAGCACCCTATATCAGGTGTGCATAATTATTAGGCAACTTCCTTTCCTTTGGCAAAATGGGTCACAAGAAGGACTTGACAGGCTCAGAAAAGTCAAAAATAGTGAGATATCTTGCAGAGGGATGCAGCACTCTTAAAATTGCAAAGCTTCTGAAGTGTGATCATCGAACAATCAAGCGTTTCATTCAAAATAGTCAACAGGGTCACAAGAAGCGTGTGGAAAAACCAAAGCGCAAAATAACTGCCCATGAACTGAGAAAAGTCAAGCGTGCAGCTTCCAAGATGCCACTTGCCACCAGTTTGGCCATATTTCAGAGCTGCAACATCACTGGAGTGCCCAAAAGCACAAGGTGTGCAATACTCAGAGACATGGCCAAGGTAAGAAAGGCTGAAAGACGACCACCACTGAACAAGACACACAAGCTGAAATGTCAAGACTGGGCCAAGAAATATCTCAAGACTGATTTTTCTAAGGTTTTATGGACTGATGAAATGAGAGTGAGTCTTGATGGGCCAGATGGATGGGCCCATGGCTGGATTGGTAAAGGGCAGAGAGCTCCAGTCCGACTCAGACGCCAGCAAGGTGGAGGTGGAGTACTGGTTTGGGCTGGTATCATCAAAGATGAGCTTGTGGGGCTTTTTCGGGTTGAGGATGGAGTCAAGCTCAACTCCCAGTCCTACTGCCAGTTTCTGGAAGACACCTTCTTCAAGCAGTGGTACAGAAAGAAGTCTGCATCCTTCAAGAAAAACATGATTTTCATGCAGGACAATGCTCCATCACACGCGTCCAAGTACTCCACAGCGTGGCTGGCAAGAAAGGGTATAAAAGAAGAAAATCTGATGACATGGCCTCCTTGTTCACCTGATCTGAACCCCATTGAGAACCTGTGGTCCATCATCAAATGTGAGATTTACAAGGAGGGAAAACAGTACACCTCTCTGAACAGTGTCTGGGAGGCTGTGGTTGCTGCTGCACGCAATGTTGATGGTGAACAGATCAAAACACTGACAGAATCCATGGATGGCAGGCTTTTGAGTGTCCTTGCAAAGAAAGGTGGCTATATTGGTCACTGATTTGTTTTTGAATGTCAGAAATGTATATTTGTGAATGTTGAGATGTTATATTGGTTTCACTGGTAAAAACAAATAATTGAAATGGGTATATATTTGTTTTTTGTTAAGTTGCCTAATAATTATGCACAGTAACAGTCACCTGCACACATAGATATCCCCCTAAAATAGCTAAAACTAAAAACAAACTAAAAACTACTTCCAAAAATATTCAGCTTTGATATTAATTAGTTTTTTGGGTTCATTGAGAACATGGTTGTTGTTCAATAATAAAATTAATCCTCAAAAATACAACTTGCCTAATAATTCTGCACTCCCTGTATATGCTGAGGGATGCAGCAGCAGTACCTGATGTTAACTGAAATTTAAATAAAGTGGATTAAAGGAATTGCTTCTTTTTATTTATTGTGAGTATTAATGCACAATGTCTGATAGCTGTAGTCAAAGTTTATAGAACTTCAGAAAATAGAGTGTCATTTGATTAGCATCAAACTTGACACAGTTCACAAAGGAAAAAAGGTCAACTGCTGCAGTATTAGACTGTAATTTAGGAAAGAATTGAACATCAGCCTACTTCAATTACAAGAAGCAGGGCCATAAAAAACTGTAGTACATGTAATTATTGGTCACATTCAGGGCTCAAAATTGATCAGTAGTTGGATTGATGATTTCCACCTTAGAGAAATGAATTTTACTTTTTACTTTTATCCTGACAAATCAGTTTTCTTAACTTATCACACTTTTTTTTTTTTTTAGATAGCTATAACTAGGCTAAAATAGGATAAAACACATGATAGGTTTTGTAACACTTTATGTGACAGCTCTCTATAAACAGGGCAACCAATGACTTCTGTACCATTCTATGTGACTCAACAATTAAATAATAGCAATCAATAATCTTTTTTAGGATAGCAATGAAAAATATATTGAGCAAGCTTACAGTATGTTCACAAGCACTGCTGTGTCAGGTTAACTAGAAATTATTTCCAGAATTGCAGAGAAAACTGATATTAAAATGTATGCAAATATAAGATGTTTTTGTCAGGTGTTTATCAATGAATAATTATTTGTATACTGCACTTAGAAAAAAAAAAAAATATATATATATATATATTATTTTTCCACAGATGAAACCATTTTTGACCGTGTTGGTTAAAGGGGTTTGTACATCTCAGACATTGATGGCATATCGCTAGGATAAGCCATCTATATCAGATAGGTGTGGTTCCTACCTCTGGAATCATAGTGTGGAAAGGAGGGTGCACATCACATTAACAGCCATCTCTCGATTCACTGCTATGGTACTGCTGGAAATAGCTGAGCCAGTGCTTGGCTAATTTGGGGACTCACATAGTGGTGAACAGAGGGTGGCTGCACTTGTGTGGTGTGCTTTTCTTCTAGGGTGGGGGTTGGGGCAATTATGGAGGTTGATGCAGGCTCCACCTATGGGACCTTCTCCTATATGACATTAAAAGCATATTCTAGTGATTTGCCATCAATGTCTGAGATGGGAATACCCCTTTAATGCAGAAGATTTTTATTATTCTTTGTTCACCAAATAGTGGCATAAAAATGCTCTCAGACTGGTTTCTACACATAAACCTTTTATAACAATTTTGATTAATTTTAACAAGTGACAACTACTTTGTACTACAGCAATAGCTCAATAGTTAAAATCAAAAAGTTGCAAAAAATAATTCTGGCTAACAAGTCATTGACATACTAAACTCCACCAACATTTATATCACTTTTCAAAAGTGGCAGGGCTGGTGTAAAATGGCACAAAGTCGCAAATTTTACAGCAAAATGGCAGTTTACTTTTGTAGGCCAAAAACCAGGAAAAATAACTTGAAACATCTCCTCTATGTGTTTAGTAGTCTTTAAAATTTTAAACACACATTAGCTGTCTCTCAGGTACCCTGATAACTGGCACTAAAAAAGGGATAATAAAATAAAAATGTATTACTGTAAAAAGGCATACAAAAATGCAAATAAGATATTTAGGGATGAGCGAATTTCATATTTTGAAGTTCGTGTGCGGTTTCGTGTTGTGGTATTTACTGAATTGTGTTATAGATTCCATTACCACGGACCATAATCCAATTCCATGATGGAATGCATAACGGAATGCCTTTAGAGGCATCCCGTTATTCATTCCGTCATAATAGAAGTCTATGGGCTGCATAAAGGATCCGTCCGGTTTACATTATGCTGGAGTCCTCTCCTGCATAACGTAAAGCGGATGGATCCGTTATGAAGGCCATAGACTTCTATTATGACTAGGGATGAGCGAATCGACTTCGAATGAAACATCCGAAGTCAATTCGCATAATTATTTATTTGAATACTGTACGGAGCGAGCGCTCCGTACAGTATTAGATTGTATTGGCTCCTATGAACCAAAGTTATTACTTTACGAAGTCTCATGAGACTTCGCATAATAATTTTATTGATTAATTTCTACTGTGAAAAAACATTTCCTGAACTCGAGTTCGGTTCCAAGTGGTACCTTCGAACCGAACTCGAGTTCGGAAATGGTTTTTTACAGTAGAAATTCACTTCGGCTTCGGCTCATAGGAGCCAATACATTCTAATACTTTATGGAGCGCTCGCTTCGTACAGTATTCAAACGAAGTATTAATCGAATCAACTTTGGATATTTTATCCAAAGTCGATTCGCTCATCCCTAATTATGATGAAATGAATAACAGAATGCCTTTATGCATTTCGTCATGGAATTGCGTTATGGTCCATTGTAACGAAATCCATAACACAATTCAGTAAATACCACAACACGAACCCACACATAAACTTCAAAATATGAAACTCGCTCATCCCTAAAAATAATATCATCTATCACCATGTGGAGCAGGTATAATGGTGATATCCATTTGGACTGTTATTAGCAACTTAGAACTGTAGGCATGTATTTTATGTACCTGCAAAGATCTGGTTCAGGAAACAAACAGCACTTTGATGCTTGAGGAAGACGGTGGACCCCAAAATCTGTGTGAGATCATGCTTGCTTCCTGTGCATTGCCAAAGAGAGTAAAACTAACCCTAAAATGTTCTTCAATTATATAAATGGTAAAAAGTATAAATCTGAAGGTGTTGGTCCTTTAAAGAGTGATGAGGCGGGACGCAGACAGCGTTGAGGAGAAAGCAAAGTTATCAAATATTTTTTATCCAAAGTGTCCTGTCTGACCCAGGAAGAAGTAAAGCTTAAAAAGATTAAAATAGACAAATCATCTGGACCAGATGGCATACACCCCTGTGTCCTAAGATAATTGAGTTATGTCATAGCCAGACAGGTTAACTTCACAAAGAAATCTGGTATGCGTATATCAACACTTGGACGATTAACTGCCTGAATTAATACTCTAAAATAAAGAAAAAAAGTTTTTATTTACTCTACTAATAAAATATGTGGCTAACCACCTTATATGTCTCGTTCAGGATTGGTTAGAGCAGGCATGCTCAACCTGCGGCCCTCCAGCTGTTGCAAAACTACAAGTCCCATCATTCCCTGACAGCCTACAGCTATCATCCTACAGAAGGGCATCGTGGGAGTTGTAGTTTTTCAACAGCTGGAGGGCCGCAGGTTGAACATCCCTGAGTTAGAGGAACAAGAATAACTTATATTTGACTCATTTAAATTTCTGCTCATTCTAGGCTTTGAAGTCAAGGAGGTGGTCCTATCGGTGATTGACAGCTATCTCGGGATACACAGTCATAGAGGGAAGGATGTAAATCACTGATAGGACCGCCTCCTGGACTTCAAAGCCCAGAATGAGCAGGGATTTAAATGAATGTAATATTTCTTTTATACTGAATATTTACCCTCAAAAATATGTATCAATCTGCTCAGCCCCTCTTGTTTTATAATATGCTGTCCATAGCACAGACATCATGTTCAGCATGATAGGGTCTCTTTGATGCCAATAAAACATTAGATAACACACTATCAGCTCCAGAATTAAAACTGTAACCAAAGTGTTGTGATTTATGTGATGGAGATTGCAGTGATTAAAATTAGTAATGCATTGAGTATAGCTTTAAATGCTGAAACATTACTTAAAGAGGACTTTTCACCACGCCTGACAGGCCTGTTTTAATAGCTACATTTATTCCCCATGTAATAACAATTCTGGAACATCTATTCTTATGGCTCTGTGTTATGCCATTTCTTTATTATTTCTTCTAGAAGTTATGAATGAATTGCTATTAGCCTTCAATAAAGGTACAGAGGGGAGGTAACCAGTTGGGGGGGGGTGTACCTACACACCATCAGTACTGCCATTCAGTGCTGCCACTGTGCAGGTACACAACCCCAACTGGTTACCTCCCCTCTGTACCCTTACTGAAGGCTAATAGCAATTAATTCATAACTTCTAGTGCAAATAATAAAGGAATGGCACAACATGCAGACATAAGAATAGATGCTCCAGAATTGTTAGTATGTGGGGAATGCATGTAGCTATTAAAATATTCATGTCAGGAGTGGTAGAAAGGTCCTCTTTAACATCTTGGTTACAATACTCCATGTGGCAGTCTGACTGTCTGTGAGAATGAATTATCTGATAAAGATGGGGCTGATTCGCAATAATAAGAAGCTGAGTAGTATAGCTTTACATTTTACACACTAGCACAGGCAGTCAAAAATGGCAGTCAAATATGACAGGCATAACCAACCTCTCTGAGACAGCCTCAATAATTTTCGCAATGACACACTGACTGTTGTATCTCTGTGAAATAATTTTAAATCTAACTAGCTAGTGTCTAACTGTGAAAAAACCTCTCTGACACGAAATTTGCTGTATTATCTGTATTAAGATCTCTCTTTCCTCTTTCTTAACAGATGTCTGATCCCCCAAAGTACAAGTTCAATAAATATGTTTGGGCATGTGGGCATTACGAGCAAGCTCGTCACAATGGGGTTATGTAATCCTCCTTCTTTAGCTTCTCATTTTTCCTGTGTTCTGATAAGTGAAATAGAGAATGTCATTGTGTCATATTTTTGCAGATGAAGCCCAAAAACTTGACCAGATGCCTTTATCAGTGCTCTTAGTTTCCTTAACTGAACCATCCTTGCTGGACTAAAGGATAAAATTAGAGTAGAGCGAACCCGAACTGTATAGTTCGGGTTCTCACCAAATTTTGGGGTGGTCGGGACACGGACCCGGACCTGAACATTTTCAAAAAAGTTCGGGTTCAGGTCCGTTGTTAGGCGATTTCTTCCAGCTTACTGAAGGGCTGCACAGCAGCCAATCAGCTAGCATTTTGCTTCTTGCCCTAAGAAGCCATCACAGCCATGCCTACTAATGGCATGGCTGAGATTGGCCAAGTGCAGCATGTGACCCAGCCTCAATTTAGGCTGGAGTCACGTAGCGCCGCATGTCACTCTGCTCTGATTAGTGTAGAGATAGGATGCAGCTGCTGTGAGGGCGAGATTAACCAGGGAAAACTCAGCAAAAACACATAATGAAGTGATCGAGCTACAGCTGTGAATCATTTAATTGTTGCTAGTTAATTGTTCACTGGTTTTTAGGCTGCACAGAGCTTTTTTCTGTCACTTTTTTCTCGGGTGATCGACCGCCATTTTGTGTCTTGTGGTGCACCAGCACAAGCTGCCACCAAGTCCATCAATACATCAATACTAGGTTTTTTTTTCTATATCCTACATCAGGGGTTCGTCTGTGCTTATTGTCACCCCTAGAAACTCAGGATAGAAATTACTATATTTTATTAAGGGGTGAAATTCAATTGCCAATAGCAATCCCCTAAATCTGGTGTTCCAGCTGTGGCTAGCCAAGTGTAATACTGTATGCTGTCTGGCAAAGGATAGATTTTTTTCTGTGGTGAAATAAATTGCCAAAATAGCAATCCCCTAAATCTGGTGTTCCAGCTGTGGCTGGCTAAGTTTAATACTGTCAGGCAAAGGATAGATAATTTTCTGGGGTGAAATACAATTGACAAAATATCAATACCGTAAATCAGTGGTTTCAGCTGTGGCTGGCCAAGTTTAATAGTGTCTGGTAAAGGATATATTTTTTTCTGGCGTGAAATTCAATTGCCAAAATAGCAATACCGTAAATCAGTGGTTTCAGCTGTGGCTGGCCAAGTTGAATAGTGTCCGGCAAAGGATAGATTTTTTTCTGGGGTGAAATTCAATAGCCAAAATAGCAATCCCCTAAATCTGGTGTCCCAGCAGTGGCTGGCCAAGTTTAATAGTGTCCGGTAAAGGATTCATTTTGTTCTGGGGTGAAATTCAATTGCCAAAATAGCAATCCTCTAAATCAGTGGTTTCAGCTGTGGCTGGCCAAGTTTAATAGTGTGTGGCAAAGGATAGATTTTGTTCTGGCATGAAATTCAATTGCCAAAATAGCAATACCATTAATCAGTGGTTCCAGCTGTGGCTGGCCAAGTTTAATACTGTCCGGCAAAGGATAGATTTTAAATTGTTGGGTGAAATATTACTATTTTTGCCAGGTATAAACCCCTGCACTGCATAAGTGACAGGGAACTTACAATTGGCGGTTACATTCTTGCATGAAATAAAGCCTTTTTGGGCTGTGAAGCCAAAGGTAGTCGCCAATAACTGTTTTTTTATTTTTTTAAATAAATTAGTGTAGACCCCAAAACATTGGGAAAATATAAAAAATAAAACAAAGTGTAAGTGCATGGTAGTATAACAGTGGTTGGGTGAGGCCGGTATACATGTCTATTCTGCATAAGGTACAAACAAGTCCTGTGGGATCCATGCCTGGTTCTTTTTAATAAACAAAAGCTTGCCCACATTGTCTGTGATAATGCCACCAGCCATGCAAAACACATGTTTAGACAATACAGTGGCTGCAGGGTAGACCAGCACCTCCAAGGCGTAAAGGGCAACCTCAGGACATGTGCCCAATTTGATGACCCATCAGTTGAATAGGGCAGACCCAGTGGCGTAGCCAAAATTATAGGGCACCACAGCAAATTTTTGAATGGGGCCCCCCTCCCCAAGTAATTTTTGTGCAAACCCCTTCCTTTTATGCTGCAATGCCTGTGGCTACTAAAGATCGCTCTCTCGGACCAGGCCCAGCAGCTGTTCCATTCGCTTTCTACACTGTCTATACTGCCACTGTATATAATTTCATTGTATAATATTGTTAGTTCTCCTCCTCCTCCTGGATGGGCCCTTTCTAGGTCATGGCCCCAAAGCAGTTGCTGTAGCTATTTCCCTAGGCAGACCCATCAGACAGTACGTGTACTGTTCCACCATGTTGCTGAAATGCTGCCTCCTGCTAAGATTTTCCAGATCTGCTGGTGGTGCAGGTTGTTGTGGCGTGATGACAAAGCTTTTCCACATTTTGCCCATGCTAACCCTGCCTTCTGAGGTGTTGCTGGTGACCCAGCTGCATTGGCAAATTCTTCCTCTTCCTCCTCTGCCTTCACCTTGTGCTTCCACTGAGTCCCCGGTGTCAGGTGTGAATTCCATCAGCAGCGTGTCTACTAGAGGGCTCATTTTCCTATTACACTCCAGTGAGTGAATTAATGATGGCATGTTGTCCTTGTAACGGGGATGCAGCAGTGTGGCCACCCAGTAATCAGCACAAGTTAGAATGTGGCAGTAACTGGGCGGCCATTGCGCAGGCACTGCAGCATGTAGTCACTCATGTCTGTCAGGCTGGCCAGAGGCAAGGACAAGCTATCCTCTTTGAGGGAGGTATATCGTCTGTGTCCTCTGTATCCCCCAGCGTTCCTCCGACTCCTCTTCCTCATCCTCCAGAACTGTGCCCTGGCTGGACAATTGTGTTCCAGGCCAGGGCCTATGTTGGTGCAGATACCCACCCTCCGAGCCACTTGTATTTGTTTGGCCTTTAGTTAAGGATAAGGCGTGTATATAGTTTTGTTCCTTTATATGGTTAGTTTAGCTGCATTATAGTTTTTTTAATATGTTTTTAAGTAAATTTGTAAATAGTTTGTTAATGGATTGAGTGAAAGGAGGGGGGGGGGGGTGTTGAGTGTGTAGGGTGTGAGGCTGTTTGGGTTTATTTCCCATCCGCTTTCTACACTGTCTATACAGCCACTGTATATAATTTAATTGTATAATACTGTTGAGGGGGCCCTGACAAAGTCTTTTAGTTCTCCTCCCCCTCCTCCTCCTAGATGGGCCCCTTCTAGGTCAGGGACCCAACACAGTGTGTTTCCCATGCTTCCCTGTAGCTACGCCCCTGGGAAAACCCATCAGTCAGTACGTGTACTCTTCCACCATGTTGCTGAAATGCTCATCCTACTCATCCTCCTCATCCTACAGAACTGTGCCCTGGCTGGACAATTGTGTTCCAGGCCAGGGACTATGTTGGTGCAGGAACCCACCATTCGAGCCACTTGGATTTCACTGGCCTTAAGTTGAGCATGAGGCGTGTATATAGTTTTGTTTGTTTATATAGTAAGTTTAGCTGCATTATAATTATTTTAATATGTTTTTAAGAAAATTTGTAAATAGTTTGTTAATGGCTTGAGTGAAAGGGGGGGGGGGGGTGTTGTGTGTGTTTAATTAACTGAATTGATTTTCACTGTCTGGTGTTTAGGAATTTCTGCACCCCAAAATCAGAACATGTGGCAGGCAGGGGATGTGTGTCAAACCGGCTAGGCCCAGACCTGCTAGTATATTTCGCCCATTAGTGCACAACACCAGACCGGGCTGGAGGCTCAGTGGCACAAACCAATGGTCGGTCTGTTGTTCCATGCCTGTCCACAGCTCCTGCGCGGTGCGGGGTTTGTCCCACAAACACACAAGTTTTAAAACAACCTGCTGTCGTTTCCTCCTGGCTGTGCTGCTATGGGTGGTGAAGGTGTTATGCTGAGTCATCCACTCAGCGTAACACCTTTACCACCCACAGCAGCACAGCCAGGGGAACAGCAGGTTGTTTTAAAACATGTGTGTTTGTGGGACAAACCCCGCATGGAGCAGGAACTGTGGACAGGCATGGAACAACAGATCGACCATTGGTTGGTGCCACTGAGCCTCCTCCCAGGAGGAGGTAGAGGAGGAGGAATCCGAGTAGGAGGAAGAGGAGGAGGTAACAGGATACAAAGAGAAATGCCCAGCAATCCTCAGGGGCGGAAGGACATTCGCAAAAATGCTATCCGCCTTTGGGCCAGCCGCTACATTTACCCAATGTGTTGTTGGTAAAGTGGACTTTGCCACAGATAGCGTTGTGCAGTGCACACTTGATTTTGTCCACAACTTGGTTGTGCAGGGAAGGGATGGCTCGCCTGAAAAAGTAGCGGGCGGCTGGGATACACGTACTGTGGGACAGCCACCGCCATAAGGTTTTTAAAACTGTCCACCAGACAGAATGACAGCATTTCAAAGGACCAGGAAGTTTGAAATAAGGCATTCAGAGCCATGGGTAGGGGGTACTTCCTCTTTCTATTTCTTTTTCTCTCCAGTGTTTGGGAGATGGACAGCTGGGATTTGGTGGACCATGGGATTTGGTGGAGATGCTTGGTGACAATGACAGATGTGGTGTCGTTGCTGCCACATCCTCTGTTTGACGGGTGACAGGTGCCACTGTTACTCACTTGGGCTCAAGTTTAGAATGTTTATTTATTATTTTTATGTATTTTATTTTAATTCATTTCCCTATTTACATATGTTTGCAGGGCATTTACCTACATTTTGCTGCCTTTTGCAGCCCTCTATCCCTTTCCAGGACTATTTTATAGCCATTTAAGTTCCCAAAAGTTTGGGTCCCCATTGACTTCAACCCGAACTTTTTTGCGAAGTTCGGCCGAACGTCTCGAACCCGAACATCCAGGTGTTCGCTCAACTCTAGTTAAAATCTATCACTGTTTCACATTTGCGTTTAAAGAGATCCGGCAGGCTGTTCAGGCAGGGAACACACTGCCGGCATTGTCGGAAGCAAATTCATCGCTATCCAGCCTCATTCACTATAATGGGAACCAGCGACGATCCGGCAGCAAACGGGCAAATATGCAGAGAAGCTGGTGACCAAGAAATACAGCTGCACTCAGGGGTTTTCGTCAGACTGCTTCTCAGCATGTTTACCGGTTTGCAGCCTTATCTATGCAGGTCCCCATTATAGTGAATAGGGCTGGCTGATGTCAGTTAGCAGTCATCTCCGGACATCTCCAGCAGTCTACTCCCCTGCCAAAACAGCCTGATGGAGATAATAAACACATATGTGAAAGAAGCCTAACAAAGTAGTATGCTTAAAAATGTACTACTTTATTTTTAGTTCCATATTTACTTTATTTTGTTATGATGCTGAACACAGGTAATACAGTATACATCAATAGTTAATTCCATCATTTTCTGTTCTGCCTGTCTTATACAGAAAAAGACTATGAAAGACTAAAGGCCATTGACCTTTCAATTTAATGGTCACTGGGAAGAATGCATGACAGAAGGGAAAAATAGTTGTGATGGCTGCTGGACTTCATTTGACAGTTAATAAAACCCATCAAGTGTACATTATGTTAGATTAACCAAGATCTGGATTCCACATGACAACTGATTATTATTAAAGGCAAATGGAGGATATTTTCAAATACACCCTGGAGTGATTCATGCTAAAATATGTATGGCAAACTCTTGAATGTCAAGGACACTTTAGCTACGTGTAATGAAAAAATGCATGCAATGTGTAGTTTAGACACTACTGTATACACCTCCAAGGACTTGAACATCACAACTAATGTTATTGGAAACTGTCATTCCCTAGTACGAGTGCAACTGCTCAGTAAATATTTATGAACAACTGGCAATGAAACAAAAAAGAAATGCTTAGAACAAGAATTCTTCTTCAGTCTGCACACGTACATAAAAGAGCACAATGCTCAAGTGTGAGCTTCTAATTATGCTCATAAAAGAGCCTTCGGATTATTATATTCAAATAAAAACTAAATTAGAACTTTCGCTAAAAATAATACAAGTGTAAGATGTTTATTAACTCTAAAATGGGGGATAAAAACTCTCTTAATTGTAGTATCCATCTATTAATATAATTGCTTGTAAAAGCCTGTTGAATACACTACTAAAAGTTTCAAAATTAAACAGAGATGTTGAACATAGCAAGATGCAGAACTATTATATGCATTTGTGGGTAACGTTCATAAACTACATACTGATATTTTATGCTAGTTTTAGGCCTCATGCATATAGCAGAGCCATTTGCATAGTGCCTCTAACTATATGAGGGCCCTGTTTTGCCTTAGAGACTATGTTTGAGGAATGTCGAATGTCACAATTTATTTTTTCCTTCCAAATTAAACAGATGAAAATCTGCATGTTCCGTTATATTAACTTGGAGGCATAGGGAGGAACAGTAGGGGGTACATGCACTTGTATAAAACAACAGTATTATGACTGTGTGCATGGGGTCTTACCTTAAAGTATAGATCAGGTTAAATAAACACCTAACTTAGAAATGAATGCTCAAAAGAAATACTGTATGCAGCATTTTCTGCAAGATGGAAGATGAAGGAGTCAACGATTGATGGAGAATAAGCAGATTACTATTAAACAGGGGGACAAAGGGGTTGCAGTTGCGGTGATGGATAGTGATGAGCGGCATAGACAATATTCGTTTTCGCAATATTTTGCAAATTTTTTGCATAATATTCGCAATAAATTTGCAAATTCTGGAATTCGCGATCTCCAGTCATTATTTTCACGGTTGTGCAAATTCGCACTAATGATGCACATATTTTTTTGCTCAATACATGCAACTTCACATTTTATCATGTCTGAGTATATAATACTGATTGGTGCACGAAGTAGTGTTGTGACATCACAGCACTGTGTCTAACACAGACACTAATCCCTATCACACACAATTATTTCTATCACACTAC
Organism: Bufotes viridis; assembly: GCA_033119425.1. Taxonomy (NCBI): domain Eukaryota; kingdom Metazoa; phylum Chordata; class Amphibia; order Anura; family Bufonidae; genus Bufotes; species Bufotes viridis. Next base: position 129,716,253 of record CM065593.1, on the reverse strand, counting down.
CTAACACCCTGCACTGGAACCTATCAGCTACACTATATCACTATCTAACCTACACTGACTATCTCCCACTAACTATCTGTATTATATATATATATGAGCTAACTATCTAATGTAATTAAATAAGGATCCAGATGAAATCACAGAGCACAGCAATGTCACTGCTCTCTCTCTCAGGACTGCAAAAAACAGCAGAAAATGGCTGCTGGGGAGTTTCCTATGTAGTAAAGGGGTAGGCAACTTTCCTATTGATTGCTAGGGATGTTGCTAAGCTCTGATAAAGATATTGAAGCCTTCTCTTTGGCCCACAAGCAAGAAGCAGTAGTACTGATGAAAAAAAACAAAAAAAAAACTAGAATATTTGAGATTACGAATATGTAGCACTATATTCTAGATTTTCGCAAATTCTCAAAGATTGGAATATTTGCGATCAACACTAGTGATGGATACATCGAAGTGCAAAAGGGAGGTACAGAGACAGTTGGATGATGGGGAGGCATATACCAAATTGAGTAAGGATCCTAAGTTTGAAATTAAGAGAGAAATAGAGGAAAAAGTAAACAATGCTTGTGAGAGGGGGATTATTGATAGAGATCTGGCTAGATTTCTTATTGTTGAGAATCCTATTAAACCAGTATTATATATGCTCCTGAAGATACATAAAGATTTAAAGGATCCCCCTGGCAGACCTATTGTGTCTGGTACCGGTAACATTTTTAGTCCAATAGCTATTTTTTTTTTTATAAAGTACTTGTTTTGCCACAGCTGCGCCCTCTTATGTCAAAGACACTTCTGATTTATTTTTTTTTACAGAATTAAAAGATGTTGTATTCATAAATGGATACTGTTTGGTAACATTTGATGTCACATATCTGTATATGTCCATTAAACATGAAGCAGGTTTGGATGCCGTCGATGTGGTGTTGGCCGACTAGGGGTGTGCTCCAGCCTGTGCATGGCTGATCCTCGGACTGTTGGAGGTTGTCCTCGGCAGGAATTATTTACTCTTTAGGGACCACCTCTATTGGCAGAGGAAGGGCGCAGCGATGGGATCGAACGTGGCCCCGACTTATGCCAATATCTTTATGGCACAGTTTGAGGATCGGCATGTGTACAGGTCTAAATATGGGGAGCACATCCTGAGTTTGTGGCACTACATCGACAATATCTTTGTGATATGGAAGGGTAATGAGACGACTGTGGAAGACTTTTATGAATATCTAAACCATTGTATGGAGGGTCTGACTAAATCACAACAGTCAATTCAGTTTTTGGATGTTTGGGTAAATATAGAAGAAGGGGTGATTAAGACTGATATTTTTGTTAAACCGACAGATAGAAATAATATGTTATACTACTGGAGCAATCACGCAAAACATATGATTGATTCTTTCCCATGGAGTAAACTTTTGAAAGTAAGGTGGTTTGTGTCAGATGAAAAGAAATTACAGACGAGAGTTGATGAGATATGTGCCCGATTTGCTCAACGGGGATATCCAGATGGCCTCTTACGCAGATTGGATCGATGAAAAAAGATGGTCAGACATTTCTTGTTAAACCTAAAAAAGGAAATTTTCAATGTTTGGGATGTTGTAATTGTGGAAATTTGTTAAAAGGTGATACATTTACCCATCCCTACAGTGGAGAGTAGTGATGATCAAGCATTCTTGGCCTAATATCTGTTCAGCTCGAGCATCGCTATGCTCGTCACATGGCGGTACTCCGCCCCGCACGTTTCAGGGGTTTTAAGCAGCCAATAAAGGTGTAGGTAAGTACTGCCCTCACTGTAATGCCAGTAGCCATGTTGGCTGCTGGCATTACAGTGATTGGCTGGCCGGAACACGGTTATATAGCACCCAATGACACTTGCTCGGATCAGTCATAGGTAGGGAGAGCAGAGAGTATTAAGGGAAAGACAGTGTATGGAGCCATTTTCACAGTTTTTATTCAGAAAAATCTTTTCCAAGACCCAAAAGTCATTTTACTGTGTGTGTGTGTGTGTTTTAGAGCAGCAATCTATTTAGCTGTTGCAGTCTCAGGGACAGTGCTTCGGTAGGGACAGATAGTGCACGGAGGGACATTTGCTGTTTTTACTACCAAAAGCTTTTCATAGACCCCAAAATCCTTTTAAGGACTACTGTGTGTGTTTGACAGAAGCCAGATATTTTTAGTGTATACCTATTAGTGAAATATACTGTACATCATCAGCACACTGTGTCTTTAATAATCTGGACCACACCTAGTGTCCATAATCTGTGGTGTTCTGTAACCAATGGTCTAGAACATCTGTAAACAGTGTCTGTATTACAAATTCCAATAATCTGGGCCACATCTAGAGTCCATAATCTGTGGTGTTCTGTAACCAATAGTGTAGAACATCTGCAAACAGTGTCTGTATTACAATTTCCAATAATCTGGGCCTAATATAGTGTCCATATTCTGTGGGTTTCTGTGACATATACTGTCCTGCATCCGAAAACTGTGTCTTTAGCGGACAGTAAAGCAATCCGCACCACATCTAGTGACAAAACCATCAATATGAAGAAGGTGAGCACTAAGAGATAGGGAAGTGGGCGTAATGCTGATGGTGCACGCAGAGGCCGTGGCCTTGGGTGCAATGAAACTGTGCCTGCTGCCAGTGCACCAGAAGAAAATAAATCCACCATACCCAGCTTCATGTCCAACTTAGCTGGGCTGCGTAGGACAACACTGTCCAGGTCGGACCAGTGCAAACAGTTTGTCTGTTGGATTGCAGAAGATATTGCTTCCAGTCGCTTAAGCACCATCCTCTCGTCCAGTCTCTGTAGCCAAGAGTCTGGTCAACCAAATCCTCACTCTGATCGTCCTTCCTCCCACCATGGAGAGGCTTGCCAAATGAGTGATCCCACACTCTGATAATCCAAGGAGCTCTTTCCAGCGCCACTATTAGATTTGGCCCTCTCGCCTAGTGCCCTTGAAGAAGGAGGTGAACTGCAATAATTTGTTCACGAGGTGGATGATGATGAGACACAGTCACTGACCCAACATGGGAAGGTGAAAAGCCGAGCAAGGACAGCAGTACAGAGGGGGAGGGATCCGCAGCACCACAACAGTGTGCAATAGGCAGTGGGGTTTCAAAAGGGAGAAGTCGGCCCACAACAAACAGGCTTGCAACCGTTGCACCGAGCACCCCGATGCGTAAATCTACCTTGCCAAAGGGTAGGTGTTCTGCAGTATGGCGCATTTTTAAGAAAAGTGCAGACAACAAATGAGTGTTAGTTTGCAACCTGTGCTGTACCAAAATGAGCCGGTGCGTGAACACTAGCAACCTCACCACCACCAGCATGATCCGCCAAATAGTATCCAAGCACCCTAATAAGTGGGCCAAACACCTGGGTCCACAATCTGGGTCCGCGGGTCACACCACTGCCTCCTCTTCCCCTGTGTTACACACTGCTGGCCAATCCCCTGTCGAAGGCGCAGGCCCAGATGCCCCACGCCCTGCACCTGGACCTTCGTATGAACCGCCTGCAACAAAATCCACTTCCCCAGCGAAGCATCCAAATGTCGATAACACAGGCATTTGAATGCAAGCACAAATACCCACCCACCCACCCTCAAGCTATAGCACTAAATGTGCAACTTTCGAAATTACTGACCCTTGAAATGTTGCCATTTAGGCTTGTGGACACTGAGGCCTTCTGAGGCCTGATGTCGGCGGCCGTCCCTCGGTACGCAGTCCCCAGCCGCCACTATTCTTCACATTGTGCCATGCCCGCCTGGCATCCCACCGACAGAAGAGGAGGATGAGAAGATGGAGAGTCATCCTGATGTCGACATCGACGTCTTGCCTGTTGGTATTCTGGCACTCATGGCTGACTTCATGTTAGTCTGCCATTCCCGCGACCCTCGCGTTATACGCATTTTAGATAACACGGATTACTGGGTGTTCTCCCTTCTCGACCCCCGCTACAAAGAGAACTTCTTATCTCACATTCCTGGTGGAGAGGACGAGTAAGATGGTGCAATACCAGAAGGTACTTTTTGAGAGATTGCTCCAAAATTTTCCATCTGACAACACGGCCGGCAGAGTTCGTACTTCCTTAGTCAACCGAGGAAGGGAGACAAGGGGAACACACAGCAGTTCCAACAAAGGCAGGGCAACACTCTCCAAGGCATGGGACACATTCATGACTCCCCTCCAGCAACCTCACCCTGAAGCACGGCCTAGTGCTACAAGAAGGGAAAAGTTTTGGAAGATGGTAAAGGAATACATAGCAGACCGTTTCAGCATCCTAAATGATCCCTCAGTGCCTTACAAGTACTGGGTGTCCAAGCTGGACACGTGGCACAAACTTGCGCTCTACGCATTGGAAGGGCTGGCCTGCCCTGCTGCCAGCGTTTTGTGTGAGCGTCTATTTAGTTTTGCTGGTGGCATTATAACAGATAAGCGTAACCGCTTGTCCACTGACTTCTCAACCCCACCAGAGAAGAACTGAGCTGATGATGAACATAAAGGCATTTTCAATCTATCATTTATAATGTACTCAAGTACTCAATCTACTGTAGTGTATTCCCATGCACCTTTTCCACCACAAAAAAGAGTATATGGTTAATTCTTGTTTTCTCCTCTTTCTCATCCTCCTCATCCAGATTGTATATATTCTCTCCACTCTAATTACTTTATAGGATCAGCTCAACTGCAAGCCCTCAACTCAAATTGTGCCTCTTGCTTGTAATTTTTGGCAGCACTTGCACTTTATATACAATTGAATATACAGGAAAGAATGTTTCTAACAATTTTTCATGTGAAATTGTTTTTTTTTTTTTGGGGGGGGCGGGGGTTTGTGTGTAATTTTGTCAGTCTGTGAAAGTGGCGTAAAACTCGGACAACATGGTTCCCAGCAGTGACCTGGGAGTCCAATATGGGATTGCTTAATTCTGAATACAGCTACATCCCCAGTTATAAGAGGATGTGCACACTTATGCAACCAAATTATTTTAGTTTTTTTGTTTTCTTCCCTCCACCTAAAAGATTTCAGTTTGTTTTTCAATTGAGTGGTTCACATTATAGGTCACATTAGAGGTGGAAAAAGTTCTGAAATTATTTATCTTTGTCTCATTTTTTTACAGCGCAGAAACCTGACATTTTAACAGGGGTGTAGACTTTTTATATCCACTGTACATGCATATCGGATTATGTGGTGTACATAATACAGTGCCCCTGTAGCTTGATTTATGTGGGAGAAATAATTATGGAGATCAGAGAGAGGATCAATAAACATAAAAGTAGAATCAGGAAAGAGGTTATGGAACTACGAATTCCAAAACATTTTAAAGAAAAGGGACATTCTGTTTACCAATTGAGTTTTAGGGTTATTGACTCTGTACACCCTCTTCGTAGAGCTGGTGACAGGGAAGTCCTATTGCGTAAGAAGGAGCTGAAATGGATTCATACCTTCAAGCATTACAGCCAAGAGGGTTAAATATAGAATCCAATGTAAGTCAACCTTAGCAACTAAGGGATTCCCTTTTTCTTTAGGATATGTGTTTTTATGGGGGTATTACTTTAATGTTTTTAACCACTTTTAGGTGATACAGTAAGTTCCATATATATTTGGACAGAGATGACATTTTTCTAATTTTTCTAAGGTTTGTCCCCCAAACACATGAGTTTGAAAACCGGCTGCTGACATTTACCCCTGGCTGTGCTGAAGTTAGTGGTGAAGGTCTTTCGCTGAACAGATGAGGAGGTGGTAGAAGAGGAGGAGGAGGAAGCGGAGTAGGAGGAGGAGGGAACAGGAGCCAAAGAATAATGCCCTGCGATCCTCGGTGGTGAAAGGACATGCGCCAAACCGCTTTCCGCCTCAGCCAAGCCCCCACTTCATTTACCATTTTGTGCAGTTAGGGAGATATAGTTTCCCTGCCCGTGCTTACTGGTCCAAGTATCTGTGGTTATGTGGACCTTGCCACAGATGGCGTTGCGCAGTGCGCACTTGATTTTTTCCACCACTTGGTTGTGCAGGGAAGGATAGGCTCACCTGAAAAAGTAGTGGCGGCTGGGAATGACATACTGTGGGACAGCCACCACCATCAGCTGTTTAAAACAGTCCGTCTCTACCAGACGGAATGACAACATTTCAAAAGCCAGTAATTTTGAAATGCTGGCATACAGGACCAGGGATCGAGGGTGGGTAGGTGGATATTTTCTCTTTCTCTCCAGTGTTTGGGAGATGGAGGCTGAACGCTTGTGGGTGACATGGTAAAGATACTTGGTGATGATGACGGAGGTGGTGGTGTTGGTGGCGCATCCTCTGTTTTCTGTGACTCCAGAAGTGGAGGAAGAGGCAGAGACAGCAGCAGAAGAGGAAGCAGGAGGAGCCTGAGACCTTTTTTGGTTTTTAAGGTGTTTAATCCACTGCAGTTCGTGCTGTGCATGTAGATGCCTGGTTATGCAGGTTGTGCTCAGGTTTAGAACGTTTATGCCTCGCTTCAGGCTCTGATGGCACAACGTGCAAACCACTTGTGTCTTGTCATCAGGACATTGTCTGAAGAACTGCAACTTCAATGAACTTGGAGCTGGCTTTGGTGTGCTAGGTCCCTGGCTGCGGTGGGCAGTAGCAGGCGTACTGTCTCGGGGTCGGCCGCTCCGCTTTTGTAGCCTGCTCCCTCTTTTGCTGTGCTGTTTCCTCTGTGCGACCACCGCCTCTTCCTCAGATCTGCACACGTCACTAGCATGAACTTGAGTCCAGTTGGGGTCTAGGACCTCATCGTCCTCTACATCATCTTCCACCCATTCTTGACCCCTGCCCTCCTCGTCGGTCTGCACACTGCAGAAAGCCGCAGCAGTTGACACCTGTGATTTTGTCATCATCAGAGACATGCTGCGGTGGTATTCCTATGTCCTCATCCTGCAACATAAGTGGTTAGGCATCAGTGCATTCAATGTCTTCCACTTCTGGGGAAGGGCTATGTGGATAGCCCGGGAAACTGTGCCAGCAGAGTCATCAAAAAGCATAGGAGTCTGCAGCATGACTTGGAGCTCAGGCTGTTTGGCTGCTTTGGAAGGGGGTGAGGTGAAAGACTCATGGGCATGGGCTGCAGGAGTGGCATTCGGGCCTACCAAATAACATGTTTTAGCATGTTTTATCGCCTACTCGCACTTGGGGAAGTTGTTTCACTTGGACCTCTAGCTGGCACAGAATGGCCACGTCCTCTCCCAGCAACAGAAGCTCAACCAACACCACCACAAACATGTCCACGTCCCTTATTTGATGTTCTCCTTATTATTTGCGTTCATCCACCAAACTAACAGATGGTTTATCTCAGATGTCAGTTTAACTGCCAAAAGTCAACAATTAAGTTCACTAACAGTAAGGCAGTGCCCGGGTCATAAACAGAATAAATTTCTTTAGGTCAGACAACAGTGTAACGGAGCAATTCAATACAATTACTTCATTATCAACAAACCAACAATGTAACAGCAGAGGTTAAAGGTTTAATTTGACTGTCAGAAATGAGGAGACCACAGAATGGCAAGGTGACATAGTGTGGAGGTGCCAGCAGCAGCAGCAGCAGCAGCAGCAGCAGCATGAGAATGGCACAGAGTGGCCCAGTGATTTAGTGATGAGTTAGCAGTAGCAGGAGGAGGCCACAGAGTGGCCCAGTGACATAGTGTTGAGTTAGCAGCAGCATGAGGAGACCACAGTGTGGCCCAGTGACATAGTGTTGAATTACCAGCAGCATGAGGAGACTACAGAGCAGCAAGGTGACATAGTGTGGCGGTAGGAATAGCATGAGGAGGCAACAGAGTGGTCCAGTGACATAGTGTTAAATTAGCAGCAGCATGAAGAGGCCACAGAGTGGCCCAGTGACATTGTGTTGATTTAGCAGCAGCATGAGGAGACCACAGAGTAGTAAGGTTGAAATAGTATGGAGGTAGCAGCAGCATGAGGAGACCACAGAGTGGTCCAATGATATAGTGTTAAATTAGCAGCCGCATGAGGAGGCCACAGAGTGGTCCAATGACATAGTGTTAAATTAGCAGCAGCATGAGTAGGCCACAGAGTGGCCCAGTGACATCATGTTGAATTACCAGCAGCATGAGGAGACTACAGAGTAACAAGGTGACATAGTGTGGAGGTAGGAGTAGCATGAGGAGGCAACAGAGTGGTCCAGTGACATAGTGTTAAATTAGCAGCAGCATGAGGAGGCCACAGAGTGGCCCAGTGACATTGTGTTGATTTAGCAGCAGCATGAGGAGACCACAGAGTAGCAAGGTGACATAGTGTGGAGGTAGCAGCAGCATGAGGAGACCACAGAGTGGCCCAATAATATAGTGTTGAATTAGCAGCAGCAAGATGAGGCCACAGACTGTCAAAGTGACATTGTGTGGAGGTGGCAGCAGCAGCAGCATGAGGAGGCCACAGACTGGCAAAGTGACATAGTGTGAAGGTGGCAGCAGCAACAGCATGAGCAGGCCACAGAGTGGCACAATGACAGAGTGAGGTGGTGGTAGCAGCAGCACGAGGAGGCCACAGACTGGCAAGATGACATAGTGTTGGATTAGCAGCAGCATGAGGAGGCCACAGAGTGGCAAGGTGACATAGTGTTTAGGTGGCAGCAGCGGCAGCATGAGGAGGCCACAGAGTGTCACAATGATAGAGTGTGGAGGTGGCAACTGCCAATAAATAAACAAAATGCAAAACAATATATGTGGAACCATATCTGAAAACACCTAAATAATTAAAGGCACTCAAATTACAGTAAAAAAAACAACTATATTTTTATTAAATCCTCCAAAAAGAGGTGAGAAGAAGCACATCTGCGAAATGTATGTTGGGTCTTGGCTCTCTACACACTGGTTTGTATAGTTATGTTTTGATCTCTTGTCTGCCCTGCTATGGCTTCAGGATTGTTGCATGTTTTTCAGTGGTAGATTGGTAATTGTGCTGACTATATGGTGTTTTTCTACACCATGCGTATCTCCCACTAGGGATTTATTATACTTCTATTATTGGAATGTCAGCTTCACATCTCCCACTGAATACATGTTGTAACATATGATAACACTATGGTATTCACATACTGAATGCATATTAGCGGTGTGGCACATTCATTGTCTCCCCTACTGTTGGCTGTTTAACATATTTTTGAATTGGAGGATTAGGGTGTTATTTTCTATGTATGGCTCATTCAGCCTGTTGGCATATACTGTATTTGGAACCCCGGGCTAAACCACGTCATCTATAGCCACCATTGGGGGTATCATACTTACCTTAATGATTCCAGTTTATGTGGGGAGGGCTTTTTTTTTCATTTCATAGCACCTTTCACAAGGTGCGTGGAGGTAGCAGTAGCAGCATGAGGAGGCCACAGACTGGCAAGATGATATACTGTAGAGGTAGCACCAGCAGGAGCATGAGTACGCCTGAGACTGGCAAGGTGACATAGTGTGGAGGTGGCAAGTGCAGCAGCTTGAGGAGGCAACAGAGTGGCACAATGATAGAGTGTGGAGTTGGCAGCAGCATAAGGAGACCACAGAGTGGCACAATGACAGAATGGGGAGGTATTAGCAGCAGCATGAGAAGGCCACAAACTGGCAAGGTGACATAGTGTAGAGGTGGAAAAAGCAGCATGAGGAGGCAACAGACTGGCAAAGTGACATAGTGTAAAGGTGTCAGTAGTGGCATAAGGAGGCCACAGAGTGGCACAATGACAGAGTGTGGAGATTGCAGCAGCAGCATAAGGAGACCACAGAGTACCACAATAACAACGTGTGGAGGTGGCAGCAGCCTGAAGAGGCCACAGAGTGACAAGGTGACATAGTGTGGAGTTGGCAGCAGACACAGCAGCATGAGGAGGCCACAGATCCTGGCAGATCCATGCCTATTTCATCTTGACAAAGGTCAGTCTCTCCACATTTTAGGTGGACAGGCGAGTTCTCCTTGGGGTAACTATGGCCCCCACCGCACTAAACACCCACTATGATGCCACAATAAAGGCTAGGCAAGTCAGATTTCCAGGACAAACTCGTTAGTTACGGCCACAAATCCAGTTTGTCTGCCCAGTAACCCAGTGGATCTTCAATGTGGGGTGGCGGGGTGCTGTCCAAGTATGCCACCACCTGCTGGATCAAGTTCTGCTCCAGGTCTAGCTGCTGCTGCTGGTGAGTAGTTTTTTTCACTGGGCAGGTTAAGAAAGCTGCTCATCATCGACTCTATACTCCAGCTGCTGCTGAGGGAGCTGGTACAGCTTGTACCTCCCCCGACTCTCCCCCCCCACCATAGCAACCATGGCAGTGGAACGAGAATGGCCTTCCCGGTCGGACCTGCGAGAGGATGGACAATGGCGCAGATAATCAGCAGCGGACAACTAACCACAAAGAATGTCTTTATAGTAGTTCAGTTTGTATTCCCTCTCAGCGGGTGTAAAAAAGGCCTCCATTTTTGACCGGTAGTGAGGGTACAACAAGGTGGAGAGCCAGAAGTCTTCCCTCTGCCTAATGGTAACAATTCGACTGTCACTACCCAAGCAAGTGAGCATGCAGCGGACAATTTTCGCAAGTGACTCAGAGAGACTCCCTGCCTTCATTTCCACTGCATACTCCCACAGTGTGCCTGGGTCATCTGCCTCATCTTTCTCATCTACCTCTTGCTCCTCTGGCTGCTCCTGCTCCTCCTCTCCTGTCACCTGGGTAGAAAAAGCACTCATTTCGCTACACATTGCTTCTGCTCCAATGTCATCCTCATCCTCCCCCAGTTTAGCCCCCACAGGGCTCATCTGGCCATGAGATATAGGTGCCATGTCTCCAGTCTCCTGACTAGAGATGTCGCGAGCATAAAATTTTCTGTTCACTATCGGCGAACGCGAATCTACGCAAATGTTCGCGAACGGGCGAACAGGGTGAACCACCATAGACTTCAATAGACAGATGAATTTTAAAACTCACAGGGACTCTTTCTGGCCACAATAGTGATGGAAAAGTTGTATCAAGGGGACTAACACCTGGGCTGTGGCATGCCAGAGGGGTGTCCATGGCAAAACTCCCATGGAAAATTACAAAGTTGACGCAGAGTGTGGTAAGTTGAATTCGCAATACGATTAATATAACCTGCATTAATCGCATTGCAAATTCAACTTAGAGCTGGGTTCCTAATGGTTGTATTGCTAGAATATAACAAAGATTGAGAATATAGTGCAATATTCTCAATCTTCGTTATATTCTAGCAATACAACCATTAGGAACCCAGCTCTAAGTTGAATTCGCAATGTGATTAATACAGGTTATATTAACCCCTTAAGGACTCAGCCCTATTTCACCTAAAGGACTCGGCCATTTTTTGCAAATCTGACCAGTGTCACTTTATGTGGTGATAACTTTAAAACGCTTTTACTTATCCAGGCCATTTTGAGATTGTTTTTTCGTCACATATTGTACTTCATGACACTGGTAAAATTTAGTCGAAAAAATTTATTTTTATTTATAAAAAAATATCAAATTTACCAAAAATTTGGAAAAATTAGCAATTTTCCAAGTTTCAATTTCTCTACTTCTATAATACATAGTAATACCGCCCAAAAAAGTTATTGATTTACATTCCCCATATGTCTACTTCATGTATCAATCATTTTGGAAATGCCATTTTATTTTTTGGGGACGTTACAAGGCTTAGAAGTTTAGAAGCAAATCTTGAAATTTTTCAGAAATTTTCAAAAACCCACTTTTTAGGGACCAGTTCAGGTCTGAAGTCACTTTGTGAGGCTTACATAATAGAAACCATCCAAAAATGACCCCATTCTAGAAACTACACCCCTCAAGGTATTCAAAACTGATTTTACAAACGTCATTAACCCTTTAGGTTTCCCACAAGAGTTAATGGCAAATGGAGATAACATTTCAGAATTTAGATTTTTTGGAAAATTTTCCGTTTGAATCCATTTTTTCCAGTAACAAAGCAAGGGTTAACAGCCAAACAAAACTCAATTTTTATTGCCCCGATTCTGTAGTTTTCAGAAACACCCCATATGTGGTCGTAAACTGCTGTATGGCCATACGGCAGGGCACAGAAGGAAGGGAACGCCATATGGTTTTTGGAAGGCGGATTTTGCTGGACTGGATTTTTGACACCATGTCCCATTTGAAGCCCCCAGATGCACCACTAGAGTAGAATCTCCAAAAAAGTGACTCCATCTAAGAAACTACACCCCTCAAGGTATTCAAAACTGATTTTACAAACTTTGTTAACCCTTTAGGTGTTCCACAAGAGTTATTGGCAAATGGAGATGAAATTTCGGAATTTCTATTTTCTGTTACCTTGCCTCAAAAAAAGTGTAATATAAAGCAACCAAAAATCATATTTACCCTAAAATAATACAAACAAAACTGCCAACTTATCCCGTACTTTCCAAAATGGGGTCACTTTTTTGGAGTTTCTACTGTAGGGGTGCATCAGGGGGCTTCAAATGGGACATGGTGTCAAATAACCAGTCCAGCAAAATCTGCCTTCCAAAAACCATATGGCGTTCCCTTCCTTCTACGCCCTGCCGTTTGGCCATACAGCAGTTTACGACCACATATGGGGTGTTTCTGCAAACTAGAGAATCGGGACAATATATATTTAGTTTTGTTTGGCTGTTAACCCTTGCTTTTTTTACTGGAAAAATTGATTAAAATGGAAAATTTGCAAAAAAATAGCTATTTTCGGACCGTTTTTATTTTTTGTTATTTACATCGTTGAACTGACAGGTTAGATTGTGTGCTATTTCTATAGAGCAGGTTGCTACGGACGCGGCAATACCAAATATGGCTACTTTTTGGGGGGTTTTGTTTCAGTTTTACATAATAAAGCATTTTTGAAAAAAATGATTTTTTTAGTGTCTTCACATTCTGAAAGCCATATATATATTTTTTTTTTGGGCGACTGTCTTATGTAGGGGCTCATTTTTTGCGGGATGAGATGGCGGTTTGATTGGAACTATCTTGGGGTGCATATGACATTTTGGTCGCCTGCTATTACACTTTTGTGATGTAAGGTGACAAAAATGGCTCTTGACACCGTATTTTTTTTTTTTTTGTGTTCACCTGAGGGGTTCGGTGATGTGTTATTTTTATAGAGCAGGTTGCGACGGACGCGCCGATACCAAATATGTATACTTTTTATTTATTTATTTAAGTTTTACACAATATTATCATTTTTAAAACAAAACAAATCATGTTTTAGTGTCTCCATAGTCTGAGAGCCCTATTTTTTTTTTTTTTGGGGGTGATTGTCCTATGTGGGGTATCATTTTTGCGGGATGAGATGACGGTTTGATTGGCACTATTTTTGGGTGCATATAACTTTTTGATCGCTTGCTATTACAGTTTTTGAGATGTGAGGTGACAAATGTTTTTTTACATTGTTTTTATTTTATTTTTTAACAGTATTTACCTGAGGGGTTAGATAATGTGATATTTTTATAGAGCAGGTTTTTACGGACGCGGCGATACATAATATGTATACTTTTTATTTATTTATTTTACTTTAACACAATAATAGCATTTTAGAAAATAAAAATTATGTTTTAGTGTCTCCATAGTCTGAGAGCCATATTTTTTTATTTTTTTGGGCGATTGTCCTATATAAGGACTCATTTTTTGCGGGATGAGATGGCGGTTTTATTGGTACTATTTTGGGAGGCATACGCCTTTTTGATCACTTGGTATTACACTTTTGTGATGCAAGGTGACAAAAATGGCTTTTACACCATTTTTTGTGATTTTTTACGGTATTTGCGTGAGGGGTTAGGTCACGTGATATTTTTATAGAGGAGATTTTTACGGACGCGGCAATACCTAATATGTGTAGTTTATTTGTTTTTCTTTAATTTTTATTCAGTGATATGTATTTTTCTGATTTTTACTTTTTCTTTCACTTTTTGACATTTTTGACCCAGACCCACTTGGTTCTTGTAGATCCAGTGGATCTGGTGTCTATATAATACAGTACAGTACACTATATAGTGTACTGCACTGTATTTTTACTTTTCATAGTCTGGTCAGACTTCTGCCTTTAGCAGAAGTCTGACCAGAGATACCTACCATGGCAAGCAGGGCGCTTCTGAAGCGTCCTGCTGCCATGGTAACCATCACCTGCTGCCATTACAGAGCAGCGGGTGATGGGAAGAAGGTGAGCTCTCTCCCTCTACCATCCTATCCCATCGAGGGGCTGCAAAGGTACGGCAGCCCCCGATGGAAGAGAGGAGCTCCCTCCATGTTAACACCTTCTATACCGCGGTCCGTACGGACCGCGGTATAGAAGGGGTTAAACTGCTGACATCTGCAGCACAGATGTCAGCAGTTTATAGCAGGGGTCAGCAATGTGCTGACCCCTGCTATACCCACTAGACACCAGGAAATGCATTGAAAGGAGTCGGGCGGGGATCGCAATTGCGATCCCGCCTGCCGCACCGCCCGCCTCCGCGCCGCCCACCCGCAGCACCGCCCGCAAATCCCCCTGCACCGCCCGGGGGACACTAAGATGGCGGGGTGCAGGGGGGTTAAAATTTACAATAAGGGGCAGATTTTAGTCTCTGATCCCGCGGTCATAGACCGCGGGGATCAGAAGACTCACATAGCGCAACAAACCGCAGGTCTGAATTGACCTGCGGTTTGTTGCGATCACGCTGACACGGGGGGTCACAGGACCCCCTCGGCATTAGTCACAGGATGCCTGCTGAATGATTTCAGCAGGCATCCTGTTCCGATCACCGCCACGTGCGCAGCGGTGATCGGATCTTCTCAGGGCGTACATGTACGCCCTGAGTCCTTAAGTACCAGGACGCTAGGGCGTACATGTACGCCCTGCGTCCTTAAGAGGTTAATCGCATTGCGATTACAACTTAGATCTGAGTTCCTAATGGTTGTATTGCTAGAATTGACAAATAGAATGAATATAGCGCTATATTCTCAATCTTCGTTATATTCTAGCAATACAACCATTTTGAACCCAGCTCTAAGTTGAATTTGCAATGCAATTAATATAACCTGTATTAATCGCATTGCAAATTCAACTTAGAGCTGGGTTCCTAATGGTTGTATTGCTAGAATATAACGAAGTTTGAGAATATAATGCTATATTCTCAATCTTTGTTATATTCTAGCAATACAACCATTAGGAACCCAGCTCTAAGTTGAATTCGCAATGTGATTAATACAGGTTATATTAAGAGCATTGCGATTACAACTTCTAACACTGCAGCTTCAGAATGAATCTACGATGGATGCCGTCCTTGCTTTTTGATAGGAAGTGGGAGGGTCTGGGAGGGAGGGTATGCTGATTGGCTGGAATGTGTCTGCTGACTGTGAGGTACAGGGTCAAAGTTTGCTCAATGATAAAGTATAGGGGGCGAACGCGAACATCGCATATGTTCACCCGCCGCGGCGAACGCGTACAAGCTATGTTCGCCGGGAACCGTTCGCCGGCAAATCGTTCGGGACATCACTACTCCTGACTAGCCAGATTTACCACCATCTGTTCTAGGATATTAAGCAGGGGAATGATGTTGTTCATCTCATAGTCCTGGCAACTGACAAATAACGTGGCATCTTAAAAAGGCCTTAGCAAACTGCAGGTGTCACAGATAAGCTGCCACTGGCTGACGTCGAAGTTACACTGGGGAGTTCACCTGTCCCGCTTGGATAATCAAGAAATCGTTTATAGCCTTTTTCTGTTCGTATAGTCGGTCCATCATATGGAAGGTGGAATTCCAATGGGTGAAAACGTCGCATATCAGCCTATGTTGGGGGACCCCTTTCTGCCACTGCAACTCAAGGAGGGTGTGCTTGGCAGTGTACGAGTGGTTAAAGTACATGCAAAGTTTCCTGGACATTTTTAGGATGTCTTTAGATGGGTGGAAGACTTCAGGAATCACTTGACAACCATATTGAACACAGTGCACATGGCTCAGCTATCCTTGTCGAAGCACCGACACAATGTTCTTCCGGTTGTCAGTCACTATGGTACCGATTTTGAGTTGTCGCGGGGAAAGCAAGGATTTAATTTCTTGATGAAGGACACGGAGCAATTCCTCCTCTGTGTGACTCTGTTTACCCAGGCAAACGAGGTGTAGAACGGCGTGACTCCTCCTTGCTATGCACATGTGGTATTCTGGAGGAGCACTGTGAATTTTCCCTGTAGTGGAGGCTGAGGACAGGGTGATGGATGAGGAGGCAGAGGCGGAAAATGTTGCAGGACCAATGGCCTTAGAACGTGGAGGCGGAATATGGCCAAGTTGCTGGTTTGACTGGGCAGGAACCATATTTACCCAGTGGGCCGTAAAATACATATATTGTCCTTGACCGTAGTTACAGCTTCACACGTCGGCACTGCAGTGCACTTTGGCAGACACTGAAAGGCGCAAGGACTGGCTCACCTTCTGTTCAACATATTTGTGCTGGTACTGCCTTTTTGGCAAAGAAATGACTGCTTGGGACTCTCCACCTCGGCTCTGCACAAGCCATCAGTTCTCTGAAAGATGCAGAGTCCACCACATAGAAAGGAAGTGACTGCAGCACCAGCAACTTGGCCAGGAGCACGTTCAGCTTCTGCGCTGTTGGATAAGTGCATACATACTGTTGTCTATTGGCAATCGCTTCGGTAATCGATTGCTGATAGAATGACTGGCGAGGAGTAGGAGGGCAAGTAGTAGGATCATCAGGACCAGTAGAAATTTGGAAAGACAGACAGCTATAATCAATTTATGGACCCCCTTACGTTTTCAATACTAGGCTGACTCAGAGTCTCACTTTGACTCAGCATTCAAAATGTTCACATATAATTCAGCTATATATCACTTAGAGCATATTGTGATAGATAAGAAGAATATTACTCACACTTCTGAAGAACTATTGGTACTTTGATAACTCTATTCTTCAAGATTAAAAATGTTGGATGGCTCGCAGGCGCATATATACAGAGAACATCAAGTTGTAGCACATTTATTCAAGTGCGACATTTCGGGGGTCACACCCCTGACTCATGCACATTAGTAAGGGGGAGTGAACCCCAAAAAGTCGCACTTGAATGAATGTTCTACAACTTGGCGTTCTCTGAATATATGGGCCCACGAGCCATGCAGCATTTTTAGTCTTGAAGAATAAAGCTATGAAAGTACCAATGGTTCTTCAGAAGTGTGAGTAATATTCTCCTCATCTATCAAAATATGCTCTAACTGATATACGCCGGAATTATATGTAAAGAAGGACAGACAGATCCCTTCCTCTGAGGTGGATGGAGCCTTGACTGCCTGGGGGTGTGTGCCACTGGGTGATGCAGTGATTGCTGCAGCAGGCTGGACCACCACATTGGAGCCACGGTTCTCCCAGGCCACTTTATAATGACACTGCATATGTTGACGCAGGGCCGTGGTGCCAAAATTGGCACCCTGGCCATGCTTCACCTTCTGCCCACGGATTCGGCAAATGGCCATGTTCACCTCCTCCGGCGACTTAACAAAAAACTGCCACATCGCTGAGTAGGTGACTTTACTACCAACACTCAACACTGACTGACTGGTACGGCCGCCTCCTCCGTGAACCCCTGCACCACTACTTTCGGGCAGGTAAGATCATGCAAAGTGGGTGGTCTACCCCAGGCACATTTGTCTCCCGACCTCCCACTGCTGCCACCCTGCTGACTGCTAGCCACACTAGCGAGTTGCTAGCTCTGCCGATGCCTCACGTGCAAGCTGCCACCCTCTTCTCTCGATGATGATGAAGCCACTTCATCACCCGGCTCCCAATTGTGATCAGCTACATCATCATCGAGTACTGTCTGCATGTCACTGATGACCTCCTCAGCGGTCTCTGAGCCAGGAGCCTGACTGCTCACAACACCAGCTCCCACTCCACTCTCCTCATCACTACTTGCCCCCCTACCGGAGGAAACGGCGGATGTCTCCTCCACATCTTGGCTGGGCAGTAGCTGCTGACTATCCTCTAGTAGCTCGTCCTCGCTGTATAGTGGAGCTGAGCCCACATCATATAATACTTCTCTGTCTGAGGGAACAGAAAAGGACAGAGGCAGGTCTGACGTCACTTGGGAAGAAGTGGATGACCGAGTCAACCATTCAAGAACCGCTGGGTTGCTGGTCAAGATGACAGCAGGAGCTCAGGTCTCTCGAAGTGACTCCTGCTGCCATGCCCCCTTACTCTGCTGCGACCTGTGCCAGCGCCAGAAACATTTACGTCTCTGTCCCTCCCCTGTGTAGGGCCTGTAACTTCGCTGTCTGACATAATGTTAGATCAAATAAAAAAATAAAAGGGAATTTAATGCACCCCAAAAAAGTCTGTCATTTTCTCACTTCACCACACAACGGCTAATTAACCCCCTTTTTTTCCCCACTAATACACGCCACAAAAGGGTTTAGTACATATTACTGCACCGCTGAATGGCAAATGAGCCCTTATTTTTTTCCACTAATACAGTGGTGGCCAAACTTATTAGTCAACTGAGCCAAATATCAACAAAACAGTGATTCATTTTTTTCTGAGAGCCAAATTTTTTAAACGTCAACTATATAGGAAGGTACATTTTTTTTAATTTAATAAGGGTATTCCTAACCATCTGAACATACCTTTCTTAATCCTCGACACTACATCTTTCACTCCACAACGTTTCACCCTATAAGACGCACATAGGTTTTAGAGGAGAACAGTATGACAAAAAAATTTTTTCATTACACCTCAGGTCAAACCACTAATCAGACCCCCAATGTTAATAAGACCTCCCTCAGACCAGACGTCAGCTCAGACCCCAAAGTAAGTGACCCCAAATGAGACCTCAGATAAGAACCCCATGCCTTTCATCATCCCCATTATCATCCATGATGCCTCTTATCAACCCTTTTATTATCCATAATGCCTCTCATCATCCCCATTATCATCAATGATGCCTCTCATATCCCCCATTATGATTCTCATCATCCCCTTTATTATCCACGATGCCTCTCATCATCCACAATATCTCTCATATCCCCCATTATGATTCTCATCACCCCATTGCCTCAGGCCAGCCCCAAGTTTCTTAAAATAAAAAAGCACTTACCTCTCCTGCTCTTGGCTGCCACTGCTCCTCACCACCCTTGCTCTGTGTTCCTCCTGCTGTCGGCTGTGCTGTGAACTGGCGTGCACAGCGTGACCTCACAGAGCGCCTCACACTGTGCACAGCCCTGCACAGCCTACAGCCGAGGACCAGGAAGCGGTGAGTACAAAGCCTTCACTGCTTCCTGGTCCTCCCCCTCCTGCTGGTTTTTGCCACGGGCAACGAAAATGCGATTGCACTGTACATGTGGGCCCGCACCTAGAAGAGCCAATATCAAGGGGCTAAAGAGCCACATGTGGCTCTAGAGCCGCAGTTTGCTGACCACTGCACTAATACAAGCCAAAAAAGACTGTCATTTTCTCACTTCACCAACACAATGGCTAATAAGCCCCTTTTCCCCCACTAATACACCTCAAAAAATGCTTTAGAACACAAAACTGCGCCGCACATGGGCTAAAAAAAACATAGAAATATTTCCTAGTAATACACCCTGTTAATGGCTGTATCATGCAGGACTTGCACCCCAATAACAAGAAAGGTTTGCTGGAATTACAGAGGTATCATCTATTGCAAACCTGAAAGCAGCAGTATAATGGCAATTTGGATCCACAGTCAGTGCCACAAGGTGTAAAAGAATTGCTCCTATTACCCAGGCTGTACACTCCCCTATTGGACCCTGTTCTCCTTTCCCTACACTTCTAACGATCTTTCCCATAAATTCTATTCATTTTCCCTACGCCTGGAAAATGGTTGAATCCAAGATGGCTAAGGCTATTTAAAGGGCTGTGACATCACAGGGCTGGCTGGCTGCTGATTGGCTGCATGCATGGCATTGTGGGTGATCCCTCATTCCCAGAGTTCTTTGCTCCATGTCCTAACATGTGCAGCAGCCATTTTAGGAAAAAATGCGATATGTTACCACGAAGTGTCAGGAAATTTGGATCTGGTGCAAAATGAATTTTTCCTGAAATCTGCATCAAATTCCACTTCAGCAACTTAGATTCGCTTATCTCTAATCATTTTGTTTAGTATTGCATTGTACTTATTTTGAGCTAAAAATCACGGCTAAGATGGGCAGCGCTGGGTCCTAGGTTCGAATCTGACCAAGGAAAACATCTGCATGGAGTTTCTATGTTCTCCCCATGTTTGCGTGGATTTCCCCCGGGTACTCTGGTTTCCTCCCACACTTCAAAGACATATTTATAGGGAACTTAGATTGTGAGCCCCATTGGGGACAGCTTGATGCTAATGTCTGTACGAATAATGTCGAATAATGTCTGCAGAATATAGCAGCACTATATAAATGTGTAAAAAAAATAAGTACTTTGGCTGTAGATATTTTGCAACAGCCCATATGTGACAGTTATGTCTATTTATTATTCTGGGGTAACTGCTTATTCTGGTTTTAGCTGTAGGGGGGGAGTTTTTTGTCACCATGCATGCTTTATTTCTGTTCAATCTTCCATATTACTGGCACGGGCTTACTAGTGTTGAGCATGAATATTCGGGTAGCGAATATTAATCGCGAATATTGCAACTTCGAGAATTCGCAAATATTATGAATATAGTGCTATATATTCGTTATATCGAATATTCATATTTTTTTTATCATCTGAACACATCATTCCTCCTTGCTTCTTGCTTTTGGGCCGATGAGTCATTGGCCCACAAGCAATTTAGGCAGGGAGGAATCATGACTTTAGATGGAAAGAAATATCAAATATTCCAAAAAACGAATATATAGAACTATATCGAATATATTCATTTTTTAGAATAGTCGTCTTTTTTTTTCCAATCGGTACAGTTGTTCTAAAACTCAGATCTGATGGTATATTCTAACCATCAGGCGTTTTCATGGTGACGGGGAAGCTTGTCGGGGAGTAGTATGCTGAAGTTAAATAACTGTACAGATTGAAAAAAAAAATAAGACAAATATTCTAAAAAACGAATATATTCGATATAGTGCTATATCTTCATTTTTTACAATATTCGTCAATGATGAATATTCTACAAAACGAACATATAACACTGTATCGAATGTATTTGTTTTTTAAAATATTCGTCTTTTTTTTCCTTCCCTGCTTATGTTGCTTGTAGGCCAATGACTTATTGGCCCACAAGCAAGAAGCAGGGAGAAATCATGTGTTCAGATGGAAAAAAAGACGAATATTCTAAAAACTAATATATAGCACTATATTCTATAGTGCTATATATTCGTTTGTGACCCACAACTGTTTTTCGTGTTGCAAATTCGCATTACGTGATTTCTAAATTGCAGATTTTTCGCTATCAAGAGAATATCTTGAATACGAATATTCACAAATGTATAACAAATATTCTACCATATATTTGCGCAATATCTCAAATTTGAATATTGCCCCTGCTGCTCATCATTAGGGCTTACAATAAATGACTCCATTGGCTGACTCGTTATTGCTTGCTATCATTACTTCTTCTCATTGGCCCTGACTATATAATTACATTTAGAAAGGAATATCTAGAAGTCCTGTGTGTGGTATAAAATCTTCTATACTTTATTTCAAAACATCAACAAAAATACATCGTCAATATCTTTGCTTACATGTTTTGATCATAACATCTTAGTCACAGCATGACTGTTGCATATTCTTCTCTTCATAGTTGAAGTTTTCTAGCTATTTACTGTGTACCCAGAGGACTACAATTAAGAAGCCAGATGAGCTGCCTACGAGGTTGTACTTGAACTCTTGATATCTTTACATTTGGCACATAGTTATCAGTTTATCTATCTTATCTTTCCATGGAAGAGTTCTCTGATGATGATGAACCTTTATTAGTGAGGGAAATGCCTAGGGACAGCTACTGTATTTCAGGTTCCTGGTTCCTGAATAGCATGCAGATTCTTCAAGAGTAGGATGGAACTTCTCTTACACTTCTGTTACAATAAGCATTTTCACTGTCGCATGAAAGGTGGTACTGACACTGGAAATTCAACATACTGTAAATGATTAAATGATTGAAAAATAATTACAATTAACAAAGCTTAGTGTTTTACTTTTAAAAGCAGGGTTCTTGAAAGCTGAATAATTGCTATATTAAAAAAAAAAAATAATATATATATATATATATATATATATATATATAAAAGCCAAAATCAGGCAGCACTCCTCCAGTGTATACCAATGGTGCACGCGTCCACCCCTGGTAAGGGGGTCTCTTTACAACTCCAACAAATTTGCGGCATCACTCCTTAGGTAAAAGTGAACAAAATTGTGTTTATTAACACATGTTAACACAGCAACATTTCAGCTCTCTCACAGAGCCATTTTCAAGCCAAGTGAATAATACATATCAACATCGTGTTTTTATACAAAATCCATAATTGATCACACATGTGTGTCATTAAAATCACGTGATAAATAACATAAAAAAAGTCCATTGTGTCATTAATTCATTCTGTGCAAAATTCATCCAAGGAGCTCCACGTCCCGCTCCACTGGAGCAGCTGATTGTGTATAATAAGGTACATAGTACAAAAAGTGAAAGTGCTCATGTGCATATACATAAAAAGAGAGAACCTGGCTTGCATCATACCCAGGACATGCTGGAAAATAAAATAGGAGAACAATAGTTATACGAATTAACTTTACCTTGGCATCAATCACATCACTTATATCCACTGAAGATGGAGACTTCACCATGCTCGGCGTGCATCTCTACTCATTGCGCATGCCCTACACTCCTCCCGACGCATGCCTCCTTGTATCCATGTCTTATCTCGCGAGAAGAGCCGCGCTCGCGACGACTGAATCATCGTGCCTGCGCATCCCCATTCCACCGCGAACTCGTCCATGTTACTAGAGGGCAGCAAATCGGGAAATAATGCATCTATATCAACGTTCATAGGATCAATCCCGTAAATATATATCCGCCCATTATGGATCTACTATTATAAATGAAGTCGCATCCCCCTGAACTTAGATTGTGCCAATACATTATCTTTGTAATAAAACGTATATCAGCCTTAAATATAAAATTCCTCCTATAATTTCCTGCTTCTCTATGGCAGTATAGTCTCCCAAAGCATTTTTTTTAAAGATAACCACAAGTTATATAAAAGATTGCATAATTCACCTATTACAACCATCCGAAGACCAAAAGGCTATCATGAGTCTAGGCTTCACGGGTACCTCAGAAAGATCTTTATCTGAACATACCAGTGGTAACCCTAAAATCCACGTTGAGCCCCGTAGGTTTCAACGTGTTGAGACCAAAGATCCACTTCAGTTCACATTTTTTGAGACGAACCTCCCTATCACCTCCTCTTTTAGACACCTCTATATGTTCAAGGATCATGAACCACAGATCCTGTTCTTTGTGTTTTTTCTCAAGGAAATGTTTAGAGACTGGGAGATGCTTCCTCCCATCACTAATACTCTGTCGATGATTGTTTAACCTTACTTTCATCTCTGTAGTTGTTTCCCCAACATATAATAATTTGCATGGACACCATATTACATACACAACCCATGATGAACTACAGGTCAAATACTGATGAATTTTGTATTTTTCCTGTGTTCTGGGGTGTATGTAATATTGTCCTTTGTGCATGTATTTACAATTAACACAATTCAAACAAGGGTAGCTACCAATACTCTTCGTTTTGAAGTACATTTGTCTTGTTTCTTTTTTCACAGGGATTATAGCCCTCACTAGTTGATCTTTAATACTTTTAGTTCTCCTATATGACATAACTGGAGCCTTCTTAAAAGACTCTATTTGAGGAAACTCACTTTGTAATGACCCCCAATGCCTTTTGATGATTTGTTCAATTTTTGGAGAAAAAACAAGGGACTATCATTTTACCCACAGGCGCATATGGATTGGTTCCACTTGGAACTTGACTTGAACCGCCTCTTCAGAGCACTCAAACTGAGGGTGTGGTTCGACTCTGGTTCCCTGGATCCTAAAAAAGAGATGGTATCTGATACACATAGTACAGGGTTAACTTTGAAACAATTTGACCTTCATCTTAAAAGTGATTTTACACCCATTATTGGTTCACATGCTATGAAAGTATTTATGGAATCGGTTCATAGAGATATTGCATTATATACCATTAGATAATAAAATGAATAAACTTTATTTGCTGAAATTAGAATATCTCCTTAAGCAGAGGATGTCAGCGATTTTGACCATGCTAAAATGCTGACATGACCAAGTAGGGGCTGGCATGAGCAGTGAAAACATAGCACTTTAAATTTCAGGATTAATGTGAATATGTAGTTTCATTTCAGATTTTCGCCCTGTAAGTTCATTGTGGAGATAGTGCCTCACTGCGAAGTGCTCTCTGCAAAGCCAGGCCCCTCTGCTCTGAATGGTCTCCTATTTGAGTGCTACAGCTGTCAATTTGAGCAGAAGAGGGGGGCGTTCAATGCAGAGAACTTCACAGTGAGAGCTCTGCCTCCAGTGCACTTGCAGGAGAATACTAAAAAAATACCATACACTAATAAATAAAATAATAAAATGATAATGAAATCTCCTTAACTGTATGTTTGCAGTGCTCTCTCTGTCCCCTATCTAGTTCTGTCAGCAGTTAGCATAGTCAAAACTACTGACAGACATCCTTCAGAAATAACTAGAGATGAGCGAATCGAAGATGACAAAGTGGAAATCGATAGGAATTTCGGGAAAAATACGATTCAAACCGAATTTGAATTTCCTCACGGTTCGTGGTAACGAGTCACATATTTTCCTAAAATGGCTGCTGCACATGTGAGGCCATGGAGCAAAGAACTCTGAGAAGGCGGGATCACCCATAATGCCATGAACGCGGCCAATCAGCAGCCAGCCAGCATTTATGTCACAGCCCCATAAATAGCCTTAGCCATCTTGGATTCTGCCAATTACCAGTGTACTTAGTGCAGGGAGAGACGTCAGCAGGCGCTAGGGACAGTGGTAGAAAAAATGTCATTGTGCTAAAAAAATTATTTACAAGTTCAGGGAAAGATTATTCAAGGTGTAGGGAAAAGATAGGGAGGAATCATTCCACAGCATTTATGTTGAACAGGGTTCAGTAGGAAAGGTTACAGCTTGGGTAATAGGAACAATCCTATTACATCTTGCTGCACTGACTGGGTACCCAAATTGCCATTATACGGCCCTGTAATTCCAGCAAACCATTATTGTTCTTGGGGTGCAAGTGCTGTTTGATACAGCCATTAATAAAGTTTATTACAAGAATAGATTTCTATGTCTAATTTGCCCTTGCGCTGTGTAGTTATATGTTCTAAAGCACTTTTTGTCTTGTATTAGTAGGAAAAGTGGGCTTATTAGCCGTTGTGTGGTGATTAGTGCTAATATGACAGCCCTTTTTGTCGTGGGGCAAAATAAAAATATATTTTCCAATCAGTGGTGCAGTTATATGTTCTAAAGCCCTTTTTGTCATTTATTAGTTGCAAAAGTAAAATATACTTGCCGTTCAACGGTGCAGTCATATGTTCTAAAGCCTTCTGTGGCGTGTATTAGTGGCAAAAGAAAAATATATTTGCCGTTCAGCAGTGCAGTTTTATGTTCTAAAGCCTTTTCTGGCGTGTATAAGTGGCAAAAAAAATATATATTTGCCGTTATGAGGTGCAGTTATATGTTCTAAAGCCTTTTGTGGAGTGTATTAGTGGCAAAAGAAGAATATATTTGCCGTTCAGTGCTGCTGTTATTGCGGTGAGCCAGACCGACAGGGGAATCATATGTGAGGTCACGGACGATGTGAGTATTAAGTGGGCCAAGGCAAACACAGTTCTGGTTACTCACGGTTATGTCGTTCCTGGGCAGGCTTGCATAAGTGATGGGGAGAACTGCACAATGATTCTCTGGGGCATGCTCTGATAAAGGGACAAAGGCCAGATGGGGGTTCGAGGGGCCCTTGGTGGTCTGTATTAATGTGCCTATGGCAAGGTCCCTTGTTGTCATAACGCCAGAACCTTTTGTGGTGGTACAACCATTTATAGTAGTAGTAATTTAGGAATTTGAAACTGAGACAGCAGTGAAATCCAACTTATGACTTTTACTGAACGTTGCCCCTGGTAATAGTTACATCCAAGTATAAAAACTGTCTCTAGTACATACAGATATGAAATACAGTCTCTTTAAGATGGACAGAGGTAAAGCTGCAAGGGGTCCACTGCCGACTGGTGTGATGTCTGTCTCTCAGGCTATTAATGATCTAGGTGTTATGCTTACTGGTAGGTGACTTCAACGCTGGTCCTTGTTATCCCAGTGCGGGTTAGTGAGGCTGCCAGAGGCTGGTAATTCGTTCACTTTCAATTCCAAAGGTCCTAAAATGCTTACAGAAATGGCTGTAACCCTTTGGGTCTATGTTCCTTTAGTTCTTTCTGGATTAATATCCTTTTCTGAAGCTAAACTTCTAACTGATGTCCACTAACTGTTAGCAGAGTTCTGAACAGGATGTGGACACTTCAGCTCAGGGCTGAAGACTCTCTCCTAGCTAGGCCTGAGCTGGGCTATATATGGGATGTGTTGTCCCTCCCCTAATGGTAGGCTCAGTGAAATGTAATCTAACACACCTGTAGCCAGGGATTATGCATAAAGATGCATTGCAGCATAAAACAGGTTATAAAAAAGAATATAAAGCATAATACGACAACGTGGGTAGTGGGACACTGTATACCCCTCTTATTTAACCTGTGTTGCCCTCGACACGAAGATGAAGGTTTCCTGAAAGATACAAAAAAGAGAACAATCCTGCAGGCATGAAGAACAGTACTATAACCCATAACAATACTTTTTCTGAAAAGCAATTGGTTAGGCACAAATGTAAATATCAGGCAGACATCAAGAATGGTAATAAACAAGTAAAAAGGGGTGTCACTTCTTTCCTCTGGAGACTGATGAACAGGAGCGCTGACCTGGCACAGCGGAATAGTAACAAACCAGGGTAGTCCATAATGGGGAAAATAATAAACATGGGTGTAAGTCAGGAGGCTCACAGCATATGAGTCCATTCCCTGAGCATAGGGGATGGTAGAACGATGAAACAAGTCACAGAGGCTCAGGTACGTTTGAGTCCTTCTCTGGGCACAGGCTTGAATGTTGCAAAAATATGGGAATGTGGAACTATGAGAGAGTTCTTAGAGCAAGGCCAACAAGTCAATAAGTCTCTCACCCGAACTCTGTAGTTCCACCAAGAAGCAAAATTGTAATCCACATTAAACTGGGATAGCTGGAAGCATTCTCCTCTGGTTTTGAAGTAAACATTCCCTAATCCTCCTCTGGGTTTGCAGTAGACACTCCCTATAACGGGCAGTTGGATGTCCCTCTGTAATCTTGATCTGCGAAGTGGCAGTCTTCCTTCTGGCCTTGGCTCAAGGGTACTTGGTAAATCTGTTGTTTCTTGCACTACTGAAACTTTTTCCTGAGGTAGTTCCTCTGGACACTGTACTGACTGGAGCAGGCACAGCAATGTTTAACCATGGTGTAAGGAACCATTTTAGAGGATCTCTTTCAGTCATTAGTTTTTCAAATGCCTGCATAGGCTCTACAGGCTTAACTGGTAAATCAGGTACTTGAGTTGTAGGCTGATTTTCCTCTGCAATAGTCTCGTCTGGAAGGATTCCTCCTGGAGTATCTTTCTCCTTGTTACACTGTTTCAGGCGATTGCGATGTACTATTTCTGCTGATTTCTCTTCTCTGGTGATCTCATAGGTGTCAGTTGCTGGATTGGGGATAGCTGAAATGATGTAGGGGTTTCTTTCCCATTTACTGTCCAACTTGCCTGTGCGATGATTGTTCTTTAGCCACACATAATCACCAATTTCACGAGGCTCTGATTTGGTAGATTGGTCATAATCTTTTTGATGCTTCTTGTGGGCATTTTTCATGCCGTGGTGGACAATTTCTTGTGCATCAGCTAGACGTCATTGGTGCTTACTAGAGTTGAGTGGACACCTGGAAGTTCGGGTTCGACGGGTTCGGCCGAACTTCACAAAAAAGTTTGGGTTCGGGATCTGAACTTGACCCGACCTTGACCCCGAACCCCATTGAAGTCAATGGGGACCCAAACTTTTGGGCACTAAAATGGCTGTAAAAAAGTCCTGGAAAGGGCTAGAGGGCTGCAATAGGCAGCAAAATGTGGGTAAGTGCCCTGCAAACAAATGTGGATAGGGAAATTACTTAAAATAAACTAAATTAAAAATCTTGATCTAGGAGGAGGAAATAGATGTGGAGTAGGAGGTTGAGGAGGCATCAGGTGGTAATGTCATCAGCTGCACGTCTACCAGCTTGCGTTTGTAGTCACAAATCTTTTGATCATTAACAGATGTTTTTACCAAATTTGGTTCCCTGTCAGCAATGTACAGCAGGGGTTTTTCACCGGCAAAACAGGGTTCATATCACCCACCAATGGAACAGACAATTTTTAAAAATGTAGGCCCCTGGCACCCAGGCAGGATAGGTTTATTCACGGCAAAACAGGGTTCATGTCACCCACCAATGGAACAGATGATTTTTAAAAATGTAGGTCCCTGGCACCCAGACAGGGAAGGGGTTTATTCATGGCAAAAATGGTAATATTGCACCCAACAATTTAAAAGACGATTTTTCAAATTTGCGGCCTCTGTCACCTATGCAGAGCAATGATTTGTACCTGGCAAAAATGGTAATATTTCACCCAACAATTTAAAAAAAGATTTTCCACATTTTCGGTCACTGTCACCTATGCAGAGCAGGGGTTTCTACCCGGTAAAAATGGTAATTTTGCACCCAACAATTTAAAAGAAATTTTTCAAATTTTCGGTCCCTGTCAACTATGCAGAGCAGGGTTACTTGACATAAAAAAAATTGGAATATGTCAACCCCTGAACTCCCAGATAGATTAACTATATTATTGTCCCCGGCACATATGCAGCACATATGATTTTTTAACCACCCATGAATGACATCGATATAAGTGGTATATTTTGGTGTGTAGGACCTCATTGTTATCAACATCATCTTCCACCCAGTCTTCACCCCTGCCCTCTTTGTCGGTCTGCTGCAGTTTGCACCTGTGTTTCATCATCATCAGAGACGTGCTGCGGTGGTCTTCCCATGTCCTTATCCTCAAACCTAAGTGGTTGGGCATCAGTGCACTCAATCTCTTCCACTTCTGGGGCAGGGCTATGGTTATGGCCCTTGGAAACCCTGCCAGCAGAGTCATCAAAAAGCATAAGAGACTGCTGCATGAGTTGTGGCCTAGATTGCTTGGCTGATTTGCAAGGGGATGCGGTGATAGACTGATGGGCATGGGCTGCAGGTGCCAACTCTGAGCTTTCAGAAGTGGGAGACAATGTTAAGGTACTGGAGGCACTGTCAGCCACCCAATCTACTTGTGCCTGTAATTGTTCTAGCCTCACCATTCGTAGAGCGGCATTCCAGCATACCTAATTATGCTGCAGTTTCTGTCGCCTACTCACACCTGAGGAAGGTGTTTCACTTGGACCAGTAGTTGGCGCTAAACAGCCATGTCTTCTCCCAGCAACTGGAGCTCCACCAACATCACCACCACCATGCCCACGTCCCTTATTTGATGTTCTCCTCATTATTTGCGTTCACCCACCAAACTAACAGATGGTTTAGGGTACTTTCACACTAGCGTTTTGGATTCCGTTTGTGAGATCCGTTTCAGGGCTCTCACAAACGGTCTAAAACGGATCAGTTAAGCCCCAATGCATTCTGAATGGATAAGGATCCGTTTAGAATGCATCAGTTAGGCTCCGTTCCGCTTCTATTCTGTTTTGAAGGCAGACACCAAAACGCAGCATGCAGCATTTTGGTGTCCGTCTGAAGAGGCGGAGCCTAACGGATCCGTTTTGAATCACAATGTAAGTAAATGGGGACGGATCCGTTTTCAATTACACAATATGGTGCATTTGAAAACGGATCTGTTCCCCATTGACTTTCAATGTAATTCAAAACTTTGTCATTTTTCTTTTAACTAATGTAAACGGATCCGTTCTGAATGGATACAAACATTTGCATTATAGGTGCGGATCCATGCAGTTCAAAAGGTTACTTAAAATTACTGAAACACAGAGTAGGCCTCAGACCTGCTATGTAGCACAAAACCAGTGTTTATTGCAACAAACTACAGAAATGCAGTATGTCACTGCTAAATTTTAAAATAGGTTTTTGTACGTTGTATGCCCAACTGCTCTGTGGTACAACAATACGAGTTTATTCCACCAACTACAGAAATGCAGTATGTCACAGCAAAATTTTAAAATTGGTTTTTCAGCGGTGTATGCAAACGTGCTCTGTGGTACGACAGTACGGGTTTATTCCACCAACTACAGAAATGCAGTTTTTAACCCCAAAATTTTAAAACAGTTTTTTTCAGCTTTGTATACAAACGTTCTCTGTGGCACAACAGTAGGGGTTTATTAACCCAACTACAGAAATGCAGTATGTCACTCTAAAAATTATAAAACAGGTTTTTCAGCTTTGTATGCAAACGTACTCTGTGGCACAACAGTATGGGTTTATTAACCTAACTACAGAAATGCAGTTTTTCACCCCAAAATTTTAAAACAAGTTTTTTCAGCGTTATATGCAAATCTGCTCTGTGGCACAAAAGTAGGGGTTTATTAACCCAACTACAGAAATGCAGTATGTCACCCCAAAAATTATAAAACAGGTTTTTTAGCGTTGTATGCAAACATGCTCTGTGGTACGACAGTACGGGTTTATTCCACCAACTACAGAAATGCATTCTGTCACAGCAAAATTTTAAAATAGGTTTTTCAGAGGTGTATGCAAATGTACTCTATGATATGACAGTACGGGTTTATTATAGCAACTACAGAAATGCTCTATGTCCCCCAAAATTATAAAATACGTAATGTAGGGGGACTTGATATGCCAGAATAAAGGAATTTTTCCTCCACTGAGCTACCAAAAAATAATTAGACTGATGTCCCTGGCTGGCTGGCACACATGCAGGTCCGGCGCTGTTTACATTTGTGTTACTCTCTAACCTGTTCTGTTGGTTGATGTAAAAAAGTTGATAAATATTTCAGTTCTTACTAAGTGTGGGGGTCAACAATCATTAAATAGGTGGCCGACAAAAAGGGGTGGTCAATGGGCGTGGTCAAGGGGGCGGCAAAATTAGCTTTTGCCTAGGGTGGCAAAAATCCTTTCACCAGCCCTGCATGCAGGTCACATGCAGTTCCAAGCACACTGCAGTTGCCAAAATGGCCACCGACCCCCACCTCAGTAACAGATGAATTAGAAATTATTTTGCAGTATCACTGGGCTCAGGGCTGGGTACAAATATGTAGCATAGCACCCTCAATAATTGCTGTAGTTTGGAGAGATAATACCAAGTTCAACAGATTTCTTCCCTAATCTCTCCCTGAGAGGACCAGCAGCAGCCCGTCCCTACACTAAGAGCAGCAGAGTGACGTGAGGTGCTACGTGACTCCAGCTTAAATAAAGGCTGGGTCACATGCTGCACTTAGCCAATCACAACCATGCCAATAGTTGGCATCACTGTGATGGCTTCTTAGGGCAAAGTAGTAAAACGCATGTTGATTGGCTGCCCTGCAGCCTTTCAAAAAGCGGGAAGAAATTGCCGAACAATGAACCCAGACTTTTACGGAAATGTTCGCGTTCGGGTCTGGGTGCGAAAAACCGTAATGTTTGCTATGAACCCGAACTTTACAGTTCGGGTTCGCTCAACCCCAGTGCTCACTCACCCAATCGTTTTTTGGCTATGGATTGATGGCATCAGGCACTTGTACGTCCAAAGTGTGGTCAGCGGGTAGTTTACCATGTCGGCCAATCATGAGGTAGTAAGGGTATACTTCAATTGAGGCAGATCAGTAGGACAATCAGTCCTGGTAGCAGGTGGCACAGCTCTAAGCATTTCAGTCAGGGTCTCATTCATCTTTTCACAAAGCCCATTACCTTGAGGATGGTAAGCTGTTGTACTGATTTTCTGGCAATTGTGAAGTGAACACAGTTCTTTGAAGAGTTGCGACTCAAAGGCAGATCCCTGATCCGTAAGATTTTGTTCTGGACATCCGTATGGCAACAGGAAATTTTCTAGAAGGCATTTGCAGTTATTTTTGCAGTTATTTTAGTGGTCAAGTCCTTAACAGGTACAGCTACAACGAATTTGGTGCAATGGTCAATGATGTCATAGCGTATATATAGCCTGAGCGACTTGGTTCCAGCTTCACGTGGTCAATTGCAACGATTTCTAATGGTGTCTGGCTTACATAAGGATGTAAGGGTGCTCTTTGGTCATTTCTTTCACCTCGTCCAACAGCACAGGCGGAACACTCTCGACCACTTCTAAATGTCTCCTCGCATTCCAATCCAATAGAATCGTCTACGGATGGTAGCTTCTGTCTTCTGCATGCCAAAGTGTCTTGATTTGTCATGGTACATCTCGAGAATGATGCTTGCATCCCGTCTGGGTATTAGGATTTGGTTTACCCTGTCATAGGTAACTGGATCTAGGCTTCTTCTCAATAGTAGGCTCTTCTGCAGAAAGAGTTGTTTCCGGTGTCTCCACAGCTTCAACAGTTCTGGGTCTGCATTTCTTCTGCAGATTCTCTCAGATGTTCTTCCACTGGTGAGGAAGTCATTTAGTTCTCTGATTTACTCTACTTTCTGTCGATAAAATTGTTCTGTGGATAAAAATTTAGAACTCTTATTTTTGATGGAGAGGATGCCTTGTCGGGCGAAGTTTTTGTAGAAATCAGGCATCTCCACTTCTACCCAGACATCTATGTGTGCAGTAGGTTTTATCAAGGGAGTTGCTGCAAGCTAATCCTTGAATTTTTCGGTGACAGCCCTCACAAGTGCAAGGACCTCTAACTTGAAAGAGCTGTAGTTCTGATCATTCTTTTCAGCTCCTCTCAGGGATCTACTAGCGTAAGCAATCACTCTTGTCCTTCTTGCATTTGGGACAGAACAGCTCCCAGGCCTTTTTTGCTGGCATCAATGTAGAGATGGAATGGCTGTTGGTAACCAGGATATCCCAAGACAGGTGGTTCTGTCAGCTTCTTTTTCAGGAGTTAGAAGGCAACTCCATTCCACTCCACAGGTATCTGAGTCTTCTGATACTTCTTTGCATGTCCTCATAGGAGTTCCTGAATTGGCTCAGCAATCTGGGCGAAGTGAGGGATGAAGCGTCTGTAGTATCCTGCAAAACTAAGGAAACTTCTCACCTCCTTTACTGTGGTAGGAGTAGGCCAATTCCGGACTGCAGCTAACTTTTCCAGATCTGGTTTAACACCTTTTGCGCTGACATGTTCCAGATACTTGACTTCCGGCTTCAGCAGGTAGCACTTAGATGGTTTGATCCTGAGTCCATGTTTAATGAGAACTTGGAATTCTTCTTCAAGATGTTTCAAGTAGTCTTCGTAGGATTTGGAATAAATAATGACATCGTCCAGATAAAGCAGGACAGTCTCAAAGTTTCTATTGCCTAAAAAGCATTCCATTAGTCTTTGAAATGTTCCTGGTGCATTACAAAGTCCAAAGGGTATGTAATTAATTTCAAATAGGCCCATGGTGGTAGTAAAAGCTGTTTTCTCTCGGCCTTTAGGAGCCATAGGTACCTGCCAGTATCCACTGGTCAGATCAAGGGTAGATAAATAAGCTGATGACCCCAATGCTGTCAGTGATTCTTCAATTCTGGGTAAAGCATAGGCATCCTTGTGGATAATTTGATTAATTTTTCTGTAGTCCACACAGAATCTGATGTTACCATCCTTTTTCCTGGACAAGAACTAGTGGTGCAGGCCAGGAACTATGGCTGTCCTGGAAAATATTGGAAACCTTCATGTCTCGGATCATTTGTTTCATGGATTGGTACATTGTTGGTGGTATAGGCTGGTGCCTTTCTTTTATTGGAGGGTGACAGTCGGTAGGGATAATGTGCTTGATTCCACGGACTTCCCCATAATCCGTAGAGTGCTTACTGAAGGCTTGATGATGTTCCTTCACAATGTTCAAAACTCCTTCAATTTGGCTTTTGGGTGTAGAGCTTTCTCCCAAATTGAGTTATTCCCACCATGATGCAGGCAGAGCATGTTCGGGAGTACTGGAGCTCTGCGCAGATTGTTCCACTTTAGTTGCAGGCACGCTGATGACATCCTGGAAAGAAATTTGCAATAACTGAGCAAAAGGATAGTGTGTAGTGAGAGTAATGTGGTGATCATTCAAGTTTAGGAGACAGACAGGCACTTTACCTTTGGAAACGGTCACTAAGCTCCTTGCAGCTCTGACTAGTGGATGATCATCCAGCGCGAAGGGCTCTACCAAGGCTTGGTAGTCTTGACCTTGAATTCCCGGGGCGGCACGGCACCATATGAGTGTCTCGGCATTTGGTTTAAGGATCACAGGTTGGTTACCTCTGATGAGGACAGAGCAGATTTCCCCTTCCTCATTGGTGAATTTCTGTTGTGCACTCAACACACGGATGCTCGTTGTATGACCTTTTTAGAGGCAGGTGAAGCAGTTGGCATAGATTGGTGTAATGCCTCGAGCATTTTGGTGTACCAATTCCTAAGGACATTCATTCCTTGGATTACTGGAGAGCCACCTCTGTCTCCATCTTGTAAATCAATAATACCTTGTTGGGGTAGAGTAGTTTCTCCTACTTGCAGAGTTGGTTCCCAATAACCATGTATTGACACGGGTTTCCCATTGTTGGCTGTAAGATCCAACCAGGATTCTGGCGGTTGCGTAAGTTGGCTTTTTTCTCAGTATTTATCAAATGCAGGCCGTTGGATGGTAGTGACCAGAGACCCAGTGTCCAATAGGGCGACAAAGTGGACTCCGTTAATTCGGAATTCTTACTTCGGGAATGGATTTTACATATCTGGGCATCCAGTTGGGATCTTGTGGACCTACTGGTTTACCTCCCGAGGGGCAGTCCTTTTCCTCGAGGGTTGCTCTTTTAACCGCCAGCACATTATTTCTGTATGCGCGGACTTATGAGAGTAGGTGCAAATAGGTCACCAGTGGGCGTTGGAGTGGTCATTTGGGAACCCGCCAGGACCTCTGGGACATATATCTTTGTAGTCAGGAGGGGAATGTCTTCTCGGTAACGATGTTTCATCCTCCAACAATAAGGGCTTTTCCCACTGTTCTAATTTTTTACACACCTTCTCCAGACTTTCTGTCAAGAAGTTAACCTGCTGTGTCAAGACCGCTACAGCATCAGGAACCAGAGTTTGAGCTGCCTGACTGGCTACCGGGTAGCACGTGGAAGGGGTAGCAGGCGGATAGACAGGAGTTTCAACAGATTTAGCAGGCTCCGGCTGCGGACTCTTTCCCTTAATGCTAATGGCTAGCTCTTTAACCTCCATAAGTGAGGAAAATTGGCTTCTGCCTCACAGGGGTTTTTTGCCTTCCTCTGGATCAACTTGTAGGAAACAGACCGAACTGGATGGACAAATGTCTTTTTTTTGTCTTATATACTATGTTACTATGTTTAAGGACACAGGTCGTACAGGTACGCCCTGATGCCCTGGTACTTAAGGACACAGGGCGTACCTGTACGCCCTGTGAAGTTCCGATCACCACTGTGCGCTGGGGGTTGATTGGAACAGAATGCCTGCCAAAATCATTCTGCAGGCACTTTGGGACAATGCCGAGGGGGGGTCCTGTGACCCCACCGTATCGGCAATCACTGCAAAGCGCAGGTCAATTCAGACCTGCGGTTTGCAGCGGTTTTTGCAGTGTCTGATCCACGTGGTCTGTGATCCCCTCCTCTGTATTCTTCCCTGGTGGCCAAGTGGTTTAGCAGAGTGTCAGCACATTGTGCTGGTACAGATTTCAGCAATTTAACCTAATGCCGTTCTACGATGGTAAGGCCTGAGCAAGTACAGGCGCTAGTCGATTGGGTGGCCGACAGTGGATCCAGCAGGTTCACATTATCTCCCACCCAGTTTTTTGAAGAAAGCGCACAGGTGGCGCCTGACAACCAAGCCCATCAGTCTGTCACATCACCCCCATGCATATCAGGGAACCTGTCTGAGCCTCAAGTTATACAGCAGTCTCTTATGCTGTTTGAAGAATCTGCTAGCAGGGTTTCCCAAGGGCATCCACCTAGCCCTTCCCCAGGGGTGGAAGACATAGAATGCACTGACGCACAACCACTTATGTTTCCTGATTAGGACATGGGAATTCCACCTCAGCAGAGTCAGCAGGTTTCTGATGATGACGAAACACAGGTGCCAACTGCTGCGTCTTTCTGCAGCGTGCAGACAGAACAGGAGGTCAGGGAGGAAGACTGTGTGGAAGACGATGCAGGGGACGATGAGGTCCTAGACCCTACATGGATTGAAGGTCGTGCCACTGAGTGGTTTGCACGCTGTGCCATCAGAGCCTGAAGCGAGGCATTAACGTTCTGAACCTTAACACAACCTGCATGACCATGCATCTACATGCTAGACACGGGCTGCAGTGGAGTAAGCACCTTCAAAACGAAGAAAGAGCTCAGGCCCCTCCTGCTCCATCTTCTGCTGCTGCCTCGGCCTCTTCCTCCGCCTCTGGAGGAACGTTGGCACCTGCCGCCCAGCAAAAAGAGGATGTGCCACCAACACCACCACCTCCGTCACAAAGCATCTCCACCATGTCACACGGCATCATTCAGCTCTCCATCTCACAAACCTTGGAGCGAAAGCTTAAATTCCCACCTAGCCATCCTCGATCCCTGGCCCTGAATGCCAGCATTTTTAAACTACTGGCCTTTGAAATGCTTTTATTCAGGCTGGT
This sequence comes from Bufotes viridis, assembly GCA_033119425.1. NCBI lineage: Eukaryota > Metazoa > Chordata > Amphibia > Anura > Bufonidae > Bufotes > Bufotes viridis. The sequence goes on along the minus strand of CM065593.1, from coordinate 129,679,423 downwards.
GGACACGGACAGCTTCAAACAGCTGATGGCGGTGGTTGTCCCACAGTACGTCATTCCCAGCTGCCACTACTTCTTCAAGAGAGCTGTGCCTTTCCTGCACAACCAAGTATCAGATAAAATAAAGTGTGCACTGCGCAACGCCATCTGTGGCAAGGTCCACCTAACCATAGATACGTGGACCAGTAAGCACGGCCACGGACGTTATATCTCCCTAACTGCACACTGGGTAAATGTAGTGGCGGCTGGGCCTAAGGCGGAGAGCTGTTTGGCCCATGTCCTTCCGCCGCCAAGGATCGCAGGGCATCATTCTTTGCCTCCTGTTGCCTCCTCCTCCTACTCGGCTTCCTCCTCCTCTTCTTCCACCTCCTCATACCGTCAGCTACAGACCTTCACCACCAAATTCAGCACAGCCTGGGGTAAACGTCAGCAGGCCATTCTGAAACTCATGTGTTTGGGGGACATGCCCCACACCGCACAGGAGTTGTGGCAGGGTATAGAACAACAGACCGACGAGTGGTTGCTGTGGTGAGCCTCAAGCCCGGCTTGGTGGTGTGCGATAATGGGCGAAATCTCGTCGCAGCTCTGGGACTAGCCGGTTTGACGCACATCCCTTGCCTGGCGCATGTGCTGAATTTGGTGGTGCAGAAATTCATTCACAACTACCCCAACATGTCAGAGCTGCTGCATAAAGTGTGGGCCGTCTGTGCGCGCTTCCTGCATTCTCATCCTGCCACTGCTCACCTGCGCTACAGCGTAACTTAGACCTTCCCGCTCACCCCCTCATATGCGACGTGCCCACCAGGTGCAACTCCACATTGCACATGCTGGAGAGACTGTGCGAGCAGCAGCAGGCCATAGTGGAGTTTCAGCTGCAGCACACACGGGTAAGTTGCACTGCGGAACAGCACCACTTCACCATCAATGACTGGGCCTCCATGCAAGACCTATGTGCCCTGTTGCGCTGTTTTGAGTACTCCACCAACATGGACAGTGGCGATGACGCCGTTTTCAGCGTTACAATACCACTTCTATGTCTCCTTGAGAAAACACTTAGGCCTCTTTCATACCAGCGTCACGTTTGACGCCCGGATAGGATGCGGATGCGTTGCGGGAATATGCGCGATTTTTCCACGCGTGTGCAAAAAAAGTCATTTCCCTATTCACATTTGTTTGCAGGGGATTTACCTACATTTTGCTGCCTTCTGCAGCCCTCTAGCCCTTTCCTGAGCTATGTTACAGCCTTTTTAGTGCCCAAAAGTTCGGATCCCCATTGACTTCAATGGGGTTTGGGTTCGGGGTCAAGTTCGCTCAACTCTAATGGAGACATTAAAACATGTTGTTTTTTGTTTCAAAAATATTTTTGTGTAAAACTTAAATAAATAAAAAGTATACATATACGTATCGCCGTGTCCGTAACAACCTGCTCTATACATCTAACACATGACCTAACCCCTCAGGTGAACACAGCAAAAAAATCATTTTTTTCAAAAATGCTTTATTTTGTAAAACTGAAACAAAACCCCCTAAAAAGTAGTCATATTTGGTTTTGTTGCGTCTGTAACAACCTGCTCTATAGAAATAGCACACAATCTAACCTGTCAGATCAACAATGTAAATAACAAAAAATAAAAACTGTCTGAAAACAGCTATCTTTTTGAAAATTTTCCATTTTAATCAATTTTTCCAGTAATAAGACAAGGGTTAACAGCCAAACAAAACTCAATATTTATCGCCCTGATTCTGTAGTTTGCAGAAACTCCCCATATGTGGTTGTAAACTGCTGTATGTCCAAACAGGCAGGGCGTAGAAGGAAGGGAACGCCATATGGTTTTTGGAAGGCGGATTTTGCTGGACTGGCTATTTGACACCATGTCCCATTTGAAGCCCCCCTGATGCACCCCTACAGTAGAAACTCCAAAAAAGTGACTCTATCTAAGAAACTACACCCCTCAAGGTATTCAAAACAGATTTTACAAACTTTGTCAACCCTTTAGGTGTTCCACAAGAGATATTGGCAAATGGAGATGAAATTTTAGAATTTCTATTTTTTGTTACCTTGCCTCAAAAAAAAATGTGTAATATAGAGCAACCAAAAATAATATTTACCCTAAAATAGTACCAAAAAAACTGACACCTTATCCAGTAGTTTCCAACATTTGGGTCACTTTTTTGAAGTTTCTACTGTAGGGATGCATCAGGGGGGCTTCAAATGGGACATGGTGTCTAAAAACCAGTGCAGCAAAATCTGCCTTCCAAAAACCATTTAGCGTTCCCTTCCTTCTATGCCCCACCATTTGGCCATACAGCAGTTTACGGCCACATATGGGGTGTTTCTGCAAGCTACAGAATCAGGACAATAAATATTGAGTTTTGTTTGGCTGTTAACCCATGCTTTGTTACTGCAAAAAATGGATTAAAATGGAATATTTTCCAAAAATTGAAGTTCTGAAAATGTTATCTCCATTTGCCATTAACTCTTGTGGAACACCTAAAGGGTTAACAATATTTGTAAAATCAGTTTTGAATACCTTTAAGGGTGTAGTTTCTAGAATGGGGTCATTTTTGGGTGATTTTATTATGTAAGTCTCACAAAGTGACTTCAGACCTGAACTGGTCCTCAAAAAGTGTGTTTTGGAAAATTTCCGAAAAATTTCAAGATTTGCTTCTAAACTTCTAAGCCTTGTAACGTCTCCAAAAAATAAAATGTCATTCCCAAAATGATACAAACATGAAGTAGACATATGAGGAATGTAAAGTGATAACTATTTTTGGAGGAATTACTATGTATTATAGAGGCAGAGAAATTGAAACTTGGAAATTTGCAAGTTTTTCAAAAATAAGTGCAAAATCAAGGGCACACCGGTATTAATCACCTGGGATCATATCCAAATAAAGTTTATTAAAAGTACTAAATATCACTAAAAATGCTGTCCACTAGTTGGCGTACAGGTCTGCCACAAAAAGCCTGCCACAAAAAACCTGCCGTAGCAGTCACATAAAGTGCATAGTGCTAAAGTATCTCCCCAAGTGTTTCAAGTTATAATACAGTTAATACATATACCAATATAAAATACTCATGTGCAAATGTCCGAACCTGTGCAAAAAACAATGCTTATCAGTTAATAATATGTGCAATCGAATAGTGCCGTATTAAAGTCCGTGCAATAATGGCTAAGCCGCGGTCGGTAACCACCTTTTCCACAAAAAAGTTGAAATGTTCAGTTATTTGAATCGTCCCTCATAGGAGCATCGCTGGTGCATACTACTCATGAGCACATTGATGTATAGTGATAGCAATACCGGTATGCTTATTGTTTGCATCCAGCTGTATTCCTCACCCGATGGTGAAAACGGCCCTCTGCCGGCTGCAGCGCTCCCTCCTCCACCTCTCCTCCGTCCCGAGATGCCCGAACCCAGCTACCTTACCGTGATTCAGACGCTCTTGCCCGTCACAGTCTCTGCACGCCCGCGGCATCCCACAGGGCGTTCTGGATACACGCGGCGTCCCACGTGTTCTTCCCACGGCAGTGCTGGGTCCTAGGGCCCTTTCAATATCTATTAGCTTCACAGTCTCGTATGTGCATAGGTGATTGTATAGATCACTATCAGGGACGGAGGGGATGATGAGCCCGGCCTAGTCTTTCAGGGCGCGTTTGGGGTTCACGCATGCAGCAGCGTCTGAGGAGTACTGGCTGGATGCAAACAATAAGCATACCGGTATTGCTATCACTATACATCAATGTGCTCATGAGTAGTATGCACCAGCGATGCTCCTATGAGGGACGATTCAAATAACTGAACATTTCAACTTTTTTGTGGAAAAGGTGGTTACCGACCGCGGCTTAGCCATTATTGCACGGACTTTAATACGGCACTATTCGATTGCACATATTATTAACTGATAAGCATTGTTTTTTGCACAGGTTCGGACATTTGCACATGAGTATTTTATATTGGTATATGTATTAACTGTATTATAACTTGAAACACTTGGGGAGATACTTTAGCACTATGCACTTTATGTGACTGCTACGGCAGGTTTTTTGTGGCAGGCTTTTTGTGGCAGACCTGTACGCCAACTAGTGGACAGCATTTTTAGTGATATTTAGTACTTTTAATAAACTTTATTTGGATATGATCCCAGGTGATTAATACCGGTGTGCCCTTGATTTTGCACTTATTTTTGATACTTTTGCCAGTCGATGGGTCTGGACCTTTACAAGTGAGCACCCGGGTGGTATCCTATCTGAACTAATCGGGTGAAGCCGTCCTATTGTTGTTATTTGCCTTAAACGTTTTTCAAAAATGTTGGTACATTTGGTGTTTTTTTTATAAATAAAAATTAACTTTTTTGACTCAATTTTACCACTGTCATGAAGTACAATATGTGACGAAAAATCTATCTCAGAAATGCCTGGATAAGTAAAAGCTTGGTCCTTAATTTGAAATATGGCCGTTAGTGTTGAGCGCGAATATTCGCAAAGCGAATTTTAATCTCGAATACCGTGATTTCGAGATTTCACGAATATGTAGAATACATGACCTCATATTTTCAGTTACGAATATTCGCTCTTGAGATGGATAGTGATAGGAAACTGTATTGAAAATAAAAGATTCAGACATAATTCCCCCAATCTTAATTGCTTTCTATAACAATTTCCACTATTCCTGTCAGAGTAAAGACTTAATAGGTAAAAACTGTTCTGCGAATATTCATCACTTGAATATTTGCATTAATCTTTTCGCGGTTTGTATTCCCTTTCCTACCAAGTGTTAACAGGTTGTGTCAGACTCCAGTACGCTGCATGTATTGCGAAAATTCATATATGTCTTTTTCACACCTTTCCATTTGCACAAATGACTCCCGCCATTTCAAGCTTTCAATACATGTAAACCTGTTTAACCGCTTGCCGACCGCAGAACGCACTGATGCGTCCAGGCGGCAAGTTTGTTCCTCCTGGACGCATCCGTGCGTCATCTCGCGAGAGGCGAGATTTGCTGTGAACGCGCTCACGCGCGCGCGCGCGTTCACAGCAGAGCGCTGCTCTGCAGTAATACTACAGCCTGCCAGCAATGATCAATCGCTGGCAGGCTGTAAATGTAAAATAAATTAGATCAAAGAGTTATATCAGATGCTGTTTTGTTAACAGCGTCTGATATACCTGCTACCTGGTCCTCTGGTGGTCCCATTTACTGGGATCGACCACCAGAGGACAAGGTAACTCTGTGAAGTTGCACCAAAAACTACACTAACCCCCCCACCCCCCCTCACTTTATAACCACTATTAACCCCTTGTTAACCCCTGATCACCCCATATAGACTCCCTGATCACCCCCCTGTCACTGATCACCCCCCTCTAAGGCTCTATTCACATGTCCATATGTGTTTTGCGGATCCGCGGATCCACGGATCCAAAGATCCGTGCCGCGGATCCGCAAAACACGGACACCGTCAATGTGCTTTCCGCATTTTGCAGATCCGCACATTGCCAGAACTATGTAGAAAATGCTTTTTCTTGTCCGCAATTGCGGACAAGAAAAGGGCATGTTCTATATTTTTGCGGAACGGAAATGCAGACCCGTAAGTGCGGATCCGCAATTCCGGATCCGAGCGGGACAAAGTCTGTCCCCATAGAAATGAATGGGTCCGCAATTCCGTTCCGCAAACAGAATTTCGGACGTGTGAATGGGGCAGAAGGGTCCCTTATCACCGCAGAGATTTTTTCATCCACATTGATCGATGCGAATGAGGAAATCTGTGCCGTTCATTTTTTTTTTTTTCAGCCCCGAGGCTGAACGGAAAAAAAAAATCTCATTACCCGTATGCTCAATATAAGGAGAATCGCAGAAACTCCTAATGCTGGCCATACTTGTAATGATTGCGGAGACCCTCAAATGCCAGGACAGTATAAATACCTCACATGTGACCCCATTTTAGAAAGAAGACACCCCAAGGTATTCCGTGAGGGGTATGGTGAGTTCATGTAAAATTTTATTTTTTGTCACAAGTTAGTGGAATATGAGACTTTGTAAAAAAAAATATATATATATATATATCAATTTCCGCTAACTTGTGCCATAAAATTTTTTTCTGTGAACTCACCATGCCCCTCAGGGAATACCTTGGAGTGTCTTCTTTCCAAAATAGGGTCACAAGTGGGGTATTTATACTGCCCTGGCATTTTAGGGGTCCTAAAGCGTGAGAATCCAAATGCGTAAAAATGCCCTGTGAAATCCTAAAGGTACTCATTGGATTTAGGGCCCCTTTGTGCATCTTGGCTGCAAAAAAGTGTCACACATGTGATATCGCCGTACTCAGGAGAAGTAGGGCAATGTGTTTTGGTGTGCATTTTTACATATACCCATACTGGGTGAGAGAAATATTGCTGTAAACGACAACTTTTATAAAAAATTTTATACAAAGTTGTCAATTTACAGCGATATTTCTCACACAAAGTATGGGTATATGTAAAATTACACCCCAAAACACATTGCCCTACTTCTCTTGAGTACGGCGATACCACATGAGTGACACTTTTTTGCAGACTGGGTGCGCAAAGGGGCCCAAATTCCAACGAGTACCTTTAGGTTTTACATGGCTGCTCACAATTTAGCCCCACACAAAATGCCAGAACAGTACAAACACCCCACAAATGACCCCATTTTGGAAAGAAGACACCCCAAGGTATTCGCTGAGGGGCATAGTGAGTCCATAAAAAATTTAACTTTTTGTCAAAAGTTAGCAGAAAGGGAGACTTTATGAGAAAAAAAAATAAAAAAACTATTTCCGCTAACTTGTGCCAAAAAAAAAATCTTCTATGAACTCGCCATGCCCTCACGGAATACCTTGGGGTGTTCTTTCAAATGGGTCATGTGGGTATTTATACTGCCCTGGCAATTTAGGGGCCCTAAAGCGTGAGAAGAAAATGCGTAAAATGCCCTCCTAAAAGGTACTCATTGGTTTAGGGCCCTTTGCGCATCTTGGCTGCAAAAGTGTCACTCATGTGGTATCACCGTACTCAGGAGAAGTAGGGCAATGTGTTTTGCGGTGTATTTTTACATATACCCATGCTGGGTGAGAGAAATATCTCTGTAAATTGACAAATTTGTATAAATTTTTTTTAAAGTTGTCATTTACAGAGATATTTCTCACACCCAGCATGGGTATATGTAAAAATACACCCCAAATCTCATTGCCTTACTTCTCCTGAGTACGGCGATACCACATGAGTGACACTTTTTTGCATCCAAGATGCGCAAAGGGGCCCTAAAACCAATGAGTACCTTTAGGATTTCACAGGGCATTTTTACGCATTTTGGGTTCTCACGCTTTAGGGCCCCTAAAATGCCAGGGCAGTATAAATACCCCACATGTGACCCCATTTTGGAAAGAAGACACCCCAAGGTATTATGTGAGTGGCATGGCAAGTTAACAGAAATTTATTTTTTTTTGGCACAAGTTAGCGGAAATTGGTATTTATTTATTTTTTTGTGACAAAAAATAAAATTTTACATGAACTCACCATACCCCTCACAGAATACCTTGGGGTGTCTTCTTTCTAAAATGGGGTCACATGTGGGGTATTTATACTGTCCTGGCATTTTAGGGGCCCCTAAAGCATGAGAAGAAGTCTGGAATCCAAATGCGTAAAAATGCCATGTGAAATTCTAAAGGTACTCATTGGTTTTAGGGCCCCTTTGCGCATCTTGGCTGCAAAAAAGTGTCACACATGTGGCATCACCGTACTCAGGAGAAGTAGGGCAATGTGTTTTGGGGTGTATTTTTATATATACCCATACTTTGTGTGAGAAATATCGCTGTAAACGACAACTTTTTCAATTTTTTTATACAAAGTTGTCAGTTTACAGAGATATTTCTCTCACCCAACATGGGTATATGTAAAAATACACCCCAAAACACATTGCCCTAACTTCTCCCGAGCACGGCGATACCACATGAGTGACACTTTTTTGCAGCCTGGGTGCGCAAAGGGGGCCTAAATTCCAACGAGTACCTTTAGCTTTTACATGGCTGCTCACAATTTAGCCCCGCCCAAAATGCCAGAACAGTAAACACACCCCACAAGTGACCCCATTTCGGAAAGTAGACACCCCAACGTTATTAATAATGAATAAATTCTATGTGAACGCGAATATAACTTGAAAAACGAATCTCAAGTCATGATACTGAATGCGAAATAACGAATATTGCGAAATCGCGAATATATGATGAATATGATGCAAATTATTCATCAAATATCGCTAAAATCAAATATGGGTCTTTGCGCTCATCACTAATGGCCATGTCCTTAAGGGTTAAATTATACCTGTCATTTTAGATGACTTTTCAGAATAAGCCATCATGTGTGCACAAAAATCATAGCCAATATGTGACTTGCATTCTGCATTGATCACTAGTTCCCTTCTACAGTCTCTATGTCTACTAGTCAATTTTTGGCAGAGTGTAGCTGCTATCATGTCTCCCATATGCTGCACATATAGAGAGGAAGACACACTGCTGCCCTATGACTTTTATCATATACAGAGAAGTAGCAGCACTATGGAGGACATTATACAGAAGTAATGGGGAATGTAAATATGAATCTATTAACTGTGCGACAGTAAACCTCCACTATTTGCTGCAGTAAAATTTATCTTTTATTCTCTCACATTTAGCTTCTCCTCCTTCATCTTTGCTTCATAGACTTTTAGGGGCAGCAAGTAATCTGATCCCTCTGTAATCTTAAATTCCATCTAGTCTTACAAGACATACTTAGTAGTGAATTTTTAGTGAATGAGGAGCAATGGAGGCTGATAAGTGGAGAAAGATGCATTTTTAAAATATATATTACAGAACTTAATTCAATTGTGTTGTTAAATAACATCAGAGTTTCTTGAAGGTGCAGTGTCTATTTAAATACATCAGTTAGAGAATTGTTAGAAGGTTGTCCCAGCTTTTTTCTATTAAAGACGTATCCTCAGACCGGTGGGGGTCCGACACCTGACACCCCCACCGATCAGCTGTTTGAGCAGACAGCGTGTGCACTGTGCTCACTGCTGTATGTCTATGGCAAAGCAGCAGTGGAGGGGAAGAGAGATGGGAGATGGCACATGTGCACTGCGTGACGTCTTCTCAAACAGCTGATCGGCAGGTATCGGGTGTAGGACCCGTGCCAATCTGAGGATAGGTCATCAATATAAAAAGCCCTGACAATCCATTTAAATAATAAATGGTAGGGAAGTATTTAATTCCCCATTTAGCTCCACCACAGGAGAAATAATGTACTACACAGTTCACAAATAATTGGGCTGTATTTTTAATAGTGAGTGATACTCTTTTTAGCTATTCTTCTCCCGCCCCCCACCCTCTATCAAATTAAATTTCCCATATAAGGAATTTAAAAATGGGATTTGTAACCCAGGCTAGCTCAGTGACTATTCCCATATTTAGCTTCTGGCTGTTTCCTTATTTCCATTTTTCATCTATTCTGTTTTATGTATGCAGCTACAAACAGTAAAATTACTACCTAGCATTTTAATACACCAGTCCTCTGACTTATATATTGATCATACTCTGATACTTTATGACATATTTCATTCTGATTACTATACTTTTATTAAGAGTTCTCTTTATTTAATTCATTGCTATTGTGAGACAGACAATCCTTTCAAGCTTTCTTATTTTCCAGTTGAGCAACCTTCCCCAAATTAACTGTGTTTTTATTGGGATGATAAAATTGTCCATGAAAGTACCAAACCTATGAAAAGACTTCCAGCGGCATAATGCTGGGAAATGTTTTGATGGTTAAATATTACAATCATGACTCTCTCTCTCAATGAATGTTACTTCAACGCTGTATAACCCTCATTTGTAATATTTTTATGCACGGTTGCATTTTTCTGCACTTCCATTAAGTATCTTATTTCAACATGCTATTTATTCAGTGGTGACCTTTGTAATAAACCTCTTAAAATGTAAAATATATCCTCCATTGAAATTAGACTGCCACTATTATATCCTTGAAACACTTCAGTTCTCATGTTTAGAGATTTTAAAGAGACATAAAGTCATTGTGATTTCCAATTCGTATTAGTTTTCTCATCATGCAACAACTCTGGGAATATTAGAGAATTTTTTAAACAACTCACTGAGAGGATACTACTAATTCTCCTTATTAGTATGTTGCCTTCAACATACTCAAAAATGTACTTAAATTACTTGGTTAATGTTGTTCAATCCTAGCATTGACCACCATATTTTTTTTAAAATGTTGACTATGTTAGGCTCTATTCACACATAAATTCTTGTATTGATCAAACAATGGATCCCAAACATGCTTGATGGACCCTATTGATGCAAGTTAGGGTGAAGTAGTTTTAGCAGTCTTGGCTACAAGAATGTTAGCATTTCAAGCCTATTAGTTTCATACCCATCAATCAATGGTGGACAGGAATCTTCTTGTACGATGGTCACTATCTGGAACCACAGACAGCAAACTCATAAACTGCTACAGTCCTTATTAACCAGTTTGGTGTTAGGAAGCTAAGGCTACACCCAGGTGTTCACCAGTCTGCTTCAAGGTAGGATGGACTTTCCTGCAGTGTTATATCTGCAGAGTAAGGTAGCGGATATTGGTGCAAACTTACTAGAAGCAGATGTACCAACCAAACAGTAGTCAACAAGCAGGGTCAAAAGAAGAGATGGTTAGAGCAAAATTAGCGGTCAAGGGGTTAATCCCAAAACACGCCACAGCCAGGATACTAGAAATAATCAGAAGAAGTCAAAACATCAACAAGAGGTAAAGCCTGGAAATGGGACAAAGTCATATACCAGTTGAAATGAAGTATTAGTGAGAAGTATACTGCTCAAGGACCAGGAATCCAATTTATAAAATCACAGGCAAATCATTTCAGAAATGAGCAGTCTTTAATCCCCGCCCTGCTCTGGAATTGGACACAGAATCAGAAATCTGATTGGCTCGGCTTCTGTTTACACTGGGAGGTGGACCAACAGGGACTTAACTACTTGTCATGGCAACCCTCCCAACACAGCATTGCATAGTGGTTTGGCTGGATGAATTCTTGATAATCCCTTTTGCTTCTCAAGAAGAGGTTCTGCAGCAGTTGAGTTGTGTAGTTCTGTGACATACAAACACACTGAGATTTGGCTTCCTGACTTCTAAAGTTCATATAATTTATATTTGTTCCTACATTATACCATATTTTACCAACTATTTATTGTACCTATTACTTAGATCACTCTTAAAAATATGAGCAATATGGATCCCTGCTGCTTTGCACTAGCACTAATTCAAAAGAAAACCCCTACGGCCTTATGACACTTGCCACCTTTAAAGAATGGCACACAACAGGGGCGTTTCTAGGATTTCAAAAGATCTAGGGCCCAAGCCCCAATGAATATGGTCCAATTCTCTATCGACCCTCCCCCCGCACACAACATTTTACTGTACATGTTATACAGCAGCACATACCTCTCACATCCAGGACCTCCCAGGTGACGTCTCCTCTGATGTAGATCTTCATTGTCATGATTTTCTCCGTTCGGTTGGGACAACTTCTCTCAGCAGCGCCTCATCTCTGCAGAGTGTGACACACAAACATCTTAGCTTCCTCACATTTCTATCATCATACCCCAACCTCGAGTCCCAACAGTGTTATCCTGCTGCTCACTGTGCTCCCCAATACCTCCAAAAACTATCCTGAAGAAAATTAGATCCATACAGATAGTCACCCCATAGTAATAGTGGTCCTCAAAGTCCCACCAATAGTAATTCCCATTTAGAATGCCTTCATTAGTAATACTGCCCCTACAGTGCCCCCAACAGTGATAATGCTCCCCAAGAGTGCCTTCATTAGTAGAAGAGCCCTCCAGTATTAATAATGCCCTCACAGACTCCTCAGTAGTAACAGGACCCCTATTGTTCCCCCAGTGGTAATAAGCCCCTCTACAGACCCCTCAGTAGTAATAAAGTCCACTAAAGTGCTCTTAGTAGAAATAAGGCAGATCTATAAGTCACTCCTATAGAACCCCCAGTAGTAGTAAGAATACCTATAATGTCACCTGGATTTAAAATGTCACTACAGTGACACCAGTATTTATAATGCCCTCTACTGTTATAATGCTTGTCCTGAAGTGCCCCCAGTATTCATAATGCCCCATGCAGTGCCCCCTGTAGTTATATTCTTACCTGTCCTATCCTTACTGTCCTGTTCCACTCTCTCCGACCATAGAGTACCATGCAGATGACATCACACCATAACTCCAGCCCCCTCCAATATACAGTCCCATGTCAATAACATCCCTCTCTATCTATAGACCCCCCAAAAAAACAGTCCCATGTAAATAACATCACTTCCCTTCCTTCAGCACCTCCAATATACAGTCCCATGTAAATAACATCACCCCCTCCCTAGCCGCCTTCAAAATACAGTCCCATGTAAATAGTATCATCCCCTCCCCAGCCGCCTCCAAAATGCAATCCCATGTAAACAACATAACCCCCTCAACATTCAGTCCCTTGTAAGTAACATCACTCCACCCTACTCCAGCATACAGTCCTCCATAATTCCCTCCCCCAGCCACCTTCAACATGGAGTATCAAGTAAATTACATTGCTCCCTCAACATTCAGTCCTATGTAGATAACATCATTCCCTCGCCCAGCCGCCATTAACATACAGTCCCATGTAAATAACATCATTCCCTCCCACAGCTGCCATCAGTATTCAGTCCCGTCTAAATTACATTGCTTCCTCCCACAGTTATCTTCAACATACAGTCCCGTGTAAATAATATCAACCCCTCCCTAGCCACCCCCAACACAGATTCCCATGTAAGTAACATCACTCCCTCAGCCCCCATTAACATCCAGTGCCATGTAAATAACATCATTCCATCCCCAGTCACCTCTAACATGCATTACAAAGTAAGACCGGCACTCGCTCATAGAAATTTTCTTGATGCTGGATTTATTGGTCACATATTAAACAGCATAGTGACGCATTTCAGCACAACCGTGCTTTCATCAGACTATTTACACACATCCTACCGTTGTACATTAAATAGAGTATGTAGATACAAAGGAACTGATGTCACATTATTAGCTCCTCCCACAACTGGGGTAATATAGTATCTATAGTGGCCTGAGAAATGTCCAAAGTAGAGTATAGATAATTGTCAGATAATCAATTCCGCTGGGGAAAAAAGGAAAAAACTTTAAATGTCTAATCAAATAAAGCCACATACGTTATAATCTTGGTTCAAGCCCTTTGGTTCCATCGTCTGCAACCAATGGATCCAGTATGCTTCTCTTTTTAAAAGTAATTTAAATCCTATAAATCCAGCATCAAGAAAATGTCTATGAGGGAGTGTCGGTCATACTTTGTAATACAGTTTCCTGTATTATGTTGAAGATATACTGTGGCTCACCTCTACATATGCACCATGGTAGGGGTGCTCTGCTTTTAGGATGAATCACCTAATCATCCAAAATTGTATGAATTGATAATATGCAAATAAAAGTCAAGCACTCACCATCTGGCGTTTTGTATTTATTTGGATACTTAAACTGTAAAAATATGGTAAAAAATAAAGAGTAATCAATAGAATAGTAATCAATAGAATAAAATAAAAAATAGAATTTGCCCCAAACTATTTCAGTGCGGCCGCTTTATAATGACATAAGGTATATTTGACTCATATATATATATAAACATATGCATGAACTTCCTATTGGCAATAGGTCATATTAAGTGTAAGAAAGTGCACAAAATATATCAAATCCAGGTGAGGTCAATAATCATAAAGTGCTTGTGCGTACTTCTGCTGTGCAATCAAATGTGTGTGCACCAAACTGATGAAACAAATGCTTGTTTGTAGCAAGAAATATATAGTGAAACAAGAAATATTTGTGATCACAAATTCGTGAAACAAAGAAAGAGTCCCAAATATTCGTACAGCGAGAAAAATTTGTAACAAAAATTTGTAACAAAAAAAAAATCTTTGTAAATGTTCTGACATGTAAGTCCTATAAGCGCAAGATTAGATGTTCTCGATATGTTCTTGCTATAGGGAAGTACTATCGGTATATATGTCGGCTCATGTCTGGGGCGTCCACCTGATCTACGGCCTCTTACCCTCCCCTTGATCGGCTTCTATCGAATACACCGGCTGCAGCGCGTGCAGAGTTCTGGCGTCTCACGTGACTTCAATAGGTCGGGTATCTCATATGGTCTGGTGTGTGACACTTGCACATTCGTCAGCTGACGTAGTTCCTATGCTGTAATTAGAGTTCAGAATTTGTAAGCGACTTTATTAGTCATCCGATTTGCGATGTAAGTTTTGGAATATTATCGCTTCTCTTCCAGCATAGTAATCAATTGGGTAGATCTCTTAGACGCAGCAGGTCAGACGCGTTTCGAGGTCACAACCTCTTCTTCAGTGGCTTTGGTCTGTATTGAGTCTACCCCTTCCTTTTATATTGTCGAGTCTTAATTGTTGGTCTAAAATCTGGACTGGATTGCCGATTCATTTGGTATCAGCTAGAACTAAGCTGTGGTTCGAACATCCATCTATTAATATTTCTCAAAAAAAATATCTAATTGTATAAAATGAGACATGGATCGTAAAGACTCTGCATATAAAGAAGATAATTTACGCCTAATATTATCATATAATAAACAATATAAAAAGGTAGAAACAATTATCAGGAAGAACTGGCAACATTTAACAAGGGACAAGCTGATAGGCCCTATGTTGAAGGATGGACCCCTCTTCAACTACACAAAAGCCCCAAATGTATCTCTAAAATTAGCCCCAACGATTAAAACGAAAAAAAAAAAAAAACATACATCTGTACAAAAATTGGCAAATTTAAAAGGATTTTACAGATGCGGCAAGTGCAACATATGTAAAATCACAGATTTTCCCAAAAAGACCACAGAAATATCTTCATATACGAAGAAATTTGTGTGGGAAATACAAGACTTCCTAACCTGCAGCTCAAAAAATATCCTTTAAATAATAGAATGCAAATGCAAGAAGCAATATATAGGAAGGACCAAACGTACTCTTAAAAAAAGAATGGCGGAACATGTAACGAATATCAAAAATGGTTATGAGAAACATTCTCTATCATTACATTTTAAACAATGTCACAATAAAGACCCAAGAGATTTAACATTTGCTGCATTTGAGAAAGTAGATATAGATTGGAGAGGCGGTGATCACATCGCAAGAATGTCAAGGCAAGAATCCAGAAGGATCTTTGATTTTGAAACACTGTTACCACAGGGTCTAAACTCAGATTTCGAAATCTTTGGTTTTCTGTGAAGTTTGGGAGAGGTGCCTTTCTCTGACAGGACATCCTGTGTCAGGCTGTTTTACCAGCACCAGGATCTCCTCTCGGAGGAAGGCCCTCCCTCCCCATACTCTACTCTACAGCCAGGGCCGGCAAGAATCATCAGGTTCTGGCAGTGACATTTCAGGTGGACCACAGGGGCCTTTTTTAGCTAAGTACCGTGGCACAAAAAAAGTTAACACCAGGAGAGCCGGGAGCCATCATAGGTGAAGCGGATGCAGCGAGTAAGACGCAGTCTCAGGTACGACACAGAACTTGATATTAAAACTGTCATTAAAAAAATTTATTCCGGCACAGATGAACTTACTGAGAAAAGGCTTGTCCTTTAGTCGAACTGGAAATCTGGACACATGTATACTAATGCCTCTTATGCACAGCATAGAATGTATTACAAATTTGGGCGGATATGCCACGTAATTATGCTAAAGGACAGTCGTTATATCAAAAGCATTGTACTGAGGATGTGCGATCCAGATTTACTCTCCTGTATCCATTTTTAGAATCTATTTTCTTTTTCCCCCCTCTGGTGTCAGCACTCCTCCCCATTTGGACTAGGTGTTTTTAATTAGCCTTAGTCTGCAAGGGGTTTATAAACTCCTACTACCTCTCAGATGGATTTCCTGAGGGTTGTGAATGGGTGAACTCTTTGCACTCGTTCACATGGTGCAGTATTGCGTGTCTGCCATTGCTGCCTCAGTGCTGTGCTGGTGGGGTGGTGGGGCCCAGAGCGAAGGAGGCTTTGCTGCACAGTGAGGATGTTGTGTGGCTTCTGGATCCCGCCGTCTGCTGCTGGTGCGGTGCTAGGGAACCGTTGGTCGCCGTGCACTGCTGCGCCATTGAGGTTACAGTAGGTCACCACTTGTAGAGGATACCTTGTGGCGGTAAGTGGGCCTATGCTCTTTGATCAAACTGTATACTAATGCCTCTTATGCACAGCATAGAATGTATTACAAATTTGGGCGGATATGCCACGTAATTATGCTGAAGGACAGTCGTTGTATCAAAAGCATAGTACTGCGGATGTGCGATCCAGATTCACTCTCCAGTATATATTGTTAGAATCTATTTTCTTTTTACCCCCTCTGGTGTCAGAACTCCTCCCCATTTGGACTAGGTGTTTTTAATTAGCCTTAGTCTGCAAGGGGTTTATAAACTCCTACTATCTCTCAGATGGATTTCCTGAGGGTTGTGAATGGGTGAACTCTTTGCACTCGTTCACATGGTGCAGTATTGCGTGTCTGCCATTGCTGCCTTAGTGCTGTGCTGGTGGGGCCCAGAGCGAAGGAGGCTTTGCTGCACAGTAGGGATGCTGTGTGGCTTCTGGGTCCCGCCGTCTGCTGCTGGTGCGGTGCTGGGGCGCTGGTGGTCGCCGCACACTGCTGCGCCATTGAGGTTAGAGTAGGTCCCCACTTGTAGAGGCTATCTTGTTGCCTTAAGTGGGCCTATGCTCTTTGATCAAACTGTATACTAATGCCTCTTATGCACAGAATAGAATGTATTACAAATTTGGGCGGATATGCCACATAATTATGCTGAAGGACAGTCGTTATATCAAAAGCATAGTACTGAGGATGTGCGATCCAGATTCACTCTCTGTATACATTACTGAGAAAAGGCTTGTCATTTAGTCCAACTGGAAATCTGGACACATTAACTTTAGACATGGACTTACAACGATTTTATTGTAATGTGCGCCTTAAAGCTAATTTTCATAAAGAGACGACTGTTCCTCAATTAAATGTTTCCCCACTGGATCATTCTTCTAATCCTGATAAATTAACTGTAAAACGGTTTAATTTCAGAACTAAGAGTCATTTTATGCCACCTAAATCTCATCATCCAGTGGAGACTTTCATTAATCTAGTCCAGCGTGATGTTGACACATTGTTGCAACAATGTAAGCAAGGGAGGTTTAATATTAGACACAATTTAAACACAGAAGAGAAACATGCTGTCAATCATCTGTTGCATGATAAATCCCTAATATTTAAACCCGCAGATAAAGTGGGGAGGGGAGGAGGGGGGGGGTGGAGGCTCTGGTGGTCTTGGATAGGGAATATTATGTGGCAGAAATTCTAAATCAGTTGATCGATACCGATACTTATCAAATATTACAGACTGATCTTGTTTATTGCATTAAAGAGACTCTCCGGAGAGTTGTTGATGGAGCTAGGGAGGATGGAGCCATTGACACAAAGCTGGGTGAATTTCTAATTAATCAATACCCGATCATCCCGGTATTTAATACTTTACCGAAGGTGCACAAATCTATGACCAGACCCTCAGGCCGACCTATTGTGGCATCTACGGACTCCATCCTCTCCCCTCCGGAAATCCTCCTTGAGAAGGTATTAACTCCACTTATTCAGAAGTCCCCGTCGTGCTTACGGGACACAGGACATTTTTTGTCTGAGATCCATTCCCTTGTGATTGATGAGGACTGCATACTCGTCACATTTGACATATGCTGTCTTTGTATCTCAATAACACATGAGAAGTGCCTGAAAGCTGCAGCAGAGTTATTAGATACCAGCATGTACACAGTTACGGAAAAATAATTTTTCCTATTACTCTTAAAAATAGTATTAGAACAGAACTATTTTTGTTCCAGGATTCTGTGAGACCACGATGGGATCGAATGTCGCTCCACCGTATGCAAATTTGTCATATTTTGAAAGTCATTTCATTTATTCTGACCCACTATTTTCGCTTCATTGTATTTTTTGGCATTGTTTTATCGACAATATTTTTGCTTATGGCGGGACGATGTTCGATCCGTCACAGAATTTGCCACATATTTAAACTCTATTTGGGCAGAGCTACCATTTACCATGCATCAAGATATTGAAAAGATTTTATTTCTGGACACGTGGGTCCTGAAAGGGGAGAATGGGAAGATGTATACTGATCTTTTTGCAAAAAGCACTGACCGAAATAATCTTCTTAGTTTTACTAGTAGCCATCCTGCATCCACAAAAAAATCTATCCCCTTCTCCCAATACCAGCAGGTGAAACACACTGTGAGCAGTCGAGAAATTTGTGAAACAAGATTAGATGAAATGACCAACAAATTTATAGAAAGAGGCTATCCCAAACGGCTACTGCAGGAACAGAGAAACAAAATAGAGAGCCCACAAGAGGAAAAACCCAGAAGAGTGCCACGTATTTCATTAGTGGTGAAATATCACCCATGGACTCAGAGACTGAAAAGTATCATTAATAAACATTGGCAGGTTATCTCCAGGTCATATCCCAGGATAGATGAATTTCAGAGGCCCCCCTACGATGTGTTTTAACTACTACAGGACCGCCTAACGCAGGGATGCGTCCTGCGGGCGGTCCTGTAGCTCTGAGTTGACGAGTCGGCGCGTCATCTCGTGAGAGCCGAGATTTCCTGTGAGAGGCGCGGCACGGCAGTTCGGCTACAGCCTGCCAGCGATGATCCATCGCTGGCAGGCTGTAGATCCGAATAAAATCTCATCAAACTGCTATATCAGACGCTGTTTTATGAACAGCGTCAGATATAGCTGCTACCTGGTCCTCTGGTGGTCCCATTTGCTGGGATCGACCAACAGATGACCAGGTAACACAGTAAAGTTGCACCAAACACTACACTAACCCCCACCCACCCCCACCCCCACCCTCACCTATTAACCCCTTGATCACCCCATCTAGACCCCTGATCACCCCCTGTCATTGATCACACCCCTTGTAAGGCGTCCATATGTGTTTTGCGGATCCGTGGATTCACGGATCCGTGGATTCACGGATCCGCAGATCCGATCCGCGGATTCGATCCGCGGATCCGATCCGCAGATCCTCAAAACACGGACACCGGCAATGTGCTTTCCGCATTTTGCAGATCCGCACATTGCCAGAACTATATAGAAAATGCTTTTTCTTGTCCGCAATTGCGGACAGGAATAGGACATGTTCGATATTTTTGCGGAACGGAAGTGCAGACCCGGAAGCGCGGATCCGTAATTCCGGATCCGAGCGGGACAAAGTCTGTCCCCATAGAAATGAATGGGTCCGCAATTCCGTTCCGCAAACAGAATTTCGGACGTGTGAATGGGGCATAAGGGTCCCCTATCACCGCCAGTTAGCTAGCTACTTGTTAGGTAGCTAGCACCCAGCCCACCGCACCGCAGTCACTGATTTTGGCAGAGATTTTTTCATCCACATTGACCGACGCGAATGAAAAAATCTGTGCCGTTCATTTTTTTTTCAGCGCAGAGGCTTGGAGACTTTCATTAATCTAGTCCAGCGTGATGTTGACACATTGTTGCAACAATGTAAGCAAGGGAGGTTTAATATTAGACACAATTTAAACACAGAAGAGAAACATGCTGTCAATCATCTGTTGCATGATAAATCCCTAATATTTAAACCCGCAGATAAAGTGGGGAGGAGGGGGGGGTGGAGGCTCTGGTGGTCTTGGATAGGGAATATTATGTGGCAGAAATTCTAAATCAGTTGATCGATACCGATACTTATCAAATATTACAGACTGATCTTGTTTATTGCATTAAAGAGACTCTCCGGAGAGTTGTTGATGGAGCTAGGGAGGATGGAGCCATTGACACAAAGCTGGGTGAATTTCTAATTAATCAATACCCGATCATCCCGGTATTTAATACTTTACCGAAGGTGCACAAATCTATGACCAGACCCTCAGGCCGACCTATTGTGGCATCTACGGACTCCATCCTCTCCCCTCCGGCAATCCTCCTTGAGAAGGTATTTACTCCACTTATTCAGAAGTCCCCGTCGTGCTTACGGGACACAGGACATTTTTTGTCTGAGATCCATTCCCTTGTGATTGATGAGGACTGCATACTCGTCACATTTGACATATGCTGTCTTTGTATCTTAATAACACATGAGAAGTGCCTGAAAGCTGCAGCAGAGTTGTTAGATACCAGCATGTACACAGTTACGGAAAAATAATTTTTCCTATTACTCTTAAAAATAGTATTAGAACAGAACTATTTTTTGTTCCAGGATTCTGTGAGACCACGATGGGATCGAATGTCGCTCCACCGTATGCAAATTTGTCATATTTTGAAAGTCATTTCATTTATTCTGACCCACTATTTTCGCTTCATTGTATTTTTTGGCATTGTTTTATCGACAATATTTTTGCTTATGGCGGGACGATGTTCGATCCGTCACAGAATTTGCCACATATTTAAACTCTATTTGGGCAGAGCTACCATTTACCATGCATCAAGATATTGAAAAGATTTTATTTCTGGACACGTGGGTCCTGAAAGGGGAGAATGGGAAGATGTATACTGATCTTTTGCAAAAGCACTGACCAAAATAATCTTCTTAGTTTTACTAGTAGCCATCCTGCATCCACAAAAAATCTATCCCCTTCTCCCAATACCAGCAGGTGAAACACACTGTGAGCAGTCAGAAATTTGTGAAACAAGATTAGATGAAATGACCAACAAATTTATAGAAAGAGGCTATCCCAAACGGCTACTGCAGGAACAGAGAAACAAAATAGAGAGCCCACAAGAGGAAAAACCCAGAAGAGTGCCACGTATTTCATTAGTGGTGAAATATCACCCATGGACTCAGAGACTGAAAAGTATCATTAATAAACATTGGCAGGTTATCTCCAGGTCATATCCCAGGATAGATGAATTTCAGAGGCCCCCTACGATGTGTTTTAACTACTACAGGACCGCCTAACGCAGGGATGCGTCCTGCGGGCGGTCCTGTAGCTCTGAGTTGACGAGTCGGCGCGTCATCTCGTGAGCCGAGATTTCCTGTGAGGGCGCGGCACGGCAGTTCGGCTACAGCCTGCCAGCGATGATCCATCGCTGGCAGGCTGTAGATCCGAATAAAATCTCATCAAACTGCTATATCAGGCGCTGTTTTATGAACAGCGTCAGATATAGCTGCTACCTGGTCCTCTGGTGGTCCCATTTGCTGGGATCGACCAACAGATGACCAGGTAACTACAGTAAAGTTGCACCAAACACTACACTAACCCCCACCCACCCCCACCCCCACCCTCACCTATTAACCCCTTGATCACCCCATCTAGACCCCTGATCACCCCCTGTCATTGATCACACCCCTTGTAGGCAGGCGTCCATATGTGTTTTGCGGATCCGTGGATTCACGGATCCGTGATTCACGGATCCGCAGATCCGATCCGCGGTTCGATCCGCGGATCCGATCCTGCAGATCCTCAAAACACGGACACCGGCAATGTGCTTTCCGCATTTTGCAGATCCGCACATTGCCAGAACTATATAGAAAATGCTTTTCTTGTCCGCAGTGCGGACAGGAATAGGACATGTTCTGATATTTTTGCGAGCGGAAGTGCAGACCGGAGCGCGGATCCGTAATTCCGGATCGAGCGGGACAAAGTCTGTCCCCATAGAAATGAATGGGTCCGCAATTCCGTTCCGCAAACAGAATTTCGGACGTGTGAATGGGGCATAAGGTCCCCTATCACCGCCAGTTAGCTAGCTACTTGTTAGGTAGCTAGCACCCAGCCCACCGCACCGCAGTCACTGATTTTGGCAGAGATTTTTCATCCACATTGACCGACGCGAATGAAAAAATCTGTGCCGTTCATTTTTTTTTTCAGCGCAGAGGCTGAACGGAAAAAAATCTCATTACCAGTATGCTCAATATACGGAGAATCGCAGAAACTCCTAATGCTGGCCATACGTGTAATGATTGCGGAGACCCTCAAATGCCAGGGCAGTACAAAAACCCCACATGTGACTCATTTTAGAAGAAGACACCCCAAGGTATTCCGTGAGGGGTATGGTGAGTTCATGTAAAATTTTATTTTTGTCACAAGTTAGTGGAATATGAGACTGTAAAAAAAAAAAAAAACAATTTCCGCTAACTTGTGCCAATTTTTTTTTTCTGTGAACTCGCCATGCCCCTCACAGAATACCTTGGGGTGTCTTCTTTCCACAATGAGATCACTTGTGGGGTATTTATACTGCCCTGGCAATTTAGGGTCCTAAAGCGTGAGAATCCAAATGCGTAAAAATGGCCTGTGAAATCCTAAAGGTACTCATTGGTTTTAGGGCCCTTTGCACATCTTGGCTGCAAAGAAGTGTCACTTATGTGGTATCGCCATGCTCGGAGAAGTGAGGGCAATGTGTTTTAGGGTGTATTTTTACATATACCCATGCTGGGTGTGAGAAATATCGCTGTAAACGACAACTTTTTAAATTTTTTTATTCAAAGTTGTCAATTTACAGAAGATATTTCTCTCACCCAGCATGGTATATGTAAATACACCCTAAAACTATCGCTCTACTTCTCCTGAGTACGGCAATGCCACATGTGTGACACTTTTGCAGCCAAGATGCAAAGGCCCAAATTCCAACGAGTACTTTTGGGAGGGCATTTTCACATTGCTTCTCACGCTTTAGAGCCTCTAAATGCCAGGGCAGTATAAATACCTCACATGTGACCCCATTTGGAAAGAAGACACCCCAAGGTATTCGCTGAGGGGCATAATGAGTCCATGAAAAATTAAACTTTTGTCAAAAGTTAGCAGAAAGGAGACTTTGTGAGAAAAAACTATAAAAAATCAATTTCCACTAACTTGTGCCAAAAAAAAAATCTTCTATGAACTCGCCATGCCCCTCATGGAATACCTTGGGGTGTCTTCTTTCCAAAATGGGTTCACATGTGGGGTATTTCTACTGCCCTGGCATTTTAGGGGCCCTAAAGCGTGAGAAGAAAATGCGTAAAAATGCCCTCCTAAAAGGTACTCATTGGAATTTGGGCCACTTTACGCATCTTGGCTGCAAAAAGTGTCACACATGTGGTATCGCCGTACTCAGGAGAAGTAGGGCAATGTGTTTTGGGGTGTATTTTTACATATAACCATACTGGGTGAGAGAAATATCTCTGTAAATTGACAACTTTGAATAAAAAATGTAAAAGTTGTCGTTTACAGCGATATTTCTCACACGCAGTATGGGTATATATAAAAATACACCCTAAACACATTGCCCTACTTCTCCTGAGTACGGCGATACCATGAGTGACACTTTTTGCAGCCTGCGTGCAAAGGGGCCCTAAAACCAATGAGTACCTTTAAGATTTCACAGGCCATTTTATGCATTTGGATTCTCACACTTTAGGGGCCCCTAAAATGCCAGGTGAGTATAAATACCCCACATGTGACCCCATTTTGGAAAGAAGACACCCCAAGGTATTCCGTGAGGGGCATGGTGAGTCCACAGAATTTTTATTTTTTGGCACAAGTCAGCGGAATTTTTTTATTTTATTTTGTTTTTTACAAAGTCTCATATTCCACTAACTTGTGACAAAAAATCAAATTTTACATGAACTCACCATACCCTCACAGAATACCTTGGGGTGTCTTCTTTCCAAAATGAGGTCACATGTGGGTATTTATACTGTCCTGGCATTTTAGGGCCCCTAAGCGTGAGAAGAAGTCTGGAATCCAAATGCGTAAAAATGCCCTGTGAGATCCTAAAGCTACTCATTGGTTTTAGGGTTCCCTTTGCGACTCAGGCTGCAAAAGTGGCACACATGTGGTATCGCCGTACTCAGAGAAGTAGGGCAATGTGTTTTGGGGTGTATTTTTATATATACCCATACTTTGTGTGAAAAATATCTCTGTAAACAACAACTTTTAAAAAATTTTATACAAAGTTGACAATTTACAGAGATATTTCTCTCACCCAACATGGGTATATGTAAAATACACCCCAAACACATTGCCCTACTCTCCTGAGTACAGCGATACCACATAAGTGAGACTTTGTTGCAGCCTGTGTGCGCAAAGGGCCAAATTCCAACGAGTACCTTTAGGTTTTACACGACGGCTCACAATTTAGCTCCGCCCAAAATGCCAGAACAGTAAACACACCCCACAAATGACCCCATTTCGGAAAGTAGACACCCCAAGGTATTCACTGAAGGGCATAGTGAGTCCGTCTGAGATTTTTTTTTTTTTTGCCAGAAGTTATCAGAAATTGAAACTTTTTTTTTTTTCTCAGAAAGTGTCATTTTCCGCTAACTTGTGAAAAAAATGAAATGATACATGAACTCACCAAGCCCCTCCGCGAATACTTTGGGGTGTCTTCTTTCTAAATGGTGTGATTTGGGGGTATTTATACTATCCTGGCATTCTAGCACCTGAAGAAACATGACAGGTGCTCAGAAAGTCAGAGCTGCTTCAAAATGCCGAAATTCACTTTTTGCACCATAGTTTGTAAACGCTATAACTTTTACCCAAACCAATAAATATACACTTATTGGACTTTTTTTTATCAAAGACATGTAGAACAATAAATTTAGAGAAAATTTATATAGAAATGTAGTTTTTTTTAAAAAAATTTACAACAGAAAGTGAAAAATGTCATTTTTTTGCCAAAATTTCGGTCATTTTTGATTAATAGCAAAAAAAGTAAAAATGTCAGCAGCAATGAAATACCACCAAATGAAAGCTCTATTAGTGAGAAGAAAAGGAGGTAAAATTCATTTGGGTGGTAAGTTGCATGACGGAGCAATAAACGGTGAAAGTAGTGTAGTGCGGAATTGTAAAAAGTGGCCTGGTCATTAAGGGTGTTTAAGCTAGGGGGGCTGATGTGGTTAATAGAGCGTAGAACATTAGGGACAAGATAGTTAGAGCCGAAATAAGCAGCAACAAGATGGATTTGAGACAGAGCAAACTATCTTCCCCTAGACAAGGAACATTCTCATGTTTAAATTGTGTCAGCTGTTCAAGTGTTATTAAAGGTACTCACCTCACTCATCCACACTCTGGTGAGAAGATTCCAATAAGTGGCGTCTTCACGTGTGATAGACATTTGAGAATGTTAATCACAAATCTACTATGTGGTTTATTATATGTGGGGAAAACCTCCATGAGAATTAAGGACAGACTTAGTAAACACAAATCTACTATCAGAAAGGGGAATCTATTACTTCTCCTACCATATCACTTCCATTAGCAAAAACATACAATAGTGCAATTGCGCTATCAGCTCATCGAGAGTGTTCCATTGCCTCACTGCGGTGGTGATAGAAATAAATTACTTTTAAAAAGGGAGGCATACTGGATCCATTGGTTTCAGACGATGGAACCAAAGGGCTTGAACCGAGATTATAATGTAAGTGGCTTTATTTGATATGACATTTAAAGTTTTTTTCCTTTTTTCCACAGCGATTATCTGACAATTATCTATACTCTACTTTGGACATTTCTCATGCCACTATAGATACTATATCACACCAGCTGTGTGAGGAGATAATAATATGACGTCAGTTCCTTTGTATCTGCATACTCTATTTAAGGTACAATGGTAGGATGTGTGTAAATAGTCTGATGAAAGCACAGTTGTGCTGAAACGCGTCACTATGCTGTTTAATATGTGACCAATAAATCCAGCATCAAGAAAATTTCTATGAGCGAGTGCCAGTCTTACTTTGTAATACAATTTCTTGGGACGCCCGCCTGCTGACATGTGCACCACCAAACTACTGAGAGCAGTGCCAACCATTCATTCATCTACCTCTAACATGCAGTCCCATATAAATAACATCACCCCTCAACATTCAGTCCCATGTAATTAATATTACTCCACCCCACTCCAACATACAGTCCCATGTAAGTAACATCCCTCCCTTCAGCCCTAACATACAGTCCCTGTTAAATAACCCCAACTCTCAGCATTACTCTGCCTCTCACACTGAGAATATATCTCTCCCCTTAACCCTCCTCATGTAGCAGACCTCACCACAGCTTCTTCCTCAGGACTTCTCTTCACTGCTCAGCACCATCCTATCCTGCACTGGTCACATGATGGCGACATCATTGCAGGTCCTCAAACACTACCCTTTTGCATTGATTCCATGGACTGTGATATCATCACAGGTCCTTCAGATCCTGCAGTGCATTAGATTAAATTGTATTGCCATCCTGAGGACAGCAATACAGTTGTATCTATCTGGCATGCAGTACATTCGGGGCCTGGGACAAACGATCAGGGGCCCAGGCCCCAAATATTTTAGCCTAGAAATGCCCCTGGCACACAACTAAGTTAGGTAATTGCCTTACTCCATTTCCTTTAGCCCCTCTGCACGTCTGCAATGTCCTCTGAGACTCAGACGTGACTTTCCGATCCTTGTTAAAGGAAGTGGATACAAAGATGGCAGTTCCAGATTTATAGATTCTTCTTTGAGAACTCACAAGCTTTGAAAGAATGGTATTAGTTCATATTTCCCCACATAAAAAGATCTCAACAATCAATAACATCTTATCTGAAAATGAAAATGAGTCTACTGTCCTATTTCTTAAGGCATGGGAAACTGATTTGAAAAACCTGATGACTGAACGAGAAATCTGAACCCTGTTTGCCCTCGCCTCGAAGATCTCAAGATGTGTCTTATTGTAGGATCCTCACTAGATGGTACTATACCCCCTTGTGTCTACATAAAATGTATCTAAACATAGACCCATTGTGCTGGAGATGCCAGAAAGACCCTGGCTCCTTCATACATTTCTGGTGGGATTGCAGAGTAATAACATATTGGGAAGATATTTTCCAATAGATCTCAGATATTACCAAAATAAAATTTGCCTGCTCCCAAGTGATTTGCCTTTTAGGACTCCTTATAGATTTGCATGGCCTCACAACTTAAAAATCTCTGATACAGTTGTGTTCAAAATTATTCAACCCCCAATTCTGTAAAGGTTTTAGGGAATTTAGTGTACATTTGTAATTGTGTTCAGAATGAAATCTTACAAAGACTTTTTAAAGAACCAAATGCAACTAAAATGACATCAATTGTTTTTGTAATACAGTATTAAATGTTTTTTTTGTGATTTCTTCATTGACACAATTATTCAACCCCTTAAAGACTACCACTCTTAAGAACAGAGGTTCATTCAAGTGTTTTCGATAAGGTATTGAAAACACCTGTGGATGTCAAGTAGCAGCAATTAAGCATAATAGGCACCAATTAGGCAGATTTAAAATGACTGTGATACTCAGCTCCTTCTAGACATTTGCTGGTGTGTTTACAAACATGGTTAAGTCAAGAGAATGGTCCAGGAAGACAAGAGAAGAGGTAATTTCTCTTCACAGGAAGGGCAATGGCTATAAGAAGATTGCAAAGATGTTAAACATACCAAGAGACACCATAGGAAGCATCATTCGCAAATTCAAGGCAAAGGGCACTGTTGAAACGCTACCTGTTCGTGGCAGAAAGAAGATGCTGACTTCGACTGCTGTGCGCTACCTGAAGCGCAAAGTGGAGAAAAGTCCCCGTGTGACTGCTGAGGAACTGAAAAAAGATTTGTCAGATGCGGGTACTGAAGTTTCAGCTCAGACAATAAGGCGCACACTGTGTAATGAAGGCCTCCATGCCAGAACTCCCAGGCGCACCCCCTTGCTGTCTCCAAAGAATAAGAAGAGTCGACTGCAGTATGCCAAAAGTCATGTGGACAAACCACAAAAGTTTTGGGATAGTGTTCTGTGGACTGATGAAACAAAACTAGAACTGTTTGGGCCCATTGATCAAAGCTATGTTTGGAGGAGGAAGAACAAGGCCTATGAAGAAAAGAACACCTTGCCTACTGTGAAGCATGGCGGGGGGTCAATCATGCTTTGGGGCTGTTTTGCTTCTACAGGTACAGGGAAGCTTCAGCGTGTGCAAGGTACCATGAATTCTCTTCAGTACCATCAGTACCAGGAGATATTGGATGAAAATGTGATGCAGTCCGTCACAAACCTGAGGCTTGGGAGACGTTGGACCTTTCAACAGGACAATGATCCCAAGCATACCTCCAAGTCCACTAGAGCATGGTTGCAGATTAAAGACTGGAACATTTTGAAGTGGCCATTGCAGTCACCAGACTTAAATCCGATTGAGAAACTCTGGTGGGACTTAAAGAAAGCAGTTGCAGCGCGCAAGCCTAAGAATGTGACTGAACTGGAGGCTTTTGTCCATGAAGAATGGACAAAGATACCCGTAGATCGCTGCAAGACACTTGTGTCAAGCTATGCTTCACGTCTAAAAGCTGTTATAACTAGAAAAGGATGTTGTACTATATACTAAGATTGAATGTCACTTGGGGGTTGAATAAAACTGATAATGATGTGAGCACAGAAAAGACATTTGTGGTTATTTCATTATAAATGTTATGTTATATTTGTCTGACTTACAAGTGCCTCTTTGATTTAATTGTAAACAAGATGACTGAAATGATCAAAATCAATGTTAAACTGGCCAAAACACTCAATTTCAGTGGGGGTTGAATAAACTGTATATACACTATTTATATGTTATATTGCATTTTATGTACTTAATTATGTTTTTTGTTTCCATTATGGTCAATCATGATTTATTGTTAATTGCACATGGTGCATCTATATATATGTACTCGTGGATCTGTGATTGTTTCCAACCACTGGCACGCTAAAATTACGCTTTTTTCTGCTGTGTTGTTTCATTTTTTGTTTTTTCTATCTATATCTCATAGAAAGCAGGCACGCTTGTACTATGAACAATCAAGGCACTTTACATCCCGTGGGGGAGTTGTCCACACCCGATTTTTTCGCATACACCTTGGATGAAGCTGAAAGGGTCATTAATGCATGCACTGGGGCTGCTGGTTTTCTATCAACGCCTACAATACTTGACACCAAACGCAATCATGAAATGGTCTCTAAATGAATTATTTCTCTGGATTTGCATTTAACTACCCTGAGTGTGTACTATAAAGAACATAGAATTCCTAGAGGCCTGCAGATGCATTGCGAGCCAACCATGTATATGAATGATAATGATTTCAGAGCTAAATAGGAACTTATAGCCAATAAATTTTCACTTGATTTAGTGCTTTTGAATGTGGAATTTTTACAATGTGATATATAGTACACTAAAAATAAAAAATAAATGTTGGAAATTACTTTAAATATACTAATTTCCTCTGAGAAGGTGCAAGAGTATTTCTCTAAACCACACATGGATAAATTGACAAAGGATATTCAGGATACAAAGCACAATAAATGGCAACACGATTTTTCAGATTATAATTCAGGAGGTGTCTACAATTGGACTGTAATACAACAACCTTGGTCACAAACTGGAAATCCAGACAAAAGAAACTTAAAAAAAAAATTCAACAAGAAACCCCAAAAAAACTGCCATCAATGTGAACAATGACCCAGATGTATTGTCTTCTTTTTTATTAAATCCACAGGTGGACAATTCAAGAAAATCACAAGAAGAGGTGGACGAAGGAGGAACAGACAACGTAAGAACAAGAAATCAGAAATCACAGAGAAAGAACAATCAGACGACAAAATAGTGGTAAATATTTCCTCTCATGTACTTTCATCTACACAATTGAATATCTTAGAAAAGGGACTGAGTTTTTTGCCCTAATGTTGATACAGATTGGCTACAGATGGAAATAGATCTCCATCAATTTTTTCGACGATTAAAACTGAAAGAATGGTTTTCACTGCATCCTAAAGAGTGGATTAACTCTAGATGCACTGAACTACTATTGTCAGATTTTGGATTGTTTTCAAAAAGTGATTTTGTCCCCCCATGTTCTTTACAGCTATTGAACTTTTCTCTGAATGTGTTCTTAGGGAAGTCAATAGATTAAAAACTAATGACAAAAAAACATTTCAAACAACCAAACACATCACAACTACAGTGGGGGGCTTTGAATGAACTAGTCCATGACCGCGGCCTCACCATCAAACTTGCGGACAAGGGTGGTGCGGTTGTGGTCATGGACACCTCTTTATACATCGAAGAAGCCTACCGACAATTAGGGGATACACAGGTGTATAAAAAAAGATACCAAGATCCCAAATGTGATATAGAAAAAAAGATACAACAAGACATCTTGAAAAAAGGTATACAGGCAGGTTACATTGATAATAAACTTAGACGGTGAAGTTCCCAAAAACACCATTATTATATCTGTTACCGAAAATACACACATCACCAGGATGTCAATATTTTCTCTTGAACCTGTTATATACGGTACTTACGTGTAACTATTTTTTATTCGGTGATCATTTCTATATGCAAATGAGGGGGACGGCCATGGGGTCCAACATCGCGCCGACGTGCGTGAACATAGCCGTTGCCCATCTTGAGGAAATGTATGTCTATGTGTCCCACTACTTCAAACATGTTTTGTGGTGGTGGAGATACATTGACGACATCTTCCTCATTTGGACAGGTTCAGAACCAGTACTCCTGGATTTTTTCTCGTTTCTCAATACTGTAGATACCAATATAAAATTTATATAGGATTACTCAGTGAGTGAGATTCATTTTCTTGACATTTAAATTACTCTAAAAGATAAAACTGTACATACTGACGTTTATGTTAAACATACTGATAGAAACACCGTGCTACGTTATGACAGTGCACATCTGAGACTGATGGTTAAGTCACTTCCTCTGAACCAGTTTTTTTTTTTTTTTTTTTTTTTGTCTTCTCTGATCCATCTGCTTGTTTTTTTTTTTTTTTAATTCAATTTTTTATTGATTTTTCATTTAAGTAACAAAAGATACTGTAGGATAACAGTATGTAATAACAAAAGTACAGGAGTAGCTGAAGACACATATACGCATGCATCAAGTATACAGTTGCAAAATTATTGCGGCAATACAAGACACCAACACAACGGGTTGGTAACTCAAACCATCCGAGGGTCAGCACGTACATCACAAAGGTGAAGATTAAGGTTAAGGACACTATTCGTATGCAGACAAGGGAGCCCTAAGAGGGATCAGGGAACCTGAAGGATTTCTATTTGAGCCATAATTTGAGGAACTTTAAATGGGAGCGAGATTCCCAGGATGACATCTCTTCAAAGCGGTAAAGCTGGTCCACCTTTGTCATCCAGACTTCAAGGTCTGGAAGGGAGCTCTGGAGCCAGAACTTTGGTATAAGTAAGCGGGCAGCAATCAGTAATTGACGAAAGAGGAAGGGTACATGTATTGGGGGGTGAGAGGGGGGGATTGATAGGAGCGCAAGGGAAGGTGTGGGGACAAAAGAGGTTTGGCAAATCTTGTTTGCTTGAGTAAAAATTTTTGACCACCATTGGTTGATAGGTGGGCATTCCCACCAGATGTGAAGAAATGTGCCTCTCTCCTCCCCACACCTCCAGCACTGATCCGAAGCTCCGGCTGAATAAAAGGCAGATTTGACCGGGGTAATGTACCATTGGGTCAATATCTTATAATTGTTCTCTTGTATCCGAACACAGCGGGAGGTTTTATGTGGCGCCTCAAGAATTCCAGGGAGAGTATCAAGCGGAAATTCTAATTGAAGGTCCCTTTCCCAGGATCGAATAAAGGCAGGTTTTACAATGGTAGGGGAGAGCGGAGTTTATTATAGAGCATAGAGATCGGTTTATTAGGGGTTTGTCCATGGAGATGATTGCTTCCAGCCAGACTAATGGCCGTAGAAGCTCACCATTAAGCGTGTGTCCCAAGAGGAAAGTGCGTAAGAATGGAATCAGAGCGAAGTCGCAGGGTTGTGGGTTCAGTAAGGATGAGAGGGCAGTGTTGGAAAGGGGTTGGCCCATGTCGTCTTGGAGTGATCTGATGGGGATGGTGGTGAGGCGAGGACCACTGGGAGAGGAATCCAGTAGTAAGGGGTTAGATGCACCTAGGATGTCACCAATAGTGATTAAAGGAGAGGGGAAGGGGATATGGCAGTGAGTGGATGAGAGCCAAGACCAGGCAGCCAGCGTGGCTTTTAAAATAGGGTAGGCTGAAAGGCGAGATGCAGGGAGGGATTCATTGCCCAGTAAGAAGGCCCGGAGAGGTTTGCCCAGAATTGAGCTTTCTTGTGCTACCCAGTGTTTGTGGGGGAACCACGGAGCCAATCTACAATCCTGGACAATAGTATGGCTTTACCATAAAGTTCAGGATCTGGGAGACCAATACCCCCTCTGATCTATGCCTGATAAGGCGAGAGTAGGAAAGTCTAGCTTTACGGCCTTTCCATAGAAAGTGCGTAAATTTTTGTTTGAGGGAAGTATAGTAGGATGTAGGTATAGGGATGGGAAGGACTTGTTGAAGATAGGTCAGGCGGGGAAGGATAAGAGAAGTGAGGAGGTTTTTGCGTCCGAACCAAGAGATGGTGGGAACTTTTTGTCAAGGTCGTCTATTGCTTGAAATATGGAAAGTCTTAATGGGACGTAATTCAAGGGGAAGAGGTCAGAGATTTGGGGGCTTATCCTGACACCAAGGTATGTAATTGTAGGGGATGACCAATTGAAAGGGGAGTTAAGCTGTAGTTTGTTTTTAGTACGTGAGGGAATTCCGATGCAGATAACCAGAGATTTATTAGAATTAATTTTAAAATTTGAGAGTGGGCCAAAATTAGAGAGGTGGGTTTGAATTAAAGGAAGGGAAGTGATGGGGTTGGAGGTCAAGATCAGGACATCATCAGCGAAGGCTGCAAGTTTATGTTCCGTGTTCCCTATCATTGGGCCCTTGATCAGGGGTCTGATCTGAGAGCTTGGAGGAGGGGTTCCATGGTTAGTACAAAGAGAAGGGGGAGAGGGGCATCCCTGTCGGGTACCATTGGTTATACCAAAGGAGGGGAGAGGGTCCCATTGACCATGACATGAGCTGAGGCATGGGTGTACATAGCAAAGACAGCGTTGACAAAGGGGGTAGGTAGGCCAAAACGCAGCAGGGTGAGTCTCATATAGTTCCAGTTCACACGATCGAATGCTTTTTCAGCATCTGTGCTGAGAAGCAGAAGGGGAGATGAGGTGTAAGAGGAATGGCAGATCAGATTTAATACTCTGGTGGTATTATCTCTACCCTCCCTGTTGCGAACAAAGCCCACCTGATCCCCATGAATCAGAGCTGGTAGCAGTAAGGCAAGGCGATTAGCTAGGAGCTTTGCCAAAAGTTTTAGGTCTATATTGAGCAAGGAGATAGGCCTGTAATTGGCACAATGGCTGTGATCTTTCCCTCCTTTGGTATAATTGCAATGTGAGCAGTCACCATGTCCCTAGAAAGAGGGGCACCCGACAGGGAAAGGTTACAGACGTCAAGAAGAAGGGGGAGCAGTTGTTTCTGAAAGGTTTTGAAGTAGATAGCAGGGAGACCGTCAGGTCCAGGGCTTTTCCCATTGGGCAGATGGCGTACGGCTATGTACAGTTCCTCGGTGGTAAAGGGGTTGGATAGAGAGCGTTTCTGGGAGTCTGAGAGGGTGGGAAGGTGGAGGGATTGCAGAAAATCTTTTACTAAGGTGGAGTGTGTCTCATGAGGGAGGGGTTGAGGGAGATTATATAGATTTTTGTAGAAGGTTTGAAATTGAGTGGCAATTGAGGCAGTAGAGAAAGTGTCGGAGCCATCATGGGAAGTCAGTTTATGGACGTAGTTATTGGATTTCCTAGTTTTAATTCTGTGCATAATGAATTTCGAGGCTTTATCGCCATGGGAGAAAAATTTGTGTTGGGAGTTCAGGAAATATTTCGCCGAGCGAGATTGCAATAAAGCTCTCAATTCAGCTCTGGCAGCAGACAGGGACTGGAGAAGTGATTCAGAGAGATCTGTCTTATGGCTCGATTCCAGAGACTGGATTTTAGCGAGGAGAGAGTCTATTTGTTTTTCCCTAGATTTTTAAGGTGGGAGCTGATGCTAATGAAATGACCTCTTATGTATGGTTTATGGGCGTCCCAGAGTATTTGAGGGAGATTGAGGGAGTTTATTTAGTGAAATATATTCATCAAGAAGGGTAGATACTTTTTGACTATAGTGGGATCACCCAGAAGGGATTCGTTAAGGCGCCAATGAAACTCCTTGTGGACCGGTTGGGGAGCGTCTATAATGAGAGAGATCGGGGCGTGGTCTGAGATGTGGATAGAACCAATCTCAGACTTACGGCATAGTTGGAGGTGCGGTTTAGAGATGAAGAGATAGTCGATGCGATGGTAAGAACCATGGGGATTTGAGTAAAACGTGTAATCAATCGTATCGGGGTGGTGGGTCCTCCACACATCTACCACGTCTAAACTCCACAGCTCCCTTCCAATGTACCTCAGGACGCGTCTAGAAAGAGGGGGTTTTTGTGGGAGGAGGAATCAAGGAGGGGATCCATAGCAACATTGAAGTCGCCGCCCACAATCACAATACCTTCCTGGAAGGAAGTAATGAGGGAGAAACATCATTCAACCATTGTAGTTGTTTGGAGTTGGGGAAATACAGGTTAATAAATGAATATATTTGAGAGCCAATGTGACCTTTCACCATAACATAGCGCCCATCTGGATCCTGAACATGGGATGCATACTTAAAGGGAAGGTTCTTTTGGAAGCCTATGCTGACTCCGCCTGAGGCAGAGGAGGAACCTCCACAGTGGAACCAAAGAGGGAAAGAGGAATGGGATAGGTCAGGATAATGGTTAAATTTAAAGTGTGTCTCCTGGAGGAAAGCCACGTTGGATCCAAACTTTCGCAATAAAGAGAAGGTTTGGCTCCTTTTGGATGGTGAGTTAAAGCCCTTGACATTATAGGAAGTTATGTGTAAGTTAGCCATGAATATTCACCAGTGTAGTAAAAGAGCGAGGTGCGTGGCAGTCCTCCAGGAAAACGTCTTGATGATGGGAGGAGATTGTTGGTTAAGAAGTGTTGGATTGGATAGGTTGGAAGTACGTTGTCATTGTTCAGGATGCATACGGGTTTAATCCTGTACTGTAAACATAAAAAGAAAAGAACATGTAACTGGTAAAACAGCAAAAAGAAACATAACTTTGGATATAGTCAAAGTAAGTAAAAACATAGTGAGAGAGCGTATGTACGCTCAGGTAGAGGGGAGAAAGGTCTTGTGACCTGTCGTACAACCCCACTGTACATTAAACAGTATAGAGAAAGGTGAGGGAAGAGGCAATCCCGCTTCAGATAGGGAGAGGACAGTTTGCAAAAGAATAAAGGTGTAGGTATAATTAGGAGCTGAATAGGGAAGGAGAGTCGGAAAGGTAGGGAACTTTAAATGAGTTAAAGGAGTAAAAAGAATAGGTAAGGACCCGTAGGGTGTGACACAAGCGGAGAGTGAAATTTCACGGAGACATAATGTTACTGGTCTTGCAAGAGTCTCTTAGGTGTTGATTGATGAGGTCTCTTCTTGGACTTTTGAGACTTAGGGGTGTGTTGTATCTCGAACGGCGTGATGGATGGGAGGTCGGGAGATCAGCCAAGTCTTTGTACAAGGACCAGTCCTCGATGTCAAGGGAAGGTATGCTCAGGTGGGCAAACACTGATGGCAGGTCAGAATGCGTGGATATGTTGAAGCGTTTGCCTGTATGGTGAAAAGAGAGGCCAAAAGGATATGACCATCTATAGGGGACCTTGTTAGCACGTAGCCACTCTGTAAGGGGTTTGAGGGCCTTCCTCTTCCTGAGGGTAGATGGTGCTAAATCTTGATAGATAAGAATTTGGGTCCCGTCATAAGAGAAGTCATTGTGGCTTCGAGCGGCCTCCAAAATTGCTGCTTTCACTTGGAAGTTTAGAAGCGACATATCACGTCCCTCGGGGGATCTTCAGGCTTCGGCTTGGGGCGCAGTGCTCTATGTGCCCTTTCAATAATGATGTCTAGGGCAAAGTCGGGGCCTAGGAGGCTGCTACAGATGGCATGGATAGTATGAAAAAGCTCACCAGCCGGTATGGATTCTGGCACTCCTCGGAACCGCAGGTTATTGCGCCGCCCTCTGTTCTCTTGGTCCTCGATGGCATTGTGCAGTTCGTTGAGGTATGTGCTGCAGCGAGACATGGATTTGGCTGTGGCTGTTTGGTGATCCAGCATGGCGGCCTGCTGCGTCTCGATTTGTTCCACGCGGTCTCCAATGTGGCGGACGTCTTTTCTGAGCGCCGCGATTTCAGAGACCATGGGATCCAGGGCCCTCCTCAGAGCTTGTTCCAGGTATCGCCGGGTCAGAGGTAGATCTCTATTCGGGCGTAAGTCGTCTGCATCGCTGTCCTCGCCCGACTGTTCTGAGGCTAAAGCAGCAACCTTATGGGCGGGAGCCGGCGCCATCTTTGGTTCCCTTGCAGCGACTGTGGCCGCAGCCTTTTTAAAGAATTTCTCCATATCCCCGCTTAGGGGTTGCGCCTTGAGAGAGAGCGGGGGTTCAGCTGGCTTTGGGTTGCCGATTTTCACCATTATTCTCTTGATAGCTGAAGATAGCTGGTACTTGGGGTAGATGTGGTTACAGAGCGAGCTGCAGTGCGGCCATCACCGATGAGAGCTAGCTCCGCCCCCCCCTCTGAACCAGTTTTTATGGGCAATACGTACTGTGAGTGATCAAGACTGTCTAGATAAGACATTAAACAACATGACACAGGCCTTTAAAAAAAGAGGTTTTCCCAGCACGGTTTTTGCCACACATAGAAGTAAAATAAAAACAATGGTATGATTCACAATTTTTAATTTAAAAAAAAAAGAAATCACAGTTAAGCGATAGGATCCCCTTGGTGACAATGTTTTCTGAAAATAGCCAAGCCATAAAAAATATCATTCACAAACACTGGTCCATTGTTCAAAAGGGACAAGATGGTGTCAATGAATTTAAAAAACTACCACTTATTTCCTACCGGAGACCACCAAATTTGCTAGACAAATTAGTGCATACTGAAATTGGTCCCCAAAAAACGGTTAGTCAAACATTCTTACCAGTTCAAAAAAAAGGTTGTTTCCCGTGTTCAAATTGTATTAACTTTAGGTATACGAATATGCAAAAAGACAATACCTTTACTGATCCATTAACATTGAACAAATACAGGATAAATCATTTTCTTACATGTAATTCTACACATTTTCTCTATGTGTTATGGTGCACCTGTCCATTGCTATATGTATGTGAGACATCCCTAGAGTTTAGAATAAACCAACATAGATATACAATCAGAAAAGGCAGAATGGATTTACCGGTACCGAAACACTTTGTTGAATGTGGACATAAAGAGAGAAATCTAAAGTGTACTGTATGTTGATAGACCACATCCCTTTTTTATGCAAAGGCGGAAATAGAATAACTAGTCTGAAAAACGTGAGATCAAATGGATCCACAAATTGAATACATTACGTCCATCAGGTCTAAATGTTGACCATAAACCGTGGGTGTTCTCGTAGGGCTCATCCCATGTCTGTATGCATTGAGGTCCTCTTGGGCTTTTTTCTATGGGTATGCAAATTATTTAGTTTTTTTCTGGTACTACATTGTACATTGTAATTTCTTACAAGTATATTTATATACAAATTTTTCTCTTCCTTGCAGATTTACTGAACAGCAGAAATACGCTTTGTGAAACCAGCATTAATCCCAAGAACAATTTGTGCCAGTATGTATATCTCTTTCTATAAAGGATTCTTGTAATAATGCTGTCCAGTGCACAGAGGTTGATGTCTGTGATGATATTCATAATAAACAAAAAAAAAAAAAATCTTAATTGCTCTGCTTGGTGGAAATAATCAATGTGAGACATACATAGTTTTATTATTTAATCTGGGATTATCCTTGTGGGGAGGTAGGTCCTGTGATATGGATGACCACCCCATATGACACACTTGGGTTTTTCTGGACATTTATGTGATTTTCCCAGTTAGGTTAGTCATGGAATAAAGTAGTTCACCGGGTCAGTATCAAGTGTCCAGTACCTGGATTCTGATTGGCTCCTGTGTCTATCCCCATGTCTGTCTGCATAGGGATATGTGATGGTACGTGGTGGTACTTCCGTTTGACCAAACCTTTATACATTTATACTTATCTTTTGATTATCTTCTTCCGAACCAGGTTATACCTTATTATTGTAATAATAATGAACTTTGTCATAGTTTATGTCACAGGTATGCTGTATGCGCACTGGACTTGACAGCTGACTTCCTTATTCACGCTGTGGATGCAGTCATGTGATTAGGTTGCGCTCACGTGATCCTCATGAGTGCACTCCACCACAGTGCTGCTTCCTGTGTGTCAGACAATTTAGAAACTGGACGCATGCACAGAGAGTCCTTCCTGGCGCTGACTACATGTGGGATCCATGCTGGTTAGGTAACTGCTTTGTCCTAATTTGTTTTTAAT
Organism: Bufotes viridis; assembly: GCA_033119425.1. NCBI lineage: Eukaryota > Metazoa > Chordata > Amphibia > Anura > Bufonidae > Bufotes > Bufotes viridis. Next base: position 129,640,937 of record CM065593.1, on the reverse strand, counting down.
CAGCTGCATGTATTTGTGTATTTTTTCAATTATGTCACTTTGGATTAACTTTGTGACCGCAAGAGTGGTCCCGAGTTAAGTGGCAGCTGGCCGGGCTTTCCAGTACGCCCTGATGCAAGCACCGGGAAACAGGCAGATGGAGCAAGCTTTAGCTGGATGAAGCAGAGCTGGGAAAATGGTTAAGCAGAGCTGAAGCTGTTAGAACAGCAAAGCATTAACTTTAGGTATACGAATATGCAAAAAGACAATACCTTTACTGATCCATTAACATTGAACAAATACAGGATAAATCATTTTCTTACATGTAATTCTACACATTTCTCTATGTGTTATGGTGCACCTGTCCATTGCTATATGTATGTGAGACATCCCTAGAGTTTAGAATAAACCAACATAGATATACAATCAGAAAAAGGCAGAATGGATTTACCGGTACCGAAACACTTTGTTGAATGTGGACATAAAGAGAGAAATCTAAAGTGTACTGTATGTTGATAGACCACATCCCTTTTTTATGCAAAGGCGGAAATAGAATAACTAGTCTGAAAAACGTGAGATCAAATGGATCCACAAATTGAATACATTACGTCCATCAGGTCTAAATGTTGACCATAAACCGTGGGTGTTCTCGTAGGGCTCATCCCATGTCTGTATGCATTGAGGTCCTCTTGGGCTTTTTTCTATGGGTATGCAAATTATTTAGTTTTTTTCTGGTACTACATTGTACATTGTAATTTCTTACAAGTATATTTATATACAAATTTTTCTCTTCCTTGCAGATTTACTGAACAGCAGAAATACGCTTTGTGAAACCAGCATTAATCCCAAGAACAATTTGTGCCAGTATGTATATCTCTTTCTATAAAGGATTCTTGTAATAATGCTGTCCAGTGCACAGAGGTTGATGTCTGTGATGATATTCATAATAAACAAAAAAAAAAAAAAATCTTAATTGCTCTGCTTGGTGGAAATAATCAATGTGAGACATACATAGTTTTATTATTTAATCTGGGATTATCCTTGTGGGGAGGTAGGTCCTGTGATATGGATGACCACCCCATATGACACACTTGGGTTTTTCTGGACATTTATGTGATTTTCCCAGTTAGGTTAGTCATGGAATAAAGTAGTTCACCGGGTCAGTATCAAGTGTCCAGTACCTGGATTCTGATTGGCTCCTGTGTCTATCCCCATGTCTGTCTGCATAGGGATATGTGATGGTACGTGGTGGTACTTCCGTTTGACCAAACCTTTATACATTTATACTTATCTTTTGATTATCTTCTTCCGAACCAGGTTATACCTTATTATTGTAATAATAATGAACTTTGTCATAGTTTATGTCACAGGTATGCTGTATGCGCACTGGACTTGACAGCTGACTTCCTTATTCACGCTGTGGATGCAGTCATGTGATTAGGTTGCGCTCACGTGATCCTCATGAGTGCACTCCACCACAGTGCTGCTTCCTGTGTGTCAGACAATTTAGAAACTGGACGCATGCACAGAGAGTCCTTCCTGACGCTGACTACATGTGGGATCCATGCTGGTTAGGTAACTGCTTTGTCCTAATTTGTTTTTAATCAGCTGCATGTATTTGTGTATTTTTTTCAATTATGTCACTTTGGATTAACTTTGTGACCGCAAGAGTGGTCCCGGTTAAGTGGCAGCTGGCCGGGCTTTCCAGTACGCCCTGATGCAAGCACCGGGGAAACAGGCAGATGGAGCAAGCTTTAGCTGGATGAAGCAGAGCTGGGAAAGTGGTTAAGCAGAGCTGAAGCTGTTAGAACAGCAAAGCTGAGAAGCCCAGGTGCAGCAGGTGTGATGATCTGCACAACAGAAAGAGGCGTGGTCAACAGTCCGGGTCGTATACTTGAGAGCAGCGAGGTACAGGAGGATCAAACAGAGACAAGGTCAGGATACAGGCTGAGGTAACAGGATATCAATGCAGGAACTAGCAGGAACCTTTGCTGTAGAAAACTACAATATTGCTCAGGCATTGCAGGAAGGGGGAAGCACCCTTATAAAGGTATGCCACCACCTACCGTGTCAGTTTCTGCTTCATGTCCTGTTGCTGCTGGGTGTTTTCTTCAGTAGGCGGGTGATGAAATGTGCTTATTAGCGACTGGAGACTCAAGTTACTGCTGATGGAGCTGGAGCTCCTTAGTTCTGGTGACTGACAAATAAAGTGGCCTTCTCAAAGGGCTTGAGCAAATGGCAGGTGTCATGCATGAGCTGCCACTGGCTAATGTTGAAGTTATACAGGTGAGTACTCCTATCTGCCTATATTATCAAGAAATCATTTATGGCCTACCTCTGTTCATATAGTTGGTCCAACATGTGGAGGTTTGAGTTAAAACGTATGGAAACATCGCATTTGAAGCGATGTTGGGGAATGCCATTCTGTCTTTGCAAATCTGCAAATCAAGGAGGGTGTGTTTTGCAGTGTAAGAGTGGCTGAAGTGCATGCATAGTTTCCTAATGATTTTCAGGATGTCTTGCAGTTGGGTGGAAGACTTCAGGAACCACTTTACAACCAGATTAAAGATGTTTGCCATGCAGGGTACATGGGTCAGCCCTCCTTGATGCAGCGCCGACACAATGTTCTTTCCATTATAGATGACCATGGTTTCTTTCTTCAGTTGGCCAGGAGACAGCCAGGATTCAATTTCATGTTGAAGAGAGAGAAGCAGTTCCTCCCCGGTGTGACTCTGTTTGCCCAGGCAGGCCAGGTGCAGAACAGTGTAACACCTCCATGCTCTGAATAGGTGTTATGCTGGAGCAGCACTCCGAACTGTGCCTGCAGTGGAGGTTGAGAACAATGTTGAGGATGAAGAGGCAGAGGAGGACGTTGGCATCGGGATAAAAGCTTGAGAATGCAGAGACACCTGGCCAAATTTGTGGTTTGCATGGAAAGAAGCCACATTTACTGGGCCGTAAAGGGCAGATATTGTCCTTGACAATAGTTATAGCTCCACATATCGGCACTTCCCTGAACTGTATCAGACACCGACAGGCTCAAGAATTCGCCCACCTTCTGCTCAAAATATGTATGCCGGGCTGGTACAGCCTTTTTGGAGAAGTAAGGACAGCTTGGGACTCTCCACCTTGGCTCAGCACTATCCATAAGTTTTCTGAAAGGTGCAGAGTCAACCACATGGAAAGAGAGAGACTGTAGTACCAGCAACTTGGCCAAGAGCACACTCAGCTTCTCCGCCGTAGGATGAGTTCACATAACGATGAGTTGCTATCTGTTTTACAATCACCTCGGTGATCAATTGGCAAAATGCGTGACAAGGAGTAGGTGGAGGAGGAGCATCAGGACCAGTAGATAATGGGAAGGAAACAGAGCTCCCTTCTGATGAGGTTGTGGAGCCTTGACTGCTATAAAAAGGGTGTGGGCTGCTGGGAGATGCCTCAGGCTGTACCCTGCATAACAGAAATGGGACAGATCCGTTTTGCAGCCCATAGACCTCTAAAAGCATTCCATTATGCATTCCATCATAGAATTGTTTTGTGGTCCATGGTAACGGAATCCATAACGCAATTTACCTTTTACTAGTAAAGGAATCTTGAACGAATGTCAAAATATGAAAATCGCTCATCTCTACTTCTATTACATGGCGTGATGTGCTGCCTGCAAACCAGGATTTATAAACATCTTAAAATATCCCTATTAATTGGCGGCAGTATTACACTGCAAGGTGATCTCTAACAAGCGTTACTACAAATTCATCTTAGGGATTAGCTATTGTGTAAAAGGACCTTAAGATGTTTTACATTCCTGGTTTGTAGGCAGCAGATTGCACAGTGCAATAGGCCTTTTGCTGCTGACAAACAATAATAGGTATAGAGATAAGAGATGGCATTAATGATCGCTTGTCCCTATATTGAGTAGGAGATCACTGCATGTAATAGCAGTGTTGTCCTCCTCCAGCGAGCAGGCGATTAAAGGGAGGGAACGCCTGTAATAGGGCCTTTACTTTGGGCCTTCAGGACAGAAACATTTCTTCCATTGTTTACTCAACATATGTTAAGACCCTCAACTTTTTTATATTTTATTTGTATAGGACTGATTTAATTTTCATGGCAATTGCAACAGGTTGTAAGATACTGTATATATGACTGAAAAGAAATGATTTTCAGTTAAAGAATATTTATTTTACAACAAATTTGCTGCATGTGAATATCATATTACAGCTCATATAATCAGCTGTACTTTCTAGTACCCTGTGCAAATTTCACCTGTTTTCTACAATGAATGACCATATCTTTCTACCAAGAAATGTTCCTAAAGTGTTTGACAGCTATGTTATCTGCAGTTAAATAGTTCCTATCTGAACAGCATTTGACCAACTGATGGGCTTATAAAAGTAATGGTCAGAAGTGCAAGGAACAAGCCATTCATTTTGCTCTTCATAAAAATGGTTCTTACATTTGGATTTTGATAAATTAATGCTATTGCTGTGTAAAATGTTAAGTAAAATGTTTGATTTCACAAAACCGTCTCTAGCATTATAATTTTCCTCATCAGTAACATAACATACTATATATATATCTTTACAAATCTGTGTCACTTTGTCACAATATATCAGTATCTACAATAAATATGCACCTTTAGTTCACCAATAAAATGTATTGATAGACACTTCTTTAGTCTGGTGTTTAAAAGGTTTGACGGTCCCTCCATCTAAATAAGTAGATATCTAATATTGATTAAAACTTAAAGTAGTTATCCCATGACTAATGTAAAAAATGAAAATCAGACAATATATAGTAAATGACAAGCTCTTTCTTACAAAGCTAAAAAACAGCCCTGTACCTCACATGGATCCAGAAATGTCCCCATTCATTGCTCTGCTAATACCAAGCTAAAAGCTCGAGGGGAGTGTAGCAGGTAGCGCTATACAGATCGATTTTATTGAATAAGGGCTCATGCACACGACCGTGTGCCGGCCGGGCCTGCATTGCGGCTCGCAAACATCGGGTCCGCAAAATTCAGGCCCCGGTCATTCTGCCACGGCATCACTGATGTGGACCCATTCACTCGAAAGGGTCCGCAAACCGGAAGTCCGGTGCGGAACGGATAAATGAAAGAAAAAATCTTATTGGTTGCTATGGGCAGCTAAGCTACTTTTCCTTTTCGCCAGTTTGATAAATCTTCCCCTAAGTGTATTAACCATACTTAGTAAAACAGGAAGACACACGATGATTGGAAAAAAAAAATCTAGGGAAAGAAAACATTTTTAAAAAACTTAAAATTAACTACAACCTGCTGTAAGAGAGAGGAATGAAAACTTCTGGAAAACCTTTTTGGGTCAGAATTTGTTAAGCTAAAAAGGTAGTCAAAATTAAGAAATATTTATGGCCTGATAAAATTCCTCAAAATACTTATGTAAAACTGACCTAAAGAAACTCCTTTCATGCTAATGGTAAATCATTTATTCCTCTACATGTGGCGAATGCCCCCTGCCAAAGTGACTGTCTATTGGTACTAGAAATAAGCACATTTCTTAGAATTTGCTTTGTGCTCAGATTCGTACGAATCAGCTATGTCATTTGATTCCTATACAAATTGACTGAATGTACTGAAATGTACATTGACTTATCTCTTTTTCTCCGGAAAAATTCACCTGAATAAAATCTCAATAAATTCAGGTTCTAATAAATCCAATTTTTTAAAATTCTGGCCGAGTTTTGATTCATTAGAGTTTATTTGCTTATTTCTTATTGTTATATTGATTGGATCACCCATAAGCTGACTTAAATGGGGCTCTAACAACTTCTTTTCAAAGCTCACTTTAGGAGAACCTGAACACATCTATAAAACCTTTTGATTAAACATTTTCATGTTATGCACTCTAAAAACATTTTTGAAATCCATTCCACATGGGTTTCCCTTCTATCAATTTTGCTGTCCACTCATTGTTACTAGGTGCATCCTAGCAGCATAGTCGGGCTGAAGGAAGTGGGTATGTTTTTCTTCCTGGCTGGCTAGAAATCTTGGTGTTCTTCTCAGCCCTGCGCAGAGGCCCCTTCCCCTTCCAGAGCTCACTGCAGAATGCTCAGCATCTCAGACTGCTGTTTTCTGTGTAATGACAGCCACATTTTCCCTCCAGTACATAGCATGTGCATTTTTACTCCAGTCATCATAATATAATTCCTTTATGAAGTGCTTGAGTACCTTTGCATGTGTTGGATTTAGTTTGCTTATTAGTCAGAATCCTTCACTTGACTGACTCTACATCAGTTTACATTGTCCTTGTTCCGTCTGTGTTGTAATCAACTAGCGATCTTGTGTTCTGGATGTTTCTTATTATAAACTCTCCCGCCCCCCCCCCATAAACTTCTTCTGTGACCTGGAATTATTTTCCCCTCTCTATGCTGTCATAATAATTTGTATTCTGAGTCCTAGATCTGGGTTTTGTGAGCATAAACTGTCTCTTATACATCATGTGTGCTGAAGATAGGGGCGGATTGGTCATAGAACCTACAGAGAAATTTCCCAGTGGGACGATGCCCAAGGGGCAGCCTGAGTCCTCTTCACGGCTGGCTAGTGGACATTTTTGGGGATATATTTTGTGCTTCTGGCAGTATTTTGTGATGGATTGTGGTATTTGGCTCTGTTGGGGTGGTATAATAAGCCACAATATGGTATTGCTGGTCCCGCCTACTTCCATCAATTTGGACCTAACTACAAAACCAGGCCAATTTTAGTATTTTTCCCAGGGCCACTTTAAGTTCCCAGTCCGCCCCTGGATAGGGGCAAGGATCAGAATAGGGCTTATTGGTGATTGGCGTAGAATTATGGGAAAGGAAGTCTAAAGGAGTATAGTAATGGCAGACTTCCAGTATTTTTAGACATACTTCAAGGTTTAAGGAAAACTGCTGGATGCAGGAACAGCATAGCGGGGCAGCTAGAAGTCTATATAAGCAGACCAGAGCACTGGGGGAGGCTGGAATTTATCCTAACACTTAATGTCCCCAGTAAAAGTAGAAGTTAATTTGTGCAAAACTCTAAAATTCTGTTCCACTTTAAGCTAAATAATCCCACATTTTATGATTTTTCTTGACTCTGCAATGTACCCATTTTCTTATTTGATCTCCCTTGTGCGGATTTTTATATTTTTAGCTGTCTTCACACATGGCATATTTTGTTGCAGAAACTCAGTTCCATTTATTTGAATGAGGTTATTTTGACAGTAACATAGTATATAAGACCGAAAGAAGACATTTGTCCATACAGTTCGGGCTGTTTCCTACAAGTTGATCCAGAGAAAGGCAAAAAAATACTGTGAGGCCGCAGCCAATTTTCCCCACTTAAGGGGAAAAAATTCCTTCCTGACTCCAATCAGGCAATCAGAATAACTGCCTGGATCAACGACCCATCTCTAGTAGCTATAGCCTGTAATATTATTACATTTCAGAAATACATCCAGGCCCCTCTTGAATTCCTTTATTGTACTCACCATCACCACCTCCACTGGTAGAGAGTTCCACAGTCTCACTGCTCTTACCGTAAAGAATCCTTTTCTATGTTTGTGTACAAACCTTCTTTCCTCGAGACGCAGGGGATGTCCCCTCGTCACAGTCTTGGGGATAAATAAATAATGGGAGAACTCTCTGTACTGACCCCTGATATATTTATACATAAATATTAGATCTCCCCTCAGTCGTCTTTTTTCTAAGGTGAATAACCCCTAAGGTGAATAACCCAGTGTTTTGCAAGTTTCATTCAGGTCAATGGAACTGATCTTCAGTTGCAGAAACTTTCTGCATCAAAATATACCGCCTGTGAATATAAAATATACACAACATTCTAAGGGCAATGACCCATAGCCCACTCCCATTGGTATAAAAGCCACGAAAAACTATGGACAGTATTTTTTCTTTTTTTTTGTAAAATGAATATTTTTCTGCTATTGAATTTGATTTCTGTAATACTTTTATATAATTTTCTTCATATCAAGAATGCAAATGTATTTATGAAAATCTTCAAAGGAGTGATATTTGTGCATTTAGCAAAAAAATTGATGGCCAGCTACAGTACTCACCATTTACCTTTAATGGTTGATAGAAGGAATTCAGGATTTCATGGATGCCATGGACTTGTAAGGGTCACACTGCAAGAAGGAGAAAAGAAGCAGTAATCCAGAACATCTTCCTTCAGCAATAAAACAGGTTCTTTATTGGAGTATATTAAAACAGCATACAGATAGGGGAGGAAAAACTTCACCTGTTTTGAGCTGACAACATCTCTTACTCAGTGAATAAAAATTTTGTGTCCCTGCAACATTCAAAAAAGTGGGCATGCATTCCCCATGCCTAATCAAATAGCTCTGCGGCAATCACACAGGTGGTATTTGTGAATGCAAATTTATGTACATATGGTATTTGCCTTATTTTTGTTGTACTAATATTAAATCAACTAGACATTATGCCCATTACAATAACGGATGCTAGAATTGGCCGGCGCACAGAGCAATCATCACACTGTGCTCCGATCGATCAACGCTGCCCCCAATACGCCATCTGCACCGCCAACCGTCTGCACAGACTATACCCCGTGTGGCGAAGGCGGCGCATGTGCACTGGCTGGACAATGGGGGGGAACTGTCTCAGGAGAGGAGGGCGGCAGGGGAGCTGTCTCAGGAGAGGAGGGCGGCAGGGGAACTGTCTCAGGAGCGGAGGGAGGTGGGGGAACTGTGCAAGCAGTGGAGGACGGCGGGGGAGCTATGGCCAGCAGCCGACAACGGCGGGTGAGCTATGGCTACCCTATAGGTTTAAATGTAGTAAAACCTGTGAGATGTGCTGTGTCCGTGTTCAGCGCAGTGCTGTGTCCTGATTGGACGCAGCGCATGACCAGTATAAAAAACTGGTGACACACACACAGACACAGCGCACTCACACAGGGATTTCATTATTATAGATGTGCAGTGCAACACAGATTAAATATTAAAATAATGGGAGCTGAGCTGCAGTGCGCCAACATGGCCACTACATAGTCAATGGAAAATTCTGCTTCCAGGTTGATTCATTGTTATGTTTCCAGTGCCAGTGGCTGATGAAAACAGTGGGTCAGAAGGGCTGGCGGGTGTCAGGTCCACCATCGATCTGATATTGATGACCTTCCTGAAGGTCATCAATATTTTAAAGTTAGACAACCCCTTTAATGTTCTGCTTTCTGAATAATCTGTTTCAATGTTCAATGAATTGTACATGTGTAAGGCTTTGGCACCCATAGATATACAAGGGGGGGATTTATCAACTGCCTTAGTCTCCCATAGCATCCAGATTGATCCATTTTATTTTAGTTAATATGCCAGTTTGTGTTTCCCACCTACTGTACTACAATGGACAATGCAGTAATTGGGAATCTCACACTAGTATATCAAAGGTATTCTCCGGGAGTGATTTAAAATGGCTGCCAGTAACCTGTCCTAGAATGTGAGCAGGACTGGTTGCCGCCACTTACAGAACTGCCTTGGGGAGTGAGCCTTAATACACATTACACTCTGGCACTTGCATGTACTACACATTACTGAATTCTCCTTTCAGACTGCTCAGCCATGATTGCATATCATAGGCCAGATTAAATCATTACCATTTATTGTAGTGCAGTGTAGTGTGTAGCTAGGCCCTGTCCCCTCAACCCCTTACACAGGAATGAGCAGCATTATGATATTTGCCACGTCTCTGGGTGGATAGTCAGTATGCGCAAGACACTACCCGAGGCACAGATGAAGTATTGATCTTTTATTGATTGCACATTTCGGGCCATGTCACATGTGCAGAACAGCAGCAGCATCCAGCTGTTGTTCTCAGCAGTGCCTCTCCGCAATCGAGCTCACACACTGCAGACTTGAGAAAGGGACAATGCACCCGAAACACGTCATTGATAAAAGATCAATACTTCTGTGCCTCGGGTTGTGTCTCACACCTACTGACTATCCATCCAGAGGTGTGGCAGATACCATACTGCTGCTCATTCCTGTGCAATTCTTCTCCCCACTTGACCACCACCACTGGTGTTCCAGATAGCATGAGCTGCACCGACCCTCCACCGCTATAAAGCCTTCACTGGAGTTGTGCCAGTTGACTACATAACCCACCAGGGTCCTTTTACCTGTACATACTTACCCTATGAGTACCTTTTCCTCTCTCGTTCTCTGCCCTCAACCCATTACAGATCTCTTTAAGTGGTGGCAACCAGCTCTCGTCACATTTTAGAACAAGTTGTTGGTAGACATGTTTGTAGAACCCTTTTAACTGTTGACATAGCTATTCTCTCAAGTCTATTGGTGACCATGCACACAGCCTCACCCTGTGCCATTTTGATTTTTATATGAACAACAGCACAGTGGCTCAGTGGTTAGCACTGTTGCCTTGCAGCACTGGGGTCCTCAGTTTGAATTCGACCAAGGACAACATCTGCATTGAGTTTGTATGTTCTCCTCGTGTTTGTGTGAGTTTCCTCTCACACTCCAAAGACATACTGATAGGGACCTTAGTTTGTAAGCCCCATTGGGGACAAAGTGATGACAATGTCTGTAAAGCACTGCAGAATATAGTAGTGCTATATAAGTGTGTAAATAAACAACTGCCACATATGTGAAGGCCCAGTAATGGCAGCTGTTGGACCAGGATTGTGTTGTTACCAGTAATTGTATATATTTTTATTTTAATTTTTATTGTATTTTATCCTATTCAAGTTCTCTGGTGTTTTGAATCAATTTGATTCAACATATTTTTCCCATTTTAGTCCACAGTATAATTAATTGTGTACAGCCTGTATTAAAACTTTGAGACACATTTAGACATTATTACAGTCATTTTCATCATAGATTATTATACTGCTGATTTTTGGGTATACAGCCAACGGGGCACTTGTAATAATTGTTCCATATCTCAACTGTGAGCTGACCGAGCAAATTCAACTCCATGAATATAAATGTAACCTCTAAAGTGTCCCAGAAAGAAGGATGGCTGTGAAGTGTGACATATGGTCTCCTCTCACTGCAGGGAGGCTAAGACAGCTAGTGTGAAATCAGAAGTTAAATCACTTCCTGTCTGGAGAAGGGGGAGATAAAATCTTAGAGAAGAGCTCAATTACCTAAAACAGAGCTTTAGTTATATCATAAACACTCAACAGTAAAGAGTTTTTTTTCTGCCCACAATACCGCTTTAAAACTTTTCTTAGTTTCAATGTTAAGACTAAAAAGGATCTGAATGCCATTTCTCATGTAATATCATTAAGTTAGAGTTTACATTGTACTGTATCTGTTGTCTCATTAGTGTAACCTCCTCTACTGATATGAATACAAAGAAAAACATTTCAAAATAATAACAAAATTGAAGGTAAATGTAAATGTCCTATTAAAATCTGCATGTTCAGTGTTGTCATTGAACTTTTCAGATGCCAAGTTCATCGCTGATTGCAGAATCCGATGCTACAATTGAGGCCTTTTGGGGTAAATCAGGTTAAAAAAAACATACATACTCACCTTATCCATTTGCTCACGGAGATGTCATCACGGTGACATGATGATCAAGTTATCTTTAATCAAGATGGCCACAATGGCCTCTCCATGAGCAAATGGATGAAGTGAGTATGTATTTTTATTTACAGCCATTTTAGAAAAAATAGATTCATTGCCGCGAAGCACAAGGAAATTTGGCTTTATAACAAATAAAAATGTTCCTGAAATTTGCATTAAAGTCAATTTGTTTAGCTTCAATTCGCTCAACACTAACTATAACCATTATATGAGATAATACGAACCAGTTGCATCTAGCAGTGTCAGATCTAGTGTTGAGCGCGAATATTCGAATAGCAAATTTTTTTAGCGAATATCGGCACTTCGCTAAATCACGAATATTTCTAATATAGCGCTATAAATTCGCTATTTCGAATATTCGTTTATTTTAAAAAATTTTTTAGTTATATTTTTTCTTTCCCACTTCCCAAAAGTAGTTCTTACCTGTCATGAGGATTCCTGGCTTCCTGGCTGCTCCAGTCAGTGCCCGTTGCTGCTTCTGCCGACTTCCGTGCTCATGGAGCGTCCCCATCACCATGAGAACGTCTCCATACTAAAATGTACTGTCGGATTTGAGAATTACGTTGAAATCGCAATGCGATTAATATAACTTGAATTAATCGCATTGCGATTACAACTTAGCAGTGCACTGCTATCTTACATATTTGGCTAGAATTAACGAATATGGAATATAGCAGCAGTGCTAAGTAGAAATCGCAATGTGATTACTCCAAGTTATATTAATCGCATTGCGATTTCAACTTAGCACTGCTATATTCCATATTAGTTAACTTCGTTAATTCTAGCAAGCTGACCCTTTATAAACCCAGCTCTAAGTTGAAATCGCAATGCGATTAATATAACTTGAAGTAAACGCATTGCGATTTCTACTTAGCACTGCTGTTATATTCCATATTAGTTAATTCTAGCCTAATATGTAAGATAGCAGTGCTAAGTTGTAATCGCAATGCGATTAATATAACTTGAATTAATCGCATTGTGATTTCAACAGACATGGTTTACTATGGTTGCTAAAACGAAGATGGAGAATACTTTGTTATCTTCGTTTTGAGGAATATGACGAATACATTCGTCATATTCGTTAATTCTACCATGCCAACCATAGTAAACCAGGTCTAAGTAGAAATCGCAATGCGATTAATGCAAGTTATATTAATCGCATTGCGATTTCAACGTAATTCTCAAATCCGACAGTACATTTTAGTATGGATACATTCCCATGGTGATGGGGATGCTCAATGACTATGGTTGGCTTGGTAGAATTAGCGAATATGACGAATGTATTCGTCATTTTCCTCAAAACTAAGATAACAAAGTATTCTCCATCTTTGTTTTAGCTACCTATTCGTCAGCTTCGCTAATTCTAGCAATCAAATAGGAAGGTTGACTATAGAGACAGCTGTGTTTAATTCGCTATGCGATTATATTATTATTTTTTTAATAAATAGAATAATTATAATAATTATCAAGTATTAAAATTATTCTATTTATTTAAAAAAAAAAGTTATATAATCGCATAGCGAATTAAACACAGATGTCTCTATAGTCAACCTTCCTATTTGATTGCTAGAATTATAGAAGTTGATGAATAGGTAGCTAAAACGAAGATGGAGAATACTTTGTTATCTTCGTTTTGAGGAATATGACGAATACATTCGTCATCTTCGCTATAATTCTAGATATCAAACCAATAGGAAAGTAGCCTTAAGTTAAAATCGTAATACGCGAATATTTAAATCGCATATTAATCGCAATAACTAGAATAATGACGAATATTCAATTTCGATGAATATGAAACAAATATTCTATTGAATATTCGCAAATTTCGTCGAAATCGAATATGGCACCTGCCGCTCATCACTAGTCAGATCTTGAAGAACTCCAGCAGGCTGTTCTCTGCCAGAATTAGTGCAGCACATGTGAAAGTAGCCTTAGTATTTTTAAACATTTAGAAGCTCAGTTTAACCAAACATAATTCAAGAACTACTCCAGAAAAGTCATATACAAAGCTATGTTTACAAAATTGGATGTATCCATGACACTTTGGTGGATCTCTTTTCAAACCCAGATGCACTCCATAGAATTATAATAGGGTCTCTTGGGTTTCTATTGGGGTTTCCGTATTTTTGATGGTAGAGTGCATATTTGTAATAGTAAAAAGTAATCGAACCCCTAAAGAAAACCTTAAAGCATTCTGAATTCAAATAAAATCATATATAATATTAGATATATCTATATGTATACATACTATACATACACTTGCCTTTTCACAATTGGAACTTCAGTTTATGGAAACTAGACATGTGACATAGGAGAACAAAATAAAAACAGTGTGAATCCATATCAGAAAAGGAAAATTAAGGGATCTTAGCGACTTTGAAAAAAGCACAGTCATCAGGGCTAAACCTCCCAGGGACAGTATTTTAAAAACTGACATCCTAGTGAGGTTTTGGTGCTGAGAACATGCTGAATGTACTTAGTGAAAAGTGCATCCTTTGAATGAAAACATGTCAACAAAAGGGGTAAGAGGAAGATGTCAAGAATTGTCTTGATGAACAGACAATGCACAGTCAAGCAAATTGCCGCCGCTGATAATGCTGATGCTCCAACTAAATTGGTTCCAACTAGTCCATCATTAGCATGGATGGGATGTTTAAGGGAAACAGAAAGGTAAGACATTAGTGGACAAACTGGTTCAAAAACATTTTAGACATTTTAATGCTGTATGGAAAAATCATTTCAAACAAAGTTTTTGAACTAATCGACTTCAGACCTGTGATCCGAGGCTCAGTTTGCTGAAGCTTAGTGATGATGGTCAATATTACCTAAAAATATCTTGTGCTACCTATTTCTTTTTTGTCCTTAAAAGACTTGGTGGGAAGGTGTTTAGCCTTAAAGATGTCTCTCTAATAAAATAAAATAAAAACTATTCTAGGAAATTTGTCTTTTATGTCTTGTAGATACGCAATAGCAAAAATGTCTTTATAATAGCACTGGTCTTCCTGTAACTCGTATATATGTATTCAGTAGATAGCTTTTAATATTACAAATAACCCTTATGACAAGATAGAAAACACATGCTTAATTACTATTTAGTCACACCACTAGTTCCTTCAATTACAGTCATTACAGGTGAAGAAATATTTAATATTGATGTTATTTCCCAAGACCCATCTAAATGTTTGCATACAATCTCCAAATGTCATAGGCTGTTGATTTACTGGACAAAACCCCAGTTTGATCTCCATTGATCCAACCTTGAGTCCAATAATTTGTCAAGTAACTTGGTGTTGATATTGAGACAGAATATAGGTTGCTACCCCTCTACATCCCATATTTCCTTCCCTTTCTTGGGAAAAAGGTTAATTATAGCCTGAGACATAGTAAGAGTTATACTTGTTTGCTTATCTGTTTTCTTAAGGTACAGTTTATGTCTGATAGTGGGTAAAAATGAGATGCAAATGTAGGGCCAAGATAATTAAACATAATCTGTCAGCAGCTATGAACTGCTGACAGCAATAGGTAGGGGCTGAGGAGTGTAAAGCAAACATATCTGTTGTGGAGCTTTTATCATCAGGAGTAGTGGGAATATGAACTTTTATTTTGTCAGATTTTTCTCCCACAAATACACTTGAGGCTGAGCTTCACTGTAAAGCCCTGCTGGTCTGAGTGAGTGAAAGCTGTACCATCCAACCAGGAGACCATAACACATATCGCTCAGTGAGCAAGGGGGTGGGCTGTGAAGATGCTAAATGCAGGAAGCAGAGTGTACTTCATAGTGAAGCTCCCCTTCAGGTAAAGTGATTGAGAAGGAGGGGGTCTCTATGATAGCTGTGTGCACCACTCATCAGCAGCATACATTCTCAACCAACACTCCATTCAAACTCCTCAACATGATCATACAGGTGATGAAAAGTGGAACTTAGGAACCCCCTTCTAGTAATTGTGCTGGCCCCTACCAATTCAATATTTATACTTCTCCTGTGGACAGGAGATAAACATGGTTGTTCCTCAGTTTGTATGCAAGATAAATAAAATGTATATGTTGGTTATTGTATATGCAATTAATCCTAATATATACAAATAATATTTTCATAAACCATTAATAAAAAGTACACTGTACTTCAAATGAATTAACATTATTCAGCTTTTCAAATTCTAAAGAAAACAATCTTGGTATTGTGATTTTAATTTTGTTGAAGTATTACACATTTTCTCAATTTTGATTTTTTTATGTACTTAGCTGTTATTTAAAAATTAAAGTAACACTGAAATAATTTGAAATGCAGAGGACACTAAATAATAACCCAAGGAAATCAATGTCAGATTGATCCAAAGATTGAAATGACTTATTCAATAAAATATCAATATCAAAGCTTAATGAAAACATGCTGTAGTGGAGCAATACATTTTGGAGGCTGACATAAAACATAATCCTTTGTGACATTTAAATGCTTTGAAGTAACTGGACGGTAATATTTGCTGATAAAACACATGAGAAATTGCATTTCAATTTTTTTTTTTTTTTGTGGAGGCTTTAAATGTTTGAAATAAAATATTTTTTATTATATATTATATGCCAAAGAAGATATGTACAGTGTATTTGGAAAGAGCTCAGGCCCTTTTGATTTTTTCATTTTGTTATGTGTGGTCAAGTATCCCCCACCATTCTGTACTCAATCCCCCTTAATGAGAAAGTGAAAACAGAATTTTGGAAATGTTTGCAGATTTATTAAGAAAGGAAAAACTGAAATGTTGCATGGACACAAGTATTCAGACCCTTTGGTGTGACACTTGAAATTTAGTACTAGGAGCTTTCCTTTCTCTTGATATTTCTACATCTTCATTAGAGTCCACCTGTGATATATTCCATTGATCGGACATAATTGTAAATACACAGTCCGTCTATAAAAGGTCCCACAGTTGGCAATGCATATTAGAGCAAAAACCAAGCCATGAGGAGGAAAGAACTACTTGTAGAGCTCAGAGTCAGGATTGTGTTAAAGTGCAGATGTGGAGAAGGGTACAAAACATTGAAAGTTTCCAAGAGCACACTGGCCATCATTATTCTTAAACAAAAGAAGTTTGGAATAACCAGAACTCTTCCTAGAGCTGGCTGCACCACCAAACTGAGCAATTGGGGGAGAATGGCCCTGGCAAGAGAGCTGACCAAGAACCCAATGACAACATCATGTTTTGGGGATGTTTTTTAGCGGAGGGGACAGGTAGACTGGTTAGAGTTGAGGAAAAGCTGAATGGAGCAAAGGACAGAGATATTCTTAATGAAAACCTGATCCAGAGTGCTCCAGATCGTAAGGTACCTGTACACAAGGCGATGATCAGTACGATTGAACAACAAAGGAGTCGTTTCTTGGTGTGGTAAACATTTCAACAACCCTTTAGATGGGTTATTGTTCACAAATCATAATTTTGATCACATATTCCATCATTTGTAAAGAAGACTGTTGCAGTTACACACATTGAAAGTTGAGGGGAGTGCAGTGAAAGATTTCTGTTTACAAGTATGAAATCGTTAACTTCCAACAATGATTTTTCTGCTCACACAAATGATCGAAACAAAGAGAAATCTACCAATTGTCGGTTGTCACTCTACTGTTCATTGCTTTTACACTGCTTGAATTTCTAATGATAAATTGCACTATAATTGGCTTGTGTAAAGGTACTTTTTTACCAGACCAAAGGTTTACATTTCAACAGGAAAATGACCCTAAGCACACATCCCTGACTTGAACCCAGTCTCATATCAGGAAAAAAACTGAAAATGTCTATCCACAAATGGTCCCCATTCAACCTGACATGGCTTGAATGAATCTGCGGAAAACAATGTCAGATAATACCCATATCTAGGTGTGCATACCTTATAGCAACATTCACAAGAAGGGTGGAGGCTATAATTGCTGCCAAATCTGCTTTAACTAAGTGTTGAGAAAAGAGTCTGAATAACTATGTCAATGCAATATTTTAGTTTAGTTTGTTCCTTTTCAATAAATTAACAAAGATCTCTAACATTCAGTTTTTAATTTTTAAATGATGGGGTATTGAGTGCCCCTTTTTATATTAGCACAAGGCTGCAACATAACAAAATGTGAAACAAGTGAAAGGGTCTACTTTATAAATGCAAAAGTTCATGTTTCTACTACTGCTGATAATAAAAGCTATGCAAAAGGTATGTTTGGCTTGCTCTCCCTGACCCCTACCAAGCACTTTTTGCACTTTTGCATGATCAAAACTGCTGACAGATTTCCCTTTAGAAGAAGAGGATAAAGTCTTATCTAGAGATGAGCAAAATAATTCTTTAGAATTAAAATTTGACCCAAATGAAAAAAACAAACAAAAACGAATAAGTTAAAATAAGAATTTCTTGAGATTTGATTCGGGAGAAACATTCCAGAGAGAGGGAGAGAAACAAAGTGAGAGAGAGAGAAGGGAGAGAAAAAGAGAGAGAAAGGTAGAATCGATTTGTGCAAAAAAAATTTATTGGCTGATTTGAATATACAGTGATCCCTCAAAATACAATGGCCTGAAGGTACAATATTTTCAAAATAAAACGGTCTTTTCTGACCCATCATAAGTTGAAACTAGACTCAACATACAATGCCTCAGACCCAAATCCAACCAATCAAGGCCAATTCTCTGGTAAAATAGTTTTAGTATTTAGTATTAGTTTGATAGTTAGCAGCTATTGCTGTTATATACAAGGACATGCTTTATCTGTCTTAGTTATCTGCTTATTTTTCTTAAATCTTAATTTTCTGTTATCTTGGATCAAATTTTGGGGTTTTGGAACCAATTACTTAACTTACAATGGTTTCAACATACAATGGTCGCCCTGGAACCAATTAATATTGCAACTTCAGGGACCACTGTACTTGACACAAAATACATTTTAGGAAATTGCTAGGCTTATCTTGTCTAAAACTTTATGCCCAAAGAAAATGAACAAATGAACTGTCAGGCATTTTTGCTATTATCACTCCCAGAAATTACTAGAAATATCCAGAGTACAATTCAAAATCAAAATGAACCTCTGTCTGATATCACCACAAACTTACCCCATCCTAGGACAGGAAGTCCACTTTTGCCCCTACTTCCAGGCATTTTTTACTTGGTCAGTTTTCAGACTCCATTTTTTGTGTGCATAATGTGACTTTGTAAAATGTAAACTTTCACTACCTTTGGGGAAGGAATTTCTGGTCCTCTTTATTTCCAGATGTGTTATAAAGAGAACAGCATCTATAACATATTTGACCTTAGGAAGGTTCAGGGCTACCTCAGCAATACATTACTATGAAGCCCTTTCTGTGGCAGAGATCAATAGGAATGTATTACATCTCCTATAGGCTGCAATGGTTATTCACTGCAGTCTTTGGGAGAAATGATCAGATGATGGCATGTTCAAGCCCCTAGGGGGACTTTGAAAAATCTTTAAAAAATCTATGTATCTATCACCTACCACCCTGTAAACAGAGGATGTGGCAGCAACGCTACCACATCTTTCACCATCACCAAGCATCTGCACACTATCCCATGGAAGCGTTCAGCTGTCTATCTCCCAATTAGAAAAAGAAATAGAAAGTGGAAGGACCCCCCTACCCACCCGAGATCCCTGGCCCTGAATGCCAGAATTTCAAAATTCCTGTTCCTTTGAAATGCTGTCATTCTGTCTGGTGGAGATGGATGGAGACTTTTATGTCGGTGGCTGTCCCACAGTACGTGGTTCCCAGCCGCCACTACTTTTACAGGCGAGCCATCCCTTCCCTGCACAACCAAGTGGTGGACAAAATCAGGTGCACACTGGGTAAATGTAGTGGCAGCTGCTCCAGAGGCGGATAGAAGTTTGGTGCATGTCCTTCTGCCGCTGAGGAATGCAGGGCATTTCTATTTGTCTCCTGTTGCCTCCACCTCCTATTTCGCTTCCTCCTTATCTGCCACCTCCTCATCCTTTCAGCGTAACACTTTCACCACCAACAAACCCCATAACGCACAGGAGCTGTAGATGGGCATGGAACAACAGACCGATAAGTGGTTTGTGTCACTGAGCCTCAAGCCCAGCCTGATAGTGTGCGATAATGGGCGGAATTTCGTAGCAGCTCTGGGCCTAGCCGGTTTGACACACATCCCTTGCCTGGCGCATGTAATAAATTTGGTGGTGCAGAAATTCTTGAACACCTGACTGTGAAAATCAATTCAGTTAATCCAGCTCTGAGATTCTAGTGGGACAAATTCACTTTTATTGGTGCTCAAGGACTCCTGCGGCCTGAGCCGCAGATGTGACAAGCAAATAATTTTATTAAATTTGTCGGTTATATTGTTGGGTAACATTTTCACGGTTATCAGGACTTTTTGTTATAAATCGTAACAAAAACCATACAAGGAACATTTCAAAAAGAGAAAATTAACCTGACCAGACTCCCACCCTACACCCCCCCACTCATTAATGCCTATTCACAAACTATATACCTGACTTACCCTTGAATTATAAGGCCAGTCATATACAAGTGGCTCGGAGGGTGGGTTCCTGCACCAAAATAGGCCAGGTGCACAATTTTACAGCCAGGGCACTGTTCTGGAGTAGGAGGAGAAGAAACCATGTTCACAGCAGGGTGGCACCGAAAGTAGCTCACCACCATCACTTGAATGTGGCTGAGGGGATAAGAAGAGCACAAATAATACTCCTCCCACAGAGGACAACTTGTCGTTGCCTCTGGGCAGCATGGCAAATATGAGCGACAACATGCTGCAGTGCCTCTGCAACGACTTCTCAGTTGCCCACATTCTAACTTGTGCAGATTACTGGGTGGCCACCCTGCTGGATCCCCGTTACTAGGACAACGTGCTGTCCTTAATTCCGTCACTGAAGCATGATGGGAAGAACCCAACAATGGTAGACACCCTGCTGATGGCATTCACACCTGACACCGGGTGCTCAGTGGAAGCACAAGGCTAAAGCAGAGGAGGAGGAGGAGGAAGAAGTCGCCAACGCAGCTGGGTCACTGCCCGCACCTTAGAAGGCAGGATTAGCATGTCTGAAATGTGGAAAAGCTTTGTCACCACACCACAACAGCCAGAACTACCAGCAGATATGGAACGTCTTAGCATGAGGCAGTATTTCCGCAAAATGGTGGAATAGTATCTGTGCACACACCTACACTTACTGACTGATGGGCCTGCCCAGGGTCATAGCTACAGGGGAAGCAGGGAAAGCGGCTGCTTTGGTGCCCTGGCCAAGAAGGGGCCCATCCAGGAGGAGGAGGACTAAAAGAATCAACAGTATTATACAATGAAATTATATACAGTGGCAGTATAGACCGTGTTGAAAACGGATGGAACAGATGCCTGGTCTGAGAAAGCGATTTTTAGTAGACATAAAAATGGGGCCAGCATGAAAGGAAGGGGTTGCGAAAAAAATGACTTGGGGAGGGGGGCCCATTTCTAGCTATGCCACTGGTTCTGCCGCATTTAAATTCTGGGTCTACAAATTGGGGACATGGCCTTAGCTTTGGAGGTGCTGCCCTGCAGCAAGTGTATTGTCTGAACGTGTGTTTAGAACAGCTGGAGGCTTTATCATAGACAAGCGCAGCTGCCTGTCCACAGCCAACTTGGACAATCTCACGTTCATTAAAAAGAACCAGGCATGGATCCCACAGGACTTGTTCATACCTTATGCAGAATAGACATGTTTACCGGCCTCACCCAACCATTGTTATACTACACTGTACTTACTCTTTGTTTTCTTTTTTATATTTCCCAATGTTTTGGGAAACATGTTGTTGGCGACTACCTTTGGCTTTACAGCCAAAAAGGCTTTATGTCAGGCAACAATGTAACCGCCAATTGTAATGAACTAAGATCCCTGTCTGTTATGCAGTGAAGGGGTCATTTGAAAGAAATAAGGTGTACAGATCAGCTCTGAACGCCACCTAATTTACAGCATATATTTCCCAGTCAGGTATGCAGGGCAGGGGTAGTTTGAAAGAAAAAAGGGGTCATGGAGGGTCCCCGTCATCAGGCATATATTTGCCCCGCTAAAGGATTATTTTAAAAGTGTATAGAAGCCACAAGGGGCCCCCACGCTGCAGATTTATCATAAAGACATCATGGAGATTTTACAGCATATAACTACAGCACCCAACAATGTAAATGCAGAATATAATTCCCAGACAGGTATGCAGTGCAGGGATACTTTGAAAGAAAGAAGCGTTACAGATCACCTAACAATCTGAAGGCCACCTAATTTACTGAAAATATTTCCAAGTCAGGTATGCAGTGCAGGGCTACTTTATGGCCCAAGAATGTAACATACGATTTTTAGAAATTTACCTCCCTGTCACCTATGCAGAGCAGGGGTTTGTATATGGCAAAAATTGGCAAAATGTCACCCACCAATGTAACAGATGATTTTTTGAAATTTACCGCCCTGTCATTTATGCAGAGCAGGGGTTTGAATATAGCAAAAATTGGCAAAATGTCACCCACCAATGTAACAGATGATTTTTTGAAATTTACTTCCCTGTCAACAATGCAGAGCAGGGGTTTGTATATGGCAAAAATTGGCAAAATGTCACCCACCAACTACAGAAATGCAGTTTGCACTGCAAAATTTTAAAACATTTTTTTCTGCGTTGTATGTAAACATGCTCTGTGGCACAAGAGTACGGGTTTATTAACCCAACTACAAAAATGCAGTATATGACCCCAAAAATTATAAATCAGGTTTTTCAGCGTTGTATGCAAATGTGCTCTGTGGCAAAACAGTGCAGGTTTATTAACCCAACTACAGAAATGCAGTGTTTTACCGCAAACATTTTAAAACAGTTTTTTCAGCGTTGTATCTAAACGTGCTCTGTGGTGCGACAGTACAGATTTTTTACAGCAACTACAGAAATGCACTATGTCACCGCAAAATTTTAAAATAGGTTTTTCAGCCGTGTATGCAAACGTGCTCTGTGGTATGACAGCATGGGTTTATTAAAGCAACTACCGAAATATACTGTTACTGCAAAATTTTTAAATTGGTTTTTCAGCGGTGCATGCAAATGTTCTTAGTTGTACGACAGTACGGGTTTATTCCCCCAACTACAGAATTGCACTGTCATGGGCTGAAAGAAAAATGAACGGCGCAGATTTCTTCATTCGCATCGATCGATGTGGATGAAAAAATCTCTGACAAAAAATATGCAAAAAAAAAAAAAAAGAGGGGCCTGGTGATTGCCAGGACATAGGGGCTCCGCCCAAACATCGATACCCACTTCAGCTCCTATGTCCTGGCAAACGTGATTTCTCCATTCACAACGATCAATCAATCGTTGTGGAGGAAGACATCTTTGCCAGATTTTTTATATAAAGTGTTTGCCAAAGCATATGAACTCCAACACCTCTCCTCAGCTCATATGCCTGGGCAAACGTACCTGTACTGCGGAGAAGAAATCTCGTCCTGCAGCCCCGCATACACCGACTTCACGTATCTTCTGACAGCAGCGCAATGCTTCTCTCAGAGTGCACATCAGTGCTGCATCGTTTTCATCGGTTGGTCCAGCTGAAAAATAAAGGGTGGTTAGTAAAACAAAAAAAAACAAAAACAAAACAAGCAGCAGGCTCATAAATTTGAACATTACGAACTTTATAAACTTGAACATCATAAAACTTTCAAAACCTAAACTAACTAAGATTTCTTTTTCTTGCTACCTGTTGCTACATTTTTAATTTTTTTTGCTTTTCACTCTTTGTTTTCCTTGCAGAAACCTCTCCTCTCCCATAGGACAATGTGTAAAGTGTAAATCGCACAGAGATGGTGCCAAGTATATCATGCACTTTATCCCAAGTGAAAGGAGATGTTTCTACCGTTTCACATAGCTGCAGTAGCACACTAGCACCCCTGTGTGTTAGGGTCTCTCAAAACCTAGTATCCTGAGAGACCCTAGATCCTGATTGTAAAAACTACCTGTGTCCTGTGGTCCCTATGTCCCTAAGTGTACCTGAGTGTGGTACTTCCATAAACACTCCCTAGGCATAGGGCAGGGTGGTCAGGACAGTCAGAACAGAAATAGCAGGTGTCACGCCTTATTCCTCTCCTGCTAAAGACACAACATCTTTTTCGGCGTGGCGGTTGGGTTGAGGTACCAGCAATGACACTGGGGAAGTGTCGTTCGTGTAGACAGCTCACTACACTGGGGTTTGGGGCCACAGAACCTCCTGGATACAGGAGGTTCTTGATGATCTCTTCCTGAAATTTGAGGAAGGATCCTGTTCTCCCAGCCTTACTGTAGAGAACAAAACTATTGTACATAGCCAATTGAATTAGATATACAGACACCTTCTTATACCAGCGTCTGGTCTTTCGGGAAAGCAAATATGGGGCCAACATCTGGTCATTGAAGTCCACCCTTCCCATGAGCAAATTATAGTCATGGACTGAGAGGGGCTTTTCAATGACACTGGTTGCCCGTTCAATTTGGACTGTCGTGTCTTCGTGAATGGAGGAGAGTATGTAAACGTCACGCTTATCTCTCCATTTCACCGCGAGCAGTTCTTTGTTACACAAGGCAGCCCTCTTCCCCTTGCAAGACGGGTGGTAACGAGCGGTTGGGGGAAGCCCTGGCTACTAGGTCGCGCGGTGCCACAGCAGCCAATCTCTTCTAAGAACAAATGCCTGAAAAGGGGCACACTTGTGTAGCAATTGTCCACATAAAGATGGTACCCCTTGCCGAATAAGGGTGATACCAAGTCCCAGACTGTCTTCCCTCTGCTCCCCAGGTAGTCAGGGCAACCGACCGGCTCCAGGGTCTGATCTTTACCCTCATAGACACGAAATTTGTGGGTATAGCCAGTGGCCCTTTCACAGAGCTTATACAATTTGACCCCATACCGGGTGCGCTTGCTTGGGATGTATTGTTTGAAGCCAAGGCGCCCGGTAAGATGTATAAGGGACTCGTCTACGCAAATGTTTTGTGCAGGGGTATATAAATCTGAAAATTTGGTCTTGAAGTGGTCTATGAGGGGCCGAATTTTGTGGAGCCGGTCAAAAGCTGGGTGGCCTCTGGGACGAGAGGTGGTGTTGTCACTAAAGTGCAGGAAACGCAGGATGGTCTCAAATCGTGTCCTGGACATGGCAGCAGAGTACATGGGCATGTGATGAATTGGGTTCGAGGACCAATATGACCGCAATTCATGCTTTTTTGTTAGGCCCATGTTGAGGAGAAGGCCCAGAAAAGTTTTACATTCGGAAACTTGGACTGGTTTCCACCGGAAAGGCTGGGGATAGAAGCTTTCTGGGTTGGCGTTTATAAAATGAGTGGCATACCAATTTGTTTCTGCCACGACTAGGTCAAAGAGCTCTGCAGTGAAGAACAGCTCAAAAAACCCCAGTGCCGATCCGATCTGAGCTGTCTCCACCCGAACTCCTGACTGGGCGGTGAAAGGGGGAACTAATGGTGCGGCTGAAGATGGGGGCTGCCAATCAGGGTTTGCCAGCACCTCAGGGATTCTAGGGGCTCTACGGGTGGCTGCGTGGTGGCGTGGTGGCTGCGACGGGGGAACTATTGCACGTGCCACCGTACCAGCTTCAACTGCCCTTCTGGTGCTCACCACTTCACCATGTTCTACGGCAGTGCTGGTAGTAGGTCCAGGATGGGCTGCGCTGCTGGTGTATGCCTCACCACATAATCCGACAGCGCCAGCCCCACTCTGCTGCCCTTGAAACGGATCCTGCGCAACCTGTGGTCTAGCGACACGTAGGGTTGGGCGATATCAAAAATATTGCCACGATAACGATATTAAGAAATTTATCGCGATAACGATATATATCACGATAAATGCCCATTTAGAAGAAAAAAACACTTGGAGACATTATACTGTATGGGGGCCACAAGGAGACGTTATACTGTATGGGGGCAGCCACAAGGAGATATTATACTGTATGGGGGCCACAAGGAGATGTTATACTGTATGGGGGCCACAAGGAGACGTTATACTGTATGGGGCAGCCACAAGGAGACATTATTCTGTATGAGGGCCACAAGGAGACGTTATTCTGTATGGGGGGGGGTAGCCGCAAGGAGACGTTATACTGTATGGGGGCAGCCGCAAGGAGACGTTATACTGTATGGGGGCCACAAGGAGACGTTATACTGTATGGGGCAGCCACAATGAGGCGTTATACTGTATGGGGGCCACAAGGAGACATTATACTGTATGGGGGCAGCCACAAGGAGAAGTTATACTGTAGGGGCAGCATCAAGGAGGTGTTATACTGTATGGGGGCAGCCGCAAGGAGACGTTATACTGTATGGGGGCAGCCACAAGGAGGCGTTATACTGTATGACGCACTGTTATGGGGGGCACTGTGTCTGACGCACTGCTATGGGGGGGCACTGTGGCTGACGCACTGTTATGGGGGCACTGAGGCTGACGCACTGTTATGGGGGGCACTGTGGCTGACGCACTGTTATAGGGGATCCTTGGATGATGCACTGTTATGATGGTCTGTGGCTGACACATATATAGCATCCTATGCTATATATGTGTCATCCACAGATCCCCCATAACAGTGTCAGCCACAGACCCCCAACACTGTGGGGGGCACTCGCAGCGGCCGGTGCAGTGTTACTCTGCAGTAATACACCGGCCCCGCAGCTACTATCCAGTATTTATGTAGTTAATGTCTTTAGAAGTAGCCCGATCTTATTAACTATTGTTGCGCAGGCTCCCCAGGCAGCTCTCTGTTCCTCCATGCTCCGCCTGTCTGCTCCACCCACTAGTTGAATGAAGGGGCAGACGGCGCATGGAGGAACAGAATGCTGCCAGGGGAACCTGCGCAACAATAGTTATTAAGGTCGGGCTACTTTACTGCAGGGCTGGTGCAAATTTCCCGACAGAGCCCGCTACTTAACAAACTACCTGCCCGGCGCCCGGCACTACATGTCCCGGGCGCCGGGCGATAGGAATTCCACACCCCTGACATGGATGTTTTAGGAGCGGTCGGCGCACGTGCGACCGCTCCTATGACGTCATTAAATACCGGGGTTATTAGGAAACTGTGATATCGCCATATCACAGTTTCTTAATACCGCGGTATATCGCAGACACCGGTATATTGCCCAACCCTAGCGACACAGGGCCAGGTACGCCTGGTGGAATCAGGGACCTCAACCTCCTCGTCCGAACTTTGGGTCAGACTGCCACTGCTTTCTACAGGTTCATATTCTGACCCGCTAGATTCGTCAGATGAGGGTTCCATTCCTCATCCGACTGGGTCATAATCCTGTAGGCCTCTTCAGACGAATACCCCTTATTTGACATTTGGAAAACTAAATTTAGGGGGTATTCCCTGAGACTACCCAAGAAAAAAAGCAAGCCTGTCTTACAAATGGGAGGCCGCTGCGATTGATAAAAAAGATCAAAACTGATTTTTTTATCGCTGCAGCACTTGTGAAGTGATTGTGCAGTAATAAAAAAAATAGATAAAAATTTTGTCACTGCGGCAGGGCGGGCATGGGTGAACGCACGTGTGGGTGACCGATCAGGCCTGATCGGGCAAACACTGTGTTTTGGGTGGGGGGCGAACTAAGGTGACACTAATACTATTATAGATCTGACTGTGATCAGTACTGATCACTTACAGATACTATAAAAGTACAAATGCTGATTAGCGCTACGCTAATCAGCGAATAAGTGACTGCAGTGCGGTGGGATGGGCGCTAACAGAAGTTAACTACCTACCAAAGGGGCCTAAACTAACCTAAACCTAGCAGTCAATACTGGTGAAAAAAAAAAAGTGACAGTTTACACTGATCACTTTTTTTCCTTTCACTAGTGATTGACAGGTGATTGATATGGGGTGATCATGGGGTTAATTGGGGTGATGGGGGGTGATCTGGGGGCTAAATATGTGGTGATTGGTGTACTCACTGTGACATGTGCTCTGTGCTGGGTCCAACCGATGAAAAGGACCCAGCACAGAAGCCATTTAATGCATTATATTTATAAATATAATGCATTATATGGCTTGTGATTCTTTTTTTTTTAAAGACACCAGCCTGCCAGCGCCGATCATTGCCTGGCAGGCTGGTGACAAACTTCTTCTGAGCCTGCCCTGATCTTCTGTGTGCCTGTTCAGGCGCACAGATCGCGAAATCTCGCCTCTAGCGAGATGATGCGCCTGCGCGTCAACGAGGAGTAACTGGGCCGCCCAGATCACGCGATCCTGCGTGCGGCAGTCCAGAGCAGGTTAAATAGAGGTTTGGTCACATGCTGCACTTATCCAATTACAGCCATGCCAATAGTAGGCATGGCTGTGATGGCTTCTAAGGGCAAAGTAGTGAAACGTTTGTTGATTTTCTGCCCTGCAGCCCTTCAAAAAGAGGGAAGAAATCGGCGAACAACGAACCCGAACAAACTTTTGCAGAAATGTTTGGGCTTGGGTTTGGGTCCTGGTGTGAAAAACCGTAATGTTCGGTACGAACTCGAACTTTACAGTTCGGGTTCGCTCAACCCTAGAAATCAGTAGTACACCAAACAAGTTTCTTGTGATTGATAACAAAAAATTGAGTGTCAGGCCTCAATCATCCATTTCAGTGAATTCCATTTCCACACGGCTGCAATTTAATGTTTTTAGGGATTGTTCAATTTATTTAACCTGATTACTGCAAAAAAACACACGGTAGGTAAGCAATCTAGATGTGAGTAATAATGAGAAATTGAATGTCAGGCCTCATTTGTCTGTTTTCTTAAATTCTTTTTCCGCTTGGTTGTAATGTAATTTTTCTGTCTTGGGGGAGGGTTCAATTTCAATTTAATTAAACCAGCATATAGGTGATCAGTACAGCAATACACAGATTACACATGGTAGACACACAGGCTACACGAGCCAAAGCTAAGCCCACGGGTATGTTCAAAACGTTTTCCAATCAAATTTTTTTATTTATTAGACTTGTTGATTATATTAATATAAACATGATTACTACACCAACAGATAGGGTAGCACACATCCTGCTAACTCTTGCCCATCCTGGCCAAGCTTCTAGTTATTCTCGTCTTGGCTGTAAAAGGTCAATATGGTAATCCCTCTTTAGGGTCATATACTGGCATGTATTAATAGACTAAAAACAAATTGCAGTGCTCACCTGATAAGTTATATTCAAGGGAGGCGCGGATAGACACCAGGAACCAGGTGCCAATGAATCGCAAAAATACTACAAGAAAAATCCAGCTTCCCAAGAAATGTGATAAGCTTTAATTGAACAGTGCTATAAAAAATTACATACAGTTTATATCTACGCATTTTGGATCATTAAATATAGACTCTTACTCATAACAAACAGCAGACATGTTCACCTGACTTAAATAAAACCAAGACTCCCAATGTCAGGTGTTAACAATTAACAAAAGGTTTAAAAAGTTTCTGGATAACATTGTATGAAAACAAAACATTTAAAATAAACATACAAAAGAAACAGAGTAAGAATCAATAATGCAATATAAGATCATGTTTGTGACTGAGACCTTTGCGGAAACGAGAATCCATACAGAAAATCCAGAAAGATTCTGTATTCAAAAGTAACCTTCTGTGATCCCCTCCTTGTTTAGGGGGGGAAATAGAGAATCTTTCTGGATTTTCTTTCTGGATTCTCATTTCCCCAAAGGTCTCAATCACAAAAATTATCTTGCATTGCATTATTGATTCTTACTCTGTTTCTTTTGTATGTTTCTTTTAAATGCTTTGTTTTCATACAATGTTATCTAGAAACAGGCTTTTTAAGGTGGAGCCTTTTGTTGAATGTGAACACCTGACATTGGAAGTTTTGGTTTTATTTAAGTCACCACTAGAGATGAGCGAACACCTGGATGTTCGGGTTCGAGAAGTTCGGCCGAACTTCCCGAAAATGTTCGGGTTCTGGATCCGAACTCGACCCGAACTTTATCCCGAACCCCATTGAAGTCAATGAGGACCCGAACTTTTAGGCACTAAAAAGGCTGTAAAATAGTCCAGGAAAGGGCTAGAGGATAGAGAAATGAATTAAATAAAATAAATAAAGATTAACCAATATCAATTGGAGAGAGGTCCCATCGCAGAGAATCATGCGTCATATCACCCACCACTGGAGAAGGCCACTTTCAGTTATTTCAGCCCCAGCACCCAGACAGAGGAGAGAGGTCCCACAGCAAGGAAAAAGGCGTCATATCAACCACCACTGGAGAAGGCCACTTTCAGTTATTTAGGCCCCAGCACCCAGACAGAGGAGAGAGGTCCCACAGCAAGGAATAAGGCGTCATATGACCCACCACTGGAGAAGGCCACTTTCAGTTATTTAGGCCCCAGCACCCAGACAGAGGAGAGAGCTCCCACAGCAAGGAATAAGGCGTCATATCACCCACCACTGGAGAAGGCCACTTTCAGTTATTTATGCCCCACCACCCAGACAGAGGAGAGAGGTCCCACAGCAAGGAATCATGCGTCATATCACCCACCACCGGAGAAGGCCACTTTCAGTTATTTCGGCCCCACCACCCAGACAGAGGAGAGGCTCATTCAACTTTGGGTTGCACCGCAAGATCATGGTAAAGTTAATAAAATGAGGATTCAATAAAGAAGTGCCCTGGAGTACAAGAATACATGGTTGAGGGGGAGGCAGTTATAAATGTATATTCTGCACAAGGGAGGGACTGGTCCTGTGGGATCCATGCCTGGTTCATTTTTATGAACGTCAGCTTGTCCACCTTGGCTGTGGACAGGCGGCTGCGTTTGTCAGTAATGACGCCCCCTGCCGTGCTGAATACGCGTTCAGACAAAACGCTGGCCACTGGGCAGGCCAGCACCTCCAAGGCATAAAATGCTAATTCTGGCCACGTGGACAATTTGGAGACCCAGAAGTTGAATGGGGCCGAACCATCAGTCAGTACATGGAGGGGTGTGCAGACGTACTATTCAACCATGTTAGTGAAATGCTGCCTCCTGCTAACACATTATGTATCAGGTGGTGGTGCAGTTAGCTGTGGCGTGGAGACAAAACTTTTCCACATTTCTGCCATGCTAACCCTGCCCTCAGAGGAGCTGGCCGTGATACAGCTGCGTTGGTGACCTCTTGCTCCTCCTCTGCCTTCGCCTTGGGCTTCCACCTGTTCCCCTGTGACATTTGGGAATGCTCTCAGGAGCGCGTCTACCAGCGTGCGCTTGTACTCGCGCATCTTCCTATCACACTCCAGTGCAGGAAGTAAAGTGGGCACATTGTCTTTGTACCGGGGATCCAGCAGGGTGGCAACCCAGTAGTCCGCTCGCGTTAAAATGTGGGCAACTCTGCTGTCGATGCGCAGGCACTGCAACATGTAGTCGCTCATGTGTGCCAGGCTCCCCAGAAGTAAGTACAAGCTGTCCTCTGTGGGAGGCGTATCGTCATCGTCCTCCGTATCCCCCAGCCACGCACCAGTGATGGGCCTGAGCTGTGTCGGATGCCACCCCGCTGTGAACCTGCTTCCTCCTCATTCTCCTCCACCTCATCCTCCTCGTCCTCCAGTAGTGGGCCCTGGCTGGCCACATTTGTACCTGGCCTCTGCTGTTGCAAAAACCTCCCTCTAAGTCACTTCTAACAGACTGGCCTGAAAGTGGTAAAATGACCCCTCATACTTCCTCCTCCTCCTGGGCCACCAACTCTTCCATCATCCAGAGAATCATGCGTCATATCACCCACCACTGGAGAAGGCCACTTTCAGTTATTTCAGGCCCCAGCACCCAGACAGAGGAGAGAGGTCCCACAGCAAGGAATAAGGCGTCATATCAACCACCACTGGAGAAGGCCACTTTCAGTTATTTAGGCCCCAGCACCCAGACAGAGGAGAGAGGTCCCACAGCAAGGAATAAGGCGTCATATGACCCACCACTGGAGAAGGCCACTTTCAGTTATTTAGGCCCCAGCACCCAGACAGAGGAGAGAGCTCCCACAGCAAGGAATAAGGCGTCATATCACCCACCACTGGAGAAGGCCACTTTCAGTTATTTATGCCCCACCACCCAGACAGAGGAGAGAGGTCCCACAGCAAGGAATCATGCGTCATATCACCCACCACCGGAGAAGGCCACTTTCAGTTATTTCGGCCCCACCACCCAGACAGAGGAGAGGCTCATTCAACTTTGGGTTGCACCACAAGATCATGGTAAAGTTAATAAAATGAGGATTCAATAAAGAAGTGCCCTGGAGTACAAGAATACATGGTTGAGGGGGAGGCAGTTATAAATGTCTATTCTGCACAAGGGAGGGACTGGTCCTGTGGGATCCATGCCTGGTTCATTTTTATGAACGTCAGCTTGTCCACCTTGGCTGTGGACAGGCGGCTGCGTTTGTCAGTAATGACGCCCCTGCCGTGCTGAATACACGTTCAGACAAAACGCTGGCCACTGGGCAGGCCAGCACCTCCAAGGCATAAAATGCTAATTCTGGCCACGTGGACAATTTGGAGACCCAGAAGTTGAATGGGGCCGAACCATCAGTCAGTACATGGAGGGGTGTGCAGACGTACTATTCAACCATGTTAGTGAAATGCTGCCTCCTGCTAACACATTATGTATCAGGTGGTGGTGCAGTTAGCTGTGGCGTGGAGACAAAACTTTTCCACATTTCTGCCATGCTAACCCTGCCCTCAGAGGAGCTGGCCGTGATACAGCTGCGTTGTTGACCTCTTGCTCCTCCTCTGCCTTCGCCTTGGGCTTCCACCTGTTCCCCTGTGACATTTGGGAATGCTCTCAGGTGCGCGTCTACCAGCGTGCGCTTGTACTCGCGCATCTTCCTATCACACTCCAGTGCAGGAAGTAAAGTGGGCACATTGTCTTTGTACCGGGGATCCAGCAGGGTGGCAACCCAGTAGTCCGCTCACGTTAAAATGTGGGCAACTCTGCTGTCGATGGGCAGGCACTGCAACATGTAGTCGCTCATGTGTGCCAGGCTCCCCAGAAGTAAGTACAAGCTGTCCTCTGTGGGAGGCGTATCGTCATCGTCCTCCGTATCCCCCCAGCCACGCACCAGTGATGGGCCTGAGCTGTGTCGGATGCCACCCCGCTGTGAACCTGCTTCCTCCTCATTCTCCTCCACCTCATCCTCCTCGTCCTCCAGTAGTGGGCCCTGGCTGGCCACATTTGTACCTGGCCTCTGCTGTTGCAAAAACCTCCCTCTAAGTCACTTCTAACAGACTGGCCTGAAAGTGGTAAAAATGACCCCTCATACTTCCTCCTCCTCCTGGGCCACCAACTCTTCCATCATCGCCCTAAGCGTTTTCTCAAGGAGACATAGTAGTAGTATTGTAACGCTGATAACGGTGTCATCGCCACTGGCCATGTTGGTGGAGTACTCGAAACAGCGCAACAGGGCACACAGGTCTCGTCTGGAGGCCCAATCATTGGTGGTGAAGTGGAGCTGTTCCGCAGTGCGACTGACGCGTGCGTGCTGCAGCTGAAACTCCACTATGGTCTGCTGCTGCTCGCACAGTCTCTCCAGCATCTGCAAAGTGGAGTTTCACCTGGTGGGCACGTCGCATATGAGGCGGTGAGTGGGAAGGCCGAAGTGACGCTGTAGCGCTGACAGGCGAGCAGCGGCAGAATGTGAACGCCGGAAGTGCGCACAGATGGCCTGCACTTTATGCAGCAGCTCTGACATGTCGGGGTAGTTGTGAATGAACTTCTGCACCACCAAATTCAGCACATGCGCCAGGCAAGGGATGTGCGTCAAACCGGCTAGTCCCAGAGCTGCGACGAGATTTCGCCCATAATCGCACACCACCAGGCCGGGCTTGAGGCCCACCGGCAGAAACCACTCGTCGGTCTGTTGTTCAATACCCCGCCACAACTCCTGCGCGGTGTGGGGCCTGTCCCCAAAACATTTGAGTTTCAGAATGGCCTGCTGACGTTTACCCCGGGCTGTGCTGAAGTTGGTGGTGAAGGTGTGAGGCTGACTGGATGAGCTGGTGGAAGCAGAGGAGGAGGAAGCCGAGTAGGAGGAGGAGGCTACACGAGGCAAAGAATGATGCCCTGCGATCCTTGGCGGCGAAAGGATGTGCGACAAGGAACTCTCCGCCTGGGGCCCAGCCACCACTATATTTACCCAGTGGGCAGTTAGGGAGATATAGCGTCCCTGGCAGTGCTTACTGGTCCACGTATCTGTGGTTAGGTGGACCTTGCCACAGATGGCGTTGCACAGTGCACACTTGATTTTATCAGATACTTGGTTGTGTAGGGAAGGCACGGCTGTCTTGGAGAAGTAGTGGCGGCTGGGAACAACATACTGTGGGACAGCCATGGACATCAGCTGTTTGAAGCTGTCTGTGTCCACCAGCCTGAATGAGAGCATTTCAAAGGCCAGTAGTTTAGAAATGCTGACATTCAGACCCAGGGCTCGAGGGTGGCTAGGTGAGAATTTACGCTTTCTCTCCAAGGTTTGTAAGATGGAGAGCTGAACGCTGCCGTGTGACATGGTGGAGATGCTTGGTGATGCAGGTGGTGTTGTTGGTGGCACATCCTCTGTTTGGTGGGCGGCAGGTGCCAACATTCCTCCCGAGGAGGAGGAAGAGGCCGAGGCAGCAGCAGAAGAGGGAGCAGGGGGAGCCAGAGTGAGTTCCTTGCTTTTAAGGTGTTTACTCCACTGCAGTTCATGCTTTGCATGTAGATGCCTGGTCATGCAGGTTGTGCTAAGGTTCAGAATGTTAATGCCTCGCTTCAGGCTCTGATGGCACAGCGTGCAAACCACTCGGGTCTTGTCATCAGCACATTGTTTAAAGAAGTGCCATGCCAGGGAACTCCTTTAAGCTGCCTTTGGGGTGCTCGGTCCCTGGTGGCGATGGCCAGTAGCAGGCGAACTTTTTTGGCGGCGGCTGTTCTGCTTTTGCCCCTGACCCCTCTTTTGCTACACTGTTGGCTCGGTTTCACCACTGCCTCTTCCTCTGAACTATGAAAGTCAGTGGCACGACCTTCATTCCATGTGGGGTCTAGGACCTCATCGTCCCCTGCATCGTCTTCCACACAGTCTTCCTCCCTGACCTCCTGTTTGGTCTGCACACTGCAGAAAGACGCAGCAGTTGGCACATGTGTTTGGTCATCATCAGAGACGTGCGGACTCCGATGAGGTGGTATTCCCATGTCCTCATCATAAGGAAACATCAGTGGTTGTGCATCAGTGCATTCTATGTCTTCCACCACTGGGGAAGGGCTAGGTGGATTCCCTTGGAAAACCCTTCCAGCAGAGTCTTTAAACAGCATAAGAGACTGCTGCATAACTTGAGGCTCAGACAATTTCCCTGATATGCATAGGGGTGATGTGACAGACTGATGGGCTTGGTTTTCAGGCGCCACCTGTGCGCTTCCTGCAGAAGACTGGGTGGGAGATAATGTTGTGAACGTGCCTGGTTCAACTGTATGTCACCCAATTGACTAGCGCCTATACCTGCTCAGGCCTTACCATCCTTAGAACGGTATTGGGCCCCACCAAATATCGCTGTAAATTCTGGCGGGTACTGGAACCTGAGGTAGTTGGTTCACTAGGACTTGTGGCTGTGGCAGAATGGCAACGTCCTCTCCCAGCACCAGAGGATACACTAACACCACCACGACCGCGTCCGCGTCCCTTACTAGATGTTTTCCTCATTGTTACCGTTCACCAAGCACCACAATAAGAAAAAAAATATTTGGCCCAATGTATTGATTTCAAATTCAGGCCTTTTTATACAGGCACCTAACACTATCTGCCTATTTATTTATGTAGTGTATTACACTAATCCAGGCACAGCAGTAACCACTGATTTAGGGGAATATATCTTTTCGGGCTAGTATTTAGGCCCTGAATGAAAGGTATCCTTTTATGGACAGATTTACACTTGGAGATGCACAGTAGCGTGAGAAAAAATATGTAGGATTATGCCTTCAGCAATTGTATTTTAACACTTTGTGTAATATACTCTTTAACTGACAGAAATACAATAGGAGATGCACGGTAGCGTGTGAAGTTAATGAGGATGACCCTCTCAGCACTTGTATATACACCTTGAGTGTAATATACCCTTTTACGGACAGATTAACACTTGGCCTGCAACAGCTGGGACACTAGATTCAGGGTATTGCTATTTTGGCAATTGAATTTCACCCCAGAACAAAATATATGTTTTGGCGGACACTATTATACTTCGCAAGCCACTACTGGAACACCAGATTCAGGGTATTGCTATTTTGGCAATTGAATTTCACCCCAGAACAAAATATATGTTTTGGCGGACACTATTATACTTTGCAAGCCACTACTGGAACACCAGATTCAGGGTATTGCTATTTTGGCAATTGAATTTCACCCCAGAACAAAATATACCCTTTTACAGACAGATTAACACTTGGCCTGCAACAGCTGGGACACCAGATTCAGAATATTGCTATTTTGGCAAATTAATTTCACCCTAGAACAAAGTATATGTTTTGGCAGACACTATCATACTTTGCAAGCCACTACTGGAACACCAGATTCAGGGTATTGCTATATTGGCAATTGAATTTCACCCCAGAACAAAATATATGTTTTGGCGGACACTATTATACTTTGCAAGTCACTACTGGAACACCAGATTCAGGGTATTGCTTTTTTGGCAGTTGAATATAACCCCAGAACAAAATATATGTTTTGGCGGACACTATCATACTTTGCAAGCCACTACTGGAACACCAGATTTAGGGTATTGCTATTTTGGCAATTGAATTTTACCCCAGAACAAAATATATGTTTTGGCGGACACTATTACACTTTGCAAGCCACTACTGGAACACCAGATTCAGGGTATTGCTATTATGTCAATTGAATTTCACCCCAGAACAAAATATACCCTTTTTCGGACAGATTAACACTTGGCCTGCAACAGCTGGGACACCAGATTCAGGGTATTGCTATTTTGGCAATTGAATTTCACTCCAAAACAAAATATATGTTTTGGCGGACACTATTATACTTTGCAAGCCACTACTGGAACACTAGATTCAGGGTATTACTATATTGGCAAGTGAATTTCACCCCAGAACAAAATATACCCTATTACGGACAGATTAACACTTGGCCTGCAACTGCTGTAACACCAGATTCAGGGTATTGCTATTTTGGCAATTGAATTTCACCCCAGAACAAAATATATGTTTTGGGGGACACTATTATACTTTGCCAGCCAGTGCTGGGACACCAGATTTAGGGGATTGCTATTTTGGCAATTGAATTTCACCACAGAAAATAATCTATCCTTTGCCAGAAAGCAGACAGTATTGTACTTGGCTATCCAAAGCTGGAACACCAGATTTAGGAGATTGGTATTTTGGCAATTGTATTTAACCCCTTTATAAAATATAGAAATTGCTATCCTAGGGATGACAATAAGCACAGCCAAGCCCCTGATGTAGGATATATAAAAAAAACAAAAAAACTAATATTGATGGATTGATGGACTTGGTGGCAGCTTGTTCTGGTGCACCACAAGTCACAAAATGTCCGCCGATCACCCCAGAAAAAAGTGACAGAAAAACGCTCTGTGCCGTCTAAAAAACAGTGAGCAATTAACTAGCAGAAGTTGAATCATTCACAGCTGTAGATAGATCACTTCATTAGGTGCTAATGCTGACTTTTCCCTGACTAATCTCGCCCTCACAGAAGCTGCGTCCTCTCCCTACACTAATCAGAGCAGTGTGACGTGCGGCGCTACGTGACTCCAGCTTAAATAGATGCTGGGTCACATGCTGCACTTGGCCAATCACAGCCATGCCATTAGTAGGCATGGCTGTGATGGACTCTTAGGGCAAGAAGTAAAACGCTAGCTGATTGGCTGCTGTGCAGCCCTTTAGAAAGCGGGAAGAAATCGCCGAACAACGGACCCAAACCCAAACTATTTTGAAAATGTTCGGGTTCGGGTCCGTGTCCCGAACACCCCAAAATTCGGTACGAACCCGAACTATGCTCGAACTTTTCGCTCTTCACTAGTCACCACCAAAAAACAAAACTTGGAGCTCAAAATAGTCTATAAAAAGTCAAACCTTATTAAATACATGGATCATAAATTACGTGGAGACCATTAAAAAGGGAAGAGAGTAGCAGAAAAAACACTATCCTGGCATACAGCACATGAAATATAAATATTAAAGATATGATAAAGATATATAAATTTTTTTTTTTTTTTTTTATATCCTCTACATGCTTTGCCCCTGATTATATGTGTGTAAACAGGGGATCGTCCATGTTGGTAGTATGTAAGAACTAGTGGTATCAGCGCTTGTGTAGTCGCAGTGTGGCAGACTTGGCAGGGGCTGCTGGGTGATTCATATATAGTGAGTAGCTTTTACCTGACTACAGAATAAGTGTTAGCGCAGCAAGGGTCTGTGCAGCACATTATCTAGTAGTTACTCAATAACCAGTCATCCAACTTGAGTGTGGAATAAGTGTTTGCGCAGCTTGGGTCTGCGCAGCACGTTATCTGGCAGGCATCCAATGATTCAACCAATAAATTTAAACCTGACCAGTTCACTGGCTCTTTAAACTGTCAGTCTAATGCCAATGGTACTATTGGCCAATTATAGGATTACAAACTATAAATAGGAGTGTTCAGCATGGTGTTTCAAGTCTGTCCTTTCCCCTGAAGACGCCAGTTTATCTGGTGAAACATGTTGGGGGACAGAATCTGTTGGTTTTAGCTCTGCTCCGGGGTTTTTTATTTAAGTCAGGTGAACATGTCCGCTGTTTTTCATGAGTAATGGTATATATTTAATTATCCGAAACGCGTAGATATGGACTGTATGTCAGTTTTTATGGCACTGTTCAATTAAAGCTTATCACATTCCTTGGGAAGCTGGATTTTTCTTGTTCGATTTTTACGAGGCATTTATTTATGCTGCCACACATATTGACATCCTACTATATGTTGATGAATGTTGCATGAACTAAAATTACCAGTTCAAACCCCAAAACTATTTATGTGAGCCTCACTCTTTGCCAGTCAAGCACCACCCACTCTGAAGTGTCAGAAAAGAAGTGGAAGGATTTCGATGTGCCCTATGCTGTACTGTATAACTCACAGGTAGGTGGATTTGTCTTTCCCTGGCAGCCATCTTTATGTTGCCTTTAATCCTCAAGTATAGACGTGCAGACAATTTATTTTTTTTTTTTGCTATGACACAACATTTTAAAAAGTGCATAAAATACTCGTTTACCAACTCTTTTGCTGTAGACATAGTTTTTATTGTATTTCTTAACAGTTTACATATTCCTTTAAAGGATTTCATTTACAGCTTTGCCATATAACAATCATTTTTCATTGTTAATTCTACATACTTAGTAGGCATCACGCACACCCCCTAGCATTTTTTTAAAGTAAATATATATTCTTAACCAGAGGCTAACAATGGCATTGAATGTGTAATGTCCTCTGTCATCTGGAGAGGTCTGCCATAGACAGTGTTCTGGTGTCAGACTGCTTTTAGTTCAATAATAGTGTTGTACTCTTTCTTGGGATGATAAATGATCTGAACACTCACCATGCATAGATGATTTATGTTGATGATATAGCTCTGCACAACATTCATTAAACATAATAGGAAACAACTTTAGAACATGTTACACTAGCTCAGAAATCGGTCAAAAGCAATGAAAAATCACCCTAAACAAATTAGTAAATGGATGGTGTAGAATGCTAATAGAGAAAAACGCACTGCACTAAAATTAAGACAGCTGCAATGTGCTGGCATTCATGTGTAACAGTGTAAGTGACACTGAAATTGCTATCATTTTTGCGATGTTTTGCTTATTGTGCTATTACCGGAAATAGAACATTCAATAGGAGTGCATTGTTTTATTAATACATGGAATCAAATTAGAAGATGCTAAAGTACAAGACAAGGTCAAATAAGACATTTTAGTGGATGACCATTTACATGCCTACAAATTTACATTCATCAAGTGGGAATTCAGAGAATTCTGTTCATTAGTTCCCTACATTTGAGCTTTATGCATTGTGCATTTAATATGCCCTTTTATGTCCTGTGCTGTTATTTATTCCAGTTTTTATCCACTGCCTGGAATAGTGTGACGGGATGGCAAGAATGAGAATCCAATTGTCCCAACAGACCAATTGCCTTTTTTCAAATTCTGCATGTGTGTTCTTATTTTTTTATTTATGCTGCACTATAAAAGAAGTACTTGTTTATCCTACTATTTCTACTAGCAAATGCTTTACCTTACAAATTATATGAACAGCAGAGGGGAGCAGTTAACAGAGTTTTCTGGGAGTACAATACTGATGACCCATCTTCGGGAACAGTCATTGATATCTGATCGGGGTGACTCTGCATCGTGGTACCAACAGCTGTTTGAAGAAGTCGAGCCGCTCTGATTTCCTCGCAGCATATCAAGCACTGCATTGTAGTGTATAGTTGCTGTGCTTGGTATTGCAGCCAGATATTAAGGGGGGGGGGGGGGTTGTTCAGGAGTCATCCCCCCTGGTCAGATATTGCTGACCTTTCCTCAGGATAGGTCATCAATATTGTATTCCTGGATAATACCTTTAACCTGTTCCCAACCGCCTTATAAATATATACACCGGCGGTCGGAGCTTTAAAGGGAATCTGTAGGCAGTTTTATGCTGCTAGTTTCTAACAGCTCCAGCACATACTGAATGAGTCAAAATATTCATGACCTCACAGCTATCTCCACCCACCTGCCTCTGATTGACAGTTTTTCCAGCTGAATCAGCAGCAGATGGGCTGGGAGAGCCGTGAGCCCATGAATATGGGGACTCGGTCGTCATGCCCTCAAGCTGTTTAGCACAAGATTTTAGCTAAACAGCTCAGTCAATTAAACAAACTGGTCCAGGATTTTGATAAGGTAACCGCTCACTAGTTTATGTCTGCTCCTATTTAGAACACTATAAACGTGCCGACAAATTCCCTTTAACCGCCTCCCAACGGCTGTACGCACCGATGCGTCCAGGAGGCGGCTGGTTTACTCCTCCTGGACGCATCGTCGTGTCATCTCGCGAGACTTCCTGTTCACAGTGCCGCGCGTTCACAGTGTAGCGCGTCTCACAACTTGTACTGCAGCCTGCCAGCGATGATCAATCGCTGGCAGGCTGTAGATGCGAAATAATTTGCATCAAACAAGTATATCAGACGCTGTTTTGTTAACAGCGTCTGATATACCTGCTACCTGGTCCTCTGGTGGTCCCTTTTGCTGGGATCAACCACCAGAGGACCAGGTAGCTATGTAAAGTTGCACCAAACACTACACTAACCCCCCTCCTCACTTATTACCCCTTGTTAACCCCTTGATCACCCCATTTAGATTCCCTGATCACCCCCCTTGTAAGGCTCCATTCAGATGTCCATATGTGTTTTGCGGATCCGTGGATCCACGGATCCGTGGATCTAATCCGCGGATCCGCAGATCCTCAAAACACCGACACCGGCAATGTGCTTTCCGCATTTTGCAGATCCGCACATTGCCAGAACTATATAGAAAATGCTTTTTCTTGTCCGCAATTGCGGACAAGAATAGGACATGCTCTATATTTTTGCGGAACAGAAGTGCAGACCCGGAAGCGCGGATCCGTAATTCAGGATCCGAGCGGGACAAAGTCTGTCCCCATAAAAATGAATGGGTCCACAATTCCGTTTCGCAAACCGAATTGCGGACGTGTGAATGGGGCATAAGGGTCCCTTATCACCGCCAGTTAGTTAGATACTTGTTAGGTAGTTAGTGCCCACCCCACCGCACCGCAGTCACTGATTTTGGCAGAGAGTTTTTCATCCACGATGATCGATGCGAATGAAAAAATCTGTGCCGTTAGTTTTTTTTTTTTTTTTTCAGCCCAGAGGCTGAACGGAAAAAAAAAAATCTCATTACCCCTATGCTCAATATAAGGAGAATAGCAGAAACTCCTAATGCTGGCCATGCGTGTAATGATTGCGGAGACCCTCAAATGCCAGGGCAGTACAAAAACCTCACATGTGACCCCATTTTAGAAAGAAGACACCCCAAGGTATTCTGTGAGGGGTATGGTGAGTACATGTAAAATTTTATTTTTTGTCACAAGTTAGTGGAATATGAGACTTTGTAAAAAAAAATATATATATCTATTTCCGCTAACTTGTGTCAAATTTTTTTTTTTCTGTGAACTCGCCATGCCCCTCACGGAATACCTTGTGGTGTCTTCTTTCCAAAATGGGGTCACTTGTGGGGTATTTATACTGCCCTGGCATTTTAGGGGTCCTAAAGCGTAAGAATCCAAATGCGTAAAAATGCCCTGTGAAATCCTAAAGGTACACATTGGAATTTGGGCCCCTTTGCGCATCTTAGCTGCAAAAAAGTGTCACTCATGTGGTATCGCCGTACTCAGGAGAAGAAGGAAAATGTGTTTTCGGGTGTATTTTTATATATACCCATACTGTGTGTGAGAAATATCGCTGTAAACGACAACTTTATAATTTTTTTATACAAATTTGTCAATTTACAGAGATATTTCTCTCACCCAACATGGGTATATGTAAAAATACACCCCAAAAACACATTGCCCTACTTCTCCTGAGTACGGCAATACCACATGTGTGCAACTTTTTTGCAGCCTGGGTGCGCAAAGGGGCCCTAATTCCAATGAATACCTTTAGGTTTTACACGGCTGCTCACAATTTAGCC
The DNA here is from genome assembly GCA_033119425.1 of Bufotes viridis. Classification (NCBI taxonomy): domain Eukaryota; kingdom Metazoa; phylum Chordata; class Amphibia; order Anura; family Bufonidae; genus Bufotes; species Bufotes viridis. The sequence continues at coordinate 129,598,687 of CM065593.1, read as the reverse complement.
CCACCCAAAATGCCAGAAAAGTAAAAACACCCCACAAATGACCCCATTTTGGAAAGAATACACCCCAAGGTATTCACTGAGGGGCATAGTGAGTCCATGAAAAATTTAACTTTTTGTCAAAAGTTAGCGGAAAGGGAGACTTTGAGAGAATAAACAATAAAAAACTTGTGCCAAAAAAAAAATCTTTTATGAACTCCCTATGCCCCTCACGGAATACCTTGGGGTGTCTTCTTTCCAAAATGGGGTCACATGTGGGGTATTTATACTGCCCTGGCATTTTTGGGGCCCTAAAGCGTGAGAAGAAAAATGCGTAAAAATGCCCTCCTAAAAGATACTCATTGGAATTTGGGCCCCTTTGCGCATCTTGGCTGCAAAAAAGTGTCACTCATGTGGTATCGCCGTACTAAGGAGAAGTAGGGCAATGTGTTTTGGGGTGTATTGTTATATATACCCATACTTTGTGTGAGAAATATCTCTGTAAACGACAACGTTTTACATTTTTCTTATACAAAGTTGATAATTTGCAGAGATATTTCTCTCACCCAACATGGGTATATGTAAAAATACACCCCAAAACACATTTCCCTACTTCTCCTTAGTACGGCGATACCACATGAGTGACACTTTTTTGCAGCCTGGGTGCGCAAAGGGGCCCAAATTCCAACGAGTACCTTTAGGTTTTACATGGCTGCTCACAATTTAGCCCCGCCCAAAATGCAAGAACAGTAACTTTATTATTTATTTATTTTTCCTCAGAAAGTGTCATTTTCCACTAACTTGTGAACAAAAATGAAATGATACATGAACTCACCATGCCCCTCCGCGAATACTTTGGGGTGTCTTCTTTCTAAAATGGTGTCATTTGGGGGGTATTTATACTATCCTGGCATTCTAGCACCTTAAGAAACATGACAGGTGCTCAGAAAGTCAGAGCTGCTTCAAAATGCGGAAATTCACTTTTTTGCACCATAGTTTGTAAACGCTATAACTTTTACCCAAACCAATAAATATACACTTATTGGATTTCTTTTTATCAAAGACATGTAGAACAATACATTCTGCAGAAAATTTATATAGAAATGTTGTTTTTAAAAAAAAAAAATTACAACAGAAAGTAAAAAATGTAATTTTTTTGCAAAAATGTCGTAAAATTTTTATTAATAGCAAAAAAAGTAAAGATGTCAGCAACAATGAAATACCACCAAATGAAAGCTCTATTAGTGAGAAGAAAAGGAGGTAAAATTCATTTGGGTGGTAAGTTGTATGACGGAGCAATAAACGGTGAAATTAGTGTAGTGCAGAATTGTAAAAAGTGGCCTGATCATTAAGGGTGTTTAAGCTAGGGGGGCTGAAGTGGTTAAAGGTGTCCGCTGGGCACCTTCTGTTTTAAACCCATAAAATTGTGACAGAATTGTGTTGTTTTTTTGGGAATTTGAATTTTTTTCCCCGCTTCCCACTACAATGTATGCAACTGTAAATAGTGGCATTAGAAAGCACAACTTCGCCCACAAAAAATAAGCCCTCACATGACATGTGAATGGAAAAAAAGTTACAGCTTTGGGAAGGCTGGGAGTAAAAAATGAAAATGAAAAAATTGAAAATTGCCAGGTCATTAAGAAGTTAAGATGGCCATAGTTCACACTAGGTTTAGATGGGTAGGAGAAACTCACGGGGTTTCATAGTCCTGAGACACCACATTCAATATTGCAGGAGATATGATTAATGTTAATATGTAATAGAATATGTAAAAGACAAATAAAAGCAGCCAAACTATAGACCGAGAGATTAATTGCCAAAGAGAGTAAAAGTAACCTTAAAATGCTATTCAATTATATAAATAGTAAAAAGTACAAATCTGAAGGTGTCGGCCTTTTACAGAGTGATGATGTGAGAAAGTAAAGCTATTAAATATTTTTTCCTCCACTGTATTAACTGAAGAAAATAAACTATCAGATGAAATTCAGAATGTAAAAGTAAAATTCTGATTAAAAGCGCCCTGTCTGGCCCAGGAATAAGTAGAGCAGTGTCTTAAAAAGATTAAAATCGCCGAGACCAGATGGCATACACCCCCGTATCCTAAGTGAATTAACTGATGTCAAAGCCAGACCCTAAACTGTTTTGAAGGTTTTTTAAGAGATTCTATCTTGGAGTACCTCAATGAAAATAAGCAAATAACGCCATATCAGCATGGCTTCATGAGGGATCGGTCATGTCAAACTAATTTTATCAGTTTCTACGAAGAGCACATATGGCAAGAGAGAGAGAAGGCGCTCATAGGGTAATAAGTTATCTCCAAAGGATTGGACTAGAGAAGTGTGAAAATTAGGCTCACCTTGCGAGGTTGTGCTATCTCAAGGCACAACTCTTGTACAGGCGATGTGAGGAGGTTGGTGCCGCCAGATGGTACCGCAACAGTCCGATTGGGTGGTTTGCCAGAACCCCCAAGGTACTGAAATAACGAACACAGGCGAATAGGATGTGCAGAGTAACTGCACTCCCAGTGTGGTACCGGATGGGGCGCACTCGAAAGACCTCAAGACAGGAGTATTCTTTTTAGAGATTTATTGACAACGCATTTCGGGGCATACACGCCCCTTTTCAAGTCTAAAGTAGGTGAAACATATAAAACGAATACATATAGACATGTAGTGAGACCATTTAACAAAAAGCATAAAAGAGATGAATATAAAAAAAAATAAAAAATTGAATAAAAAAATACACATAAATATTATTAAAAATATATGTATGAAATTGATAATAAATATAAATTCAATGTTTTTGATTCTGTAAAAATAGAACCGCTTGTATGTTTGTGTATGTATGTTTTATTTATGTTTGTACATAAATAAGGATTTTTTTCCCCTTAAGTACATATGGAATAAAGTAAATGATTGTTTTTGAGAATGGATAAATAAATGGGTAGGAAACCCTAATAAAAGACACTGATAGCGATTAAAAGAAGGAGGGGTTTTGCCTGGAGTGAATATAAGTAAAAGTGTGAATAGAGCCGCTATACGTTTAATATCAATGATGAGGTTTGGAGTTTTTTTAAATAATTAATTAATTTTCAAGGATGGATATGTGGGTAAAAAACCCTTTATAAAGGACAGTGATGGCGATTGCAAAAAGGGGTTTACCTGGAGTGCCGTGCTTTTGAATAGGCGTACACCGAAGATGTCTCTAAAGGATGAAAAAATCCTATGAAAAGGTGGCTATATTGCAGCAAAAAAATGATAAGACTCATATAACTATAAAATTGATGATATGGTAGATGGAAGAGTAAAAGTAAGTAATTGATGTATGTTATGCAGGATATGAACTAACAGATGCATAGAGTTATTAATGAGTACCTCGGGAGTAGCTCCGTGACACGTGGGAACGCCAGCAGCTCGGCTCTGGTATGCCAGAGCGCGCACTGCTAGATGTAGGAGGGAGTGAGGGCCGGGCTGGTGACGTCATCTATGACGTCCCGGTCAGCTTGTGAAGAGGTTACTGAAGGTGCGATGCTGTCAGGGAAGGTGCCGATGTGGGTCTGAGGAAGCAGTTACAATGGATGAGGGGGAGGTGGAGAAATGAAGGTATCACTGGATGATGTATCAATTGGATAATGTTAGATTAAATCAGCCTGGTATTAATTGGTTATTGAACAGGATGAAAAGGATATGACTGGTATGTTCTTTTTATATAGGTTGAAGAGTATAACAATATGACAGGAATAAAAGAATAGACTATGGGATAGGTGTGCATGTAGATGGATATTTTGAGGTACTTGTAAGACTGGTAGATGTTGGGAGAAGGGATGGGTGAGTGTGTGAATTATGCAAAGTGTTTTCGGACAAGTGGATATTGGAACAAGGATATAGATATCAGTGTTAAAAACAATTACTCTCCAGGGATTCATTTAAGCCAAAGGGTTCCAGACACTGCAATTTATATATCCAGAACATTTCCCTCCGTCTTAGGGACTGAAAGCGGTTTGCTTGTTCCGTTTTAAATTGTTCTATTGGTGTTATGGTCAAATCCTTCGGATCCTTATTATGAACCTGGAGGAATCCGAAGAAATTGCACCAACGATAAGGATTTCCAAACACAAAGTAAGCTTATTGAGAGGAGATTCCTCAATAAAGGTTACCCCAAAGGAGTGGTCAAAGCAGCTCTGAAACGTGCCCAGGAGCACACACAAGGAAGCTGTCTATTAAAGAACAAAAAAGAGAAGGACCCAGAAACCAACAAACGTTTCATAATGTCATTCATCACCACCTATAATGTCAATCACTCGTCACTCAGAGAAATTCTAAGAAAACACTGGCCGATCCTATTAGCGGATCCTTTTCTGAGAAATCATCTACAGAAGGAACCACGTATAATATTCAGAAGACCCCAAACGTTGAAAAATCTCCTGGCCCCAAGTCGCCTCCGCACATTGAAGAAAGAAAAATTGGATCAAATGCCACTGCTATTTCCTGATATAAGGGGTAGCTACAAATGTGGACACCGTATGTGCAAATGTTGTACTAACATTTCTAATAAAAGCACTGTTTTTTGTAGTAACGTCTCGGGTGAACAATATCAGATCAAACAATTTCTCAACTGCTCATCCAGCTATGTTGTCTATCTCATCGAATGCAACTGCGGCCTTCAATACATAGGGAGAACCACCATGACCCTAAGGGAACGGATGAACAAGCATCGGTGGAATATTACTAATGGTTATCTAAAACATGGAGTTTCAAGACATTTCCTCCAGGTTCATAATAAGGATCCGAAGGATTTGACCATAACACCAATAGAACAAGTTAAAACGGAACAAGCAAACCGCTTTCAGTCCCTAAGACGGAGGGAAATGTTCTGGATATATAAATTGCAGTGTCTGGAACCCTTTGGCTTAAATGAATCCCTGGAGAGTAATTGTTTTTAACACTGATATCTATATCCTTGTTCCAATATCCACTTGTCCGAAAACACTTTGCATAATTCACACACAGAACCAGAGATAGGTGCACACTGCCGTCACACTAAACCCTCCCACTGATGTTAAAAATTGAGAGTTAGTTCGACATATCCTACTAGGAGGACATGTCTTAAGCCTCAGGCACAGCGTCAGGTCTCTCAGTAGCCCGAGGGCCTAACACTCACCTATCGACATATGGGCGATATCAGGCCAGTGGGCAATTACAGGAGCATAGACGACTCACAAACATCTCCTCTGTTGCCTCAGCATGTAGCCATGCTGCAATGGGAGGTGGGAGGTGTCTATGAGCCCTACCCAAGACTGACTGATATAGCCCAAGGCCTAGCAGGTGCACTCCAAATGTGACCTGAAGATGAAAACAGGCACATTTAAATTGGAGTTTATACACCTCCGTACATACATATATATATATAAACCATCAAAAATGTGGTGATAAGAAAGCAGGATGCGCTCATACCCATATGCAGTTGTGCATTTCTATAGGGAGCACATCCTGCACTTGTAGTCCGTTGCTAATGGCAATCACCAGCAAAAAATGCATACAATGGATGATGCCAGCAACGGACTACAAGTACCACAATGGACATCCTCTCTGGTTCTGTGTTTGTTCTGAATTCTTGCCACATCCACATAAATTTCATCTTATGTAGGATGTCCATTGTAGTACTTTGTAGTCCGTTGCTGGCATCATCCATTGTATGCATTTTTGCTGGTGATTGCCATTAGCAACGGACTACAAGATGCAGGATGTGCTCCCTATAGAAATGCACAACTGCATATGGGTATGAGCGCATCCTGCTTTCTTATCACCACATTTTTGATGGTTTATATATATATATATATATATATATGTACGGAGGTGTATAAACTCCAATTTAAATGTGCCTGTTTTTCATCTCCAGGTCACATTTGGGTGCACCTGCTAGGCCTTGGGCTATATCAGTCAGTCTTGGGTAGGGCTCATAGACACCTCCCACCTCCCATTGCAAGCATGGCTACATGCTGGAGGTAACAGAGGAGATGTTTGTGAGTCGTCCTAATGCTCCTGTAATTGCCCACTGGCCCCTAATATCGCCCATATGGCGCAGGTAGGTGAGTGTTAGGGCCCTCGGGCTACTTGAGAGACCTTGACGCTGGTGCCCGAGGCTTAAGACATGTCCTCCTAGTAGGATATGTCGAACTAACTCTCAATTTTAACATCAGAGTGAGGGTTTAGTGTGACGGCAGTGTGCACCTATCTCTGGTTCTGTGTTTGTTCTGAATTCTTGCCACATCCACATAAATTTCATCTTATGTAGGATGTCCATTGTGGTACTTGTAGTCCGTTGCTGGCATCATCCATTGTATGCATTTTTTGCTGGTGATTGCCATTAGTAACGGACTACAAGTGCAGGATGTGCTCCCCTATAGAAATGCACAACTGCATATGGGTATGAGCGCATCCTGCTTTCTTATCACCACATTTTTTGATGGTTTATATATATATATATATATTTGTGTTAGGTGCTGCGGCCTAGGAATAGGAGACGACAATGACCATCCTGGAGCCTGGATGGACTGACCATAACTATCAACTGGCTGATGTGTGCCCGGAGCCAGGACGGGGTAGGCCTGGAGGGGGCCCACCCAAATGAAATGACAAAACTAAGGGAGGGAGGGTGGGGCACGGCCGCCGATCGTATCGAGGCTGGAGGACATGGTGGGGAGGGAATAAGTAGTGGCCTCACGCCCTCCCACAAATACAGGCTGAACTTCTCAGCCTTAACTACTTGTGTTAGGTGCTGCGGCCTAGGAATAGGAGACGACAATGACCATCCTGGAGCCTGGATGGACTGACCATAACTATCAACTGGCTGATGTGTGCCCGGAGCCAGGACGGGGTAGGCCTGGAGGGGGCAAAAGAGGAGCGGAACTTGTAGGAAAGATGTATTGTGATGGTAACAACCAAGGTGCCAGTTGGAGGATGCTACAGGCCAACTCAACGCATATGACTGCTGCCATGACGACATCCACTCTGGGACCTACTGCTCGATCCGGACCGAAGGCGTGAGTAGTGACTTCCTGCTGCCTTGAAGAAGGGCCCAAAATGACCACCGACGATAGTGTGTGGTTTTTACTTATTCATATATATATATACATTTTTTATTTTTATTTTGCTGAGCTGTCGAGCTAAGCCAGTGGCAGAGCTGGGCCCCATACCTGAACTCGATGAAGGACTGACTTACCTGAAGAACGCCACTTACCGGAATCGAAGACACGACCCAAACTGGCACGAACCGGTAGAAACCTCTAAGCAAATGGCGAGAAGGCATGGCCCGGATGTACCAAGCGGACAGCGGAAGGTACTGGCTGGCAGGACGTGACCTAGCGCACCAGCTAGACCACCAGACAAGGCAACGTTAACAGACGGCCTGAGAGAATTAGGAAGACAACAGAGCAGAAAAGAGAGACAAAACTGTCCAACATGATACCGAAAGAACATGACCTGAACGATTCCAGCGACAATACATGAATGATTTCGAGACCTGAGCAATTCAAGCAACTGTACATGAGTGAAAGATGACCTGAGCGACTCAGGCAACAAACCTGAATGGATCATGGCCTGAACGACTCAGGCGGCTGTACCTGTGTGGTATATGACCTGAGCAATTCAGGCAACTATACCTAAATGATTCATGACCTGAGCGATTCAGGCGACTGTACATGGGTGACACATGACCTGAGCGATCCAGGCAACCATACGTTAATGATACATGACCTGAGCGATTCGGGTAACAGTACATGAAGGATTCAGGAACCTGCGTGATTCAGGCAACTGTACCTGAAACTCGTGGCCTTGGCGGCTCAGGCAACTGTACAGGAAAGAAACATGGCCCAAGTGATTAAGGCAACTATACAAGAATGATTAAAAACCTGAGCAACTCAGGCAACTATACATGAATGATTCATGGCCCGAGCGATTCGGGCAATTGAACACGGATGATACAAGACCCGAGCGATTCAGGCAACTATATAGATGATTCAAGACCTGAGCGACTCAGGCAACAAAACATGAATGATTCATGGCCAGAGCGACTCAGGCGACTGTGTATGAACGATACCTGACCTGAGCGATTCAGGCAACAATACAAGCACGAAGCATGACCTGACCGATTCAGACAACTATACTGTGGATAAAACGTGACCTGAGCGATTCAGGCGACCATACATGACCGATAACGGACCTGAGCGATTCAGGGACCAACATACTGAAAGAAGCATGGCCTGAGCGATTCAGGCAACTAAACATGAGATGAAACAAGACCTGAGAGATACAGGGACCGACCTTATACTGAATGAAGTATGACCTGAGCGATTCAGGCAATTTATATACAAGAATGAAATGTGACCTGAGCGACACCGGCCATTTATGCATTAAATGATACCTGACCTAAGCAGTTCCGGGGCCGGCGTTAACTGAATGAAGCATGGCCTGAGCGATTCAGGCAATTAAACATGAATGATATAAGACCTGAGCGGTTCAGGCAACAAAACATGAATGATATAAGGCCTGAGCGGTTCAGGCAACCAAACATGAATGATATATGAAATGAGCGACTCAGGCGACAACACCTGAGCGATTCAGGCAATAGCACATGGATGATCCATGACCCGGGTGACTCAGGAGACCATACATGAATGGTTCAAGACCTGAGCGCCTCAGGAACCATACATGAACGATTCATGGCCCGAGCAATTCAGGCCACCGCACCTGAATGGTATGTGACCCGAGCGAATGAAACATGACATGAGCGATTTATTTAACTACACATGAATGAATCAAGACCTGAGAGACTCAGGCAACTAAACATGAATGACTCATGGCCTAAGCGACACAAGCAACTGTACCTGGATGAAACGTGACCTGAGCGATTCAGGCAACTAAACCTAACTGAAAAAGACCTGAGCGATTCAGGAACTAATGTACTGAAAGAGCATGGCCTAAGCGATTCAGGCAACTAAACATGAGAAGAAAACAAAGACCTGAGCGATTCACAGACCAACACCACACTAAATGACCTGAGTAACTCAGGCAACCCAAACAAGAATGAGAAAGTGCCCTGAGCGACCCAGGCCACCCATGCAATGAATAATACCTGACCTAAGCGGTTCTGAGGCCAGCATTAACTGAGAGAAGCATGGCCTGAGCGACTCAGGCAAACATACATGAATGATCTAAGCCCTGAGCAATTCAGGCAACCATACATGAATGATACAGACCTGAGTGATCCAGGTAATACATGAATTATTCATGACCGAGCGAATCAGGCAACTATACATGAATGATTCATGGCCCGGGTGATTCAGGCCATCGCACATGAATGGTAAGTGACCCGAGCGAATGAAACATGACATAAGCGATTCAGTTAACTACACATGAATGATTCAAGACCCGAGTGACTCAGGCAACTAAACATGAATGACTCATGGCCTGAGCGACCCAAGCAACCGTACCTGGATGAAACGTGACCTGAGCGATTCAGGCAACTAAACCTAACTGAAAAAGACCTGAGCGATTCAGGAACCAACGTACTGAAAGAGCATGGCCTGAGCGACTCAGGCAACTAAACATGAGAAGATACAAGACCTGAGCGATTCACGGGCCAACACCACACTAAATGACCTGAGTGACTCAGGGAACCCAAACAAGAATGAAAAAGTGACCTGAGCGACTCAGGCCACCCATGCACAGAATGATACCTGACCTAAGAGGTTCTGGAGCCAGCATTAACTGAGAGAAGCATGGCCTGAGCGACTCAGGCAAACATACATGAATGATATAAGACCTGAGGAATTCAGGCAACCATACATGAATGATACAGACCTGAGTGATCCAGGTAATAATACATGAATCATTCATGGCCCGAGCGAATCAGGCAACTATACATGAATGACTCAAGGCCCGAGTGACTCGGGCAAAATACAGGGCTGACGCATGGCGTGAGCGGATCAGGGACCAACATCATTCTGAAACATAATCTGAGCAATTAAGGCCACTAGACGTGAATGACTCATGACATGGGTGTTTTAGGTAGCTATAGATGAATAATACCTGAACTGAGCGATTCAGGAACCAACATTTATGCTAAGTGAGGCATGGCCTGAGGGATTCAGGCAATTATGCAGGAGTGAAATGTAACCTGAGTGATTCAGGCGATTTGTATAGTAAAAGAAACATGACCTACGCGATGCCTTGTACAGAATAAAGCATAACCTGAGCGATTCCGGCGATTGCACGTGAATGAAAACGTGACCTGGACGAAACGGAGACCAAGATTATAATGAAGCATGACCTGAGGACTCAGGAATATACATGAATGATACCTGACCTGAGCACCTCAGGCAACAATACAAGAATGATGCATGACCTGAGTGAATCAGGCAGTTTACATTGCATGATACACAACCCGAGCGACTCAGGGACCGACCTTGCACTGAATGAAGCATGACCCGAGTGATTCAGGGAATATACATGAATGATACCTGACCTGAGTGATTTAGGCCTAATACATGGATGATGCATGACCTGAGCGAATCAGGCAGTTATACATTGCATGCTACATAACCCGAGTAAAGGAACTTGCCCAGAGTGAATCGGGAAACCCGGTTAGCACCGTATGGAGCAGACTGGAGTGATGTATATAAGTGAGACATGGCCTGCATGGAACAGGAACAAGGTAACCTGGCTAGGAGGAGAAACCTGGGTGATTCGGGTGAATGTACGTGAATGAAGACATGACCTAAGCGATTGAATTAATTAAACTTGAATAAAACGTGACCTGAGCAAATGAGGTGACCATGCATGAACGAAGCATGACCTACACGGATTCAGGTGATTAAGCATGAGTGGAAGTCGTGACCTGAGGAATTCAGGTAATTTATACATGAAATGACAACATACCCGAGCGATTCAGGTGATTATACGCAAATGACGACGTGCCTGAGCGATTCAGGTGATTATACATGAAAGTCAACGCGCCTGAGCGATTCAGGTGGTAATACGTGAAAAACCGTCTACCTGAGCGGTTTGGTCGGTAATACGTGGATGGCCCCACACCTAAACGAAACGGGTAGATACACGAAAGACTATATGTAATCTCTAGGCAATGATGACACCTGAACAACTCGGGAGGCCCGTGGAGAATGGCAGGCCCGAACCAGACTGAAACCGATCGGCACTTGCCCGCGGGCGGGTAGCTGGACCAACCCGTGGACCACACGAATAATGCAGGTGACGCCCAGCCGGCGCACCACATACCCTAGGGACCGGAGCCAGAGCCCGGCAGTCCAGGACGGCATGGTGCCACCAGAAGGACTAAATAACTTTTTTTTTTTTTTTTTAACAATGCACCCTAACTTCCATATGTATAACACACCTTTAACTTTTTTTTTTTTTTTTTTAATATATCCAAACGTGCCCAAACTTCTATATGTATAAGACACCCCCTTTTTTTTTTTTTTTTTTCTCTCCGGCCAGTTAGCAACTGACCGGCCGCACAAACTGCCCCCACTTGCAGCACTGCCTGGGAGCGACATCCAGCCCCCGGCAAACCACCGGCAGGGGAGCCCTGTCCGCCGGCGGCTGGATGCCTTGATAAACCGCAAACTGTGCCTCGGAACTCAGGCGCAGCAGCGCCGCCGCCTAAGCAGCCCGGGCGTGCCGGGAGGAGGGACGGGTGCCCCCTGAAGGCGGGAGCCTGAACCTTACCCGTGCATGCCAGTCGGGGACCGGAATGCCGGCGGGGAGGTCCGGAGGTAGCCCTGCGTCGCGGTGAGGAGAAGCAAACTTACCACCCAGCGTTGTGATGCCCGCGACAGGGAACCGGAAGTAGGAAGTAACGTCACGCAAGGAGCCGGCGGAGAGAGCGCAGCACGGCCGCCGATCGTATCGAGGCTGGAGGACATGGTGGGGAGGGAATAAGTAGTGGCCTACGCCCCTCCCACAAATACAGGCTGAACTTCTCAGCCTTAACTACATGTACGGAGGTGTATAAACTCCAATTTAAATGTGCCTGTTTTTCATCTTCAGGTCACATATGGGTGCACCTGCTATGCCTTGGGCTATATCAGTCAGTCTTGGGTAGGGCTCATAGACACCTCCCACCTCCCATTGCAAGCATGGCTACATGCTGGAGGTAACAGAGGAGATGTTTGTGAGTCGTCCTAATGCTCCTGTAATTGCCCACTGGCCCCTGATATCGCCCATATGGCGCAGGTAGGTGAGTGTTAGGGCCCTCGGGCTACTTGAGAGACCTTGACGCTGGTGCCTGAGGCTTAAGACATGTCCTCCTAGTAGGATATGTCGAACTAACTCTCAATTGTTAACATCAGTGTGAGGGTTTAGTGTGACGGCAGTGTGCACCTATCTCTGGTTCTGTGTTTGTTCTGAATTCTTGCCACATCCACATAAATTTCATCTTATGTAGGATGTCCATTGTGGTACTTGTAGTCCGTTGCTGGCATCATCCATTGTATGCATTTTTTGCTGGTGATTGCCATTAGCAACGGACTACAAGTGCAGGATGTGCTCCCCTATAGAAATGCACAACTGCATATGCGTATGAGTGCATCCTGCTTTCTTATCACCACATTTTTTGATGGTTTACATAATTCACACACTCACCCATCCCTTCTCCCAACATCTACCAGTTTTACAAGTACCTCAAAATATCCATCTACATACACACCTATCCCATAGTCTATTCTTTTATTCCTGTCATATTGTTATACTCTTCAACCTATATAAAATGAACATACCAGTCATATCCTTTTTCATCGTGTCCAATAACCAATTAATACCAGGCTGATTTAATCTAACATTATCCAATTGATACATCATCCAGTGATACCTTCATTTCTCCACCTCCCCCCCGGACTGTGAGTTCCATTCCGCCAGTGCCGATGCTTCCCACCATACAGGAAGTGACGCATGCGTTCCACGGCCACAACCCACCTAGACCGGAAGTTATCACTCCGGCGGACGGAAACTCTATGCGGCACCAGCATTTAAGTCTCAGTACTGGTGCCGTTCCACTGCTGCACCACTCCGTACCAGCATGGGAGCATGTCTGCCCCCTCTCTGCCAATTGTAAGTATTGACTCGTCACACTGACCATATACTACAGCCATTTCAAAGCAATCACAAATATTGTGTGTATTTGTCTGTATTTTTTTGCAGGTATCTTTGTCTTTGAGGAATATTTTTTAGCCTCATCTGGACAGACATTCGTGGGAAGCAAGTACTTGAACATCATTTTAAGCTCTTTATATCTAAACAATTTCCTTTATTTTATATATGTTCTTTTTCCCTTTATTACCCTCGATGAATCCTGGCTTTGGGGGAAACGCATTGGAGTGCAGGGATCAGTATGCTACCTTATACATATGTTACCTTATAAATACACTATTGACATCATAAAAGGTGTTTCTAGGGTGGCTTATGATAGGAACGAGGACAGGGAGCCCCTACCTTCTGGAGGTATCCTTGGGCTAAGGACTACATAGGGAGAGATTATTTCACTAAAAATACTGGCTTTTCCTATACCATGTGGGGCTGTTTCTTTATTATCATTATTTCTTTCAATTTCCAATAGGTTTTCATCACTTGATCACATACATTTTAATGGTATCTTTAATAAAGGTTTGTTTTTACGGATCACACCACGTCTTGATATACTGTAGAAAAACGATTTATAAGTGCAGGGAAAGATAATTTAGGGATCTAACTTGCCATTATACAGCTCTGTCATTCCAGCAATTTGTTCTTGGTGTCTAAGTGCTATGTTGAAAAGCCTTTAGTGGCTTCTATCTGTGGAAAAAGAAAAATATATACGCAGTTCACTTCTGCCGTTATATGTGGTGTAATGGTTTAGTAGCATATTTCAGTACAAAAAGAAAAATATATTCTCAGTTCACTTCTGCAGCTTTATGTGGTGAAAGCGTTTAGTGGCGTATTTCAGTACAAAAAAATAAATATATTCTCAGTTCACTTCTGCAGCTATATGTGGTAAAAGCGTTTAGTGGCGTATTTTAGTACACAATCCACTTCCTTTGCTGCTGGGGAGGGGTGCGGTGGCAGGAGCAGTACCATCTCCATCAGCAGCAGCCTGAGTCTACAGTCGCTGATGCGCAGCTTTCTTCACCCTCATAGTGAAGAAACTACTCACCACCAGCAGCAGCAGGTAGACCTGGAGCAGGGCCTGAACCAGCAGGTGGTGGCATACTTGGACAGCACCTTGCCAACCCACATTGAAGATCCACTGGATGACTGGGCAGCCAAAGTCGATTTGTGGCCTTAACTGGCAGAGTTTGCCATGGAAAAGCTGTCCTTCCTGGCCAGTAGTGTGGCATTAGAGCAGGTGTTTAGTGCGGCAGAGGTCCATTGTTACCCCAAGGAGAACTCGCCTGTCCACACAAAATGTGGAGAGACTGACCTTTGTCAAAATAAATGAGGCGTGGATCAGCCAGGGTTTCAACCCACCAATTCCTGATGCATCTGATTAGATCATCCAGGCCGCCTCACCAACACTTTGAAAAAAGAGACCGGCTTCTTCTGGCTACCTACCTCAGCTACTACTCTGATGCTGCCACCCGCCTGATGCCAAACATCTGATGCCAAGTGCTCCTTCTTTGACCCACCTTCATCAGCAGGTACTGGTATTGCCATTCACTGCCCCACTCTGTCATTGGGTCACTTTGTGGTATCCTAATGCTGCTGCTGCCATCTCCGCACTATGTCACCTTGTCACTCAGTGGTATCTTGCTGCTGCTTCTGCCATATCAGCACTATGTCAACTTGCCACTCTGTGGAATCCTGATGCTGCTTCTTTTGCCATATCAGCACTATGTCACCTTGCCACTCTGTGGAATCCTGATGCTGCTGCTTTTGCCATCTCCACACTATGTCACCTTGCCACTCTGTGGCATCCTGATGCTGCTGCTGCCATCTCCACACTATGTCACCTTGCCACTGTGTGGTATCCTGAAGCTGCTGCTGCTGCCTTATCCACAGTATGTAACCTTGCCACTCTGTGTTATCCTTATGCTGCTGCTGTTGTTGCCATCTCCACACTATGTCACCTTGCAACTCTGTGGTATTCTGATGCTGCTGTCATATCCATACTATGTCACCTTGCCACTATGTGGTATCCTGCTGCTGCTGCCTTATCCACACTATGTCACCTTGCCACTCTGTGGTATCCTGATGCTGCTTCTGCCTTATCCACACTATGTCACCTTGCCACTCTGTGGTATCCTCCTGATACTGCTGCTGTCGCCACCTACCGACTAAGTAATTTTGCCACTCTGTGGCCTCCTCCTGATGCAGCTGCTGCCGCCACCTCCACACTCTGTCATTGGGCCACTTTGTGGCCTCCTCATGCTGCTGCCACCTCCAGAATCGGTCATTGTGCCACTCGGTGGCCTTCTCTTCATGCTGCCAACTCCAGACTCTATCATTGAGCCACTCGGTGGCCTCCTCATACTGCTGCCACCTCCAGACTCAGTTATTGTGCTGCCACCTCCAGACTCGGTCATTCACGAATTCGCAAATATATGACGAATATTCTACCAAATATTTGTGAAATATCGCAAATTTGAATATTGCCCCTGCCGCTTATCAATAGTAGCCAGGAAAAAAGGCTAATTTTGTTGCAAACTTATTCGGTTCGAACCGAATATTTCCCAAAAAATTCGGCGAAACTGCGAATTTAATTTTTGAAAAATTCGCTCATCTCTACTCCAATTTGGTTAGTTGGTATAGTGGTTTCAAACTTGCTGGTCAGCATCATTTGGGGAGAAAGGTGTACCCTGTAAAAACAAATCATACAATTTTAAAATAATACAAGGGCAAAATACAACCCTGTAAAAAGAAATCATACAATCGTAAAATACAAGGGGAAAATACTAGCGTTGATCGTACACCAAAGTGCTCGGGTGCTAGGACCAAACACATCAGGATGCTCGGGTGCTCGGTAGTATAATGGAGGTCAATGGGGGAACCCGAGCATTAAACCAGGCACCCCCTGCTCTAAAGAGGGGAGGGTGCCTGGTTCATAGGAAAAGGTCAGAAATTGATGGAAGCACCACCAAAATGGTTCAGGAACAGCATGTGGAGGATGTCTGGATGCATCTTGGACTCCCAGGTCGCTGCTGGTAATGATGTTGTCCGGGTAGTACAACACTTTTACAGACTGACAATAATACGCACAAACCGAAGATAAAATTGATCTTAGAGGAAAAATTGTTAGGAAACATTCTTTCCTGTATATTTACTTGTATATAAAGTGCAAGTGCTGCCAAAAATTGCAAGCAAGAGGCACTCCGATACTTCTTGGCTTCTCTAGGTCTCCCGCAAATATCTCCTGCGCAATCCCATAAACTGTGCTCTCAAATATTGCCGACTGAGATTAAGGAGGCTATTGTATCCTCCCCCAAGAACAAAAGCCCAGGTCCCGACGGCTTAACTGCACATTATTACATTTCATATCTGGACACACTGTCGCCATATCTAGTTAGACTTTATAATTCCGCCTTGGCAGGGAACCCTTTCCACGAGCAAACCCTGATGGCCCAAATTACGGTCATACATAAAGAGGGCAAAGACCCTACTCTATGTGGCAATTACCGCCCTATATCGCTCCTAAACTTTGACCTTAAAACCTTTGCTAAAATCATCGCCCGTAGACTTCAGGACCTCCTTCCATCACTAATCGCGCCTGATCAAGTTTGTTTTGTGATGGGCAGGGAGGGGAAAGACAATATTTATAGAGTTCTACAATTGATCTCTCATGCTCAGCACTCAAAGATCCCTCTTCTGCTTCTCAGTACCGACGCCGAGAAGGCGTTCGATAGGGTGGACTGGGGTTACCTGAGAGCTTCTCTGCTCGCTTTCGGTATTCCCGCCCCTTTCGTACGAGCCATATTCACTATGTATAAACGCCCTACAGCCAGAGTTCTGATCAACGGAGTACTGTCACCAGTGTTCCCTATCTCGAACGGCACCAGACAAGGGTGTCCTCTATCTCCTTTACTTTTTGTATTGACGATGGAAACACTTCTACAGAGGCTGAGACAAGAACCTGACATTTCGGGGATATCTTGTGGAGGCAGGGAACACAAGGTAGCAGCATACGCCGACAATCTGTTGCTCTTAATTTCCAATCCGACCACAGCCTTACCGACCATTGCAGATATTTTTGATGCTTTTGGCGCCATTTCAAACTTTAAAGTTAACATGAGTAAGTCTCAATATATCCCTATCTACCCCAGTAGCCTCTCGCCTGGCGATAGACTCTCCTTTTGATTGGACGCAACCTCATATTAAATTTCTTGGCATAAAAATTTCCCCTAACACTCAGGCTCTTTATAAAAATAATTTTATACCTCTACTAAAAGATATCTCTAAAATTCTTGAGAATTGGCCCACACCCTATATTTCTTGGTTTGGGCGGAAAAACATTGCAAAATGTCTTATGTGGCCCAAGGTAACTTACTTGTTACAGGCCCTTCTAATCCATATCCCTGGGAGTTTTTATATCCAACTAAACAGGATTTTATCTAGATACATCTGGAACGGTAAAAAACCTAGAATAAAATACCCGATTCTCCAACTTCCTCGGAAATACGGTGGAATCGACATGCCGGCGCCTCGTCTCTTTGTTCAGGTGGTCCATTTAAACCGAATCCTTGATTGGATACGGAAACCTACCGATAAACTATGGGTTTCCATAGAGGAAGATATCCTCCAATACCCACTGAGACAACTTGTTTTTTCTCCTCTCACAACCTCCACAAAATTTACGTCCCTTAATGCGCTTATAACCGAAACTTGCGCAGTATGGAACGACGCTAACATGCGTACTAGATGTGCCCCATACCCTTCCCCTATGCTACAAATTAGAGATCTGCTTTACACCTCAGATCCCATTTCTAACGCCTCTATCCCCAAAGACTTACGGTCTAACAATGCCTCAGTAGATTCCATCATCAGAGATGGTGTAATACCCTCTAAGGAAGCCTTATCCAACTTGCTAGAATGCTCTCTATTGCCTCCCCTGATCTATAACAAAATTATATGCGCGCTCAGCGTGCCTTGACTCCCTTTGAAACTTCCTTAGCTCAAACTAAACCTCCTAAGAAAGTTATTTCAAACTACTGCAAATTGCTGTCCACTCCTTTGTCACCCATTGAGCATTCTTTCATTAAAGCATGGGAGGAGGATCTCTCCAGGAAATTTACGGAATCGGAAATCCGCTCCCTCCTTGAGATCCCAAAACGGACATCATGCTGTGTGAGAATGCAGGAAAGTGGTTATAAGATTTTAACTAGGTGGCATCTGATCCCGGTGCTCTTGCACAAATATAACCCGAGTTATAACCCTGCCTGTTGGAGATGTGGTCAGCAACTAGGCACTTACTATCATTTATGGTGGACTTGCCCTCGTATAGTGCCATACTGGGCAAATATCATAACTCAAATCAACACTGTAGCTAAAACGCACTTGCCTACAACCCCCGAGATCTGTCTGTTTCACTTGCTTCCAGACAAACTCTCAAAACCCACAACGAGACTATTGAGACATCTCCTAGCCGCAGCACGTATACTGATACCCACGCTGTGGAAAGCAACACACCCACCTCCATACACTCTATGGTTAGATAAAGTAGACTCGTTATATCGCTTAAAAGAACTTGCCAGTTGGGAATCGAAAACGCACAACATCTTCAGCCAGGTTTGGGCCCCTTGGACATCTTTTCGCCATTTTTCCACGTAATAGTGACCTACGCAATTATGACCTACATTCGACACAGGTTCTGGCCTAACCCCCCCCTTCCCCACCTTTCCCTCCCCTCCTACTGTTTCTGTCTTCCCTGCCGATCGCATACTCTTCTGTCATTAAATGATAAGCATTGTTGTTGGAGGTCTGTTTCAATTGCTTTCCATATGCATGCGATTCACTGATGACGTACTGTTAATCTATTAATTACTTTCTACGTGAACCCATGTTGGCTTCCTCTGACACCATGTGATGTGTGTACATTACAATACTGTTTGGAATTGCTCTTTATTTATAAAATTAATAAAAAAAGAGGCACTCCGATACTTGTATATCACATAAAGGAGGGCCTCATTCACATTGTGGTACAATTGTTCATGTAGTGAGACTCCTACACTCATTAAGCCTATGCACTAAGAGAAAGGGCTGCAAAAAATTGAACATTATGGTTGAGGGCATGCTGTTGAGCTGACCCTCTAAAAGGTTGTAGGTGAGGGCTTGCAGGTGAGCTGACCCTGTAAAACATTATATGCGAGGGCCTGCAACTGAGCTGACCCTATAAAACATTATGGTTGAGGGCCTGCTGTTGAGCTGACCCTCTAAAACATTATGGTTGAGGGCCTGCTGTTGAGCTGACCCTCTAAAAGTTGTAGGTGAGGGCCTGCAGGTGAGCTGACCCTGTAAAACATTATATGCAAGGGCCTGCAGGTGAGCTGACCATCGAAAACATTATGGGCGAGGGCCTGCTGCCGCTGTGTTGCCTCTAGATAAATTCTGGCTGATCGCACGTCGCCATGACGTCGACGATTCATTTGGATGTCTGCCCTATCAACTTTGGAGCAATTTTTCAACAAGGACCTTCTGGTATAGGACCGTTTTGCTTATCCTCTCCACCAGAGGAATGAGAGATGAGAAGTTCTCTTTGTACCTGGGGTCGAGACTGGTTAACAACCTGTAATCCGTGTTATCTAAAATGCATAAATCGCAGTTCATGGGAAAGGCAGCCTAGCATGAAGTCAGCCATGTGTGTCAGAGTACCAACAGGCAAGACTTCGCTGTCATCAGGACGTGAGCTAACCCTGTGAAAGATTGTAGGTGAGGGCATGCAGGTGAGATGACCCTGTAAAACATTATATGCGAGGGCCTGCAGGTGAGGTGACCATTGAAAACATTGTGGGCGAGGGCGTGCTGCCGCTTTGTTGACTCTACATAACTTCTGGCTGATCGTACGTCCCCGTGACATTGATGATCCATTTGGATATCTGCCCTATCGACTTTCGATGGTACTTTCTGCACCTACCATGGGGACTACGGGTAACAGGGAATCAGGGTTTGATTCCAGATGTGGGGATGAGAAACGGCTACCACATCCAAGGAAGGCAGCAGGCGCGCCAATTACCCACTCCCGACTCGGGGATGTAGTGACAATAAATAACAATACAGGACTCTTAAGAGGCCCTTATTGGAATAAGTACCCTATTAAATCCTTTAAATGTGTTGGTCAGGACACGTGTGATGTGACCGGGACAGATGTTGGTGTAAGGCGGGCACGGCACACCGTGAAAAATAGTGGTGGCAGGGGACTGCGTAACGCGGGATGGCTGCTGACATCAGACTGCAGAAGGCCTCAGTGTCCACAAGCCCAAATGGACACATTTCCAGGGCCAATAATGGAAAGCTGCACATTTAGTGCTATGGCCTGTGGGTGGGTGGCTGGGAATTTGCACTTGCGATCAAATGCCTGGGGTAAGGACATTTGGACGCTGTGTTGGGACAGGGAAGTGGATGTGGTCGCTGATGGTGCTTGCAAAGCTCTAGGTACAGGGCAGGAGGCAACCGGGCCTGCGCCTTCAACAGGTGATTGGCCAGCAGCATGGAACACCGTCTATTTAAAAAGTACACTGTATGTCACAGATAAAATTTTTAAACTCACACGTTACACTGGAGATATCCCGCAGATAATATCAATGCTGTCACCAGTGGCTAATAAAAAATTACAGGGAATGGCACAGATATTTGGGATGAGGAAACAATATACTGGAGAGGTACCACAGGCAATGTCACTCTTTGCAGCGTCTACGGAAAAAGTACACTGTATGTCACAAATAAAATTTTTATGCGCACACGTTACACTGAAGATGTCCCCCTGGTAATGTCACTGTAAGAAGCGAACACCGTCTATTGAAAAAATGCACTGAGTGTCACTGATATTTTTTTGGATACGCACACTTTACACAGGAGATGTGGCAGGGATAATTTAAATGTCTGCAGCAGACACCGTCTACAGATAAAGTACACTGTATGTCTCTGATAAAATTGTTAAATGCACACGTTACACTAGAGATATTTCCCTGGTAATATCACTGTCAGAAGCGGACACCGTCTATTGAAAAAGCACACTGTACTGTATATTACAGATACATTTTTTCAGTGCACACGTTACACTGCAGATTTTGCGCATCTAATGTCACTGTCCGCAGCAGACACCGTCTACGTA
Source organism: Bufotes viridis (assembly GCA_033119425.1). Taxonomy (NCBI): domain Eukaryota; kingdom Metazoa; phylum Chordata; class Amphibia; order Anura; family Bufonidae; genus Bufotes; species Bufotes viridis. The sequence continues at coordinate 129,577,402 of CM065593.1, read as the reverse complement.
AAAAGTACAACGCATGTCACTGACATTTTTTGGATGCACACACTTTACACAGGAGATGTGGCGCAGATAATTTAACTGTCTGCAGCAGACCCCATCTACGGAAAAAGTACACTGGATGTCACTGATATTTTTTGGATGCGAACACTTTACACAGGAGATGTGGCACGGGTAATTTAACTGTCCGCAGCAGAAGTACACTGTATGTCACAGATATTTTAGGGATACGCACATTTTACACAGGAAATGTGGCGCGGATAATTTAACTGTCCGCAGCCGCCTATTAGGCACTATTAAGTGCAGGATGCGCTAAATATATTTGTGGTCAGGGCTACGGACACGAAAGCCGAAGAGCCCTAGTGGGATGAACACCGAGACCCACCGTAACTGCAAGAACCATCTTACCTAACTAAATGGCTAGTGGTGTGCCCGTAGCCATGTCCGTGGGTAGGCCTATAAAAGGGTGGCCTACCCTGTAGAAGTGAAAAAGAAGGGGAGGGAGGGTGGGGCAACTGAGAAACGCCCGCCCCTAGGTGGGGCTGTGCCTGGTTTAAGTAGAGCCTCCGCCCCTCCCACAAATGCAGCCCAAATAGACTGCTATACTTGTGGTCAGGGCTACGGACACGAAGCCGAAGAGCCCTAGTGGGATGAACACCGAGACCCACCGTAACTGCAAGAACCATCTTACCTAACTAAATGGCTAGTGGTGTGCCCGTAGCCATGTCCGTGGAGTAGAGCCTATAAAAGGGTGGCAAAAACCAGACATGTAGGGTGAAAAGAGACTTGAATGGCCTGTACAAAGAAACCCCTGATCCAGACTGTGAAGCAATGTCTCCCACGAAGTTCGGGTACCTAAGTCAACCATAATGATGCCCGCATCCAGCCTGCGGATAGAGCCAGGACAGAACTCTGAATGTCGCAGATACTGCCCCAATGCACGAGAGAGGAACTGGGAAGCGGGAAGCGTTCAGGAGGAAGCGTGGACGATACTAACTAAACCTGAAGACTTAGTTGTGGTGCGAGCACTGACAAATTCCCCTAGACTTATGGGACCGGAGAACTGAGCCTACCTGTCTACGCTATGTAAAGAAGGGCCGAAAAATACCATGTAGGCCAGGAGAGGATGTAAAGCAATAAGCTAAGCACGTAGTATATGGAATCCTGTCGATGCCCTCACGCGAGTGAAGGAGTGCAATTGCGGTAAGCTGCTAGCGATTAAGTTCGCAGACCTGGCTGATTGAAAAGGTAACCGGCATGGTAATGCAAATGACAATATGAGGGGTAAACAAGAAAATGCCTAAAAAGTGGCCTAAAGAAAGAACAGGCGGGATTACACCATGGGCCTAACCGATGTGATATGCGATACTTAAAATGACTACGTTTCCTGAAAAACCTGACAGGCGCATATCGTGAACACGAGACCAGACCAACGTGGCCGGTGACACCTAATGAAGAGAGTCATTCGGTACGAGAACCTGAAAGTAGGTGGCCGATGACACCAATGACTTGAACTCTGGAATTTACGTCTGGTCCTGGGGGAGACATAGCCAGACAGGCGATCTGTCGACCAGGCAGAAGTTTGTGAGCTGGCCACATTGATTGTTGCACGTGAGAAAAACATAAGCGGGCAACCAACTATGGTGATTGAAAACGTGGGGTTAAGAATGCAACAAGTACAGGCAATAGGTTTAAAACAGAAGCCTAAGTGTGACATAAATAATTGAATGTGGATGATTAGGATGTAATGGGCTGAGGGCGTTGAGTTAGAGAACAAAGGCCTAACAGAATGAACAAGAGCTATGACACCCGGGGTGGCCCACGCTCCAATGACAATAATGATACGTTGTATGTGGCGGCAGCGGCGCCGCCGCCATCCTGAATGTACCACGATTAAGTCTACGCAGAGAGAACGGAATGGTAACAAGGAGTGACCAGCGAAGGAAGCAATGCAGAAATGAGGAGCAAACGGAAAGAATCCATGCGGCACCCAAAGTCTGCCAGAAGAAGTCTGTCCAGAAGAGGGACAGTAGGAAAGACTAAACCCGGAGAGTAAGCATATCCGACTATCCGGTGAAGGTAGCTGTGCGGTAAAAGATTCTCCGGCCGAGGGAGCAGGCAGTAAAGCAAGTGCCCGGCAGAGAGAGCAAAGCGACGGTGGAACCAGCAGGCAGAGTGGTGCCATAAGAGGGAGTCTGGTGGAAAGCTATGTGGTGATAAAGAGAGACCAGCCAAGGGAATTACGACTGTGAAGCAGAACAAAATGGTGAATAAAAATTATGTTTGCCGAGGGGACTAGAAGAACAGGGGAGCGCAATGGCAAGGACTGCCTGGTGGGTGGAGCCGCACGGCGATACCGCCTGTGGTATGCAGAACGAATGCGTATGTACGTGCGATACCTAGCTGGCAGACCGCAGGAAGTTATAACTATGATAATTAAAACCGAGGGTCTGGCTTGAATACCGGACCGGCTAATGTAACTGGAAAAAATCGCCTGACGCGCATGGCAGGTGACCCTAACCAGGCTGAGCTCCATTAAGGAAGAGTACGCCTGGGGAAGCGTGGCAGACAATGGATGCGCCACCGACAGACTTTGGAAAAGTGGCCTGCGCCCGGATGAACAAAGAAGCAGATATGGGTGTGCAACATATGGGTCAAATCAACCTGGATGCACGGAAGTTCAACCCACCGGGTAAATCGCCAGGCAGGACGAAAAACAGTCGTCGGTCCCCGAAACCATGGGGTCGAAGCAGTCATGGTGCCCCGAAGCCGTGGGGCCGAAGTGGTCATGGTGCCCCGAGCCATGGAGCCGAAGTGGTCATGGTGCCCCGAGCCATGGGGCCGAAGTGGTCATCGTGCCCCGAGCGGTCATTGTGCCCCGAGCCATGGAGCCGAGCGGTCATCGTGCCCCCGGCCATGGGCCAAGCGGTCATTGTGCCCCGAGCCATGGGCCGGCGGTCATTGTGCCCCGAAGCCATGGGCGAGCGGTCATTGTGCCCCGAGCCATGGAGCCGAGCGGTCATCGTGCCCCCGAAGCCATGGAGCCGAAGCGGTCATCGTGCCCCCGAAGCGATCATCTTGCCCCCGAAGCCACGGGGCCGAAGCGGTCATCTTGCCCCCGAAGCCACGGGGCCGAAGCGGTCATCTTGCCCCCGAAGCCACGGGGCCGAAGCGGTCATCATGCCCCCGAAGCCATGGAGCCGAAGTGGTCATCGTGCCCCCGAAGCCACGGGGCCGAAGCGGTCATCATGCTCCCGAAGCCATGGAGCCGGAGCGGTCATCATGCCCCTGAAGCCATGGGGCCGAAGGGTCATCTTGCCCCCGAAGCCATGGGGCCGAAGCGGTCATCTTGCCCCCGAAGCCATGGGGCCGAAGCGGTCATCTTGCCCCCGAAGCCATGGAGCCGAAGCGGTCATCGTGCCCCCGAAGCCATGGAGCCGAAGCGGTCATCGTGCCCCCGAAGCCATGGAGCCGAAGCGGTCATCGTGCCCCTGAAGCCATGGAGCCGAAGTGGTCATCGTGCCCCCGAAGCCATGGAGCCAAAGCGGTCATCTTACCCCCGAAGCCCTGGAGCCGAAGCAGTCGCTGAGCCCTCAAGCCATGGGGCGAAGCAGCCTTCGAGCCCCCGAAGCCATGGAGCCGAAGCAATCAGCGAGCCCTCAACGCCATGAGGCCAAGCAGTCATGGGGTCCCCAAGCCATGAAGCAAAGCGAACATGGGGCCCCCCAAATCCTGAGGCCAAGTAATCATATGGGCCCCCAAGCCATGAGACCCGAGCCACCATAGGGGGCCCCCATAGCCATGAAGCGAAAGCAAACATGGGCCAAAGCATTGAGGCCACAGAAATCGCGAGGACCTTGAGTCAGGTGGCCAAGCAGCCATGGGGCCCACAAGGCATGCAGCCAAGCAGACATGGGGCCCTTAGCGCCATGGGCCCAAGGCGGTCATGGGACCCCCAGCGCCATGAGACCAAGCAGTCATGAGACTAAAGCAGTCATGAGGTCCCCAAGCCGTGAGGTCAAGGTAGTCCGCGAGACCCTGACGCCGAGGGGCCGAAGCGGTCGTCATGCCCCCGACACCATAGGGTCGGAGCGGTCATGGAATCCCTGCTCCCTGAGGCCAAAGCAGTCATGGGGCCTCCGCGCCATGAGGCCAAGGAAATCAAGGGCCGCGGCGGCCTTGCGGCCCAGCAAGTAAGGGGCCCCGGGGCCATGAGGCCGTCCTAGATGTACGTGATGGGTGAAGGTAAATAAGAATGGGCCCAACATGATGGAAAAAGCAGCAACTAGGATGATTGGGACGTCTAAACGTGGCCTGGAAAGGAACGTGATTGCTGACAGGTATGGACATTAGTAATCCGCACCACGGACATAAGCATAAAAACCGAACCCAACCATAAAACTTAAAAATGCAAACGTAGAATAGGAACCGGAGAAGAGAGAACAACCAAAACCTGAGGCATGCGATTTGCAAAGTCAAGTCCCTTGTCGCGACAAACAACTGAAACTTGAAAGAAACCGTAGTGAGTAGGAAGCTCGACCCTAATGACCCACTGGCCTCAGCTGAGAGGCTGTTTATTGAACTGGGGCCGTGGGAGCAATCTTAGTGAATACAAACCAGAAGTAAAGCAGAGCAGACAAGATTTTTTTATTTTTTTGCAACTAGAGAAACGACCCACTTGATGTATACGCGCAGAAACCAGATGTAAAGGAAATGACCATTGATGCCTGTTATGTTCGACAGGAGAGTGGCACCGGAGCCACCAACTGCCTCAGTGTGACTATCGAGTAAAACAACCGTGACGTAGAAACCAACAGGAGAATGTGGCTTGAATGGGAGCATGGTGTGCCAGCAGATGGGTGACTGTGGAGCTGGAATGAGTTGCCGACCTGAATGTGAGCGGAATAGGATAGCGCAGCGACAGCGAACGTATGGACGCGGTTCTAGCGGGAATGGAGTGTAGTACTAGATGTAACAGCAAATGTGTGAACTCAGCTGGAGCGTGAAAAGGAGTATTAACTTGCTGTAACAGCCGACGTGAGATGCGTCCATGGATGGGCGGGAACATTGGACGTAAACGTGAAAGTAAAACCCGGAGTCACAGCGGTAGTGTGAACCCCAACTCTGGCAATAGGCCAAGCGTAAAATTTGGTATGACCGCAGCCTGCAGTGAACGAGGCATAAACAAAACTGTGACGGTGACATGAACGCGTTCTTGCAATGTGACACCGGTCTGAGTGGTGCAAGCAAACATATAAAGGCAAAAGGGGTATGAGTGCAAAACACAGGATGACAGAAAATAAATAAATGCACAGAGAATAAGACAGATTTACCCGCTGTTGTGACCATGCGTGGAGCGTAAGCGTGATGCGAGAGCGGACTAGAGCACCGCTCCGAAAATGAGCATGTTGAAAGAGCAGACACGAGAAGGCGGCGTCTCAACTGACAGGGCGAACCTGGCGTAAAGAGTTGAAGTGTAAACGCAGCCCTGATTGCGGGGAGGGGCGGGTCACATGGGAAGTGATTGCCATAGCAAGAGCCGTAACAAGCAACAGCTGCATCCAATCTCCAACATAACATCACATGCAGCCCAGGTAAACCTTCCCTACCGCGTACAGGCTGAAGCAACTTTTCAAAGCGAAACGACGTAAACGTAAAACACATGAGATAGAAGGGGAACTGAATCAGGTTACCTAATAAACAAAGTGAAAGGAATCGATTAACTCCGATAAAACAAACCTGAGGCGGACGATTTTGAGGCGATGCCTTCCGCTCGCAAGAAAGTCAGATTCCAGCCGGCCGGAAAGACAGACACGGCTCGATTAACTTACGTGAATGGCGCACGTGTCCCTACGGTAGCCACGGGCAGAAAAAAGCTCCATTTCAGCTCCATACTGTAATGAAAGAAACCTCCTAGCAGAGGAGAGAGCACCCTGCTGACACACCAGCATCCCCTGTGCAACTGAGAAACGCCCGCCCCTAGGTGGGGCTGTGCCTGGTTTAAGTAGAGCCTCCGCCCCTCCCACAAATGCAGCCCAAATAGACTGCTATACATATTGCTGCTGTCACACACAATAGCCTTTATAAGGACTTTTGGGTCTCTGAAAAGTTTTTCTAATAAATAATATTCCCCACACTGTCTGTCCCTTCCTATGCTCAGCTCTCCCTGACTAAGCCGAACACAATTTATCGGGTGCTATATAGCACCCGATGCCGTCCGGACCGGCCAACATGGCTATGGCATTACAGTGAGTGCCAGTACCTCCTTGCACGTTTATTGGCTGCATAGCAGCCAAGAAACGTGCAGGATGGACACTCGAGCATTGCGCTCAAGCACATTCGATACTCGGCCGAATACCGCCAAGTGCCGTGCATAGCGATGCTTCTCGAGCCGAACTTGTGTTTGACCGAGCATGATCACTCAACACTAGAAAATACATATATGTATGATTTTTTTTTTTTTAATAAGCATAATGGCTTAGCTCATGTTTGTGATGATGGCTTTAGTAATAAAGCATTTATAGACCCTTATCGACCTATGAGTCTAGAATTTTTTTAAAGAGGCATGTGGGGTACATAATAAATCTGTGAAAGTAAAATAGTGAGATGTTACATGTTATGCTATATTTTGGATATATTCTTCCCTAAAAGTATAACTACTTGGTGGAGAGAATTGGCACTAGAGATGAGAAAATTTAAAAAAAAATTGATTTGTCGGTTTGCCAAATGTTAGCGTTAATAAGAAGCGAATTTCTTTTACAACCTCATCATCTGATTCCACATAGATGTCTACAGAATCTGTTCTACTAAACGCGTATACAAGTAAAGCACCCCCCCCCCCACAGAGTGGAGAGGGTGTCAGCAGTAAGTTTGTGTTGACGTCACTGATTAATATTCAACATTCTCTGATCTGTCAGAACAATTGCCCAGGAAAAACTGATCCTGTCTGTGGAGCATACGCCTTCACTCGGTCAGCATTTGCTCAATAATCCTTCAGTATTGCTAAAGGCAAAAAAACAGAGGATCTAAAACAGACATGACACATGAATGGAATATTTGCATGTCTTCTGCGTTTTCTACCCACTCCTGCTTTTGGCTACCAAATCATATGCCAATTCTGATGGGACCATACAGGCCTTAAAGCTACTATGCAGACAGGATCCGTTTTGCGTCTTATTTTTCCTTCCTTCTGACAGATCAGAAGCAGTGTCAAATAAATAATGATGTCAGCCACGCCAAAAGCCAAAATAGTGGACAAGTCATGAAGTGGGAAGGGTGGGAAAAGCATGAGAAGTCCACAGTGGTGTGGTGAATAGTGATGATCGAGCACCAAAGTATTTGGGTGTTCGGCCCAAACACATTGCTATATTCGTGTGCTCGGCCGAGCACCCAAGTATAATGGAAGTCAATGGGAGACAACCAGGCACCACCTGAGGGGAGGGTGCCTGGTCCATAGGAAAAGGTCAAAAAGTGACAGAAACACCACCGAAATGGATCGGGAACAGCATGGAGACGATGTCTAGATACATCTTGGACTCCCAGGTCGCTGCTGGGAACCAGGTTGTCCGAGTTGTACGTCACTTTTACAGACTGACAAAAATATGCACAACCCCCCAAAAAAAATATAAAAAAATAAATGAAGAAAAATTAAAAAAAATTGTTAGGAAACATTCATCCTGTATATTCAATTGTATATAAGAGGCAAGTGCTGCAAAAAAGTACAAGCAAGAGGCACTCGGCACTCTGAAACAGCCTGTTTATCACATAAAGGAGGGCTTCATTAACATTGTGGTAAAATTGTTCAGGTAGCGGGACTCCTACACTCATAAAGCCTGTGCACTAAGTGAAAGGGCTGCTAAAAATTACAAGGAATTGGCTCTATAATACACCCTTTATTATACATAAAGGAGGGCATCATCCACGCCCTTGAAAAATTATGATTGGTGGCCTGCTGGTGACCCTCAAAAACATTTGGAGCAAGGGCCTGCTGGTGGCTCTCTAAAACATTAGGGTCGAGGGCCCGCTGCTGAGCATTGCAAAAAATGATGGACGAGTGCCTGCTGCTTAGCTGAACATTGAAAAAATTATGGGCGAGTGGCTGCTGCTGAGCTGACCCTGTAAAATATTGTACGTGAGGGCCTGCTGCTTAGCTGACCCTGTAAAATATTGTAGTCAAGGGCCTGCAGGTGAGCTGACCCCCTAAAATATTGTAGGTGAGGGCCTTCAGGTGAGATGACCCTCTTAAATATTGTAGGTGAGGGCCTGCAGGTGAGCTGATCCTCTCAAATATTGTAGGTGAGGGCTTGTAGGTGAGCTAACCCTCTCAAATATTGTAGGTGAGGGCCTGCAGGTGAGTTGACCCTCTAAAATATTGTAGGTGAGGGCCTGCAGGTGAGCTGACCCTTCCTGAAGAGGCTCTGCAGGAGATCTTGTGCACTGATTCCCAAACTGTTCAGCATCCACAGTCAGAAGAAGATGATGGTGGGGAATCTCAATTAGTGTTTCATGAGGTGGATGATGCGGATGATACACAGTTGTCAATAAGTGAGGGTCTTGTTAGGTCAACAACACAAGTCAGGAGAATGACCCAAGTGAGGAAGTGGAAGGGGGGTGGTCGACGATGACATCACTGACCCAACCTGGGAAGGTGGCAAGCCAAGCGAGGACAGAAGTACAGAGGGGGAGGGATCCACAGCACCCGAACAGGCTGGAAGAGGTTATGGGTAGTGTTGAGCGCGAATATTCGAATAGCGAATTTTTTTAGCGAATATCGGCACTTCGCTAATTCGCGAATATTTCGAATATAGCGCTATAAATTCGCTATTTCGAATATTAGTTTTTTTTTTTTTAGTTATATTTTTTTCTTTCCCACTTCCCAAAAGTAGTTCTTACCTGTCCTGAGGATTCCTGGCTTCCTGGCTGCTCTAGTCAGTGCCCGTTGCCGCTTCTGCCGACTTCCGTGCTCATGGAGCGTCCCCATCACCATGGGAACGTCTCCATATACTAAAATGTACTGTCGGATTTGAGGAATTACGTTGAAATCGCAATGCGATTAATTCAAGTTATATTAATCGCATTGCGATTACAACTTAGCACTGCTATCTTACATAGGCTAGAATTAACTAATATGGAATATAGCACTAGCAGTGCTAAGTTGAAATCGCAATGCGATTACTCAAGTTAAATTAATCGCATTGCGAATTCAACTTAGCACTGCTGCTATATTCCATATTCGTTAACTTCGCTCATTCTAGCTAGCTGACCCATTATAAACCCAGCTCTAAGTTGAAATCGCAATGCGATTAATATAACTTGAATTAATCGCATTGCGATTTCAACGTAATTTCTCAAATCCGACAGTACATTTTAGTATATGGAGACGTTCCCATGGTGATGGGGACGCTCCATGAGCAAGGAAGTTTATGGTTGGCTTGGTAGAATTAGCGTAATAGCTGAATATAACGAATGTATTCGTCATCTTCTCAAAACGAAGATAACGAGTATTCTACATCTTCGCTTTAGCAACCTATTCGTCAACCTCGCTAATTCTAGCAATCAAATAGGAAGGTTGACTATAGAGACAGCTGTGTTAAATTCGCTATGCGATTTATTTATTTTTTTAATAGAATAATTATATTACTTGATATAATTATTATAATTATTCTATTTATTAAAAAAAATATATATATAATCGCATAGTGAATTAAACACAGTTGTCTCTATAGTCAACCTTCCTATTTGATTGCTAGAATTAGCGAAGTTGACGAATAGGTTGCTAAAACGAAGATGTAGAAAACTTCGTTATCTTCGTTTTGAGGAATATGACGAATACATTCGATATATCCGTCATCTTCGCTATAATTCTAGATATGAAACCAATAGGAAAGTAGCCTTAAGTTAAAATCGCAATACGCGATTATTTAAATCGCATATTAATCGCGATAACTAGAATAATGACGAATATTCGATGTCGACGAATATGAAACGAATATTCTTTCGAATATTCGCGAATTTCGTCGAAATCGAATATGGCACCTGCCGCTCATCACTAGTTATGGGACGGCAAAAGGGAGACGGCGGCCACACCAAATAGGCCCGCGTACAGATGTCCTTAACCCAGGCCTTTGAACGTAAGCGCAAATACCAGACCATCCGCCCACAGGCCATAGTACTAAATGCACACCTTTAAAAATTGCTGGCCCTGGAAATGTTTACATTTAGGCCTGTGGACACTGAGGCTTTCCAGAGCCTCACAGTGGCGGATGCCCCTCGTTACTCAGTCACTAACAATTTTTCTCGGTGCGCCGCCCCCACATTACACCAGCAATAGTGTCCCGCAACATAACCCGTGCCCTTAACAACGCAGTTATTAGGAAGGTCCACTTAACGACTGAAACAGGGACAGGTGCTTTTAGCCAGGGACGCTACATTTCCATGACTGCACACTGGGTGAACCTTTTGGAGGCCGGTAGCTAGTCGTATCCTGGGATGGCACAGGTGCTTCCAACGCCATGGATAGCTGGCCCCAATTCCATCAGGATTTTCACCACCACCTACATTAGTTGCAGAAAACCCCCTTCTCCTACTCCACTTCCACCTCTGAATTCTCATATTGCAGCACTAGTCAGCCATCAGTCAGTAGCTGGAAGCGACAACAGGCCGTGCTGAAACTCATTTGCTTAGGTGACAAACAGCACACTGACGGAGAGTTAATTAACTCATACATAAACCAAAAACCCATAACATATTTTACAACTATAAACCATAATAACAATAATAATACCAACAATAATACAACCACAAACCTTATTAATAATAGAACAGAATGTCATTGCAGATAAATTTGCAGCTGACAACATAGTTCCTTGTGCAACCCAGGAGGGGAGATGAGGGGAACACATAGCAGTTCCAACAGAGGCAGGACAACACTCTCCAAGGGCTGGAACAGATTGATTACACCCCGCCAGCACCCTCACCCTGCTGCGCGGCCTAGTGTCACAAGGCGGGTAAAATTTTGGTGAAGGAGTACATAGCAGACCATGTCAGCATCCTCAGTGATCCCTCTGTGCCTTACAACTATTGGGTATACAAGTGGACACATGGCACAAACTGCTACTTTACGCCACAGAGGTGTTGGCCTGCCTTGTTGCCAGCATTTTATCAGAGCGGGTATTTAATGTTGCTGGGTGCATAATAACTGATAAGCGCATCCGTCTGTCAACTGAAAATGCTGACAGGTGAACTCTTATAAAAATAAACAAGGCCTAGATGGCGTCTGACTTCTCTACTCCTCCTCCTCCTTCATATCAACATGCTTTTTAGGCTGCAAATATCCAGGAGAGAGAGTACTGGGGCGCACATCCACAATGCTATGCTTTGATCTATTGCTTCTCAGCATTCTATTAATGTGTACAGTCCCCTATACTGCATGCTGTACAAGAGGCATTAGTGTACATTTTGATCAAAAGGCATAAGCCTACTCACCACGCCAAGGTTGCCTCTTTGAGTGGGACCTACTCTGACTAAGGGGCACAGCACAATGCGGTGACAAAGGAGCACTGCCCTGGTAGGCCGCGGACCCAGGAGTCAAACAACGACCCTTCTGTCCGCCACCAATGGCGCTGGGTCCCACCATCCCACCAGCGCAGCACCACAAAACAAAGGCCACCACGCAGTACTGCACCATGTAAACAGTTGTCTAACACAACATGTCCATTACTATCAGGAATTGCAGGTCAAGCACCACTTTTATGCAGACCTCTGCTAAATTAAAACCACCTATGCCGAATGGGAGGAGTGCTAACACCAGTAATGAAAAAGAAAGACTAAACATGCAAATATCCAGGAGAGAGAGCACTGGGTCGCACATCCACAATGCTATGCTTTATTTTTCATTACTGGTGTCAGCACTCCTCCCATTCGGCACAGGTGGTTTTAATATAGCAGAGGTCTGCATAAAAGTGGTGATTGACCTGCAGTTCCTGATAGCAATGGACATGTTGTGTTAGACATGGTACTGCGTCGTGGCCTTTGTTTTGTGGTGTTGCACTGGAGGGATGGTGGGACCCAGCGCCATGGGTGGCATTGTCGGACAGCAGGGTTGCTGTTTGACTCCTGGATGCCGCCGCTTACCAGGGAAGTGCCGCTTTGTCGCCCCATTGTGCTGCGCCCCTTAGTCAGAGTAGGTCCCATTCAAAGAGGCAACCTTGGCGTGGTGAGTGGGCTTATGCCTTTTGATCAAAATGTACACTAATGCCTCTGGTTCAGCATGCAGTATAGGGGGCTGTACACATCAATAGAATGCTGAGAAGCAATAGATCAAAGCATAGCATTGTGGATGTGCGACCCAGTGCTCTCTCTCTCCTGGATATTTGCATGCTTTTTAGGCCACCCACGCTCAAAATGTTTTAGAGGATCAGCTCATCTGCAGGCCTTCACATATAATGCTTTACAGGGTGAGCTCACCTACAGCAGCTCACATATAATGTGTAATAGGGTCAGCTCACCTGCAGGCCCTCGCACTTCATGTTTTTTAGATTCAGATAACCTGCAGGCCCTCATACATAATGTTTAACAGAGTCAGCTCATCTGCAGATACTTGACAATTCATGTTTTTTAAGATTAACTCACCTGCAGGCCCTCACATATAATGTTTTATGGGGTCATCTCACCTGCAGGCCCTCATATATAATGTTTAACCATATCAGTTCACCTGCAGGCCCTCACATATAATGTTTTAGAGGGTCAGTTCACCTGCAGGCCCTCACATATAATGTTTTAGAGGGTCAGCTCACCTGCAGACCCTCACATATAATGCTTTAGAGGGTCAGTTCACCTGCAGGCCCTCACATACAATGTTTTGGAGGGTCAGCTCACCTGCAGGCCCTCACATATAATGTTTAGAAAGCCACACACTATGGACACTAGATTAGGCCCAGATTATTTAAATTTGCGCTACAGACAGTGTTTTCGGATGTAGTACAGTATTTGTCACAGAAAGCCACACACTATGGACACTAGATAAGGCCCAGATTATTTAAATTTGCGCTACAGACAGTGTTTTCGGATGTAGTACAGTATTTGTCACAGAAACACAGAAAGCCACACACTATGGATACTAGATTAGACCCAGATTATTTAAATTTGTGCTACAGACACTGTTTTCGGATGTAGTACAGTATATGTCACTGAAAGCCACACACTATGGAGACTAGATATGGCACAAATTATTTAAATTTGCGCTACAGACACTGTTTTCGGATGTAATACAGTATATGTTACAGAAAGCCACACACTATAGACACTAGATTAGGCCCAGATTATTTAAATTTACGCTAAAGAAACAGTTTTCAGATGGAGTACTGTATTTGTCATAGAAAGCCACAAACTATGGACACTAGATTAGGCCCCGATTATTTAAATTTACGCTAAAGAAACAGTTTTCGGATGGAGTACTGTATATGTCACGGATATGTATTAAGCCCACACACTAGAGACTATAAATGTGGCGCTGATTAGTTGAATTTACGCAAAAATATCTTGCTGCTGTCAAACACACACAGCAGTCCTTAAAAAGACTTTGGGGTCTTTGAAAAGCTTTTGGTAGTAAAAAAAAGAAGTTTCAATCCCTGCACTGCATGTGTCCCTTCCTCACCACGGATGTCCCTTAGACTGATCAATTTAGTGCAGGTAAAAATATATTGCTGCTATCAAACTCACACACACAGTAAGTAGTCCTTAAAAGAATGTTTGGGTCTTTAAAAAGCTTTCTTAGAAGAAGAACTGTGAATTTCGCTCCCTACACAGTTTTTCTTTTTCTACGCTCTGCTCTCCCTGACTATGACTGATCCAAGCACGTGTCATTGGGTGCTATATAACTTCCGATGACTTGTTTGAGCCAGCCAATCACTGTAATGCCAGTAGCTGACATGGCTATGGCATTACAGTGAAGGACATTACTTACCTGCACGTTTATTGGCTGCTTAGCAGGCATCAAACATGCGGGGAGGAGACTCGAGCATTTCGCTCGAGCATATGTGTTATTCGACCGAGTACCGCCATGTGCCGAGCATAGCCATGCTCGAGCGGAACCAGTATTCGGCCGAGCATACTCGCTCATCACTGGTGGTGAAATCAGTACAGGGAGACCACAGAGTGGCCCAATGATAGGGTCTGGAGGTGGAAGCAGTGTGAGGAGGCCACCGAGTGGCACAATGACAGAGTCTGGATGTGGCGGCAGCATGAGTAAACCACAGAGCGGCACAATGACAGAGTCTGAAGCTGGCAGCAGCATGAGGAGACCACAGAGCGGCACAATGACAGAGTCTGGAGGTGGCGGCAGCATGAGTAGGCCACAGGGTCGCACAGTGACGGAGTCTGGAGGTGGCAGCCACATGTGGAAACCACAGAGCGGAACAATGACAGAGTCTGGAGGTGACAGCAACATGATAAGACCACAAAGCGGCACAATGACAGAGTCTGGAGGTGACAGCAGCAAGAGGAGACCACAGAGTGGCACAATTACATAGTCTGGAGGTGGCAGCAGAATGAGGAGACCGCAAAGTGGCAAGGTGACATCGTGTGGAGATGGTAGTAGCAGCATCAGGAGGATACCACAGAGTAGCAATGTGACATAGTGTGGAGATGGCAGTAGCAGCAGCATCAGGAGGATACCACAGAGTGGCAATGTGACCTAGTTAGGAAGTGGCAGTAGCATCAGGAGGCCAAAGAGTGAAAGTGACATAGTGTGGATATGGCAGCAGCATGAGGAGACCACAGAGTGGCAAGGTGCCATAATGTGGAGATGGCAGCAGCAGCAGGATACCAGAGAGTGACAAAGTGACCTAGTTTGGAGGTGGCGGTGGCATTAGGAGGCCACAGAGTGGCAAGGTGACATAGGGTGGACATGGCAGAAGCATGAGGAGAACACAGAGTGGCAAGGTGCCATAATGTGGAGATGGCAGCAGCAGCAGGATACCACAGAGTGGCAAGGTGACATAGTGTGTATGTGGCAGCAGCATGAGGAGACCACAGAGTGGCAAGGTGCCATAATGTGGACATGGCAGCAGCAGCAGGATACCACAGAGTGGCAAGGTGACATAGTGTGGATATGGCAGCAGCATTAGGAGACCACAGAGTGGCAAAGTGAAATAGTTTGGAGGTGGGGGTAGAAGCTGCATTAGGAGACCACAAAGGGACCCGGTAACAGAGTGGGGAGTTGGCGGCAATACTAGTACCCGCTGACGAAGGTGGGTGAAATAAGGAGCACTTGGCATCAGATGTATGGCATCAGGTGGGTTGCATCATCAAAGTAGTAGCTGAGGTAGGTAGTCAGAAGAAACCGGTCTCTTGTATCAAAGTGTTGGTGTGGCACCATGGATGATCTAGTCTGGCATCAGGAATTAGTGGTCAGAAATCCAGGCTGATCCATGCCTCATTCATCTTGACAAAGGTCAGTCTCTCCACAATTTGGGTGGACAGGCGAGTTTTTCTTGGGGTAACTATGGCACCCTCTCTGATGACACACTACTGGCCGGGCAGGACAGCTTTTCCAGGGCAAACTCTGCTAGTTGCAACCACAAATCGAGTTTTGCTACTCAGTAGTCCAGCGGATCTTCAATATAGGGTGGCAGGGTGCAATGTAAGTATGCCACCATCTGCTGGTTCCGGTCCTGCTCCAGGTCTATCTGCTGCTGGTGGTGAGTAGTTTCTTCACTATGCGGGTGAAGACAGCTACTCATCAGCGACTGTAGACTCAGACTGCTCCTGATGGAGCTGATACTGCTCCTGATACCCCACCCGTCCCCAGCAGCCATGGCAGTGGAACGTGAGTGCAGAGGGCCCCCGATCAGAGCTGCGAGAGGATGGACGGTGGCGCAGATAGGCAGCAGCCAATTGACTACATAGGATTTCTCTATAGTAGTTCAGTTTGTCCTCCCTCTCGGTGGGTGTAAAAAAAGCCCACATTCTGGACCAATAGCGAGGGTCCAACAAGGTGGAGAGCCAGACGTAATCCCTCTGCCGAATGTTGACAATTCGGCTGTCACTACGCAAGGAAGTGAGCATGCATCGTGTCATTTGTGCAAGTGAATCGGAGGGACTCCCTGCCTCCACCTCCACTGCATACTGCCATGGTGTGTCTGAGTCCTCTGTCTCGTCTTCCTCATCGCTCTGTAGCTCCTCTGGCTGCTCCTGCTCCACCTGTCCTGTCAGCTGAGTAGAAAAACCACCAATTTTGCTACACATTGCCTGTGCTCCAATGTCCTCCTCCCCCTCCTCCTCCTCTTTCAGTTCAGCCCCCACAGGGCTCATGTGGCAGTAAAGTCGAGGCGCCACGTCTCCTGTTCCCTGACAAGCCATTGTTTCCACCATCTGTTCCAGGACATGAAACAGTGGAATGACATTGTTCATCCCGTAGTCCTGGCGACTGACAAATAAAGTAGCGTCCTCAAAGGGCCTAAGCAAACAGCAGGGGTCACGCATGAGCTGCCACTGGCTGACATCGAAGTTACACAAGGGCAAACTCCCATCCGCTTGCATCATCAAGAAATCAATGATAGCCTTTCTCTGTTCATACAGTCGGTGGAATTCCAACGGGTGGAAACATCGCATATCAGCCTATGTTGGGGGATGTCGTTCTGCTGCTGCAGCTCAAGGAGGCCTTGCTTTGCTTTGTACGAGTGGCTGAAGTGCATGCAAAGTTTCCTGGCCATTTATAGGATGTCTTGGAGATGGGTGGAAGACTTCAGGAACCGCTTGACAACTAGATTGAACATATGTGCCATGCAAGGCACATAACTCAGCCTTCTTGGACACAGCGCTGACACCATGTTCTTCCCGTTGTCGGTTACCATGGATCCGATTTTCAGTTGTCGCAGAGAAAGCCAGGAAGCGATTTCATGATGCATCACACGGAGCAGTTCCTCCCCTGTAACTCCATTCGCCAAGGCAAATCAGGTGCAGCACAGCATGACACCGCTGAGTCCTGCTCATGTGCTAAGCTGGAGGGGCACTGTGACTTGTCCATGCAGTGGAGGCTGGGGACATGGTAGAGGATAAGGAGGCAGAGGCGTACATTGTCCCAAGACCAACGACGTGACAACGTGCAGACGGAAGCGGCGTGACCTGTCCAAGTTGCTGGTGTGGCTTTGAAGGAATCAAATTTACTTAGTGGGCCGTAAAGAACATGTATTGTCTGTGACCATAGTTATAGCTACACACATCGGCGCTGCCTTGCACTTTGGCAGACACTGACAGGCTCATGGACTGGCCCACCTTCTGTTCTACATGTGTGTGCAGGGCTGGTACTGCCTTTTTCACAAAGAAATGATGGCTTGGGACTTTCCACATCGGCTCAGCACAAGCCATCAGTTCTGCATGCAGAGTCCAGCACTTGTAAAGGGAGGGTCTAAAGCACCAGCAACATGGACAGGAGCATGTTCAGCTTCTGCGCCGTTGGATGCGTTCATGCATATTGTTGTCTCTTGGCAATCGCTTCGGTGATCGCTTGCTGATGGAATGATAAGGAGTAGAGATGAGCAAACACCTGGATGTTCGGGTTCGAGAAGTTCGACAAACTTTCCGAAAATGTTCGGGTTCGGGATCCGAACTCGACCCGAACTTTATCCCGAACCCGAACCCCATTGAAGGCAATGGGGACCCGAACTTTTGGGCACTAATAAGGCTGCAAAATAGTCCAGGAAAAGGATAGAGGGCTGCAAAAGGCAGCAAAATGTAGGTAAATGCCCTGCCAACAAATGTGAATAGGGAAATGAATTAAAATAAAATAAAAATTAACCAATATCAATTGGAGAGAGGTCCCATAGCAGAGAATCATGCGTCATTTCACCCACCACTAGAGAAGGCAACTTTCAGTTATTTAGGCCCCAGCACCCAGACAGAGGAGAGAGGTCCCACAGCAAGGAATCATGCGTCATTTCACCCACCACTAGAGAAGGCCACTTTCATTTATTTCGGCCCAGCACCAAGACAGAGGAGAGGTTCATTCAACTTTGGGTTGCATCGCAAGATCATGGTAAAGTTAAAAAAATGAGGATTCAATAAAGAAGTGCCCTGGAGTACAAAAATACATGGTTGAGGGGGAGACAGTTATACATGTCTATTCTGCACAAGGGAGGCACAGGTCCTGTGGGATCCATGCCTGGTTCATTTTTATGAACGTCAGCTCTTCCACTTTGGCTGTGGACAGACGGCTGCGTTTGTCAGCAATGACACCCCCTGCCGTGCTGAATACACGTTCAGACAAAACGCTGGCCGCCGGGCAGGCCAGCACCTCCAAGGCATAAAATGCTTACTCTGGCCACGTGGACAATTTGGAGACCCAGAAGTTAAATGGGGCCGAAGCATCAGTCAGTACGTGGAGGGGTGTGCAGACGTACTGTTCAACCATGTTAGTGAAATTCTGCCTCCTGCTAACACGTGGTGGTGCAGTTAGCTGTGGCATGGAGACAAAACTTTTACACATTTCTGCCATGCTAACCCTGCCCTCAGAGGAGCTGGCCGTGACACTGCTGCGTTGGTGACCTCTTGCTCCTCCTCTGCCATCACCTTGGGCTTCCACCTGTTCCACAGGGACATTTGGGAATGCTCTCAGGAGCGCGTCTACCTCAGGAGCTTGAACTTCCAATTAAGCTCCAGTGCAGGAAGTAAGGTAGGCACATTGTCTTTGTACCGGGGATCCAGCAGGGTGGCAACCCAGTAGTCTGCACACGTTAAAATGTGGGCAACTCTGCTGTCGTTGCGCAGGCACTGCAGCATGTAGTCGCTCATGTGTGCCAGGCTCCCCAGAGGTAAGGACAAGCTGTCCTCTGTGGGAGGCGTATCGTCATCGTCCTCCGTATCCCCCCAGCCACGCACCAGAGATGGGCCTGAGCTGTGTCGGGTGCCACCCCGCTGTGAACCTGCTTCATCCTCATCCTCCTCCACCTCCTCCTCATCCTTCTCGTCCTCCAGTAGTGGGCCCTGGCTGGCCACATTTGTACCTGGCCTCTGTTGTTGCAAAAAACCTCCCTCTGAGCCACTTCTAACAGACTGGCCTGAAAGTGCTAAAAATGACCCCTCATCCTCCTCCTCCTCCTCCTGGGCCACCTCCTCTTCCATCATCGCCCTAAGCGTTTTCTCAAGGAGACATAGAAGTGGTATTGTAACGCTGATAACATTTTCATCCCCACTGGCCATGTTGGTGGAGTACTCGAAACAGCGCAACAGGGCACACAGGTCTCGCATGGAGGCCCAATCATTGGTGGTGAAGTGTTGCTGTTCCGCAGTGCGGCTGACGCGTGCATGCTGAAACTCCACTATGGCCTGCTGCTGCTCGCACAGTCTCTCCAGCATGTGCAAGGTGGAGTTCCACCTGTTGGGCACGTCGCATATGAGGCGGTGAGCGGGAAGGCCGAAGCTCCGCTGTAGCGCAGACAGGCGAGCAGCGGCAGGATGTGAACGCCGGAAGCGCACACAGACGGCCCGCACTTTATGCAGCAGCTCTGACATGTCGGGGTAGTTGTGAATGAACTTCTGCACCACCAAATTCAGCACATGCACCAGGCAAGGGATGTGCGTCAAACCGGCTAGTCGCAGAGCTGCGTCGAGATTTCGACCATTATCGCACACCACCAGGTCGGGCTTGAGGCCCACCAGCAGAAACCACTCGTCGGTCTGTTGTTCAATACCCCGCCACAACTCCTGCGCGGCGTGGGGCCTGTCCCCCAAACATATGAGTTTCAGAATGGCCTGCTGACGTTTACCCCTGGCTGTGCTGAAGTTGGTGGGGAAGGTGTGTGGCTGACTGGATGAGCTGGTGGAAGCAGAGGAGGAGGAAGCCGAGTAGGAGGAGGAGGCTACAGGAGGCAAAGAATGATGCCCTGCGATCATTGGCAGTGAAAGGATGTGTGCCAAGGAACTCTCCGCCTGGGGCCCAGCCGCCACTACATTTACCCAGTGTGCAGTTAGGGAGATATAGCGTCCCTGGCCTTGCTTACTGGTCCACGTATCTGTGGTTAGGTGGACCTTGCCACAGATGGCGTTGCACAGTGCACACTTGGTTTTATCGGATACTTGGTTGTGCAGTGAAGGCACTGCTGTCTTGGAGAAGTAGTGGCGGCTGGGAAGAACATACTGTGGGACAGCCATGGACATCAGCTGTTTGAAGCTGTCTGTGTCCACCAGCCTGAATGACAGCATTTCAAAGGCCAGTAGTTTAGAAATGCTGGCATTCAGGCCCAGGGCTCAAGGGTGGCTAAGTGGGAATTTACGCTTTCTCTCCAAGGTTTGTGAGATGGAGAGCTGAACGCTGCCGTGTGACATGGTGGAGATGCTTGGTGACGCAGGTGGTGGTGTCAGTGGCACATCCTCTGTTTGGTGGGCGGCAGGTGCCAACATTCCTCCCGAGGCGGAGGAAGAGGCCGAGGCATCAGTAGAAGAGGGAGCAGGTGGAGCCAGAGTGAGTTCCTTGCTTTTAAGGCGTTTACTCCACTGCAGTTCATGCTTTGCATGTAGATGCCTGGTCATGCAGGTTGTGCTAAGGTTCAGAACGTTAATGCCTCGCTTCAGGCTCTGATGGCACAGCGTGCAAACCACTCGGGTCTTGTCGTCAGCACATTGTTTAAAGAAGTGCCATGCCAGGGAACTCCTTGTAGCTGCCTTTGGGGTGCTCGGTCCCTGGTGGCGGTGCCCAGTAGCAGGCAAACTCTCTTGGAGGCGGCTGTTCTGCTTTTGCCCCCTGCTCCCTCTCTTGCTACGTTGTTGGCTCGGTCTCACCACTGCCTCTTCCTCTGAACTATGAAAGTCAGTGGCACGACCTTCATTCCATGTGGGGTCTAGGACCTCATCGTCCCCTGCATCGTCTTCCACACAGTCTTCCTCCCTGACCTCCTGTTCGGTCTGCACACTGCAGAAAGACGCAGCAGTTGGCACTTGTGTTTCGTCATCATCAGAGACGTGCGGACAGCGATGAGATGGTATTCCCATGTCCTCATCATCAGGAAACATCAGTGGTTGTGCATCAGTGCATTCTATGTCTTCCACCACTGGGGAAGGGCTAGGTGGATTCCCTTGGGAAACCCTGCCAGCAGAGTCTTCAAACAGCATAAGAGACTGCTGCATAACTTGAGGCTCAGACAGTTTCCCTGATATGCATGGGGGTGATGTGACAGACTGATGGGCTTGGTTTTCAGGCGCCACCTGTGCGATTTCTGCAGAAGACTGGGTGGGAGATACTGTTGTGAATATGTTGGATCCACTGTCGGCCACCCAATTGACTAGCGCCTGTACCTGCTCAGGCCTTACCATCCATAGAACGGCATTGGGCCCCACCAAATATCGCTGTAAATTCTGGCGGGTACTGGAACCTGAGGTAGTTGGTTCACTAGGACGTGTGGCTGTGGAAGAATGGCCACGTCCTCTCCCTGCACCAGAGGGTACACTAACACCACCACGACCGCGTTCGCGTCCCTTTCTAGATGTTTTTCCTCATTGTTAACGTTCACCAAGCACCACAATAAGAAAAAAATTATTTGGCCCAATGTATTGATTCAAATTCAGGCAGTTTTTAACAGGCACCTAACACTATCTTCCTTATTTATTTATGTAGCGTATTACACTAATCCAGGCACAGCAGTAACCACTGATTTAGTGGAATATCTCTTTTAGGGCTAGTATTTAGGCCATGGATGAAAGGTATACTTTTCTGGACAGATTTAAACTAGGCCTGTAACAGCTGGAACACCAGATTCAGGGTATTGCTTTTTTGGCAATTGAATTTCACCCCAGAACAAAATATATAATTTGCAGGACACTATGAAACTTGGCCAGCAACAGCTGAAACCACTGATTTATGGTATTGCTATTTTGGCAATTGAATTTCACACCAGAACAAAATATATGTTTTGGCGGACACTATTACAGTTTGCCAGCCACAGCTGAATCCACTGATTTATGGTATTGCTATTTTGGCAATTGAATTTCACCCCAGAACAAAATATATGTTTTTGCGGACACTATTATAGTTTGCCAGCCACAGCTGTGACACCAGATTTATGGTATTGCTATTTTAGCAATTCAATTTCACCCCAGAACAAAATTTATCCTTTGCAGGACACTATGAAACTTGGCGAGCCACAGCTGAAACCACTGATTTATGGTATTGCTATTTTGGCAATTGAATTTCACCCCAGAACAAAATATATGTTTTTGCGGACACTATTATAGTTTGCCAGCCACAGCTGTGAGACCAGATTTATGGTATTGCTATTTTGGCAATTGAATTTCACCCCAGAACAAAATATATCCTTTGCAGTACACTATGAAACTTGGCCAGCCACAGCAGAAACCACTGATTTATGGTATTGCTTTTTTGGCAATTGAATTTCACCCCAAAACAAAATATACCCTGTTACGGACAGATTTAAAGTAGGCCTGCAACAGCTGACACACCAGATTCAAAATATTGCTATTTTGGCAATTGAATTTGACCCCAGAACAAAATATATGTTTTGGCGGACACTATTACAGTTTGCCAGCCACAGCTGAAACCACTGATTTATGGTATTGCTATTTTGGCAATTGAATTTCACCCCAGAACAAAATATATGTTTTTGCGGACCCTATTATAGTTTGCCAGCCACAGATGTGACACCAGATTTATGGTATTGCTATTTTAGCAATTCAATTTCACCCCAGAACAAAATTTATCCTTTGCAGGACACTATGAAACTTGGCGAGCCACCGCTGAAGCCACTGATTTATGGTATTGCTATTTTGGCAATTGAATTTCACACCAGAACAAAATATATGTTTTGACGGACACTATTACAGTTTGCCAGCCACAGCTGAGATCCACTGATTTATGGTATTGCTATTTTGGCAATTGAATTTCACCCCAGAACAAAATATATGTTTTTGCGGACACTATTATAGTTTGCCAGCCACAGCTGTGACACCAGATTTATGGTATTGCTATTTTAGCAATTCAATTTCACCCCAGAACAAAATTTATCCTTTGCAGGACACTATGAAACTTGGCGAGCCACAGCTGAAACCACAGATTTATGGTATTGCTATTTTGGCAATTGAATTTCACCCCAGAACAAAATATATGTTTTTGCGGACACTATTATAGTTTGCCAGCCACAGCTGTGAGACCAGATTTATGGTATTGCTATTTTGGCAATTGAATTTCACCCCAGAACAAAATATATCCTTTGCAGTACACTATGAAACTTGGCCAGCCACAGCAGAAACCACTGATTTATGGTATTGCTTTTTTGGCAATTGAATTTCACCCCAAAACAAAATATACCCTGTTACGGACAGATTTAAAGTAGGCCTGCAACAGCTGACACACCAGATTCAGAATATTGCTATTTTGGCAATTGAATTTCACCCCAGAACAAAATATATGTTTTGGCGGACACTATTACAGTTTGCCAGCCACAGCTGAAACCACTGATTTATGGTATTGCTATTTTGGCAATTGAATTTCACCCCAGAACAAAATATATGTTTTTGCGGACCCTATTATAGTTTGCCAGCCACAGACTGTGACACCAGATTTATGGTATTGCTATTTTAGCAATTCAATTTCACCCCAGAACAAAATTTATCCTTTGCAGGACACTATGAAACTTGGCGAGCCACCGCTGAAGCCACTGATTTATCATATTGCTATTTTGGCAATTGAATTTCACCCCAGAACAAAATATATGTTTTTGCGGACATTATTATAGTTTGCCAGCCACAGCTGTGAGACCAGATTTATGGTATTGATATTTTGGCAATTGAATTTCACCACAGAACAAAATATATGTTTTTGCGGACACTATTATAGTTTGCCAGCCACAGCTGTGACACCAGATTTATGGTATTGCTATTTTAGCAATCCAATTTCACCCCAGAACAAAATTTATCCTTTGCAGGACACTACGAAACTTGGCCAGCCACAGCTGAAACCACAGATTTATGGTATTGCTATTTTGGCAATTGAATTTCACCCCAGAACAAAATATATGTTTTGGGGGACACTATTATAGTTTGCCAGCCAGTGCTGGGACACCAGATTTAGGGGATTGCTATTTTGGCAATTGAATTTCACCCCAGAACAAAATATATGTTTTGGCGGACACTATTAGAGTCTGCCAGCCACAGATGAAACCACTGATTTATGGTATTGCTATTTTGGCAATTGAATTTCACCCCAGAACAAAATATACCCTGTTACGGACAGATTTAAACTAGGCCTGCAACAGCTGGAACACCAGATTCAGGGTATTGCTATTTTGGCAATTGAATTTCACCCCAGAACAAAATATATCCTTTGCAGGACACTATGAAACTTGGCCAGCCACAGCTGAAACCACTGATTTATAGTATTGCTATTTTGGCAGTTGAATTTCACCCCAGAACAAAATATATGTTTTTGCGGACACTATTATAGTTTGCCAGCCAGTGCTGGGACACCAGATTTATGGTATTGCTATTTTGGCAATTGAATTTCACCCCAGAACAAAATATATGTTTTGGCGGACACTATTACAGTTTGCCAGCCAGTGCTGGGACACCAGATTTAGGGGATTGCTATTTTGGCAGTTGAATTTCACCCCAGAACAAAATATACCCTGTTACAGACAGATTTAAACTAGGACTGCAACAGCTGGAACACCAGATTCATGGTATTGCTGTTTAGGCAATTGAATTTAACCCCAGAACAAAATATATAATTTGCAGGACACTATGAAACTTGGCCAGCCACAGCTGAAACCACTGATTTATGGTATTGCTATTTTGGCAATTGAATTTCACCCCAGAACAAAATATATGTTTTGGCGGACACTATTATAGTTTGCTAGCCAGTGCTGGGACACCAGCTTTAGGGGATTGCTATTTTGACAATTGAATTTCACCACAGAAAATAATCCTATCCTTTGCCAAACAGCAGACAGTATTATACTTGGCTAGCCAAAGCTGGAACACCAGATTTAGGGGATTGGTATTGTGGCAATTGTATTTAACCCCTTAATAAAATATAGAAATTGCTATCCTGAGTTTCTAGGGGTGACAATTAGCACAGCCAAGCCCCTGATGTAGGATATACCAAAAAAAAACTAGTATTGATGGATTGATGGACTTGGTGGCAGCTTGTTCTGGTGCACCACAAGTCACAAAATGGCCGCCGATCACCCCAGAAAATAAGTGACAGAAAAACGCTCTGTGCAGCCTAAAAACCAGTGAGCAAGTAACTAGCAGAAGTTCAATCATTCACAGCTGTAGATTGATCACTTCATTAGGTGCTTTTGCAGACTTTTCCCTGCCTAATCTCCCCCTCAGATCAGCTGCGTCCTCTCCCTACACTAATCAGAGCAGTGTGACGTGCGGCGCTACGTGACTCCAGCTTAAATAGAGGCTGGGTCACATGCTGCACTTGGCCAATCACAGCCATGCCTACTAATGGGCTCTTAGGGCAAGAAGTAAAACACTAGCTGATTGGCTGCTGTGCAGCCCTTCAGAAAGCAGGAAGAAATCGCCGAACAACGAACCCGAACCCAAACTTTTTTGAAAATGTTCGTGTCCGGGTCCGTGTCCCGAACACCCCAAAATTCGGTACGGACCCGAACTATGCTCGAACTGTTCGCTCAACACTAATAAGGAGTAGAAGCAAGAGCATCTGGACCAGCAGAAGATGGGATTGACAGACAGCTCCCTTCGGCTGAAGTGGTGGAGCCTTGACTAGCTGAAACTGGGTGCTTGCCACTGGGTGATGTAGCGGTAGCTGTGGCAGGCTGGACCACCACATCGGAGCCACGGCTCTCCCAGGCCACTTTATGGTGATGCTGCATATGATGACACAGGGCCTTGGTGCCAACATTGACACCCTGGTCACTCTTCACCTTCTGCCCATATATTCTACATATGGCCATGTTGTACTTCTCCGCTGGCTTCACAAAAAACTGCCACATTGCCGAGTACCTGATTTTCTCCACAACACTACTCACTTGTTGACTACTGCCGCCGCTGTTTCAGTGAATCCGTGCACCACTCCTTACCGAGCAAGTAGGCTACTGCAAAGCGGGAGGTCTACCCTGGGCACTTTTGGCTCCCGACCTCCCACTGCTGCCACCCTGCTGACTCCCGGCCATGCTAGTGACTTTCTAGCTCAGCCACTGCCTGATGGGCAAGCTACCACCCTCTTCTCCTGATGATGACAAAGCCCCTTCTTCACCCGGCTCTCAAGTGCGATCGGCTTTATCATAATCAAGTAGCGTCTGCACATCACTGATGCCCTCCTCAACAGCCTTAAGCTCCCGTGCCACTCTCCTCATCACTACTTTCCCGCCTATCACAGGAAGTGGCTGATGTCTCCTCCACATCTTGGCTGGGTAGTAGCTGCTGACTGTCCTTTAGTAGATGTTCCTCGCTGAAAACTGAAACTGATCCCACTGCATGTGGTACGTCTCGTGGTGTGGGAACAGAAAATGCCAGAGGCAGGTTGAGTAGAGGTGAGAGCACAGGGCCTGCTCCCGGGACATTCCAACTAAGGGTTGTGTCTGACAAACCCACCGACTGTTGGCTGGGGGTGTCTGATGTCACTTGGGATGATGTAGATGACCAAGTTAACCAATCAAGAACCTCTGGGTTGCTGGTGAAGACACAATTGCTAGATGAGTCCGGGAGCTCAGGCCTCTCGCTGTGACTACTGCTGCCACGACCCCTTACTCTGCTGCGACCTCTGCCTGCACCAGAAACATTCAAGCATCTGCCACTCCTCTGTGCATGGCCTGGCACTTCTCTTCCTGACTTACTTGTAGCTGAACTAAACAAATTAAACAGAAATTAAAACATCCCTAAAAGATACAAATATATTTTAATTTTTGCACTGAAATAGGTCAGAATTTTTCTTGTTTTACTAAAATTCGACCCTATACGCTTTGACCAAAACAAAATTAAAGAGTGAAGTGCGTACATATATTTCTTGAAGTACTGAAATTTGCCCCTATAAGCTTTCAACAGAAATCACTGCAGCAGTGCACTAAGAATATATATTTCTTGTTGCACTGAAATTGGCCACCCTACGCTTTGACCAGAAAAAATATTTAAGATTGAAATGCATATATAGATTTCTTGAAGTACTGAAATACGCTCTTATACGATTTCACCAGAAATAACTGCAACAGTGCAGTGCATATATATAAATATATATATATATATATATATATTTCTTTTTATACTGAAGTACTCCCCTATACGTTTTCACCATAAATAACTGCAACAGTGCAGTGCGTATATATTTTTCTTGTAGTACTGAAATGCACCCCTATACGCTTTCACCAGAAGTAACTGCAGCAGTACAGTGCGTATATATTTTTCTTTTTTTACTGAAATATACCCCTATACCCATTCACCAGAAATAACTGAAACAGTGCAGTGAGTATATATTTTTCTTTTTTTACTGAAATACGCCCCTATATGATTTCAACAGAAATATCTGCAACAGTGCAGTACGTATATATTTTATTTTTTTACTGTTATACGTCCCTATACACTTTCACCAGAAATAACTGCAACCGTTCAGTGCATATATATTTTTCTTTTTTTTTTACTAAAATATGCCCCTATACACTTTCAACAGAAATAACTGCAACAGTGCAGTGCATATATATTTTTCTTTTTTTTACTGAAATACACCCCTATACGCTTTCACCAAAAATTACTGCAAACGTGCAGTGCACATTATATTTTTTAGTACTGAATAAGATACTAAGATATAAGCCACTAAAGGTTTTTCAACATAACACTTGCAGCCCAATAACAAAAAGCTGGAATGACAGAGCTGTCTAATGACTACTTGGATCCCCAAATAATCTTTCCCTGCACTTGTAAATCACTTTCCTATCAATGTCCCTAGCGCCTTCAGCATTAAGATGATGTGAAATGATTCCTCTCTATCCTTTCCCTGCACTTATAAAAAAAAATTTCTGTGTTTTTCTCCACTAGTGTTGAGCGCGAATATTCGAAAAGCGAATTTTTTTAGCGAATATCGGCACTTCGCTAATTCGCGAATATTTCGAATATAGCGCTATAAATTCGCTATTTCGAATATTCGTTTTTTTTTTTTTGTTGTTTTTGTTTTTTTAGTTATATTTTTTCTTTCCTACTTCCCAAAAGTAGTTCTTACCTGTCCTGAGGATTCCTGGCTTCCTGGCTGTTCTAGTCAGTGCCCGTTGCCGCTTCTGCCGACTTCCGTGCTCATGTGGAGCGTCCCCATCCATGGGAGAATCTCCATATACTAAAATGTACTGTCGGATTTGAGGAATTACGCTGAAATCGCAATGCGATTAATTCAAGTTATATTAATCGCATTGCGACTACAACTTAGCACTGCTATCTTACATAGGCTAGAATTAACGAATATGGAGTATAGCTATGCACTAGCAGTGCTAAGTTGAAATCGCAATGCGAATACTTTAAGTTAAATTAATCGCATTGCGATTTCAACTTAGCACTGCTGCTATATTCCATATTCGCTAACTTCGCTAATTCTAGCAAGCTGACCCATTATAAACCCAGTTCTAAGTTGAAATCGCAATGCGATTAATATAACTTGAATTAATCGCATTGCGATTTCAACGTAATTCCTCAAATCCGACAGTACATTTTAGTATATGGAGACGTTCCCATGGTGATGGGGACGCTCCATGAGCACAGAAGTTATGGTTGGCTTGGTAGAATTAGCTGAATAGCGTAATATGACGAATGTATTCGTCATATTCCTCAAAACGAAGATAACGAAGTATTCTACATCTTCGCTTTAGCTACCTATTCGTCTCGTCATCGTCAACTTCGCTATTCGCTAATTCTAGCAATCAAATAGGAAGGTTGACTTACCAGACAGCTGTGTTAAATTCAGCTATGCGATTTATTTATTTTTTAATACAATAATTATATTACTTGATAAAATTATTATAAGTATTCTATTTATTAAAAAAAAAAAAAAAATCGCATAGCGAATTTAATACAGCTGTCTCTATAGTCAACCTTCCTATTTGATTGCTAGAATTAGCGAAGTTGACGAATAGGTAGCTAAAACGAAGATGTAGAATACTTCGTTATCTTCGTTTTGAGGAATAGACGAATACATTCGTCATATTCGTCATCCTCGCTAATTCTAGATATGAAACCAATAGGAAAGTAGCCTTAAGTACAAATCGCAATATGCGATTATTTAAATCGCATGTTAATCGCGATAACTAGAAAAAATGACGAATATTCGATTTCGACGAATATGAAACGAATATTCATTCGAATATTCGCGAATTTCGTCAAAATCGAATATGGCACCTGCCGCTCATCACTATTCTCCACAATCCTTTTGACACTTTCTGTCCCTAGCGCCTTAACATGTCTGTCCCTGCACTCTGAACACTGGAAAATGTCTGACTGTAAGATGGGCGCCATATTTATAGGGCTGTGACATCACAGGGCTGACTGGCTGCTGATTGGTTGCATGCAGGCATGTTATTCTGGGTGATCCCACCTTCCCAGAGTTCCTTGCCCCATGTCCTTAGTCCTCAAACATGTAGCTGCCATTTCAGGAATTTTTCCTTAAATTCTAAACTAATTCCACTTTGTTATCTTTGTTTCACTCATCTCTAATTGGCACCATTCAGTTGTATAGAGAATCTGTACAGAGAGTGTACAGATGTGATGCTCTTTATGTAGTCCTGCTGTGTACAAAAACTCTTAATATGCCATATGGTTCAGAGGATGCTCTGCTATGATATTACACATACCAATTAATATTTACTATATAGATGAAGCTTTTACATTATGCATCCTGAAAGGACAAATCTGTGAAGATATTTATCTAATATATAAAGCTGAGTGTATGTATGTCCGCTAAAGGAATCTGCACCGTCGCATTTTCAATCACGAAATTTGGTACACAGGTACATCAGGTGTCCGGGAAGGTTTTAGACCAGGTCTCAGCTGATATATTACCAAAAAGTGTATTAGCCAATAGAAGCCTGGTCACATGACCCTTATCAGCCAATAGAAGCTCGCTGGCAGTTCGTCTCCACACACACAGTTTTACTTTAGGTAACCATAACAACCCAGCCATGTATCTTCACTGCTATAGATGAGCTTTAAAGGAAATCTGTCACAAGGATAATCGCTATATAAGTAAAGCCATGGCCTAATAGCACTTAGTACCTTATTTCCTGAGGTTTCCATAACAACTATGTGGATGACACTGTTAATGGAGCAGAGTGTTGTGGAGGTCACAGTTCAGGGGCCAGGTAGGGTGGCCATTCAAGTCACCCTTAAAACCCCGCCCCCAGGTCCCACTAAGCCACACCTCTGATCTGCTAAGGTCACTCCCCCCAGGCTCCCAATCCTTAGCTGGCAGGGATTTAAAAAAATGAAGTTAAAAATCAACTTCTGTCAGCTGCAAGAGTGAGATGTACGATGACTTTCTCCCTGCAGCTCATTTTCAGACAGCACAGTACTGCTGTCTTAGAGTGAGCTGTTCAAAAGAACATGCCGCCGATCAGGTTACGCCATGCCCCGTCCCGCTCAGCAATCAGGGATTGAAAAAATTAAGTTAAAAATCAACTTCTAGGTCCCACTAAGCCACACACCAAACAGGTTAGACTACGCCCCTCCCACTGCTCAGCCGGCAGTCGGGTGGCCACTGGCTTCACCCTAGAAAGCCGGACCTAACCGGCCATGCCCAAGTCATGCCTACCACACCCGAAGCCACGCCCACCACACGACAAACCACGTGAAGCCATGCCCCCGACACTGCAAAGCCACGCCCCCACTGATAGACTGAAAACCACAGTGGGAGGAGAGGGAAGATTGTTTAGCCCAGAAGGAGAGCAGGTGCAGCCCGATGCGATTCTCTCCCCCTCAGTCAGCCATGTCTGCTGCTCTAGTGACTGACTGGAGGTGAGAAAAGCCTCAGTCAGTAGCTGCAGCTCACTCTCAGAGAGTGCAACGCTGCTCTCTGACCGTGAGCTACTGAAAGGTCGACACATCCCTGTGTCTGTCCAGGCACTGCACCAGACGGATGAAAGGAAGCCTGAAAACCGGACTTTCCGACCTAAAACCGGACCTCTGGCGACCCTAGCCGACAGGGATTAAAAAAATGAAGTCAAAAATCATTTTCTGTCAGCTGCAGTGGTGGGAGGGACGGTGCCTTTCTCCCTGAAGCTCACACTCAGACAGAACAGTGATGCTCTCTTAGGGTGAGCTGTTAATAAGGCCATGCCCCCTATCCAGTTAGTCCACGCCCACTCCCACTCTTCAACCAACAGGGATTGAAAAAATGAAGTTAAAACTCAACTTCTAGGTCCCGCTAAGCCACAATCCTGACCTGGTTAGGCCATGCCCCCTCCCCTACGCAGCGGACTGAAGTTAAAAATCAACTTCTGTCAGCTGCAGGGGTGGGAGTGAGGGTGACTTTCTCCCTGCAGCTCACGCTCAGACAGAACTGTGCTGCTGTCTGAGAGTGAGCTGTTCAAAAGGACATCCCTGTGTCTGTCCAGGCCCTGCTCCAGACAGAGGACATGGAGTCTGAAAGCCGGACTGTCCAGCCTAACACTGGACCTCTGGCCAGCCTAGGGGCAGGCTTCTATGGAGGTCACAGTTAAGGGAATGGTCCGCTATGAAGGTCAGTGTTAAGGGGCAGATTGCTGTAAGTGTCACTGTTAAGGGGGAGGGCCCCTGTGTAAGTCACTGTCAAGGGTGTGGTGTGCTGTGAAACTCACTGTTAAAGGGAAAGCCTGCTGTAAAGGTCAAAGTTAAGGGGATGGGCTGCAGTGAAGGTCCTATTTTAAGGGACGGGGCTCTGTGGGGGGTTGGAGTTCACTGTTAAGGGGCGTGTTGCTGTAGATGTCACTGTTATAGTGGATATTATCGATATCTTTTAATGACATACACAAACATTAAATGAAAAACATTAAATATAGCAAGGCGAAGCCGGGTCCTAGTAAGGAATAATTTTGATTAAAAAACTCAGATTTAAGATTTCTCAATGTGTGTAAATGAAACCTCACCCGCATTAATTACAGTATATTGTGTTACAGTGGTTTGTGTCAAAACAGAAAACAGTATTATGATGGCAAATGCTTTTTAAAGAAAGTTCTGAAGATTATAAATAAGGTGGATTGTAGCACATTATAATATATTGTTTTGTATCAACTCAATTTCGCAGTGCAGAGCTGCAGAGGTCTGAGTTATTGCTGAGAATACTGGGGGTGGAATTGACAGACAAGTGTTAGTGTGTGTGTGTTGGGGTGTAAATGGAAAATAAGAGAATAATAAGAGATGGTTTAAAAAAACGTCCAACATTGAAAGCTAGAAACTTTAGAGATGGTTCAAAAATATTCACTCTCAAACAATGAAATATTTGAATATCAAGATTTCTGGATTCAACCTGTTTTTTTTTTTTTTTCTTTTTATGAAAAATTAAATACACTGTTTTCAATTAATCTTTATTTTCACATTTTACAAAACTGCTTTTAAAATTATAATTGTGTTTAAAAATGTTGAATCAACAAAATAAAAAGTTTTAGGTTTAACTTGCAGCTGCCCCTTGGGCACACAGGATAAGTCCTGCATAACAATCGTGATCACTTTTGTCCTCTTTTCCTGTCTTGCTGCAGGCTCCTTGGATGTTTGATCTGTATAGAGTTTGATGTTTCCATGGTGTAGTGATTGACTTTGAGTGGTGTTAACTAGTGTCTTCTGCACCAGTTGCCCCTTTGTGTGACTGGTGATTATCAGATTTCTTACTAATTGACCTTGTTTCTGGCAAACTGACTTTGTCCTGTCCTGTTTGACTCTTATGACAGCTGTCTTGCTCCTGGCTGTAGAGCTTGATTATTTTTCTCTACTACTTCTTTCCAGCATAATGCAGTCATGTCTGTATGTTAGGGCTTGCAATGAGCTGTTCAAATGACATATGTGTCTATTTCTTTCAGAAAATGTACAGTTGTGGGAATCTAAAGACTCAGTTAACAGTTCATCTATTTTTGTTTAACAAGTAGAAGCTACAAAATAGTTATAGTTTTTAGTTATACTGTTTGCACTATTGAATTGTAGCATACGTTATCATTAGCTGGATTGGCTCGAAACACACAAAAATAATTGAACCACAGAAGACCTCATGCAATTTACCACAGACAGATGCCACAAGGAATATTAGAGTTAAATTATCTTAAATACGTTTAATAATCTATGAATAGTTAGGCACTTTCACACCTCTGACATGTCTGATCTGGTGGGCTGTTCTAGCATAAATGTTGGCTGTCGGCCAGACAAAAACCTCTGTATGCCGGGGTATTTGCCCAGCTGTAAGCTAGTATTTTTGCTGGAAAGCCTCCGGATCAACATTGGATCCTATTAGACTCAATGTGGATCTGGTGGTGAACTGTAGAATCCAGGATCCGGTGAACTCCTGTAGGGTGTTCTCTGCCGGTACAGCTTGCTGGATATGTTCAAAGGAGATGTGAAAGTAGCTTTAGGCCTCGTTCACATTTTAGTGTCACATTCGTGAAAAAAAGCGTACACGTTTCATCCGTGAAGATGTCCGTGAAGTTGTCCTGTGGTTGGTTCGTGTGTCTATTTTTACCCTCCGTGTGTCATCCGTAATTCACAGGAGTTGCTCAGCTGAAAATTAATTTCCAAAGAATCTCCCATTAGTCTTCAGTGAAAAACGGAAGCAACACGGACATAAAACGGATGCCATCCGTGTTGTGTCAGTGATTTTCACAGACCCATAGACTTCAATGGGAATGCTTGGTCCGCATCACGGCTAAAAGTAGTGTATATCCCCATGGTCAGTAAAAAAAACACTGAAATGTGAACAGACACATTTAAATCAATGGGTACGTGTGCTGTCCGCACTTTCTGTCAGTGAAAAACGGAAATATTAACAAGGCCTTAGTCTTCACTACATACCATCCTCATAAATATGCGTCTCTTAGCTTTAACACAACTCCTACTTCCATGCTCTAAACAGCCTAAATAAAAAATAAAAAATAACCTACATTAAAAAAATAAACTATTATAGAATCTTTCAAGGCCATGTTTCTACTGCCATCATGGTTTCTAATATATTACATGATGCCAGATCCATGATAAGAAAAGTTGCCTTATAATGTGGTCCCAATAGTTTTGTCATTTTGATATGAATAACAGCTCTGCTTCTTACACTATTATTGCCTTCAAAATGGACAAAACTTCAACAGAGCCTAATTTTCTTTCTAGTTTGAAATCCTGGAGTAAAAATGTGCTGTTTTATCAATGTTTTAGTGCAGATTGTAAAGTAAAGTGCTAATGTCAATTAGTCTGCATAATATATAGACATGCCTATGCACATATGGAATAATACAGTCTCTGTTGTCATGAACATTTCATTGTATTCAGAAGACAAGGAAAATATGCTTAGGCAAATGTGTTTAATAATATGATTAGAATATCACTAGAAATTGCTATTTTATTTTAGTACGATGCATAATACAAGAAATGACTATATCTACATTCTGCACAGGTCACCAATCAACAGCATGCTCCGTCTAGGATTTCTAAAAAAACACCATGTTATGTAGATTTGTTAAGCATAAGCGTAAGTCTAATGACAATGTAATATTATTAACACATGCTGCATACAATCTTTGAATAGAAAACTATAAATTGGGCTCTATTCAGTCTGTTTTTTGCAACTGCGCCAATGCAATTATTTAAATTAGATGTTGAAATGGTCTTAAGATCCAATGAGAATAACCAAATTATATTTCAGAGCCAATTAGGAAGATATCTTGGAAGCAAATTTTTGAACATGTCAACAATTCTTGTAAAAGCAAGTTCCAGCCAGTAGTCGATGTGGACTCATTTTTTTTTTATTACCATGAATATTTATAAGTAAGGGACATTAAGAACACCATCCTATATGTTTTGCTATTTGGGTTTTGACTGTCTCTCGAGCATTGGGTTAAGGACTAAGGGGGGAATTTATCATTTGGTATGCGTTGCTGCAGCAAATTTATGAACTGGTGCTCAGATTTATTAAATGCCACAAGCGTGATATAATTTTTGCCACTGTCAGTGAAAGAATGGCAGGAGGATGCCTACCATGGAGATGTGACTTTTTTTTTTTTGCTCATTTTGCAAAAGCTACACATAAACACGCACCTCTTTGTAAAGTAGCAAAGTGTGGCATAAGGGGATAAATGTCACAACAGTTTTCTGCCATATGGATACTGGCCATGTGTGTTCGGCATTTTGCAAAACAGTATGTCCAGGGGTGTACATAGAAATCACGCGGACCCATAGCAAGAATCTAAATTGTGCTCCCATGTCCCATTTATAGCCCCTCAACTTACCGTTCCTGTCCAGTATATACAGCAGTGTACTTATATATGAGCTATGAGGTATAAATTACAGCTCGCACCTCACATATTAGTACACTGCTGTATATACCATATATCTTAACATACTGCATCTTTTATACCTTATACCTCACATATAAGTACACTGCTGGTTATACTGCATACCTGTGTCCACTGCATCTATTAGACTGTATAATAGATGCAGTGTTTGTATATATATATATATATATATATATATATATATATATATATATACAATAAAAATAGAGCAGCACTCCAAAAATTGATAAAAAACAAATGTGCTTCTTTATTCACCCAGAAGGCATGGCAACGTTTCAGCTCCTATGCCGGAGCCTTTCTCAAGCAAACTGTGCAGTGCATACATGCATTATATAATCAGTAAATAGTGACATCATCATCAAGCGTCATCCAAGTTCATTAACCCTTCACATATGTGTCATTGAGTCAATCATATTACAAACTGCATAAGGTGACATCTGATAGTTGATACAAAAGTTGATAAGTGCAATATACAATTTCAAAAATAAGTGTAGTACATACATGATTCAAATTAATTCATAAGTGATTCCATAAAAAGTCCATCCGTTAGGAAAAGTGCTGGTGCATAAGAGGTTAATAATTCCAATCGTCGCAGGGAGATGACGATGTTCCAGATACATACCCCCTATCCGGAAGTTTCACAGCGACCCCAGGACAATCATTCAAAGCCGTGCATGCCGGCGTCCGGAAGTATAACACTGTGCATGTCAGACAGAGCGTGCGAAATGACATCATCCGCTACTGAGAGATACGCACAAACGCTATTACAATCCTGACGTCCTTGTATTTCCCGAGTCTGTGCAGTGCCACACACAAAGCCAGGGCCGCCATCTTAAGTGTGGGAAACCGTACCCGGTACCCAAACACATAATGATGGCAGTCCCACTCATACATAACAAACCCATAAGGTACTCTGCCTATTAAAGTCCTGTATCCGTGGCCGGCATGATATTTCACACGCCAACCCCCAAAGACAGGGCACCGAGCATCAAGCGCCTGTGCTTACAGGCTCCTGAACCTCAGTGCAATAATGGCAGAAGGAGGGTTCTTCTCCATGGGACAAAACACACATCATCACTAGGCATCATAAAAAATATTGCAGAGACAAATCGGGATTTCCATAGATATTCATACGGTGTCCTAAAGAGTCGCTTGTCACCTCACTTCTGGGGGCAGTAAGTAACTGGAAATCAGCCGTCTCCCTGTGAAGAAAAAAAGAGAAATAATTTTTTTTTAGATCAAATATTAAATATATACCAATAATGTTTTTTGAAAATCTACTGTACAGTCATCCCAATTCACAATGGTCACAGTGTAGACCCTCCGGGGACAGGGCAAGTATTTCCCTCAATACAAACCCAATCTATAATCTATATTTAAACCCTGTGGGGACAAGGTACCCAGTGTATATATCCAGTGGAGTTCCCTTTTTTTTTTAAAGGGCAACTCTATTGCCACCCCGTCTGGGCATTGGTACATGGTCAATTATCCAGCATTGAAGATCCCTTTCTCTATGCTTTGCATCATGAAAATGTCTAGATACTGGTAAATCAAGTCTGTTTTTTCGAATCGTATTCCTGTGATTATTAAGACGAGTTTTCAGGTCCGTGGACGTCTCACCAACATATAAAACCTCACACGGACATGATAATACATAGACCACATATTCCGAGTTGCAAGTTAGATGATATCTGATGGGGTATGCATTTCCCGTAATGGGATGTACAAATTCTCGACTCCTTTTTATGTATTTACAATTGACACACCCCAGGCATGGGAAACATCCCATGCCTGGCTGTGTAAAAGTCGTCTGCCTCACCATTTTCTTTGGTCCAAGGTCAGCCCTGATCAGTTGATCCTTGAGGCTTTTGGATCGCCGGTAGGAGAATAAAGGGGGACTATTAAACTCAGGCACACCTCTAATAGATTTTCCCAAAATGGGCCAGTGTTTTTTAATAATAGACCCTATTGTCTGACTACTCTCCGTATACATAGAGATGAAAGGAATACGGGGTTTCGTTTGTTTGGTTTCATTCTGCTGTAATAATTGACCTCTATCTAAGTCAGATACCACTTTCTTATGTTTCCCCAACAAAGGATCTGGATAACCACGTTGTTTAAATTTGGTTACCATGACGTCCAATGTTTGTTCCATCTCAAGTTCATCCGATACAATACGTTTGGCCCTTAACATTTGCGAGTATGGCAGAGACTGGACCATCCTTTTTGGGTGATTGCTAGTATACATCAAGGTTGTATTACGATCCGTTGGTTTAACAAATAATCTAGTTTGAAATTTCCCTTCGTCCCATATCACTTCCGTGTCCAAAAACTGTAGACTTTCCCTAGAAAATACCAACGTAAATTTAAGGGACTCATGTGCATCATTAAGATAATTATGGAATGCATGTAACTGCAATTCCGATCCAGTCCATATGAGGAAGACGTCGTCTATGTATCGCCACCACACCAGAACATGTTGGAAGTGGTGCGACCCATAGACGACGTCCTCCTCAAACGCACGCATGTATACATTAGCGTACTTTGGGGCCATATTAGACCCCATCGCCACGCCTCTTTTTTGTCCATAAAAAGTATCCTCAAAGAGAAAGTAATTGTGGTCCAAAATAATCTTTAAGAGTCGCACAATAAATTGTGTACCCTCATCAGATATAGTAGATAATGTCAACATACGTTCAACCGCCCTCAATCCTCTCGCATGTTCAATAGAGATATATAGTGAGGTCACGTCAAAAAAAGCAATAATTACCTCACTATAACCTGTCATATTCAAAGTTTGTAACTTATTGAGAAAATCAACTGTGTCCTTTACATATGAATTAGCGCCAATTGCAAAACCCCTCAATACCTTGTCCACAAAAAATAGCTGGATGGCTAAAAATAGAGTCAGATCCAGATACTATAGGTCTACCAGGGGGATCGATGAGCGACTTGTGTATCTTGGGGAGAATATATAAAACCTGAGTCACCGGATGTGTGACTGTAAGATAATACAACAAGTCCCCATCGATCACCCCTGCCCCATAGGCATCATTGAGACAATCCCGTATAAGTACAGCAATTTTAAACTTAGGGTCACCATCCAATTCTTCATAGACATTCCTGTCTGCCAATTGTCGTGCAACCTCCCTGACATATTTCCCTGACCTTCATTATTGACAACTTTTAATTCCTCAGGGGAGTAACTTTAACCCCAAGGTGAACGAACCAGCAGTGGATACATTTATACATAATGTTATTCGGGATATAGAGGAATTAAAAGCTGTCAATAATGAAGGTCAATTTCTACATCCTAATTTGAGAAAGGAGGAAGCAGATGCTTTGATGTCCTTGAGGCGCGACGCCTCCCTTGTCCTTAAGCCGGCGGACAAGGGGGGCGCCGTCGTTGTCATGGACAAACAGAAATATGTCAGGGAGGTTGCACGACAATTGGCAGACAGGAATGTCTATGAAGAATTGGATGGTGACCCTAAGTTTAAAATTGCTGTACTTATACGGGATTGTCTCAATGATGCCTATGGGGCAGGGGTGATCGATGGGGACTTGTTGTATTATCTTACAGTCACACATCCGGTGACTCCGGTTTTATATATTCTCCCCAAGATACACAAGTCGCTCATCGATCCCCCTGGTAGACCTATAGTATCTGGATCTGACTTTTTTTGGACAAGGTATTGAGGGGTTTTGCAATTGGCGCTAATTCATATGTAAAGGACACAGTTGATTTTCTCAATAAGTTACAAACTTTGAATATGACAGGTTATAGTGAGGTAATTATTGCTTCTTTTGACGTGACCTCACTATATACCTCTATTGAACATGCGAGAGGATTGAGGGCGGTTGAACGTATGTTGACATTATCTACTATATCTGATGAGGGTACACAATTTATTGTGCGACTCTTAAAGATTATTTTGGACCACAATTACTTTCTCTTTGAGGATACTTTTTATAGACAAAAAAGAGGCGTGGCGATGGGGTCTAATATGGCCCCAACATATGCTAATGTATACATGCGTGCGTTTGAGGAGGACGTCGTCTATGGGTCGCACCACTTCCAACATGTTCTGGTGTGGTGGCGATACATAGACGACGTCTTGCTCATATGGACTGGATCGGAATTGCAGTTACATGCATTCCATAATTATCTTAATGATGCACATGAGTCCCTTAAATTCACGTTGGTATTTTCTAGGGAAAGTCTACAGTTTTTGGACACGGAAGTGATATGGGACGAAGGGAAATTTCAAACTAGATTATTTGTTAAACCAACGGATCGTAATACAACCTTGATGTATACTAGCAATCACCCAAAAAGGATGGTCCAGTCTCTGCCATACTCGCAAATGTTAAGGGCCAAGCGTATTGTATCGGATGAACTTGAGATGGAACAAACATTGGACGTCATGGTAACCAAATTTAAACAACGTGGTTATCCAGATCCTTTGTTGGGGAAACATAAGAAAGTGGTATCTGATTTAGATAGAGGTCAATTATTACAGCAGAATGAAACCAAACAAACGAAACCCCGTATTCCTTTCATCTCTATGTATACGGAGAGTAGTCAGACAATAGGATCTATTATTAAAAAACACTGGCCCATTTTGGGAAAATCTATTAGAGGTGTGCCTGAGTTTAATAGTCCCCCTTTATTCTCCTACCGGCGATCCAAAAGCCTCAAGGATCAACTGATCAGGGCTGACCTTGGACCAAAGAAAATGGTGAGGCAGACGACTTTTACACAGCCAGGCATGGGATGTTTCCCATGCCTGGGGTGTGTCAATTGTAAATACATAAAAAGGAGTCGAGAATTTGTACATCCCATTACGGGAAATGCATACCCCATCAGATATCATCTAACTTGCAACTCGGAATATGTGGTCTATGTATTATCATGTCCGTGTGAGGTTTTATATGTTGGTGAGACGTCCACGGACCTGAAAACTCGTCTTAATAATCACAGGAATACGATTCGAAAAAACAGACTTGATTTACCAGTATCTAGACATTTTCATGATGCAAAGCATAGAGAAAGGGATCTTCAATGCTGGATAATTGACCATGTACCAATGCCCAGACGGGGTGGCAATAGAGTTGCCCTTTTAAAAAAAAAGGGAACTCCACTGGATATATACACTGGGTACCTTGTCCCCACAGGGTTTAAATATAGATTATAGATTGGGTTTGTATTGAGGGAAATACTTGCCCTGTCCCCGGAGGGTCTACACTGTGACCATTGTGAATTGGGATGACTGTACAGTAGATTTTCAAAAAAACATTATTGTTATATATTTAGTATTTGATCTAAAAAAAAATTCTTTCTCTTTTTTTCTTCACAGGGAGACGGCTGATTTCCAGTTACTTACTGCCCCCAGAAGTGAGGTGACAAGCGACTCTTTAGGACACCGTATGAATATCTATGGAAATCCCGATTTGTCTCTGCAATATTTTTTATGATGCCTAGTGATGATGTGTGTTTTGTCCCATGGAGGAGAACCCTCCTTCTGCCATTATTGCACTGAGGTTCAGGAGCCTGTAAGCACAGGCGCTTGATGCTCGGTGCCCTGTCTTTGGGGGTTGGCGTGTGAAACATCATGCCGGCCACGGATACAGGACTTTAATAGGCAGAGTACCTTATGGGTTTGTTATGTATGAGTGGGACTGCCATCATTATGTGTTTGGGTACCGAGTACGGTTTCCCACACTTAAGATGGCGGCCCTGGCCTTGTGTGTGGCACTGCGCAGACTCGGGAAATACAAGGACGTCAGGATTGTAATAGCGTTTGTGCGTATCTCTCAGTAGCGGATGATGTAATGTCGCACGCTCTGTCTGACATGCGCAGTGTTATACTTCCGGACGCCGGCATGCACGGCTTTGAATGATTGTCCTGGGGTCGCTGTGAAACTTCCGGATAGGGGTATGTATCTGGAACATCGTCATCTCCCTGCGACGATTGGAATTATTAACCTCTTATGCACCAGCACTTTTCCTAACGGATGGACTTTTTATGGAATCACTTATGAATTAATTTGAATCATGTATGTACTACACTTATTTTTGAAATTGTATATTGCACTTATCAACTTTTGTATCAACTATCAGATGTCACCTTATGCAGTTTGTAATATGATTGACTCAATGACACATATGTGAAGGGTTAATGAACTTGGATGACGCTTGATGATGATGTCACTATTTACTGATTATATAATGCATGTATGCACTGCACAGTTTGCTTGAGAAAGGCTCCGGCATAGGAGCTGAAACGTTGCCATGCCTTCTGGGTGAATAAAGAAGCACATTTGTTTTTTATCAATTTTTGGAGTGCTGCTCTATTTTTATTGCTACATTATTTTGGATTGTTTTGTCCTTTCAAGAGCTTTGCACCCGGTCATCTGCAGGTGGTGCTGCCTCATTTTTGCATATATATATATATATACCGTATTTTTCGCCATATAAGACGCACCGGCTGATAAGACGCACCTAGGTTTTTGGGGAGGAAAATAAGAAAAAAAATATTTTTGGTGGGTCTGGAACTAATGGTGGTTTGTGGATGGCACTGTTAATGGGGGGATCTGTGGATGTCACTGTTAATGGGGTGATCTGTGGATGGCACTGTTAATGGAGGGATCTGTGGATGGCATTGTTAATGGGGGGATCTTTAGATGGCACTGTTAATGGGGGCCCATCTGTGGATGGTACTGTTAATGGGGGCCCATCTGTGGATGGCACTGTTAATGGGGGCCCATCTGTGGATGGCACTGTTAATGGGGCCCCATCTGTGGATGGCACTGTTAATGGGGGCCCATCTGTGGATGGCACTGTTAATGGGGGGATCTGTGGATGGCACTGTTACAAATGTGTCATCCACAGACCCCCATCCCTAACAGTGCCATCCACAGACCCTGCAGCTCCAATGTTGTACTATAAAATCATAAAATATCTCCAAGTACAAATAAATGTATTAAAGATCACCCTTATTAATGTAACACAGACCCCAATACCTCCTTTACAATACGGGCAGGCCGGGCGGGAGGAAGCGTGACTCTCCGATGGCACATGCCTGCGCCTGCTTCATTCATAAAGTAGGCGCAGGCATGTGGCGTCAGAGAGTCACGCTTCGCACCGGCCGACTCTGCCCGTATTGTAAAGGAGGTATTGAGGTCTGTATTACATATAAGTGATCTTCTACATTCATTTATGCTGGAAATATTTATGATTTTATAGTCCAACACTGTGCGGCGGGGCCGGACCGTCCCGCTGCAATTGCCGGCCCCCAGCTCCTCCTCCCTGTCACTCCCGCTCATACGCCGCGGCCTGCGATGCTGAAGCATCGCAGCCTGCGATGTAAAAAAAAGTCAGCATTCGCCGCATAAGACGCAGGGACATTTTCCCCCCATTTTGGGGGGAAAAAAAGTGCGTCTTATACGGCGAAAAATACGGTATATATATATATATATATATATATATTAGGGACCTTATCTTACCACTTCATTCTAATC
The DNA here is from genome assembly GCA_033119425.1 of Bufotes viridis. Lineage (NCBI taxonomy): Eukaryota > Metazoa > Chordata > Amphibia > Anura > Bufonidae > Bufotes > Bufotes viridis. The sequence goes on along the minus strand of CM065593.1, from coordinate 129,534,422 downwards.
TCAATGGAGAGCTCAACGTGCAGTTCGTCTCCATGCTGTTGGAGGTTGAAGGACCTGTGATAATGCTTTGTTTAGTTCCTTTACTAGGTGTACAGGACCTGTTATGATGAAGATGATGTCCTCAAACGTCTTGGCAGATGCTCTTACCTAACCAGGGAAATACACCATTACGTGTGCAGTTCCTTTACTATATGTACAGGACCTGTGATGCTGAAGATGATGTCTTCAAAGGTCTTGGCAGATGCTCTTACCTAACCAGGGAAATACACCATTATGTGTGCAGTTCCTTTACTAGATGTACAGGACCTGTGATGACATAATCACAGATCCTTTTGCTTTCTCCACTGATGACAGGGATACTATACTGGAGCTGAACATTAATAAGTGTAATAAGGGGGCAGGGCCTTTGGTTCACTGCTGGCCCCTTTTTTCACACAGTGTGGTACCCACATCTTTTTCAGCCCCAATGACATACATTTTTTGGGGGATCACACAGACCAAAACCACAATCATGTGCATGAGCCCTAAGAATGGAAAATTACCCTCCAAATCTTAACTTTTTTATAATTTTTGTCTTTACGTAAAATAGGAACAAATTCACTTTTACCTTGCCTCTATTTTGTTTCTCCACACAAAGGTATTATGTCTTCCCCCAACTTCGTGGATTTGTTTGAAACCATAATATGGTACCTGATTTGTAAGAAAACTATGGTGGGAATCTGAAGCTCTCCATTGAATTTCTGCTATAAATTGCAGTTTCACATACCAAGGATATGTACATAAAAGAGATGAGCAAACACATTGTATAGAATCAAAATTTGACCCCAAGTTTTTGGAAAAATTGGATACTATTTAATGAGAGAGGTTGGGAGAGAGGTAGACACATTTCCAGGCAATAAAAGCACTGTCGGAAGAATCAGTTCAGACCCAAATTGAATTTGAAGAATTTCTCTCATGTGTAGTATGTAGATTAGCCCCAGAATCATGTCAAGAATTGATGTCATTTGTTTTTGTTTTTCTATGCCACAGATTTTAAATCCATGGTGTAAAAATGTGTAACCATGCAGATTTTTACTGAAGATAGTAGGAAGGGGTGGATTTCACGTGGGTTTCTGGCATGGAATGCGCAACAAAATTTTAGTGAAATTTCTGTCATACTGTACTTACAAATTTCTGTCAGCTATTCATAATTGGCAGAAAAAAATAGTAGCATGCTCCATCAAATTCCTTTATTATAGAGGTATTCTCCTTTAGAACTACTTCTTCTAGATGAGAGCAACTCCATAATGCAATGACGTACAAAGGCACAATCCAGCAGTCCAAGCAATGTCTATGAACTTGCCTAGCAATTTCTTTCTCAGAGTTTTAATTTTTCCAAACCACACTTGAAATTTATTAAAACAATCAAAAATAATCTGACAAACATATATTTTCATGTACAATATTCTAACAGCAAACGCATACTCTATGTATACCCTTTTGTAAACCATGCCAGGTGAATACGGGAACCAATATTTATATATAGTGTATTTCAATATCTGACAAACATTTTACAATCTTCCGAAATACATCTTAGACACCTGAAAAGAAAAAAAAAAAGAAAAATAAAATCTGGATATTAATTTGTAAAGTTTAAATCAAACAAGAGATTCTCAGAGGCTGTCACTATGCTCCCTCCTTGTATTCACTCTGCACCATTTAATGTTCAATTTAATTTTCTGTCTCTCTCAGGGGCTGGGAAGACATAACAGTATCCAACAGCGTTTATAGGATTTTCGTGGTTCAATGAGTTTTCTTACTTGAGGAACTATATTTTGAAGTAGCATTTCTCTGGACCTTCATTACCCCGGATTACAAAATCATCCATTACAAAAACGGTGTCCTGCAAGAGTAAATACCTTGTAGTTAATGAACCCATCTGTAAATGCTTTTTTCTTCCCCTTGGGGAGTTTTTGTACAACAAGATTTTAATATACCAAAGAACAGGATTCGCATTCACTATTATGTATAACATACATACAGATCCCATTTATCATACTTGTACTTACTGAACCTGTAAAATAAACATTATAGTGTAATCCTACAGTGAAAATTACATTGCAACGCTCATGCATGTACAAGCCTTTATCTCAAATTGCATAAAAGGAAGTGTACATACAGGGGCTTGAAAAAGTATTCATACCCTTGAACTTTTCCATATTTTTCCACATTACACCGACAAAATTAAATGTATTTTATTGGCATTTTATGTGATGGACCAACACAAAGTGGAAAATATATGTGCAATTTTAATAAATAAAAACTGAGTGGCATGCATTTTGATAGGCCCCATTGAGAGGAGGGGCTTGACGTTAAACTTCCTATCTTCTGGACATGAATGCTCTGTATTTTCATACAGCTACCAGAAGGGAGAGCACAGTTCAAATGGATTGTTACAGTTCCTGCACAAATTCCTATGCACTGAACTCCCTCTAGTGGTGGCTGTAAGCAGACAGTTTTGTAATATTTAAAGGGGACAAATGATTTAGAACTGTATAGAGGGGATGGGATTTATCTGTATGTTTATGGCAGTTGTCTGGTACAAATACATTAATGTGCCATCCCATATTTTTGAAGAACCTGTTACTCTTTTACCGACATAGAAGTCAAATAAAGTCAAATTTCTGATGTGGGCTAGCAGTAGGTATTCTGTACAGATTTTAGGATGTTTAATTGAGCTTGCTGGAGATGACAGATTCCCTTTAAAAATAGCTTTTATATCAATTACTGGGTGTTAAGCGAATACACAAAAATAACTTTAAAAACTAACAAGCCTTAATAGAACTACTTAAAACTATAATTTTAGTTTAAAAAATAGACAGGAATTCATTGCCTACCAAACTAGTGGTCATCATGCTATAGCATAGACCAGGGTGTAGACAGGAACCATAGGATAAAGTATTGGGAATCATTGCTGTGCATATGCTCACTCAATTGTAATCACACCTGTCCCTACACTGAATGAAAGCTAATATTCTTCATGCTATGCTTACTACTTCACTCTATGAATTTTCGCACACACTTAAATCCACGTGCTTCATCAGGAGCATAATGGCATAAGTAAACAGCACCATCGGGTGCTAGTATTAGTATGAAGACATTCAGTAACAGTGACCAACCATAATACTTAGCTGGGAAGCACTGTGCTCAAAAGCTCATTAAAAACTCTCTATTATACCTCAGTTTTAGGTCAAATGGACAGGCCACCGATCAGACTGTGCAACATCAGCAGAACAGCCCTGACTAATAGGGATGAGCGAACCCGAACTGCAAAGTTCAGGTTAATACCGAACTTTGCGAGTTCGTTACCCGGACCCGAACCTAGACTTTTTCACTGAAGTCTGGGTTTAGGTTTAGTGTTTGGGTGATTTTATTGTTTTCCGTTATAACATGGTTATATCAGAAAAAAATAGCATTCTTAAGACAGAATGCAAAATAATATGGCAATTTGCGGGTTAAACAAAGCAAAAAAACAACTCACGTCACTCTCGTGAACATCGTAGGTCCTTGGCAGGTCCTGCTGAATGAAGATAGAAGAGACTGCTGCAGCGTGATCAAGTGGATGAGGTGAGGTTTTTTTAACCCCCTAAATGGCCATATTCTTTTGCATTGTCTTAAGAATGCTATTATTTTCCAATATAACCATGTTATAACGAAAAATAGAAAAGCAAAGTTCGGGTCCCAAACCCAAACTTTGATCCAAAGTTTGGACGAACTTAGCAAACCCGAACTTCCACCAGTTAGCTCATCCCTATTGACTACCAATCCATATCTCTAATTAAGTGGCAGGAGGAGGGAGAAATTAAATGTATTTTATTGCATTTTATGAAGTGTCTTGATAACCAAAGGGATCACCAGGTGGAAAGGAGATAAGTAACCTGAAATATAACAAATAGTGCTTACTGCCAAAAGAGAATTGCAGGTAAGTAAATAAATCACCCTGTACATGTGCAAGGTGCTGCAACATGAGGGCCACTGGATTTTTAGGTTGGGTACAAAAATTGTGTATATTTATTCTTGTGAATATGTTTAAAATTCAAAAAATTGCAGCATCTATAATGATTTACTATTTTGATATTGATGTTACATTGTGGTATTTTGTATCATTTTTTGTGTTCCCTGCTGTTAATTTGCAGAACTGCACATAATCATTGATGCCCCATAGTAGGTAGTAGAACAGCTGAATTTATCTACCTATCCTGCAATTGCCCATATATAGTGAGCATATTTTGTTGTATTACAGATCATTAATCTCCTTGCCGTCTGGTGATCTCCTTAGTTACCAGGCAGCTTGTCACGGTGTCTCATGGCTGAGTATTATGCTACAAAATGTATTGATACTGAGAGTAGCACCTGATGGTGCTGTTCACTGATGCCATTTCTTTTTTCCTTCTCTGCCTTTCATGAGCGATTTTGTTTTGTTTTTTAGCAATCTATCTGTAATTCCCAGCTTTTTTCAGAGCTGGTGGGTGAAGACAAGCTAGTTTCATGTATGCCCATACAAAAGACATGGAAAAACTATTTCCTAGCTCTCTATAGCACACCATCATAAGCAGCAGAAGTAATAGAGGCCATTATACATCAGAATCAGGCAGTTTAGATGTGAATCATTTTTAGACAGTAAATCACTTACATACCAGCAGAAGTCTCTGTATAAGTCTCTTGACTCTGCCTATCTCCAAAAGCCCCTCCTTTCATTTTGTCCTCTTCTCCCTTTCCCTCTCTTTGGACTTCTATGCAATCAGATTCTGGAGTTAGCTGAAGTCCATCTTCACTAAACATGGATCTGAGCAATTAATTGAGAGTTTGTTTGTGAGGATGGGGGGGGGGGTGAGTTGGATAAGAGTCTGTCTGATAAGATAAAATTACAACATTTTTTTACGTGTACTATCTATTTGGAAAACAAATTTAATGACAGTTACTCTTTAAAAGGGTCATCCATATTTGGGAGCCTTTTAGCCTGGACCACCTCCCAATAATGCTGAATCTGTGCAGCCTACCTGTTCCCCGATGCTGGATTCTTTATTTTTCTGTTCCCCGCTGCTACTGACATGCTCTGGTCCCGTGTGTCAACATCTGGTTTGGTGGGGATCACATGTATCACTGCAGCGGTTACATGTACTCGAAGCTTCACATGATTAATTAAGGGTACACGTGAAGGATACATAACTGCTGTGGGCAGTCACTGGCTGCAATGACACACTGGGGACCAAAGGAGCCTGAACCCAGAGGTGGGTTATGTATGCCTCATTCTGCATATATGGTAATGTAGAGGGTCAGGTTGAAAGGTCCCGAACATGGGCAATCCCTGTAATGACTGTCAATTTTTATTTTTATAGCACAAGTGATAAAGTTACTGCATACACATATATAGAAATTACAGCTTAATGTAAAAAATCCCTAAGAGAAGCCAAAGTGGCAAAACAGCTTTTGCCTTGTTTTCCGGTTTAGGACCAGGATCATTTTTAAGACCAGGACCAGACACTGTTTTTTTTTTTTTTACATGCATTAGCTTTTTTATTATTTGGGATAGCAATTTCATTTTTTGCTTTTCTGCTTTCGTTTAGTATAATTTTATATATATATATGTAGGTTTACAAATTGAAAAACAGTTAAAAGTTTTTGTTTCTTTTTTGCAATCTATATTATTTTGAACTTTTGATTTGTGTTCATCATTGTCTACAATAAATGTCTATATATTACATGTCCTACTTCCAGTCTTCTTTCTTGGCTAGCTGTACAGCAAAAATTTGCAAGGGAAAGGTGTTTCTGAATGGGCTATTTTTGTATAATTTATTTATTTATTTTTACTTTTTAAAGATTGTATGGTCTAACCTTGTCTATTTTTATCTAACGAAGCACTAATAATTAGAAAAAAAAAAAGTTTAATAATACATTAATACATTTTATATCAAATTTAATCATCATTTCTGGGCAGCAGAAATTTCTGGGTGCATAGTGGGGAAAACAAATGGTGTAGTAATCACAATGGTGGCACTAAGGAGGGGATTTTATGCACAGGGGGCACTCTCTGGGATATTATGTATACAGAGGGCTCCACAGGGGTTGGGATTAAAAAATTAAAAAGTCAATTGAACTCTTCCGTTTTTAATGTAAGTTTTTAATGGCCATTAAAGAACGGATTAAAAATGGCCATTAAAAATAAACAGTTGGCCAAAAGATGGTTGAAAAATAGCCATGTGCGATCTGTCAACAAAGTAAAGTGCAGTTCTTTTTCGCAGACTGATCCCTTGTTTTGTAGAGTTTCTTCCTGCCTAAAAAGTCTGACACTAATATGCATTAAAATGACTTTTTAATTTTATATGCTTTTAGTTTTCAAAAAATGTTCACATCTTTCAAATCCAGTTGAATCCTGAATTTAAAAAGGCCATAAGATAATATATGCGATGTAAAACAGTTAATATGACTGACTTTGATTTCCATAAAATGTACTACATGCTTCTAATTATCTCCCAATATACAGAGGGAAATAAAAACACATAATGCAAAATTTTCCCCTAGAAAATTGTATAAAATAATCTATTAAGTAGAAGCATTTCCACTGGGAGCCTACAAAACTAGACAAATAGCCTTGTGACAGAGTCAAACAGAGGACAGTGTCATTTAGGTTACAAACTACACTTGTAAAAGATGCATAACTTACAAGGGTAGTCTTCTTCTTGAGCTTGAACTTTGCTTGCTGAAGCTTTCTGCATTTTAATCTAATGAGCTGAATGAACATCAGAGAAATCTCATTATGCAATATACAAAAGTCCTTGTGTTCCATGTTTACCACCCAGTACACCCAAAATAGCAAGCAGTAAAATACTGGGAGTTTTGTAAAACTGAACACAAGAGCTTTTTACTGGAAACAGGGTGGATGATGTGGACTTTTACCAAACTAATACAAGATGATAGTGTGTAAGTATGCAATATTTTAACTTTCTTGAAAACATATTTTTACATTTTGTAAAATTTACTCTGATGGTTGAACTCTTGAATTAAAACATGAGATCCTCACATTTAGGTGAATGACATTGCAATTGAATTGCATATTGTTCTGTGTGGTTTGTTATATATTAGATAAAGAGACCTTTTAAAATTTGATTCAATTTCATCTGCTCAAAGTACCTTATATTTTTCTCTAAATCTATTTGATCTGAATATTTGTTTAAGGTAAAACATTTTCTGACAGAAACAAATTTAAAGGTTATATAAAATTTCTCCTGTATCACAAATATAATTTACTATGGAAACAAACTGAGTATTAAAACGTATTTTGTAATTTTAATGAAAGCTGTCTTATGTATTTGATTTGCATAACATTCCTTCTGTGAGCTTATAAGCAAAGGTTTACAAATAAGTATATCAAAGGTTAATATGTGTTTAGAGAGTGACGCTAAGAGCCTACACTATTGAACTTTTTCTCAATCTTGTAATTTTTGGAGATACTGACTTATTTGTTTCTTTAGCTGTAAGCTATAATCATCAATATTAAAATAAATAGATCACCCTGTTTGTAATGAATTTATATAATATGAGTTTCACTTTTTAAATTGAATTACTAAAATAAATTAACTTTTCAATGATATTCTAATTCATTGAGATGCACTAGTATACACCTGCAAAATGCGCAAAGTACATTTCTTAGAAAATGGGTAACTTTAGCATTTAGAATTAAGTTTAATTAATATTCAGTAAAAAAAAATGTACAGAGAGATGTAAAGATGAGCAAATTGATTAGATTCAAAATTAATCCCAAATTTCTTGTGGTCCGTTTGATTAATTAGAAAAAAAGACAGAGCCCTGTAGAAAATATATAAATATAAACATAATCTGAATTAAAACAACAAATAAATGTACCTTCTTAATCTTCCATTAATCTTTGCCTGCCTGCCAGTATTCTTTGTTCTGACTGCAATAGTGATAAAATGTTGTTTTGACATGTCTCCATGGCACCCAATCACAGTTGCCAATAAGGATTGATATTTATTCCGTTATTGTTTTCTGTTATAGCTTGGTTATAACGGAAAATAACGGAATCAGTAAGAAGGAAATCAAAATGGAAACCTTATGATTTCTGGTTCGGAAAACAAGGTCCTCCTGACACAACTTTATTTTCCGTCCTGCATAACAGAAACCAGACGGATCCGTTATCCGTGTTCCATCTTATGGATTTGGTTATTTTCTGTTATAACCAAGTTATAACAGAAAAAAATAATGGAAAGCATAACCATGATGTAAACCCACCCTTAGAAAAAGGAAATAAGAAGCCTGGGAATAAAGGATCACCAATAGTGCCATGCAGACCAACAATCAGCAGATAGCAAGCACCTGACAAGGCTCAGCCTTATAAAAAGTCTCCTCCTGCCTGGTCTCCACCAGTGAACTTAGTGCAGGGAGAGACATAACATTATAATAGAGAGGCATTTTGCACACTATAGGAAATAGAGGAGGGACCAATTGAACAGTGTAAAGCCTGGCTAATAGGAGCTATTCTATTGCACCTTGCTGCACTAATTAGAGTTAGAAAGCATTCTAAGGCCTCTTGCAAACGACCGTATGGCTTTTTCAGTGTTTTGCGGTCCGTTTTTTTCGGATCCATTTTGTGTTTCCTTTTCGGTTCCATTTTTCCGTTCCGTTTTTCCATATGGCATATACAGTATACAGTAATAACATAGAAAAAATTGGGCTGGCCTAAAATTTTTTAATAGATGGTTCCGCAAAAAACGGAACGGATATGGAAGACATACGGATGCACTTCCGTATGCTTTCCGTTTTTTTTGCAGACCCATTTTCTTGAATGGAGCCACTGAACGTGATTTGCGGACAAGAATAGGATATGTTCTATGTTTAAAAGGAACGGAAAAACGGGAAAATGGAAACGGAAGGCATATAGAGACACTTCAGTATTTTTTGCGGTCCCATTGAAGTGAATGGTTCAGTATACTGTCAGTATACCGAACTGAAAAAACGGCCAGTATACGGTCTGCAAAATACTGTCGTGTGCAAGAGGTCTACTACTGCTGATTTTCGATTGTCTGCATTATTTTACACATAAGTAGTTCCATTAATCCTTCATTCTGTTAAATAGGGTGGAACTGAGGTCTGATACCATAGATTTTGGGGGGTTCATGTTCTTTTATATATAATTCATTCCATTAATCCTTGATTGTGTAATTGTAGTGAAATTGTGGTTTGATACTACAGGTTTTAGGCTGTTTGCAGTCTTTTATAAATAATTTAATTAATTAATCCTTGATTGTGGAATTGGGGTGAAATTGAGGCTTGATACTATAGATTTGAGGGTGTTCACGTTCTTTTATACATAATTAATTCCTCCTTAATTGTGTAATCTGGGTGAAATTGTGGTCAGATACTACAGATTTTGGGGTGTTCACTTTATTTTGTACACAATTCAATCTGTTAATCCTTTATTGTCTAATTGGAGTGAAATTGCGGACTGATACTACAAATTTTGGGATGTTTACATTCCTTTATTCATAAATATATCCGTTAATCCCTAATTGTGTGATTGGGGTGAAATTGCAGCCTGATACTACAGATTTTAGAATGCTCAAGTTCTCATATATAAGTACATCCTTTCATCCTTGTTTCAGGGTCAAAATTGCGGCTTAATACTACACATTTTTCCCTTACAGTTACTGTTACAGTACAGTATTTCCGACAGACAGGTGCAGACTCTTCTAAGGGAATGGGCAGAGGTCAAAATGTTTCTGGAGCAGGCAGAAGTAGCAACAGAAGAAGGGTGGGTAGTAGCAGCATTCACAGCGACAGGCCAGAGCTTCCAGTGTCATACAATGGTCGTGTTTTGACCAGCAACCCAGCTGTCCTTGAATGGTTGACTCGGTCTTCTACCTCCTCTCAAGTGACATCAGATATCCCCAGCCAGGAGTCAGTGGGTTTCTCTGACACCATGTTTAGTTGGCAGGGCCCGGGAACAAGCTCTGTGACCCCACCTTTCCCGAACCTGCCTCTAGAATTTTGTATGCTGTTGGCTCAGCTCCACTTTCCAGCGAGGATGAGCTTATAGAGGACAGTCTGCAGCTACTGCCCAGCCAAGATGTTAAAGAAAGATCCTCTGCTTCCTCCGGTAAGCGGACAAGTAGCGATGATAAGAGTCGGGATCTGGTGTTGAGAGCAGTCAGGCACACAGCCCTGAGACTAGTGAGGCTGACATCTGTGACGTGCAGAAAGTTGTGGATGATTATGGAGCCGATCGCTCATGGGAGCTGGCTGAGGAGGCAGCTTCATGATCATCATCAGGGGATGAGGATGGCAGCTTGCGCGTAAAACAGCGGCTGAGCCAGCAGGGTGCTAACATGGCCATGAGTCAGCAGGGTGGCAGCAGTGTGAAGCCAAACATGCCCGAGGTAGACTGTCTGCTATTTAGGAGCCTACCAGTCCAGAAAGAACTAGCAGTGCACGGGTTCATGGAGGCAGTGGCAGCAGGCAGTCAACACAGAGTGGTAAGGGGAAAATGTCATAATCGCCAGTGTGGGAATTTTTCATCAAGTCGCCTGAGGTCGTCAGTGTGGCCATTTGTAGAAGATGAAATGTAGCCAGGATGCAAATGTTGGCACCACGGCCCTACATCAACACATGCAGCATCATCATAAAGTGGCCTGGGAAAACTGTGGCTCTAATGTAGTGGTACAGCCTGATGCAGCAAAAGTTGCATCACCCAGTGGCCTGCACCCCTTCTCCAATATTCAAGGCTCCACCACCTCAGCAGAAGTGATCTGTGTTTCCTTCCTATCATCTACTGGTCCTGTTCCTTTTGCTCCTCTTTCTACTTCTTGTCACTCGTTTCGTCAGCAATCGATCACCAAGGCGATTGCAAAAAGTCAACAATATGCATGCACTCATCCAACAGCTTAGAATCTGAATGTGCTCCTGGCCAAGTTGCTGGTACTACAGGCCCTCCCATTCCATGTGGCACCTCTCAGAGAACTGATGGCTTGTGCCGAGCCAAGGTGGAGAGTCCCAAGCCATCATTACTTCTCCAAAAAGACTGTACCAGCCTGTCAGTGTCAGTAGTACAAACATTTGGAGTTATAACTACAGTTAAGAACAATATCTGTCCTTTACGGCCTACTGGGTAAATGTGGTTATTGCCTAGTGACACCAGCAACTCGGCTAGATGACAGCATTGCCGTGTGTACATTCTCAAGATATGAGTACTGCTCTAATGTCCTCCTCTGCCTCCTCATCCTCCACCTTGTCCTCCGGTTTGACTGCAGGCACAATTTGGAGTTCTCCATCAGCATACCACCTATGCAGAGCATGGCAGACTCAGTGTCACACTGTTCTGCACCTGCTTTGCTTGGGTAAACGGAGTCACACCAGGGAGGAAATCTAATCCTGGCTCTCTCCTTGCCAACTGAAAATCAGAACCAAGCTGCCCTGGACTACTGGGCAGCCAAACTTGATTTGTGGCCGCAACTAGCTGAGTTTGCCTTGGACAAACTTTCCTGCCTGGCCAGTAGTGTGGCATCAAAGAAGGTGTTTAGTGCAGCGGGGGCCATATTTACCCCAAGGAGAACTCGCCTTTCCACCCAAAATGTTAAGAAACTAACCTTTGTAAAGATGCAGTAAATCATGTGTGGATCAGCCAGGATTTCCACACACCAATGCCTGATTCATTAGACTAGATCATTCTGGATGCCACACCCAAACTTTGTGCAAAGAGAGCCGTTTCTTCTGGCCATCTGCTTCAGCCACTATTCTGATGCTGCCACCCACCAATGCCACACAACTACTACCACTGCTGGCATATTCTCCTACTTCTACTTACCATCTTGTGCCGTTACTGCACTGCTGTTGCCCCCCACTTCACCACTCTATGACTGGGCCACTATAATGACTCCTTATGTGGTTGCCACCCTCCCCACACTGTAACTGGGTCACTGTGTTGATTCCTCATGAGGTTGCCACCTCACCACTCTGGGCCACTATGTTGACTCCTAATGTGGTTGCCACCCTCCCCACAATGTAAATGGGCCACTGTGTTGACACTTCATGTGGTTACCGCCTCACCACTCTGTGACTGGGCAACTATGTTGACTCCTCATGCAGTTGCCACCCTCCCCACTCTGTGACAGGGCCACGAGTGTCCTTGTTTGGCCTTGTTGACATCACCATTTATGTTTACCCTTCTTCTGATCTGTCAGAACAATGGAAAAATGAAAAACACAACAGATCCTGTCTTTGGAGCATCCGTAAGGCCTGAATCAGGATTTGAAAGCCAAAATCAAGAGTGGGTACAAAACACACAAGACCTGCAAATATTCTAATCATGTATTATCTTTGTTTTGGATCCACTCCTGTTTTTTGTTTTTGGCCTTAGCAGTACCAATGGATTGCTGGCTAAATGTGACTATGTGAAGGTGGATGCTCAAAAGACAGAATCTGTTTTTTTGGGTAGTTCTTGTGATGGATCAGAAGAAGGGAAAAATGAACTGTGACGTCAACATAAACTTACTACTGAAAGCCTCTCTCACTGTTATGGGGCCGCTACTTGTATCAGCATTTAACAGAACAGGTTCTGTAGAAATCTATGTGGAATCAGCTGATGGCGGTGTACAAAGAGTGTGCTCTTTCACTCTATAGTACAAATTTGGGCTACTGAACAGTTCATATACCTGACTCTAACATTGACTCATTAGAATAAGTTGGTCAGATTTGTCCCTGTAACTGACCAAATAAGTGAAGTGTGAACATATTCTAAGAGTGATGCCTGTCAACTGCCTGTCATACAGACACAAAGTAACTGTTTCACTACCACAGCGGACTACCTATGCAATGCACAGTGTTGTGCACTAATCTACAGGCTCTCTTCAGCCAGGAAATAACTGATTTTTAAAGTGCTTTGTCACAAATAAATTCGGATGAAATCAATTTTTTTGGGAAAATTTGGTGAAGCGACCGAATAAAATGTTTGAAAACATCGCTCTTCTCTAGTTATCAATATCAGATTGGTGATGGTCCTACAACCTTGTACCCCCAGAAATCATCTCTGGTCACGGTTCCAGGAAATAGTGTACAAAGTTAGAACACCACAGCTGTGTACACTGTGTATTAGCCATTCTTGGGCACTGCAGCTGATTCTCCTTTTCAAGTGAATAGGAACTAAGCTGCAGTACTCAAGAATGACCCCTACATACTGTATACAGAGCTATGGTGTTTTAGTTCTGTGCAATGTGTTTTTTTGTCCTGGAATGGAGGATGTATGAAACAGATGATTGGTGGGAAGGACAGAAGGTATACCCCCACAAATCTAATATTGATGACCCATTCTATGGATAGGTCATCAACATATTAGTCCCAGAAAATCAGTTAAAGTCAGCTGAGAGTTGACATAAATCTACTGTCTAGGATGTTTATCAAAAACACGATTTTTCAAGTGAATATGTCTTCTTTTGATGCTTATACAATAGAATATACGGGGTTCTGAAACAATACCATGTAAAGAATGAATATAAGCAAAGCTTAGTGTCGCAAAGTTATTACTAGGTCAAATTTCCATAAATTAGCTTAATCTTTATTAGAGTTAAGCGAACACCTGGAAGGTCGGATTCGCCGGGTTCGACCGAACTTCACCGCAAAGTTCGAGTTTGGGATCCGAACTTGACCCCGAACCCCATTGAATTCAATGGGGACCCAAACTTTGGGGCACTAAATGGCTCTAAAAAAGTCCTTAAAAGGGCTAGAGGGCTGGAAATTGAAGCAAAGTGGGGGTAAGAGTAGGACAATTATAGGAAAATAACTTCAAATAACATAAAATACATAAAAATTAAAAATAAACCTGAGCATAAGTGAGTGACAGTGACACCTGCCACCCCGCAAACAGAGGATAAGGCAGCAATGCCACCATATCTTTCACCATCACCAAGCATCTCCACACTATCCCATGGAAGAGTTCAGCTGTCCATCTCCCAATTAGAAAAAGAAATAGAGAGAGGAAGTATCCCCCTACCTACCCGCGAACCCAGTAAGCACGGGCAGGGAAGTTATATCTCCCTAACAGCACACTGGTTAAATGTAGTGGCGGCTGGGCCAGAGGCGGATAGAAGTTTGACGCATGTCCTTCCACCCCTGAGGATTGCAGGGCATTTCTATTTTTCTCCTGTTGCCTCCTCCTCCTACTCCACTTCCTTCTCCTCTACCACCTCCCCATCCTTTTAGCGTAACACGTTTACCACCAACATCAGCACAGCCAGGGGGAAACGACAGCAGGCTGTTCTGAAACTCACCTGTTTGGGGGACAAACCCCACACCGCGCAGGAGCTGTGGATGGGCATGGAACAACAGACCGATGAGTGGTTGGTGTCACTGAGCCTCAAGCCCGGCCTGGTGGTGTGCAATAATGGGCAAAATCTAATAGCAGCTCTGGGCCTAACCGATTTGACACACATCCCTTGCCTGGTGCATGTGCAGAATTTGGTGGTGCAGACATTCCTGAACACCTGACAGTGAAAATCAATTCAGTTAATCCAGCTTAGATACTGGTGGGACAAATGCACTTTTATTGGTGTTCAAGGACCCGTGCGGCTTGAGCCGCAGATGTGAAAGGCAAATACTTTTATTAAATTTGTCGGTTAAATTGTTGGGGAACATTTTCATTGTTATCAGGACTTTTTATTATAAATCATAGCAAAAACTATACAAGCAACATTTCAAAAAGAGAAAATTAACCTGATCAGACTCCCGCCCTACCCCCCCCCCTTCACTCAAAACACTCATTAATGCCCATTCACAAACTATTTACAAATTTACTTATAAACACATTTAAATAACTATAAGTCAAATAAACTAAATAAACACACAAAACTATCTACATGCCTTACCTTTAAATTATAAGACCAGTCATATTCAGTACAAGTGGCTTGGAGGGTGGGTTCCTGCACCAACATAGGCCAGGTACACAATTGTCCAGACAGGGCACAGTTCTGGAGGAGGAAGAGGAGGAGGAGAAGAAACCATGTTCACAGCAGGTTGGCACCCAAAGCAGCTCACGGACATCACTTGAGCGTGGCTGGGGGGATACGGAGGACACAGAGGACAGCTTGTTATTACCTCTGGGCAGCCTGCAAAACATGAGCGACAACATGCTGCAGTGCCTGCGCAACGACTGCCGAGTTGCCCACATTCTAACTTGTTCAGATTACTGGGTGGATACCCTGCTGGATCCGCAATAAAAGAACAATGTGCAGTCCTTAATTCCGTCACTGAAGCTTGATCGGAAGAAGCCGACGCTGGTGGCTTCTTCCAATCACGCTTCAGTGATGGAATTAAGGACGTGCTGCTGATGGCATTCACACATGACACCGGGGGCTCAGTGGAAGCACAAGGCTAAAGCAGAGGAGGAGAAGGAAGAAGTCGCCAATGCAGCTGGGTCACCACCCGCACCTCAGAAGGCAGGGTTAGCATGGACGAAATATGGAAAAGCTTTGTCACCACGCCACAACAACCAGCACCACCAGCAGAGATGGAACATCTTAGCAAGAGGCAGCATTTCTGCAAAATAGTGGAATAGTATCTGTGCACACGACTTATGGGTCTGTCCAGGGTCGTAGCTACAGGGGAAGCAGGGAAAGTGGCTGCTTTGGGGCCCTGACCAAGAAGGTTCCCATACAGGAGAAGGAGAACTAAAAAAACTTTGTCAGGGCCCCCTTAACAGTATTATACAATTAAATTATATACAGTGGCAGTATAGACAGTGTTAAAAACGGATGGAACAGCTGCCTGGTCTGAGAGAGTGATCTTTAGTAGCCACAGGAATGGGGGCAGCATGATAGGAAGGGGTTGCGAAAAAATTACTGGGGGAGGGGGGCTCCATTCAAAAATGTGCTGTTGGGCCCAGTCATTTCTAGTTACGCCACTGGGTCTGCCGCATTCAACTTCTGGGTCTCCAAATTGGGGACATGGCCTTAGCTTTATCTTTACGCCTTGGAGATGCTGGCGTGCCCTGCAGCCAGTGTATTGTCTGAAAGTGCGTTTAGCATGGCTGGGGGCGTTATCACAGACAAGCACAGCCGCCTGTCCACACCCAACTTGGACAATCTCATGTTCATTAAAAAGAACCAGGCATGGATCCCACGAGACTTGTTTGTACCGTATGCAGAATAGACATGTATACCATTGTTATACTACAGCACACTTACTCTTTGTTTTCTTTTTTATATTTCCCAATGTTTTGGGGTCTACCCCAAATTATAAAAAAGAAAACAAAAACACATTGTTGTCGACTACCTTTAGCTTCAAAGCCAAAAAAGGTTTTATGTCAGGCAACAATGTAACCACCAATTGTAATGAACTAAGTTCCCTGTCTGTTATGCAGTGCAGGGTTACTTTGAAAGAAAGAAGGTGTACAGATCAGCCAACAATCTGAACGCCTCCTAATTTACAGCATATATTTCCCAGTCAGGTATGCAGGGCAGAGGAAGTGTGAAAGAAAAAAGTTGTCATGGAGCGTCCCCGTCATCAGGCATCTATTTGGAATGCTAAAGGGTTATTTTAAAAGTGTATAGAAGCCACAAGGGGCCCCCACTCTGCAGATTTATCATGGAGACATCATGGAGATTTTGCACCATATAACTACAGTACCCAACAATGTTAACGCCACCGAATTTACAGAATATAATTCCCAGTCAGGTATGCAGTGCAGGGTACTTTGAAAGAAAGAAGGGGTACAGATCACCTCACAATCTGAAGGCCACCTAAGTTACTGAATATATTTCCAAGTGAGGTATGCAGTGCAGGGGTACTTTATGGCCCAAGAATGTAACATACGATGTTTAGAAATTTACCTCACTGTCAGGGGTTTGTATACGGCAAAACTGGCAAAATGTCACCCACCAATGTAGCAGATGATTTTTAGAAATTTACCGCCCTGTCACTTAGGCAGAGCAGGGGTTTGAATACGGCAAAACTGGCAAAAAACAACAACAGTTTTTTCAGAGTTGTATGCAAAAGTGCTCTATGGGACAACTGTATGGGTTTATTCCCCCAACTAAAGAAATGCAATTTTCACCGCAAAATTTGAAACAGTTCTTTCTGCGTTGTATGCAAACGTGCTCTGTGGCACAACAGTATGGGTTTATTAACCCAACTACAGAAATGCAGTATGTGACTCCAAAAATTATAAAACAGGTTTTTCAGTGTTGTATGCAAAGGTGCTCTGTGGCACAACAGTACAGGTTTATTAACTCAACTACAGAAATGCAGTTTTTCACCACAAAATTTTAAAACTGTTTTTTCAGTGTTGTATGCAAACGTGGTCTGTGGTACGACAGTACGGGTTTGTTACAGCAACTACAGAAATGCTCTATGTCACTGCAAAATTTTAAAATAGGTTTTTCAGTGGTGTATGCAAATGTGCTGTTTTTTCCCCCAACTTCAGAAATGTCACCTCAAAATTATAAATAGGTAATGTTGGGGGACTTGATCTGCCAAAAAAAATGAATTTTTCCTCCAGTGAACTGATGTCCCTGTCTGGCTGGCACACATGCAGGTCACATGCAGTTCCAAGGACACAGCAGTAAAATGGCCGCCGACACCTACCTCAGTAACAGATGGATTAAAAATTATTTTGCAGTATCACTGGGCTCAGGGCTGGGTACAAATATGTAGCATAGCATCCTCAATAATTGCTGTAGTTTGAATAGTTAACACCACCAAGTTCAACAGATTTCTTCCCTAATCTCTCCCTCACAGAAGTGGCATCATCCTATCCCTACATTGAGAAGAGCAGAGTGACATGCGGCACTACGTGACTCCAGCTAAAATAGAGGCTGGGTTACATTCTGCACTTGGCATGGCTGTGATGGCTTCTTAGGGCAAAGTAGTGAAACGCTTGTTGATTGGCTGCCTTTCAAAAAGTGGGAAGAAATCGGCGAACAACAAGCCCGAACCCAAACTTTTACGGAAATGTTCAGGTTCGGATCCAGGTGTGAAAAAACGTAATGTTCGGTATGAACCCGGACTTTACAGTTCAGGTTTGCTTAACCCTAATCTTTATTACAATTCAATTCAACATACACAACTCCAAATTTTAAGACAATCTGTGTACCACAATATATATCCAGGGTACAGAATAGCCATTTATAAAACAGTAATAGAAGTTGTCAATTCGATATCAATAGTAAAAATGAATCTCTATGAACTATCTCCAGTGGGTTATCCTCATTGAATCCTCTCATACTACTATTGAAGGAAGAGCACAGGAACATGTCATAAGTGGTATGCTAAAATGTTTACCAAAGTAAATACTGGCTGACCACAGTGACTCTATATGTCTTTCACCAAGCTTTGTCAGGAGAATTTGACTGAATAATGTATATTGTAGGTTATATACAATTTGATGCTTGTATTAATAAGTAATTCTCCAAATTTATTTGAAAAACCTGTAGTGCTCAATTTCTGTAAAAGCTGCTCACACAGTAATTCCTTATCCTAGGCCAACCCTAGCCTGGCACCTTTAATGTCTTGGAGATTCTGGAAGATAGCAGATGATAAGCCTGATACATTATGAATAGAACTCTGTAATATAATACAGCATAAGCAGTAGTCTGACAAGTAATGAGATGAATTTAGAAAGGTAATAAACATTTTAACTAGAATACACAGCAATCAGCCACAACATTTAAAGCACTTAACAAATCTATATATAAAGAAGGACGTATATATGTATCTATGTATGTGTGTGTGTATGTATGTTCTGCGATCACTCAAAAACGCAACCATCGATTTCTACGAAACTTGGTATACACATCCCTTGCTACATGGAAATCAATCTTGTGGGGGTCACAGCTCTCTAGCACACACCGTTCCTGAGATATTCCCAAAAACTGCAAATGTGGCACATCACATAAACTACATTAGCCAATAGAAGCCTGCAGGTCTTTCTCTTTATACCCCAACTGCCATACACATAGTCACGTGCCCTTATCAGCTAATAGAATCTCGCAGGTCCTTAGTCTCCACATATACACAGTTTTACACCAGGTTTCCATAACAACCCAGCCATTTTTCTTCACTGCTGCAGGTCAGCTTTAAAGGGGCAGGGCGCTGTGGATGACACTGTTAGGGGGTAAACACTGTGGAGGTCACTGCTAAAGGGGCAGGCACTGTGGAGGTCACTGTTAAAGGGCTGGGGACTGTGGAGGTCACTGTTAAAGCGCCAGGCACTGTAGAGGTCAATGTTAAAGGGGCGGGCACTGTGAAGGTTACTGTTAAAGGGTGTTCACTGTGGAGGTCACTGTTAAAGGGGCATTCACTGAGGAGGTCACTGTTAAGGGGGGGAGCACTGTGGAGGTAACTGTTAAAGGGGCAGACACTTTGGAGGTCACTGTTAAAGCTGTGGGCACTGTGGAGGCCACTGTTAAAGGGGCAGACATTGTGGAGGCCACTGTTAAAGGGGTGGTCAATGTTAAAGGGGAAAGCACTGTGGAGGTCACTGTTAAAGGGATGGGCACTGTGAAGATCACTGTTAAAGGGGCAGGGGCCACTATTGAAGGGGCAGCTGCTTTGGATGTCACTGTTAAAGGGGCAGGCACTGTAAAGGTCACTGTTAAAGGGGCAGTCACTGTGGAGGTCACTGTTAAAGGGGCGAGCACTTTAGAGGTCACTGTTAAAGGGGCGGGCACTGTGGAGATCACTGTTAAGGGGGAGGGCCCCTGAGGAGGTCACTGTCAAGGGAGTGGGGTGATGTGAAACTCACTGTTAAAGGGGCAGGCTGCTGTAAAGATCAAAGTTACGGGGATGGGCTGCTGAAGGGGTCAGTGTTATGGCGTGGTGGCACTGTGGAGTTCACTGTTATGGGGGATACTGTCGATATCTTTTAATGGCACACACAAACATTAAGTGAAATAGATTAAATATACCCATGCAATGCCGGGTCCCTCTGCTAGTATTGTATATTGCGGGCCCCATTGTGCCACTAAAACAATTCTGACTAATGAAAACGCAAATTCCACAACACCTTTAAAGTTGTGCTGCGCTGTATTGCAATTAAATGTTAGCAACAGATACTTTAAGTCCCTTAACTGAGGTGGAGCTTCTATGGATCAGACTTGTTTTACCAGCACCCCTCCGCCTACCCCATATGCTCCATCAGATTCACATATAGGAAATTTAAAGTCAAAGTGAAGCTTGAACTATTTGTCATGTTTCTGAAACCACTCACAACAATGTTTGTAGTATATGAGGCTGAATTATCCAGTGTTGCGATAAAATGTTCTTGCTCTGTAATTTTTAGGTAGGTATTGCCTAGAGCATTGCACATGCTTCTGGCTTTCACAGTATATAAAAGAAATATGATTTAATCGGAAAAGGGCAAATCTTTCTGTTACTCACTGGTCTAGCTTTGATGCCGATGTTAGGCACAGGACAAATTACATCATTTGTGAGACTGGCTTGGCATTTTTTCCCATGCACAAAGGCCCCATTTGTGGAGCTTTTATCATCAAGGGTAGTGTGAATATGAACTTTTATTCAGCTAGATTCAGCTTTTGCAAGGGCACAATGCTCTACTATGAAGAGCTCTCTGCATCCAGCTGCTTTATAGCCATCTTCTTGTTCTAAGTGACAAGTGTAGTGGTCTTCTGGTTGGATGCTACAACTGTCACTCACAGGTGAGGGACTATGAATCAGCTCAATACAGAAGTACACTTAACCTGCTTGGCACTTCAAGTGGCAGAGCTTGACAGAATAAATGTTTGTATTCGTGCTACTACTGATAAAAGCTCCAAAACAGGTATGTTTATCCTGCTCTCCCCACTACCTGGTTTTGGTGGCTCAGACACACCAATGTCTATCTCCTACATCCAGCAGGCCCAGCTGCCCGAGTAACATTGCTGTTCCCTCCATATAGACTGTGAAGCCTTCTTCTTGCTGGTAATGCTTTTCATTCCCCTTAGGCTACAGTCTATGTGCATGCTCTCTCAGGTTTTTAAAGAGCCAGTGCCCACCCTAATCTTCCCCAGCTAATGGCTGACTACACTGGGGTACTTAAGTCATCTTTCTCAGTTACGTTTGTCTATCTGCGTACAAAAGTTTGCCTATTTCCTGTATTTGAACCTGACCAGACCTCTGCCTGATCTCCGTTGTGAAATTGAGCTGCTCATTGTGATCTCAGACTGTTTATAAGATCACATGTCAACTAACCCTAAAATGTTTTTCAATTATATAAATGGAAAAAAATATAAATCTGAAGGAGTCGGCCCTCTACATAGCAATGAGGGGGGAGTTGCAGAAAGCGACGAGGATAAAGCTAAGCTATTAAATATTTTCTTCTCCACTGTTTTCACTGAGGAAAATAAACTGTCAGATGAAATGCAAAATGTAAAAGTACAGCAGCGACTTAAAAAGATTAAAATAGACAAATCGCCAGGACCAGATGGCATACACCCTAGTATCCTAAGGGAATTAAGTGATGTCCTAGCCAGACCCTTATTTTTGATATTCACGGACTCCATACTGACAGAGAATGTTCCACCAGACTGGCGTATAGCAAATGTGGTGCCAATATTCAAAAAGGGTCCAAAAACAGAGCCTGGAAATTATAGACCGGTAAGTTCAACATCTGTTGTGGGTAAACTGTTTGAAGGTTTTGTAAGAGATGCTATCTTGGAGTATCTCAATGAAAATAAGCAAATTACACCATATCAGCATGGCTTCATGAGGGATCGGTCATGTCAAACTAATTTAATCAGTTTCTATGAGGAGGTAAGTTCTAGACTTGACCGCGGTGAATCAGTGGATGTCATATATCTGGACTTCTCCAAAGCATTTGACACTGTACCACACAAAAGGTTAGTATATAAAATGAGAACACTTGGACTAGGAGAAAATATCTGTAAGTGGGTAAGTAACTGGCTCAGTAATAGAAAACAGAGAGTGGTTATTAACGGTACACACTCAAATTGGGTCACTGTCACTAGTAGGGTACCTCAGGGGTCAGTATTGGGCCCTATTCTCTTCAATATATTTATTAATGATCTTGTAGAATGCTTGCACAGTAAAATATCAATTTTTGCAGATGACAATAAACTGTGTAAAGTAATTAACACTGAAGAGGACAGTTTTCTGCTACAGAGGGATCTGGATAGATCGGGGGCTTGGGCAGAGAAATGGCAGATGAGGTTTAACACTGACAAATGTAAAGTTATGCACATGGGAAGGAATAATGCAAGTCATCCGTACATACTAAATGGTAAAACACTCAGTAACACTGACATGGAAAAGGATCTAGGAATTTTAATAAATAACAAACTAAGCTGTAAAAACCAGTGTCAGGCAGCTGCTGCTAAGGCCAATAAGATAATGGGTTGCATCAAAAGGGGCATAGATGCCCGTGATGAAAATATAGTCTTACCACTTTATAAATCACTAGTCAGACCACACATGGAGTACTGTGTACAGTTCTGGGCTCCTGTGAACAAGGCAGACATAGCAGAGCTAGAGAGGGTTCAGAGGAGGGCAACTAAAGTAATAACTGGAATGGGGCAACTACAGTATCCTGAAAGGGTATCAAAATTAGGGTTATTCACTTTAGAAAAAAGACGACTGAGGGGAGATCTAATAACTATGTATAAATATATCAGGGGTCAGCACAGAGATCTCTCCCATCATCTATTTATCCCCAGGACTGTGACTGTGACGAGGGGACATCCTCTGCGTCTAGAGGAAAGAAGGTTTGTACACAAACATAGAAAAGGGTTCTTCACGGTAAGAGCAGTGAGACTATGGAACTCTCTGCCTGAGGAGGTGGTGATGGTGAGTACAATAAAGGAATTCAAGAGGAGCCTGGATGTATTTCTGGAGCGTAATAATATTACAGGCTTTAGCTACTAGAGATAGGTCGTTGATCCAGGGAGTTGTTCTGACTGCCTGATTGGAGTCGGGAAGGAATTTTTTCCCCTTAAGTGGGGAAAATTGGCTCTACCTCACAGGGTTTTTTTGCCTTCCTCTGGATCAACTTGCAGGAAACAGGTCGAACTGGATGGACAAATGTCTTTTTTCGGCCTTATATACTATGTTACTATGTTACTATGTTACATGTATTCTCCCTGCCCTAACCTTGGCCTGTCCATGACTACAGTTTTCCCTGATCCCTAGATGCTCCACATTGGTGTATCTTGACACCTGTGGGTCAGCAGTCAGTCGAGTAGAGACAACTTCAAGAGGTAGCGGTCAAGTTGTTCCCCTGTAATGAAGCCCAGATATTTGTTAAACTGTGAAGACCTGAGGTATACCATATACTTAATGTATAAAGTTATTAATTCAAAGCAACATTTCAGTATGACTCTGCAGTAGAGATTGCCAAACTTTTTTAGATTCGGCTCAGTTCAGTTTCGCCAAATTGGACCTGAATTGATTCTAACCAGTGGCTCTAATTCCCCGAGAAATCAACAACACCCTCTAGTGTCTAGTAAAACATTTTATCTCTTTTCGTAATTTTTTTACAAATATTTGCTTCCCCCCCCCCCCCCAAGCTCTTGAATACAATGATAATAATAGCAAATCATGTCAGATTGACACTGACATAGCTATGGGTACATGCATGTTTAATGGCGTTAACAAATAACAAGTTTAAATACACACCACAGTGTTGCATGTGATATGCTTTTCATATTCCAAATTTTCCCTTTTTAGTGACAGATGGTGTTTAAACACACACATTGTATTGGCATAAAAAGAATAGCGGCTTTTTGGCGGACCAAGCGTCCACAAATTATGCCTTAATGGCAACCCTGTCCATATGATGCTACTTGTCAGAAGAAAGAGTGGCTTATTGGGACCCAGCCTCCAAATATTATGCCTTAGTAGGTGCAGAATCCACGCATAAGTGATAAATTCTCTCTGGTAATTGGGAGCAACAGCAGTACAGTGTGGATTTGAAAAAGGTTTTGTAATAGAGGCATGTAGCCAAATAGTAGTGATAGCAGGAGCAGCATAGCATGTAACCTAAAAGGCCTTGGATCGGCTATTTAAGGGTAGTAGTAGTTGTCGTAGTAGTTGTAGTAGTGGTAGATTATAGTGTTAATAGTTTTGGCAGTAGGGGGATTAGCAGCAAATGGAAGCAGCTGCAGTATTGGTGGCAGCAACCATGTAGTACATGTTGGGAGGCTGGCAGACAGCAGCAGTGGCTTGATGGAGGCAGCAGCATCATAGTAGCCAGGCAGGTAGACACCAACAGTGACAAGATAGGGTACTATTAGGAATGGCAGATCTATTTATTGGCCTCAGCGACAGGAGTGTGAAAATCTTCCCGAATCCAAGTTTGGTTCATTTTGACATAAGTGATGTTTTGGACACTGGCGGAAGACAACTTGGTTTGTTTGTGTGTCACCATACCCATGCTGTGCTGAAAACAATCTCTGAGATGATACTGAACACTGTGTCACAGACCAATGGGTGTGAGCCCACTGTGCCACTTCACCAATCTCCACTAAGGGCATTGTCTAAGTGAACCCCTCATTTTTCACAGTACCGCAGATGGTGGGGATAGACATTCCAAAAAGGAACACCAGGAGGATTGGCACACGAGGCAGCTGGTTCAGGTGAAACAGGGGGTACCAAGAAGTACAGACATAGTCAGCAGGCCAAGTCATAACCAGGAAGAGGCAGACGCGAAGTCAAGCAAGCAATGGGTCAGAGCAGGAGGCACAGATATAGGTGAGGCAATCTGGGTCAGCAACAGGAGAGTCGAGTCAAGCAGTCTGGGATTAAACAGGTAGCGGAATCCAGAAACACAAACACGGGTTGGGTAAATTAGAACACAAGCAGAGATAACAGCAATCTTTGCAGGACACAAGGACCTTGATGTCCAGGCACCTGGGAAGGGGGCTGGATCACTTATATTGGTGCAGGAGGGCTAGGATTGGTCAGAGAGGTCACATGTGCTAAATCGATAAATCACAGGAAATAACAAATGCCAGCCCTTAAAGGGGTTGTCCGAGTTATGAAAAAAAAAATATATATAGCACTGTAAATCTGATGGGCAGCAATATATAACTATGCTTTGCATGTTTTAGGCAAACAAAAACAAAAAATCCTAATTTCCCTGGTTCTCTTCTGGCCCTTTGTTTACCTGCAATAACAAAAATCTCTGCCCCTCCCCCTGCTCTGAAAATTCAGTGAATAAGTCTTCCCTGAGTGAAATGTCTGACTGCTGGGATACTCAGCAGCATGTTGTATGTGCAAGACTACAAGTGCCAGCTGTTCAATGACACACTGATACACACATGATCTTCCCCCTGCCTGTTCTTGTGCAATTGTCTACCAAACTCCAGTCTGTTTTCTCTGTGTCTGCAGGTTGAGGAGGGCAGATCCCACCATTTATGTCCACACTGCCTGCAGCTACTCAGTAAAATCTTCAGTCCTGAGTCTGTGATGCTGAAGGGGTAAAACATTTTTCCTGAAGAATCCAGGGAGAGAGAGACACAGCAGTAGAGCAGTTCAGGGGGGCATGGCCAGCACAGTGACGCCTCATGTACAGACACATATCTGCTCTCTCAGATATGCACAAAACATCATCAGAGCAGGGAGAGAAGCTGATATCACAGGTCATGTGACCCTCAGTGAAATCTGAGAAAGGGGCCCCTACAGATGCATCATGTGCATGGCATAGCCTTTACATTTGATTAGTTAGAAACATACAGAGAACAAAAAAATTACTCAGACAACCCCTTTAACCACTTAAGCCCCCCTAGCTTAAACACCCTTAATGACCAGGCCACTTTTTACAATTCCGCACTACACTACTTTCACCGTTTATTGCTCCGTCATGCAACTTACCACCCAAATGAATTTTACCTCCTTTTCTTCTCACTAATAGAGCTTTCATTTGGTGGTATTTCATTGTTGCTGACATTTTTACTTTTTTTGCAATTAATACAAATTTAACGAAATTTTTGCAAAAAAATGACATTTTTCACTTTCTGTTGTAAAATTTTTAAAAAAACTACATTTCTATATAAATTTTTCTCTAAATTTATTGTTCTACATGTCTTTGATAAAAAAGTCCAATAAGTGTATATTTATTGGTTTGGGTAAAAGTTATAGCGTTTACAAACTATGGTGCAAAAGTGAATTTCTGCATTTTGAAGCAGCTCTGACTTTCTGAGCGCCTGTCCTGTTTCTTCAGGTGCTAGAATGTCAGGATAGTATAAATACCCCCCAAATCACACCATTTTAGAAAGAAGACACCCCAAAGTATTCGCAGAGGGGCACGGTGAGTTCATGTATAATTTCATTTTTTTTCACAAGTTAGCGGAAAATGACACTTTCTGAGAAAAAAAAAAAAAGTTTCAATTTCTGCTAACTTCTGGCAAAAAAAAAAGAAATCTCAGACGGACTCACTATGCCCCTCAGTGAATACCTTGGGGTGTCTACTTTCCAAAATGCGGTCATTTGTGGGGTGTTTGTACTGTTCTGGCATTTTGGGCGGGGCTAAATTGTGAGCCGCCATGTAAAACCTAAAGGTACTCGTTGGAATTTGGGCCCTTTGCGCATCCAGGCTGCAAAAAGTGTCACTTATGTAGTATCGCCGTACTCAGGAGAAGTAGGGCAATGTGTTTAGGGTGTATTTTACATATACCCATGTTGGGTGAGAGAAATATCTCTGTAAACTGACAACTTTGTATAAAAATTTTTAAAAGTTGTCGTTTACAGAGATATTTTTCACACACAGTATGGGTATATATAAAAATACACCCCAAAACACATTGCCCTACTTCTCCTGAGTACGGCGATACCACATGTGTGCCACTTTTTTGCAGGCTGGGTGCGCAAAGGGGCCCTAAAACCAATGAGTACCTTTAGGATTTCACAGGGCATTTTTACGCATTTGGATTCCAGACTTCTTCTCACCCTTTAGGGGCCCCTAAAATGCCAGGGCAGTATAAATACCCCACATGTGACCCCATTTTGGAAAGAAGACACCCCAAGGTATTCGCTGAGGGGTATGGTGAGTTCATGCAAAATTTTATTTTTTGTCACAAGTTAGTGGAATATGAGACTTTGTAAAAAAAAAAAAATCAATTTCTGCTAACTTTCTGCCAAAATTTATTTTTTTCTGTGAACTCGCCATGCCCCTCACGTAATACTTTGGGGTGTCTTCTTTCCAAAATGGGGTCACAACTTTTGACAACTTTGAATAAAAAAAATTTAAAAAGTTGTTGTTTACAGCGATATTTCTCACACGCAGCATGGGTATATGTAAAAATACACCCCAAAACACATTGCCCTACTTCTCCTGAGTACGGCGATACCACATGAGTGACACTTTTTTGCAGCCAAGATGCGCAAAGGGGCCCTAAAACCAATGAGTACCTTTAGGATTTCACAGGACATTTTTACGCATTTGGATTCTCACACTTTAGGACCCCTAAAATGCCAGGGCAGTATAAATACCCACATGTGACCCCATTTTAGAAAGAAGACACCCCAAGGTATTCTGTGAGGGGCATGGCGAGTTCATAGAAAAAAAATTTTTGGCACAAGTTAGCGGAAATTGATTTTTTTGTTTTTTCACAAAGTCTCATATTCCACTAACTTGTGACAAAAATAAAATTGTTACATGAACTCACCATACCCTCACGGAATACCTTGGGGTGTCTTCTTCTAAAATGGGGTCACATGTGAGGTGTTTGTACTGCCCTGGCATTTTAGGTCCCTAAAGCGTGAGAGAAAAAATGCGCAAATGCCCTCTTCCTAAAGGCACCGTTATTTAACTCTTTATTATTTTGCTGCAAAGCAACAACATACCCCACATGTGACCCCATTTTGGAAAGAAGACACCCCAAGGTATTCTCTGAGGGTATGGTGAGTTCATGCAAAATTTTATTTTTGTCACAAGTTAGTGGAATATGAGACTTTGTAAAAAAAAATCAATTTCTGCTAACTTTCTGCCAAAATTTATTTTTTTCTGTGAACTCGCCATGCCCCTCACGTAATACTTTGGGGTGTCTTCTTCCAAAATGGGGTCACAACTTTTGACAACTTTGAATAAAAAAATTTAAAAAGTTGTTGTTTACAGCGATATTTCTCACACGCAGCATGGGTATATGTAAAAATACACCCTAAAACACATTGCCCTACTTCTCCTGAGTACGGCGATACCACATGAGTGACACTTTTTGCAGCCAAGATGCGCAAAGGGGCCCTAAAACCAATGAGTACCTTTAGGATTTCACAGGACATTTTTACGCATTTGGATTCTCACACTTTAGGACTCCTAAAATGCCAGGGCAGTATAAATACCCACATGTGACCCCATTTTAGAAAGAAGACACCCCAAGGTATTCTGTGAGGGGCATGGCGAGTTCATAGAAAAAAAAATTTGGCACAAGTTAGCGGAAATTGTTTTTTTTTTTTTACAGTCTCATATTCCACTAACTTGTGACAAAAATAAAATTTTACATGAACTCACCATACCCTCACGGAATACCTTGGGGTGTCTTCTCTCTAAAATGGGGTAACATGTGAGGTGTTTGTACTGCCCTGGCATTTTAGGGGTCTCCGCAATCATTACACGTATGGCCAGCATTAGGAGTTTCTGCGATTCTCCGTATATTGAGCATACGGGTAATGAGATTTTTTCCCGCTCAGCCTCTGCGCTGAAAAGAAAAAATGAACGGCACAGATTTCTTCATTCGCATCAATCAATGTGGATGAATAAATCTCTGCCAAAAATGTGCAAAAAAAGTAGTAAGGCCCCATTCACACGTCCGTTAGAATGTCCGCATCTATTCCGCAATTCTGCGGAATAGATGCGGACCCATTCAGTGTGAATGGGCTGGCGGTGATGCGGAGAGCACACTATGCGCCGCCGCATCAGCATTTGCGGAGCTGCGGCCGCAAACTTCCGGGTTTCGGCCCCCAAGCATCCGGCCGCAGCTCCGCAAAAGATAGAGCATGTCCTATTCTTGTCCGCAATTGCGGACAAGAAAAGGCATTTTCTATATAGTTCTGGCAATGTGCGGATCCGCAAAATGCGGAAAGCACATTGCTGGTGTCCGTGTTTTATGGATCCGTGGATCCATGGATCCGCAAAACACATACGGACATCTGAATGAACCTTACAGTGGGGTAATTAGTGTCAGGGGGTGACATGGGGTGATCGGGGTTAATCAGGGGTTAATCAGGGGTTAATCAGGGGTTAATCAGTGGGGGGTGGGGGTGGGGTGGATGGGTGGGGGTCTGTGTGGTGTTTTGGTGCACTTATAAAGTTTCTTTGGTGGTCCCAAGCAAATGGGACCACCAAAGGAACGATCAGCAAGCATATCAGACGCTGTTAACAAAACAGCGTCAGATATGCCATTTTTTTAACTTCTACAGCCTGCCAGTGCACGATCAGCGCTGGCAGGCTGTAGCTTACCTTGTCCCCGACGTGATCCTGTGAACGCGCGCGCACGCGCGTTCACAGGAAATCTCGCCTCTCGCGAGATGACGCGCGGGCGCGTCAAGGAGGAACAGACCGACCGCCCGCAGGACGCAATCCTGCGTGAGGCGGTCGGCAAGAGGTTAAGGATGTGCTACAGAGAACTAACTGAAAGCATGCTGTGCCCAGGGCTGGAAGGAAACCATGGAGTGGATTCATTGCTGAACATGGAACCCAGGATAACGACAGTAAGCAGGGGACATTGGCGGACAGCAAGCACTATTATAGCAAAAAGAAGACAGAGAACATACTTGGCCAGTTCAGGTCACTGTTCCAGTCTGCCTGCCCAGAAGCCCAGGAAACACAATATGTGCCAAACACAAGCCAGAGTCTAAGTAGGACTGAACTTTGATGTTGTGGCGGAAAGTCTTAGTTTGTTGATTTGCCTCAATCTGGTGTGGCACATGAAAAAAATATTCTCTGCCGTTGAGAAGACTGAACTTGCTGTTGCTGCTAATGCTGCTGTTTCTGCAGCTTGTTCCGGGAGTCGGGTAACTCTTCAAAGGATGGAGAGCGGCTTCCCTTTCAGTCAGATGCAGCAAGCTGCATACACAGTGTTTCCTGGTAGTAACATAATATCCCCCCTTTCATAGAAAGGAAAAAATTCACTAATTTTTCTTTGATGCCAAGTGTCTAAAAGCATGGCTATCCAGTAATCATCAGACTGCTGATGTGAAAGATATGCCTGTCAGTATGTATCCAAACAAGCATACAGGTCTCCATTCTGGCCTGCGTGCCCAAGAAGCCAGTTCTTGCCAGATCCACACCCCACTGAGACTATTGGGTGTTGTGACCGGTGTCATCATCATCCTCTTGCTTCTCCAACTGCTCCTCCTCAAGTGGGAGATCCTCATCCTCCATGGGAGTTTCTCCTTGTGGGTTCCTAAACAGCTACGGGGTGAAAAGCAAGATGTGTTATCTGTTCTTCTTCTGCCGTTGTATCTTGCTACATGAATGTCAGCTTCTGTTCTAACATAAATATGAGGGACATAAGATTGCTTATGCCACAGTTGGCCCTAATGACAAATTTTGTGGTTTCTATAAAAGGTTTTAGCAGCCCATAGGCATCTCACATAAGCTGCCACTGACTGACCCTTAAACAACACATTGTTCCTGTAAGGCAGTCTGGTGCACGACAAAATTACTCACGGTTTTCTGCTGCTCATACAGACACTTTAGTTGTGCAATCTTGAACTTCAGCAAGCTGGGACGTTGCAAATTAAGCAGTGTTACTGCAGAACGGTTTGTCGCTACAAGTCCAGGAGAGCGTTACTTGCCACATAAGAATGGCTTGAATGCAAGGAAAGTCTACTAGACATTGCCAGCACCTTGCACAAGCCAGGACAATTTCTTAAAACGTGTGGCAAAACTAGATTAATGATATGTGCCAGGCAGGGAGCATGTGTTATTTCCCCCAAGTTCAGCGTGGCCACTATGTTACAGCCATTGTTGCTGACCGCTTTGCCCACTTGGAGTTGGAAAAATGACAGCTGGCAGGATGTTTGCTGCTTGGTATACTTTAGCAACTGCTTGCTTGTGTGGCTACTCTTGCCCAGGCCGATCAGCTCCAAAGCCATGTGGCAATGCTTGACTTGACACATGTGACAGGAAGGAGGGGGAGTGGTAGTGAAGATGTGTCTTGCTGCTGTAGGGGACAGGCAACTGTCAATGTAAGAGTTGATGAATTAATCATAGGGTGATCAAAAGGGCATGGTTTTGTTGCTGGAGTGCTGCCATGCTGCTGCTGCAAAAATACATGTACTGTCTATCCATAACAGCTACTCCAGGTGTCCATAGTGGCGTGCACTTTGCCGCACAGCGACAACCGCAAGGAGTGGCCCATGTTGGCCGCCATGTGAGAGTACAATGCATGGGATGTTTTTTTTTTTTTTTAGAAATAATGCTAGATATTTCCTAGCGAGGCTGAGCCATGCCATCAGCTCCCTAAAGGCAGCAGACTTTACTAAATGGTAGGGCATTGACTGCACTGTCAGCAACTTGGCCAGGTGGAAATTAAGCTTGCGCACCACTGCAGCATTGGATTGTTTTCTGACCATGCATTATCAATGGCTGTGAGAGAGCATGACATTGAAATGCTTCTCTGAGGCTACAAGGAGGATGAGAAAAAGGAATGATGTGACCCCTGGCTCGAAGTCACGTCACCCTGTTGTGCTGAAAGGAGTGGCACACTACCACTACTACTACTTCTGTCCAGATTGCTGCTGCTATTTCCCGCATCCTGGCTCTGGGAGGACTAGCCCTGGCCCTGGATCTTTCATTTGGAACCCTTTCGTATTCCTGACATTTTTTGGCCTAATGTGCACAGTGATGCAAAGTATGGAACAGTTAGCAAGTGTGTTTTCTGGAACTTAAAGACAGAGAGGCACAATTAAATGTCCTTCCCTTTCTTCAAACACGCTGAAGACAATGCTATTGACAATTCATTTATTAATTTTGGAAATATTTTAGTGTTAATGTCACTAACAAATTTGGGCCTAATGCTTTATGTGCGTTCAAATACACAGATTCAGAAAAAAGCTTTCTTTAGAGTAAAAAATAAATTGTCAAACTATTATGAGATCCCCCAAACACACCAACACCTGGACTGTCTGGAGTTGCCCTGTCACAGGTTTGGGCCTACTCTTTTAGGTGTTTTCACTCACAGATTTAAAACAGTACTCTCTGGATTATAAAGGATGCATTGCACACTTGTATTGGGGTGTGTCATCCACAGATCCCCCCTTCAGTGTCATCCACAGATCTGCTCCCCGCCGCCTGCTAGCTAATTTATTCACTGCACTTGGCTCAGTAATTGAAGAGAAGCGCCGTAATTTCACAAAGGCGCACTGGCAGAGGCCAGGAAGATGGCGCATGCGCACTTTGATGTCTCTGCTAGTGCGCCTGTGTGAGATTACGGCACTTCTCTTCAATTACTGAGGAAAGTGCAGTGAAAAAATTAGCTAGGAGGCGGCGTTGGGTGGGGAGGAGCGGCGCCAGCGCCACCAGCAAGCGTGCTCTCCTCAGCCGGCGGCCCGGGCCCCCAGTGGCGTAGGGCCCCATAGCCATTGCTATGGCTGCTATAGTGATCTCTACGCCACTGACACCAATAATATTGCAATGCATGTATAAGTCTATTTATGCCTTGTGATGGTCCCATGACACTGGACGATGATCTAGCAGATTGTCGGGAAGGAATCATTCCTTCCCTACAATCTGCTGATGGTTAGCTGAGGAGATTTACATGCACCAATGAACTCCAGCTTCTCCGGATTATAGGAAAGAGAGATTGCTAATGCCATCGCTCTTCCCCATACTGTCTTGTTGTTTCCTGGCAGCAGATCATGGTTACATAGCTTGATCTGCCACTGGGAAAAGATGATCTTTTGTGCTGCATAAAAGATACAATTACATGATAAATGAGCATTTTGCTCGTTCATCGGGTAATCAGCGGGAGAATTTACACTGCAAGATCATCCGTAGCCAACATTACTAGTAACGCTGGTTAGCGATGATCGATGATTTTCGGCCTATGTAAAGGGCCTATAAGTAATTAAATGTTATCCCCCTAAACTCTAAAACAATAATTTCTCTTCAACTAAAAGCATAGTGTTATTTATTATAATAAGTATCTGGTATTTCAATGGCATAACTGTGAACATAAATGAATGAAGCAGTATGCCTATTTAATACATTGTAACAATGACCTAATTATAGTCTCAGTTTTACAAAACAAAATGTTCTGATGTCTGGACCGTAGCACAATGAAATTTTGAAATCGACATACAGCTATAGAATGGCACCATTATTCGAATAAAAGAGGTAATGCATTTGCTATAATTAGGTTACAATAGTAGTCAGTTTTCATTGGGCAGATATTGATGAATATAAGTGAAGGTATTTGAATAAAATAGTTTTATACATTCTTGGAGGGAGACCTCCATACCTAAATTGAAAAGATGGCGCTCTTATTGCAGCTAATATGAAAAGATCATAACTGTCCTTACTGAATACTGTATGTTTCTACAATGTATCAAAAAGAGTGATTGATATTCCACTCACAGTTAAGGCTGTGCAGTGTGTGCACAATCCCGCTGTAGGCTTGGTATTCAAATAATTCTGGTCCTAACAATACTCAGCCCATTCACCAGAGTCACATTAAGTTATATTCCTACAATATAATGTATAAAAAGAGGCACGAGAAAGCTGGACACTGTCAGCACCGAAGAAAACACACAGGGAGGTATGTGAAGAGTATAGGGCACATTTATTAAAACTGGTGTTTTAGACGCCTGTCGTAATAAAGCCCTATAGCTAACAGAGGACCTGCTAAAGTTATGAAGAGGTGCAGGCTCCTCCCTTCCCCACCCACACCATGCCTACAAATTTAGACCTGAATAAGCACGGAGAAGTCGCAGATAGCAGCACAACTAACCATTGTGCCGCTAACTGTGCCTGAAGTACACCTAGGCGTATTTTAGTATAACAAATGATCCCTTAAGTTTTTACAGTATTATGTAGGTGGTGAGCATTGCCTGATTTACTCCAGACATGATGCTTAGAATTGAGGCCAAGAAGTTCAATCTTGGTTTCATAGAATCTTATCACAGTCTGAGAGTCCTATATGTGCTTTCTTGAAAACTTAAGGCAGGCTTTAATGTTTGTTTGTTTGTTTGTTTGTTTGTTTTTCTACTGAGGAGATGCTTCTTTCTGACCACTCTGCCATAAAGCTCAGATTGATAGAGTTCTGCAGTGATGGTTGACCTTCTGAAAGTTTTTTCTTTATCTGTACATACGATCTTTGGAGCTCAGCCAGGCCATTCCCTCTCATTTACTTAATTTGGTGGGTAGGCCGGCTCTAGGAAGAGTCTGGTTGTTCTAAACTCTGTCCATTTAAGGATATTGGAGGCCACTGTGCTCTAAGGAACTTTCAGCGAAGCAGATTTTTTTGTACCCTACTCCAGATCTGTGCCTCCACACAATCCTGTCTCTGAGCTCTTCTTTCATCTTTCTGGCTTGGTTTTTTCTCTGGTATGAGCCCTTATATGATATGAAACGTGGATGTGTCTTTTGAAATCATGTCCAATCATCTGAATTTACTAGAAGAAGACTCCAATCAAGGTGTAAAAACTTTTAAAAGATGATTAAGAAAAATGGGAGACACTAGGGTTAAATTTCTAGTGGCACAGGGCTAAATTTCTAGTGGCATAGCAAAGTGTCTGAATACATACACTGTGTATCTACTCAAAATTTTAGTTTCCTTTTTAATAAATTGCAAACATTTCTAAAATTCTGTTTTCCTTTCATTATTATGGGGTTTTGAGTGCAGATTGATTTGGCAAAACCTGAATTTATTTAGATTTTAGCACAAGGATGCAACATGAAATGTGTAAAAGTGAAAGGGTCTGAAGACTTTCCAAATGCATTGTATTTGAGGAAAAATATAGGCTTAAACAATGTGGGGCACATTTATTAAGACTGGCATTTTAGATGCAGATTTCAATAACCCCTATACCTGGCGGTGGTTCCGCCGAAGTTATGAAGAGGTGCAGGCCTCTCATAACTTCAGCGCATCCAGCGCCAGTTCTAAATGTAAGACAGCTTCCTAGTTGTCTTACATTTAGACCTTTTTTTACACCTGAAACACTTATTTAGGTGTTGCGCCGCAATCTGTGCCAGAAATATGCCAAATTTTGCCGTATTTGCGAATGATAAATGACCCCCTGTTTGTTTGGGTGGGAAAGATAACAATAGCAAGAAGAACAAAAGACACTGATAAAAAAATGGAGAAGGTCAAAAGGTAGCTGATGCCCAAAAGGGAATAAGGTGAAAAAGCTTAGACCAACAAGATAAAGGTCAAAAGGAATATTGTACCCAAAAGGAAAGTAGGTCTCAAAACTGATACCAACAAGATGTTCAAAAGAAAGCTAGTACCAAAAGACGGCCAGGATAATAAGCTAATATCATCAAAGGGTTGAAAGAACATTGATTCCACGAATTATTAAAGTAAACAATGACATTAATACAGAAATAAAAGATGTATAAATATGCAAAATATGTTTAAATTAAAATAATAGGTCTATTAATAAATAAAAATATGAATCATCAATGAACATCAATGGATTAGATACTAATCAGCATGAAAAAGCTGCTGCTGATCCATCACAGTTAGTGGATATGTATAGGTAGTTATTATAAAACTGATTATAAACAATTAGTACAACATGAAATATAATCTATACTAATAAAATCCCTGTGACGTCCGTGCGTGTGTGCCGAATACTCTGGTATATACAGACTGCTCAGTATATTCTAACTTGAAGCGTCCCCATCACTATGGGGACGCCTCTGTGTTAGAATATACTGTCGGATCTGAGTTAGATCGTGACCTAACTCACGCACCTGAGGGGTTAATTGTGGGGATCACAGCCCCCTGTAAGAGATCAGATGGTGCCAGGCAGCAGTGGGCCGGACCCCCCTCCCTCCCCAGTATTAAAATCATTGGCCAGTGCGGCCTCCTCGTACCCCCCCCCCCCTCCCTCTGACAGCGGTCGACAGCAGGAGGAAACGTGGGCCCGGAACTGTCTCCCTCTCGTCCCCTCTCTGCTCCCTCCCTTCTCTGGCCCAGCAACAAGGTAAGCCAAAGGGTGGGAGGGATCAAAGTATTTGTATTTCCTCATGTGCTGCCTGCGTGCCTGCCTGCTCCATACCCCCTCTGCTCTCTATGCAGCAGTGCTTTCATTCCCCTCCCCCCTCCGTGCAGCGGCCCTTTCATTCCTCCCCTCCATGTGCAGCAGCCCTTTCATTCACCCCCCTCTGTGCAACAGCCCTTTCATTCACCCCCCCCATGTGCAGCAGCCCTTTCACCCCCCCCCCATGTGCAGCAGCCCGTTCATTCCCCCCTCCCCCCATGTGCAGCAGTCCTTTCATTCACCCGGCCCTGTGTGCAGCCCCTTCATTCACCCGGCCCTGTGTGCAGCCCCCTTCATTCACCCCCCCTGTGTGCAGCCCCTTCATTCACCCGCCCCCGTGTGCAGCCCCTTCATTCACCCAATGTGCGCAGCCCCTTCATTCACCCCCGTGTGCAGCCCCTTCATTCACCCCCCCTGTGTGCAGCCCCTTCATTCACCCCCCCTGTGTGCAGCCCCTTCATTCACCCCTCTGTGTGCAGCCCCTTCATTCACCCCCCCCTGTGTGCAGCCTCTTCATTCACCCCTCTGTGTGCAGCCCTTTCATTTACCCTTCCTGTGTGCAGCCCCTTCATTCAGCCGCTGCTTGCAGACCCTTCATTGGGGAGGGGGCGACGGGGAGGGACCCCCATGGATCAGTATTGCACCGGGCCCCGCTCAGAGTTGAAATACTATGAATAACTGTTCTTATTATAACGATCTTCACCTCTTCACTTACTACATAGTGAGGCAGAAGGCCGGGCGGGCACTGGCAGCGTAACTGATTACGTCATGCGCCTGCACCGCCTGCTTCATTAATAAAGTGGGCGGAGCAGGGGCGTCACTTAGTGAGTTACTCTGCCAGTGACAACCCGCCCGCCCAGCCTCCTGCCTCACTATGTAGTAAGTGAAGAGGTGACGATTGTTATTATTAGTACAGTTATTCATAGTATTTCTATTCTGAGCGGGGCCTGATACCATTACATTCACAATAAACAGCAA
Organism: Bufotes viridis; assembly: GCA_033119425.1. Classification (NCBI taxonomy): domain Eukaryota; kingdom Metazoa; phylum Chordata; class Amphibia; order Anura; family Bufonidae; genus Bufotes; species Bufotes viridis. The sequence goes on along the minus strand of CM065593.1, from coordinate 129,497,246 downwards.
CACTGTTATGGGGGAATCTGTGGATGAAACATAGCATACAATGCTATGTGTTATCTACAGATACTCCCATAACAGTGTGAGCCACAGATCCCCCCATTATAGACCCCCCCCATAACAGTGTCAGCCACAGACCCCCCCCCCATAACAGTGTCAGCCACAGATCCCCTCCATAACAGTGTCAGCCACAGATCCCCCATAACAGTGTCAGCCACAGATCCCCCATAACAGTGTCAGCCACAGATCCCCTCCATAACAGTGTGTCCTCCACAGATCCCCCATAACAGTGTGTCCTCCGCAGATCCCCCATAACAGTGTCATCCGCAGATCCCCCATAACAGTGTGAGCCACAGATCCCCTCCATAACAGTGTGTCCTCCACAGATCCCCTCCATAACAGTGTGTCCTCCAGAGATCCCCCATAACAGTGTGTCCTCCACAGATCCCCCATAACAGTGTGTCCTCCACAGATCCCCCATAACAGTGTGTCCTCCACAGATCCCCTCCATAACAGTGTCAGCCACAGATCCCCCATAACAGTGTGTCCTCCACAGATCCCCCATAACAGTGTCATCCGCAGATCCCCCATAACAGTGTGTCATCCGCAGATCCCCCATAACAGTGTCATCCGCAGATCCCCCATAACAGTGTCAGCCGCAAACCCCCCATACCAGTGTCAGCCACAGACCCCCATAACAGTGTGTCCTCTACAGATCCCCCCCATAACAGTGCCAGCCACAGATCCTCCATAACAGTGTCAGAACTAATGTTCTAGCACCCGTTATTGTAACGGGCCTAATGTCTAGTTAGTAAAATAAATGTACAATTATTTGAAACTTGAAGCGATAAACATAAATATGCAGGACAAACTGCCGATCAAACAAAACAATAAGTTCATAAAGTTCATAAAGTCCCCCAAGCTGTAACACGTCCCAAAGGATTCACTCTGCCTCTGCTTCAATAATATTTTTGGCATATCAGGGCAATCTGTTCAATTTGGGTTATTGCGATTTTGCTTAAACCTTTCTATTTCAGTAGCAATCAGTATTGCTCTTGTTGCCTAATATATATGCCAGAAAAGGACCGGCATAAACAATAAACATAAGGCCCTGTGTACCAGGCTTTGCTCTTGCTGCTATGTATCAGCATACCAGTTTTTCAACTGTATCCAGATGGGCTTTCCTATACAGAGGGCCATAAAAAAATATATATATATAATAATAATAATAATAATAATAATAATAATAATAATAATAATAATATGTATCATTTAGCATATGCTTTCTTACAATGGGGTCCTATTAGTGATGGATGCTGTCATATGACATTCATCACAGGCATGGGCTCGACTAAGTATTCACAGGCCCCAATGCAAAAGTTCATCTTGGGCTTCTTGTAGTACATATTTTTTGCAGCATTGTTGGGTCTTTTTAGTGACCCATCAATGCAGCACTAGCAGTCAGAGATTGCAGTTTAGTTACATCTTCTCTGGAGTCTTCCACTTCCCTAATAGTGGCCACAGCATCTAAGGTGTTTGACAGAGGAAGGGGCCTAACCTACAAAGAAAATATGTGTATAACCCAAACAAATTTAACGCGATACTGCGATCGTAGTACAATTAATTTTTGTTAAATTGCATTAAAAAACATTTATAAAATACATGTATATGTTTATGTATTCAAAACAATACATCCATTGTGGTACACAAACAGGGGGTGCACTTGGGAAACAAAGAACAGGAGGGCACAAGACGCTACACAAAAGTTAAAAGGAGCAGTAGAGTGGTGCGCATGCCTAAAACAGGCAGCACCGCCAGTGGCGGGCAGGTGGTGTCCGATCAGACAGGAGCACACACACAATCACTACCGTGAGTAAACCGTATCTGCTGTTGGAACATGTGCACATATGTAGACGTTGGACCGGCCGTAATAAAGTCAAATGTCACAAAGTAAGAAAGAATGATGGTCGGTACACGTCTCAAGACCTAGGTGGATCAAAAAAGTATATAGCCAGCAATTGCTGGACCCAACGAAACAATAGCTCTCCCAAACATATAGGCCCTCCTACCCCAGCGTCACCTTACCTACCCAACGCGTTTCGCCATGATTGGCTTCGTCAGGGGATGGCAAGGGGCCTTTCACAACAATTTTTGTGCAGTTGTATGAATGCACTCATACTCTCTAGTGTCAGTGCATGCACACTCAACTTTATTCTAATTGGGCTATAGGCCCTGATATGGGACTCTTATCAGTTAGTGTATATACATAAATAGTGGTAAGGGTGGCACATAGCAGAGACATTTACTATGAGAACAGTATAACCCTTATAGGCGCCTGTCTGCATGTTTCTCCACAGTTTCCCTTCCTTCACAATATATTAACCGACTGTTATATTTGGCATTAAAAAGTTAATGATACCTTTATGACAGCCGGGGATGTCCAGTGTCATAAATCTTCATCCCTGTCCCCTCCACTTTAGTGTCTCATACAATACTTTGGAAGAAATCAAAAAATGACCTGCTATTGAAATCGCTGTTTATGTTTAACATATTTTTAAAGAATTTTTGATTATGTTATTTTCAATTGTTCATATGTTCCATATATTTAAACAAAAAAATATACAATTTTGCAGTTTTTGCACTGACCACTATGTCTAATAATTGGCGTCATTTCTTGGTCCGTGCAGATTAATTTCCTGCAGTTACCTGCTCATATGTCATTCTAATCCTCCTTCCTATAATGATATCACCTCAGTGTATAGAAAGGACAGGATCCACCAATCGCAATAGGTGATTGTAAGAGCTTATCTATTCCTTCCTTATACAATGACCTCTGCACAGGATACAGAACATGCCTATAAAAGTCTCCCATTGAAGGCAATAGGGTCTCCTCCTGACCATTGTGTCTATGGCCCATGTGGCTGCTGTAAAGCAATTTTCTTAAAAATGGGAGCCCTCATAGTCATGTTCTGGAAATAGAACAAAATCAGAAATTAAAATAGATTAGAAAAAAAAAGGATATGTTTTATTATCAGATTTTAACTGGCAGATACAATTTTTGGTGACACATTTCTTTTAATCAGACTCTGTGAGCCAGTGTAGTGCATTATTTCTTCATGAAAGACGACAAAAGCCATTTAAAAGCCTTTGAATGAGTGTATTTAATTTTCCCATTTTTATGTAAAAAGTGAATAAAGAGGCCAAAGAAAGCATGTATTACACTGCTTGATTTTTCATCAGGTAATCTCTAACAATCATTAGCGATCATCTGCTAGCAAGCAGGTTGTTGCCAGGAGGGAATGCTTCCCTCCCGACAATCGTCTGCCACATCGGGCTGTGTAATACAGTCTTAAGAATGGACACATCTGTAAGAACCCCTAACTTTGGCAGCTTTTAATGTTTAACCATGAAACTGTCACTAAATCCTTCAAACCCCTTTTGTTCTCCATTTGTTATTCTGAAATAGCATTGTTACGTTTGCAGTGAAGTTTTAGGCTATATTCAGAAACAGGAGACATTTTTTCAGATTTTATAAGAATTCTATAGGTAACATGCATCACATAGGACATACTGTGAATTTGAAAGGCAGCAATATGCACTTTAATCTGTGTTATTTTTTCATATACTGTATATGAGTGTGGTTTTGGTTGTGAAATTAGGGCTGGAATCTGCACTGAAAATCTGCATGAAATCATCATAATCTTGGACACAAATCTGTGAAGCAGGATTTGTTAAAATGACCATGACTCGGGCATTCATGCCAGGGTCTGAAATATATGATTTATAGAGAATGCTAGCATTGTTCCAGGGGAGTGCTCTGAAATACTGTGGCATAGCTTTACTTCATTGGACTGCCATTAGTCAAAATGACTTGCTCCTATAATTTACCATAATTTTTGTCTTAAAGGACTCACCTAGGTTTTAGAGGAGCAAAAATAAGAAAAAATATATTTCATCAGACCCCAGCTCAGACTCCCAATGTTAATCAGATCTTCCCAATGTGAAGAAGACCCCCATTCAGATCCAGTGCTCTTCCTGCCGCGCTGTGGTCTGACCAAAAATTACACATCGTGAGGTCAAAGAGCACGCTAATGTCCTCCTGCTGTGCAGAGGTCATAGCACAGTTTGTGACAGCTGCAGGAGAAGACCAGGAAGAGCCAAGTACAGAGCCAGCTCAAGGCGCGCTGCATTCACCACTCGCTGTTCTTCCTGTACTGTTCCATAATTGAAGTGCTTATTAGTATTTGCCCCATAAGATGCACCATTTTGGGAGGAAAAACTGTGAATCTTATAGGGCGGAAAATACAGTAGATACTATACAACAGTTAACATGTGGTACTGACTTTGTATACAACTTTATAACTACATTAGAAGATAAGATTTCATCTGTAAGGAAGCACTTTTCTATCTATATAGCTATATCTAAGTTTACCATTCAAGGCATTATGTGTAAGAAGGTCCTTTAAATGAAAAGTGTTATCAGGTTGAAGAAGAAAATACTTTCGAAAAGCGCTAAGGTCAAAGAGAGTGAACATCCTATGTGATGCTTTAGCAGCATTGTTAAGGCTATAAAGGTGGTATAATGTTAAATGTTTTCACTAACCATATTATTTATGAGGATTTAAACTGACAGATTTACATATATCTTGGAATGAGATCTATATTTGCAAAGAGAATAGAGCAATAAGATGATAAGGGTAGTGCAACAGGGAAATCGAAATTTTAAATCCTTATCCAAAGCCTATAAAGATGTGCAGCTGTTTAAACAGATAATGTCTTCTGTAAATGTTTGCTGCAGTATCAAATATATTGGAGATTAATAACTTAAAGTCAGTTTATCTGAATTATTATGTTTATCATTTACAGTTTACTTGCTATCATACTAGGCATGACATTGAAGTATGTACCTAGTATACATTTGGTAAACTGAAGTTATAGTTATACTTTATGAAACAAGGATGGAATGATAGATACATAGATAGATAGATAGATAGATAGATAGATAGATAGATAGATAGATAGAAAGAAAATACAGAATTAGGTACTTAAGTAGGAATTCCTAAAGGTCCTTTTACATACGTCAATTCAGCAGGCAATTATTGGGAACAAATAATTTATTCCAAATAATTGCCTGCTTATCAGAGGATATGAACATGGAACATTATGTCCTCTGTATGGGAATGAGCATTGGTTCTCATAGATAATCAACAGATGCCTGTTTAATAACCACGATCTGCTATCTTTAAATGATTTTGGTGTCTGAATCAATAATTCTTTCACTGTTGGCTAATCGGTGGCACCTTTACACAGGGCAGCAATAAGCGTTCATGGTATTGAGCCTTCCTGAAAATTGATCGTCAATCAATAAAGGAAGGTTTTACAACAACGTAAGAATCAATATACATAAAATAATTAGTAACAAATTAATGAATATACTTCCGTTTCTATCTTGCGCTGGTTCTTGCAATGGATTTTACAAGCACTGACTGAGCAGGCAATTATTGGGAAATAACTGTTTCTTCCAGATAATTGCCTTTTTGCCAGCGGATGAGATAGCTGCATTTACATCTCCTCCACTGTATGGGGACAAGCAATCACTGGTGCAGTGGCTCATCCCCATACAGATTCATTGTTTATGGGCAGCAGATCGCTGTATAGACAGCAAAATCTGCTGACCAGAATAGATGATTATTTCACCTGATGAATGAGTGCTTCCTCTTTGAAAGATGATTGGCGGCACCTTTATATGGGCCAATTATTTGGAACAAACATTTATATGAATGTTCCTTCCTAACAATAGTCCTGTGTAAAGGGACCTTTAGACCAACATAACATATTTTGGCTGGACATTAGATAGCAGAGAACATTGAAAGACTCCAGCTTTAAAGCCTACAGAATGTCTAAAGGTATCTCTGAACTATAATGCAGGTAACAAATCTGGCTATAAGTATAAGGGGACTCATCTATCAAAACTATCTATCTAATAGTAAAATAGCCCATGGTAACCAATCAGAGCTCAGCTTACTGCTCTGTTAGATAGTTTTTAGTAAACTGAGGCCCAATATATTTATTATGCAGATCATTGGCAGATGTCTCTGTCTACTCTTCTACAGATAGGACACGATCCACCAGTGCATATTTACTTCAATAGAGAAAAATTAAGCTGCTGACAGACACATCAGGAAGCAGGTTATTTCCGTCAGTAACAATAATTGGGCACGCTCAAACTGAACATACTCAAACTCTAATTTCACTGAAAACTACTTTAGAGGGGCCATTGGCAAACCTTCATACACATAAACAAGATTGTTGACCAACCATGTAATATGGTATACTGGGATAGCTCTACCAGTGTCGGACATTTTTAGCGGCTTCCCACTACTTTGTACAGTAGCTCTCCACTCTGACTCATCAAGTCTCAAGAGGGGACATCCAGTATGACATCCATATACCCTATTAATTGTCTTTATGAGGCAATGTGTAATGAATCATTTTTTAACAAATGAAAAATAAAAGCTAATGGATCAGAATGGATGTCATTGGTAAAAACTGGAGATGTCAAAAATAAGGAAAATCTGGCAACATGTTACCTGAAAAGAGCCCTAAACAATAAAATGTTATCCAAAAACATTCTATAAAAGGTTGGTCTCCTACAGTGGTGCTTAAAGTTTGAGAACCCTTCAGAATTGTATATATTTCTGCATAAATATGACCTAAACAACATCAGATTTTTACATTTTTAGTCCTAAGATTAGACAACCAACTAGTATTACAAAAGTATAACACCACACATGAAATATAAATTCATTCTTTATTATATCATGAAGAACAATAAAATAAAATGATTACATAATATGCATTATGGACTCACAATATGTGAAGACCCCTCACCACATAACACCTATAATTTAATAACATAATACAATGATACCCAGCCATGATCTTAAATGCTCTTAATAAATTATAAATTGATGATAATAGTAAAGTAATTCTGCACCACTATACAAACATTAAATCCTGGTGATAGCCCAAATTGGCAATAAATGATGTGAATAGCACAGTAATTGGAGCAACACAAAAGTGGTCTGGGATCATTCACTCATGTCACATACAAAAATACATAAAGTGGCGTGCTAAACACGCACATATAATGTATAGCACATGAAATCACTATCAAAACAACAAGGTGTGGTGAAGTACAGACCCAGAGTAGGAGGGAGTTTGTATAGTGGTGCAGGAATTACTTTATCATGAATTTATAATGTATTAGGAGCATTTACAATAATGGCTGGGTATTATTGCATTATGTTATTATAGGGGTTATGTGGAGAGGGGCTGTACTTGAAGTAGTGGTGGGAGGGCTTCACATATTTTGGGTCCATACTGCATTTCATGTAATGATTTTTTTTTTTTTTTAATGCATTTATATTTCATGTGTGGTGGTATACTTTCGGTTAAGTCCTAAAATTAGATAAAAAGGTAACCAAATAAAATAAATGAGTTAAAAAATATTAGACTCAGTAATTTATTTATTGAGGAAAATGATACAATATCACAATTCTGTGAGTGACAAAAGTATGTGAACCTTTTGGATTAGCAGATAATTTGAAGCTGAAATTAGCTGTTTTCAGTTAATGGGATGACAATTAAATCTGAGTAGGCAACTTGTTTTATTTAAAAATCCTCAGAAAGATCTCAGAGGAAGAGTTGTTCATGGTCATCAGGCTGGACAAGGTTACAAAATGATCTTTAAAGTGTATGCGCTCCACCTAGCCACAATATGACAGATTGTGTACACATGTAGGAAATTCAAGTCATGTATTACCCTCCCCAGGAGTGGTTGACCAACAAAGATCACACCAAGAACAGGGTGTGTAATAGTCTGAGGTCACAAAGGAACCCAAGATAATCTCAAAGCAACTAAAGGTCTTTCTCACATCAGCTAATGTTACTGTTTATGAGTTCATCATCAGGAGCACACTTTCAGGCACCACAGTATCCCCTCATAACAACATTTAACTACTTGTGCCATGGTTACACAAATACATCCCTAGGGGTCACTATTTAAGGCACTTATGACATTATATCATTGCTAAAGACAAGAGGAAAGATTTGGTGTGTTACAAAGCAGCATAGCAGATTAAGCTATCATTTTAAGGACAAGGTCAGAAAAGAATATATAACAAAATATTTTACTTTTCATTTTTTTTTTCAAAAAAATATGTACTGTATTTTCTGTACATATGGACCTTTTACACATAGATGAATTTCCTAAGCATGGTATAGACACTTTCAAGGGTGATAACTATAACAAATATCATACATCACACGAGAGCTAAGCAAATTGCCAATTTTCAGAAATATCTCATGAGAAACACATTCTTTATTTTTCATTTTAATTATGGGGAAAGGGTGGTGATTTGAATTATTATATTTTCAGATTTTTAATATTTTTTTGTTTTCTTCTATTTTTTTTATTGTTCTTTATTTTTTTTTTGTCACCCTACATGACTATAATAAGCTATCATTAAATTGCTTCTGCAATGGCAAAAAAATTATTTTGTTATCATTGCAGATTTGCTGCATTCTTTTGGAGCACAGCCATCTACGGGGCTTCATAAGAACTAAAGCAGTAAAAGTCTTCTTCAGCAATGTTGGACTGGAGTTACTTGGGTCCACCAGAAAAAAATATTCCTGGGGCCAATACCATATCATCAATAAAATCTAATAGGTTTTGAATTTAAAAAAAATAGAACCTAATGCAAAGTGATTAGCTCCAAATGGGATGTCTGTCCTGAAACTTTGGAGCCCACTGTGACTTCAGAGACTGGGCCCACTGGAGGATCTCTGGTACTCTGCTAGGCCAGTTGGATCCATTCAGAGAGACTAGAGCATTTATATACAACCAATGGCAAACCTGTTCGCTATGTGAGGGAGCCGTTCAGGACCCTTGAGTACAGCTCTACCTAGGAAAGCCACTTAAGATACCATGGTCATAATTTACTAGAGCATCTTCTAGAAGGTAAAATCTGCTGTTTAAAACAACAGAAACCCAGCGGCTATGGTGCCTGTGAGTTGGTGCCATTTAAAGACTGGAACATTAATTAAAAACTATACAAACTGAAAAACATATATCTTTTGATATATCCAAAATGCATATATGTTACTTTTTGTCAACAGGACATTGTGATAGTATATATGCTTTTAAAAGACCCTCTTCAATAAAAAAAACAATAAAAAATAACATTAGCTGGTGAATGAACAGAACACTAAGCTAGTGCCATCCTTTTAATATTTTTTAGCTGCAGATCTACCAATTCCCTAGCTCTGACATCCAAAAATGACAAACTGCTTCTCAAACTACCTGGTACTTACTTTGCATTTGGTAGCCAAAGGTACTTGCTGCTGCCCTGGGATTGGCCAACATTGCTCACTTGAGCAGTGCGGCCAATCAAAGAGCATGGCTGGTTAAGCAAGAAGTGTCTTAGAATACCATTGCAAAGGGAGTCTAAGAAGCACTGTGGCCATGAATGACAGAAGAGGAACTTGGGAATCAACGGATCTGCAGTTGAAAAGATCAAAAAGATAGCACCTATTTAACCACTTCCCGACCGCCTAACGCACATCTGCGTTCTCGCGGCGGTCAGGCTGTTCTGGGGCGACGCATATGTGCGTCATCTCGCGAGACGCGAGATTTCCTGTGAACCCGCGCACACGCGCGCGCTCACAGTAACGCGCGTCTCAGGAGTTTAACTACAGCCTGCCAGCGATGATCCATCGCTGGCAGGCTGTAGATGCGATATAAATCGCATCAAACAAGTATATCAGACACTGTTTTGTGAACAGCGCCTGATATACCTGCTACTTGGTCCTCTGGTGGTCCCATTTGCTGGGATCGACCACCAGAGGACCAGGTAACTATGTAAAGTTGCATCAAACACTACACTAACCCCCCCCCACCCCCCTCACCTATTAACCCCTTGTTAACCCCTTGATAACCCCATCTAGACCCCCTGATCACCCCCCTGTCATTGATCACAACACTTGTAAGGCTCCATTCAGACGCCCATATGTGTTTTGCGGATCCGTGGATTCACGGATCCGCGGATCGGATCCGCAGATCTGCGGATCCACGGATCCTCAAAACACGGACACCGGCAATGTGCTTTCCGCATTTTGCAGATCCGCACATTGCCAGAACTATATAGAAAATGCTTTTTCTTGTCCGCAATTGCGGACAAGAATAGGACATGTTCTATATTTTTGCGGAACGGAAGTGCAGACCCGGAATCACGGATCCGTAATTCCGGATCCGAGCGGGACAAAGTCTGTCCCCATAGAAATGAATGGGTCCGCAATTCCGTTCCGCAAACAGAATTGCGGACCTGTGAATGGGGCATAAGGGTCCCTTATCACCGCCAGTTAGTTAGCTACTTGTTAGGTAGCTAGCGCCCGGCCCACCGCAGTCACTGATTTTGGCAGAGATTTTTTCATCCACATTGATTGATGCGAATGAAAAAATCAGTGCCGTTCATTTTTTTTTTTTTTCAGCCCAGAGGCTGAACGGAAAAAATATCTCATTACCCGTATGCTCAATATAAGGAGAATCGCAGAAACTCTTAATGCTGGCCATACGTGTAATGATTGCGGAGACCCTAAAATGCCAGGGCAATACAAACACCTCACATGTGACCCTATTTTAGAAAGAAGACACCCCAAGGTATGGTGAGTTCATGTAAAATTTTATTTTTTGTCACAAGTTAGTGGAATATGAGACTTTGTAAAAAATAAAAATAAAAATCAATTTCCGCTAACTTGTGCCAAAATTTTTATTTCTGTGAACTCGCCATGCCCCTCACGGAATACCTTGGGGTGTCTTCTTTCCACAATGGGGTCACATGTGGGGTATTTATACTGCCCTGGCATTTTAGGGGTCCTAAAGCGTGAGAATCCAAATGCGTAAAAATGCTCTGTTAAATCCTTAAGGTACTCATTGGAATTTGGGCCCCTTTCCTTAAGGTACTCATTGGAATTTGGGCCCCTTTGCATTTGCACCCAGGCTGCAAAAAAGTGTCACTCATGTGGTATCGCCGTACTCAGGAGAAGTAGGGCAATGTGTTTTTGGGGTGTATTTTTATATATACCCATACTTTGTGTGAGAAATATCTCTGTAAATGGCAACTTTTTAATTTTTTTTATACAAAGTTGTCAGTTTACAGAGATATTTCTCTCACCCAACATGGGTATATGTAAAAATACACACCAAAACACATTGCCCTACTTCTCCTGAGTACAGCGATACCACATGAGTGACACTTTTTTGCAGCCTGGGTGCGCAAAGGGGCCCAAATTCCAATGAGTACCTTTAGCTTTTACATGGCTACTCACAATTTAGCCCCCGCCCAAAATGCCAGAACAGTAAACACACCCCACAAATGACCCCATTTCAGAAAGTAGACACCCCAAGGTATTCACTGAGGGGCATAGTGAGCCTGTCTGAGATATTTTTTTTTTTGCCAGAAGTTAGCAGAAATGGAAACTTTATTATTTTTATTTTTTTCCTCAGAAAGTGTCATTTTCTGCTAACTTGTGAAAAAAAATGAAATGATACATGAACTCACCATGCCCCTCCGCGAATACTTTGGGGTGTCTTCTTTCTAAAATGGTGTCATGTGGGGGGTATTTATACTATCCTGACATTCTAGCACCTGAAGAAACATGACAGGTGCTCAGAAAGTCAGAGCTGCTTCAAAATGCGGAAATTTACTTTTTTGCACCAAAGTTTGTAAACGCTATAACTTTTACCCAAACCAATAAATATACACTTATTGCATTTTTTCTATCAAAGACATGTAGAACAATAAATTTAGAGAAAAATTTATATAGAAATGTAGTTTTTTTAAAAACAAATTACAACAGAAAGTGAAAAATGTCATTTTTTTGCAAAAATGTCGTTAAATTTTTATTAATAGCAAAAAAAGTAAAAATGTCAGCAACAATGAAATACCACCAAATGAAAGCTCTATTAGTGAAAAGAAAAGGAGGTAAAATTCATTTGGGTGGTAAGTTGCATGACGGAGCAATAAACGGGTAAAGTAGTGTAGTGCAGAATTGTAAAAAGTGGCCTGGTCATTAAGGGTGTTTAAGCTAGGGGGGCTGAAGTGGTTAATGTGATTTATTTTTCTCAAATCTCGGTGTCACTTTAAGTTAAAATAGCAGAGGGTTTTTTATATATGTATATAAATATATATATATATATATATATATATATATGTACAAGATACTTTTATTATCAGACAAAAAATATCCATTAGGCCTCTTTCACATGGCCGTAGGTGTGAAGTGCCCGTATTGCGGACCGCATTTGCGGAATCCGCAATGTACTGGCACCGTTCCATGGCCATTCCGCATCATGGATGTGGACCCATTCATTTCAATAGGTCCGCAAATCCAGAGATGCGGAACAGTGTGGAATGGAATGACGTAACAGAACACTATGGAAGCACTTCCGTCCCACAAAAAGATACATGTCATATCTTTTTGTGGAACGGGCAGATCATAGCACGGGCATAGGACACCTACGGTCATGTGATAGAGTAGTGATGTCGCGAACATGAAATTTTCCGTTCGCGAACAGCGAACGCGAACCGCCATAGACTTCAATTGGCAGGCGAATTTTAATACCCATAGGGACTCTTTCTGGCCACAATAGTGATGGGAAAGTTGTTTCAAGGGGTCTAACACCTGGACTGTGGCATGCCGGAGGGGGATCTATGGCAAAACTCCCATGGAAAATTACGTAGTGGACGCAGAGTCGGGTTTTAATCCATAAAGGGCAAAAATCAACTAACATTCCTAAATTGTTTGGAATAACATGCTTTAAAACATCCAGTGTGTGTATACGATCAGGTATGATGTTGTATCGATCAGGTAGTGTAAGGGTTACGCCCACTTTACAGACATTGACAGACCAAACTCCCCTTTTAATGCACCACAAACAACCACAAACAGTTCATTTGCACAACCGCAAACTCCCCATTTGCACAAGGTTGGATACCAAGCTAGCCACGTCCCGGTGATGTCATTGAAGGTTTCTTCCTCCACCCAGCCACGTACAACACCAAGGGTCCCCAAAAGGTGAATTGAATTGATTTTTCGAACGGGGAGATGGTTAAAAAAACGCTGGCTTCCTCCCCTTTGTTTTTATCCACGGTCACTGCGTCTGCGCCGTGCAATTTACTGTCACACCCGATATGAGTGGTATTTTCTGTAGTACTATTCTCATCAGTTTAATCCCTCTAACGTCCCCAATCTGGGGGCCATTTATTGAATTGATTTTTCGAACGGGGAGATGGTTAAAAAAACGCTGGCTCCCTCCACTCTGTTTTAATCCACGGTGACTGTGTCTGCGCCGTGCAATTTACTGTCACACCCGATATGAGTGGTATTTTCTGTAGTACACTTCTCATCAGTTTAATCCCTCTAACGTCTCCAATCTGGGGGCCATTTATTGAATTGATTTTTCGAACGGGGAGATGGTTAAAAAAGCGCTGGCTCCCTCCACTCTGTTTTAATCCACGGTCACTGTGTCTGCGCCGTGCAATTTACTGTCACACCCGATATGAGTGGTATTTTCTGTAGTACTATTCTCATCAGTTTAATCCCTCTAACGTCCTCAATCTGGGGGCCATTTATTGAATTGATTTTTCGAACGGGGAGATGGTTAAAAAAACGCTGGCTCCCTCCACTCTGTTTTAATCCACGGTCACTGCGTCTGCGCCGTGCAATTTACTGTCACACCCGATATGAGTGGTATTTTCTGTAGTACTATTCTCATCAGTTTAATCCCTGTTACATCCCATATCAGGGATTGCCTTTTGTGAAAAAAATTTAGGCAGGGTACCTTCGACTGCCTTCACAGTGACAGACCAAACTCTCATACACCAAACTGAATTGATTTCAGGAATCGGGAGATGGAAAAAGCAAATCACAAATTGGGGCACTACGTGTGCACAGAGCAATGTGCTGTGACACCCTATATGAGTGGTGTCTTAACTAGTACTATTCCTATCAGCGGCGGGCGGGTGCGTGGTAACTTGAGAGCAGGTGACCGAAGCTGAGCTGGAGGAGGATGGTGCGTCAAGGTTCTTAGCGGAAGCTGTTGAAAATTGGGTGTCCTGTCTAAGCCAGTCAACAATGTCCTCAGAATTTTTCGGGTTCAGGGTACGTGGCCTCTGAACACTAGGCATTATTCCAGGGACAGTGGAAATCACAGCACCACGACCACGACGGCCCCTGCGGGGGGGCCTGCCTCTGTCTGTCACTTTATTTTAGATAAGTGGTACTACGCGTGCTAGGTACTGTGCCACCCGGTATCAGTGGTGGGCACTGGCAGTGGGCACGCTACAGTCTGTGGAAGCGGGCCTGACACACACTGGCAGCAGGCAAGCAACTGAAATTAGACTAATGTGTAAAAATGAAATGCCTTATTTATCGGCAAGCTACTGTGCCACCCGGTATCAGTGGTTGGCACTGGCAGTGGGCACACTACAGTCAGTGGAAGTGGGCCTTAAACACACTGGCAGCAAGCAATCAACTGAAATTAGACTAATGTGTAAAAATTAAATGCCATAATAATCGGCAAGCTACTGTGCCACCCGGTATCAGTGGTTGGCACTGGCAGTGGGCACACTACAGTCAGTGGAAGTGGGCCTGACACACACTGGCAGTAGGCAAGCAACTGAAATTAGACTAATGTGTAAAAATTAAATGCCTTATTTATCGGCAAGCTACTGTGCCACCCGGTATCAGTGGTTGGCACTGGCAGTGGGCACACTACAGTCAGTGGAAGTGGGCCTGACACACACTGGTAGCAGGCAAGCAACTGAATTTAGACTACTGTCTAAAAATTAAATGCCTTATTTATCGGCAAGCTACTGTGCCACCCGGTATCATTGGTTGGCACTGGCAGTGGGCACACTACAGTCAGTGGAAGTCGGCCTGACACACACTAGCAGCAGGCAAGCAACTGAAATTACACTAAAGTGTAAAAATTAAATGCCTTTTTTTGATGCAAAGTCCTGTGCCACACGGGATAACAGGGGTGGGCACTGGCAGTTGGCACACTACAGTCAGTGGAAGTCGGCCTGACACACACTAGCAGCAGGCAAGCAGCTGTAATTACACTAAAGTGTAAAAATGAAATGCCTTTTTTTGATGCAAAGTCCTGTGCCACACGGGATGACAGGGGTGGGCACTGGCAGTGGGCACACTACAGTCAGTGGAATTCGGCCTGACACACACTAGCAGCAGGCAAGCAGCTGAAATTACACTAAAGTGTAAAAATTAAATGCCTTTTTTTATGCAAAGTTCTGTGCCAGCCGGTATGAGTGGTGGGCACTGGCAGTGGGCACACTACAGTCAGTGGAAGTCAGCCTGACACACACTGGCAGGCAGGCAACTAACCTTAGATTAAAGTGTAAAAATGAAATGCCTTTTTTTGATGCAAAGTCCTGTGCGACATGGGATGACAGGGGTGGGCACTGGCAGTGGGCACACTACAGTCTGTGGGCCTGCAGCTACTCACACACAGGCAGGCCAGGCAACTGCAATATGTATATGGAGAAAAAAAAAGCAGACTAATGTTGCAGCCCTAAAAAGGGCTTTTTGGGGTGCTGTCAGGATGCTGTCCTTACAGCAGAGATCAGATGAGTCTTTCAGGACTGGAGTGGACACTGAATTCACTAGCCTAGCTATCGATTTCCCTATTAAATCAGCAGCAACTACACTCTCCCTCCTCTCACTAAGACTGCAAATTCCGTATGAATCTAAAATGGATGCTGTTCAGGAGATGGGAGGGTCTGGGAGGGAGGGTATGCTGCTGATTGGCTGGAATGTGTCTGCTGACTGTGAGGTACAGGGTCAAAGTTTGCTTAATGATGATGTATAGGGGGCGGACTGAACATCGCATGTGTTCGCCCGTTGAGGCGAACGCGAACAAGCTATGTTCGCCGGGAACTGTTCGCCGGCGGATAGTTCGGGCCATCTCTACTAATGAGTCATGACCAGTACTGGCTACAGAAAACAATGCTTTTTAGTAATGTTCTTAAATATACTCCAGAAAGATAGCTACAAAACTGTACCCAAAATACAAGTTTACATCAATGCAAACACAATGCCATAAAGTACAGAGACAGGTTCCTATGCAAAATACACATTGCATTTATTTATACATAATAAAATAGCAAAATGCACTTTCATTAATTTTCTTTTTTTTATTTAAGGGTTTAGACGACTATGGAATTCAGTTTCCCAGAGGACATACTGAACCAAGTACAATGTGAAGCATACATTGCTTAAAAGAAATTTCAAGGATAAATAGATTTTTTGTTTACCGTTGGAATGTACAATATGAGAAACATTTCTACATGGCTTTCTATATTGGTGGAACTTTTCATACTATGGCCTTGTATGAATTTATTGAATATTCCTAATCAAGAAATTAAACCAGCAAATCTTGTAAGGGTAAAGCGAGGATGGTCATGGGAGCCATTGTATGTCACTGAGGAACAAGAAGTGAAAAAGCCAATGTATGTTGGTCAGGTAAGTCTTCATCTAATTATTTTTATCTCTTTACGTTAAGTTAACAGTGATTCCTTTTATTAAACTCTAGCCCACAATTGGTATGATATATACAATTTTTCCGCAGTATGGTATAGAACAGTCACTTACAGCAAATAAAAATAAAATGCTGAAAGATGTTGGGGACGAAACACATTGCTAACCCAAGCAACAAAAAAATGAAAAAATCAGTGTAAGATCCCTATGATGAAGCAGATAAAACCGTAATTTGGGCTGCCACTGAAATGGGTGCTTGAGCTGTACTATATCAATTTGAAGCAGATGACCACAGTAGCAACTCACGGTGAGAAATCGCAAAATGTGTGGTAGATGTAAGCTGTAGATTGATAGCAGTTTTTTTCTGTTACTCATGAGGATGATTCAAATGTGTCAATTACCTAGAGAAGAGATGGTACAACAACTGCAAGTGTGAGGCAGTGTGATGCTATTTGCAATGTATTACTGGTAATCCTTGGATCTACAAATTCATGTGGCACATACCTCAGGCCTAAATATTGTTTAGCTGTTTGACTATAGTTTGACTTGGTCTCCAAATTCTTCACTCCTCAATCCAATCCAGCCTCTGTGGGCTGTGCTGGAAAACAAGTCATCCATGGAGTCACCCATTCCCATCTTGCAACTTACATAACTTAAATGATCTGTGGCTAGAGTTGAGCGAACACCTGGATGTTCGGGTTCGAGAAGTTCGGCTAAACTTCCCGAAAATGTTCGGGATCCGAACTCAACCCGAACTTCATCCTGAACCCGAACCCCATTGAAGTCAATAGGGACCCGAACTTTTGAGCACTAAATAGGCTGTATAATAGTCCAGGAAAAGCCTAGAGTGCTGCAAAAGGCAGTAAAATGTAGGTGAATCAGCTGCAAACAAATGTTTATAGGGAAATGAATTAAAATAACATAAAATAAATAAAAATCAAGCAATATCAATTGAAGAGAGGTCTCATAGCAGAGAATCAGGCTTCAAGTCACCCACCAATGTAGAAGGCCACTTTCATTTATTTAGGCCCCAGCACACAGAGGACAGAGGTCGCATAGCAGAGAATCAGGCGTCATGTCACCCACCACTGGAAAAGGCCACTTTCAGATAATTAGGCCCCTGGCACCTAGACGGAGGAGAGGTTAATTCAACTTTTGGTTGCACCGCAATATAATGGTAAAATTAAAAAAATGAGGATTCAATAAAGAAGTGCCCTGGAGTACATGAATATATGTTGAGGGGGAGGCAGTTATAAATGTCTATTCTGCACAAGGGATGGACAGGTCCTGTGGGATCCATGCCTGGTTCATTTTTATGAAAGTCAGCTTGCCCACATTGGCTGTGAACAGGTGGCTGCATTTGTCAGTAATGACGCCCCCTGCTGTGCTGAATACACGTTCAGACAAAACGCTGGCCGGCAGGCAGGTCAGCACCTCGAAGGCATAAAAGGCTAGCTCTGGCCACGTGGACAATTTGGAGACCCAGAAGTTGAAGGGGACCGAACCATCAGTCAGTACGTGGAGGGGTGTGCACACATACTTTTCAACCATGTTAGGGAAATGCTGCTTCCTGCTAACACATTCCATATCAGGTGGTGGTGCAGTTAGCTGTGGCGTGGTGACAAAACTTTTCCACATTTCTGCCATGCTAACCCTGCCCTCAAAGGAGCTGGCCGTGACACAGCTGCGTTAGCAACCTCTTGCTCCTCCTCTGCCTTCGCCTTGGGCTTCCACTTGTTCCCCTGTGACATTTGGGAATGCTCTCAGGAGCGCGTCTACCAGCGTACGCTTGTACTCGTGCATCTTCCTATCACACTCCAGTGCAGGAAGTAAGGTGGGCACATTGTCTTTGTACCTGGGATCCAGCAAAATTTGGGCAACTCTGCTGTCATTGCACAGGCACTGCAGCATGTAGTCGCTCATGCGTGTAAGGCTCGCCAGAGGTAAAGACAAGCTGTCCTCTGTGGGAGGTGTATCGTCATTGTCCTCCGTATCCCCCAGCCCCACACCAGTGATGGGCCTGAGCTGTGTTGGGTGCCACCCCTCTGTAAACCTGCTTCATCCTCATCCTCCTCCACCTCCTCCTCATCCTCCTCATTCTCCAGTAGTGGGCCCTGGCTGGCCACATTTGTACCTGGCCTCTGCTGTTGCAAAAAAACTCCCTCTGAGCCACTTCTAACTGACTGGCCTGAAAGTGCTAAAAATGACCCCTCATCCTCCTCCTCCTCCTGGGCGACCTCCTCTTCCATCATCGCCCTAAGTGTTTTCTCAAGGAGACATAGAAGTGGTATTGTAACGCTGATAACGGCATCATCGCTACTAGCCATTTTGGTGGAGTACTCAAAACAGCACAACAGGGCACACTGGTCTCGCATGGAGGCCCAGTCATTGGTGGTGAAGTGGTACTGTTCCGCAGTGCGACTGACCCGTGCATGCTGCAGCTGAAACTCCACTATGGCCTGCTGCTGCTTGCACAGTCTCTCCAGCATGTGCAAGGTGGAGTTCCACCTGGTGGGCACGTCGCATATGAGGCGGTGAGCGGGAAAGCCAAAATTACGCTGTTGCACAGACAGGCGAGCAGCGGCAGGATGCAAACGCCAGAAGCGCACACAGACGGCCCACACTTTATGCTGCAGCTCTGACATGTCGGGTAGTTGTGAATGAACTTCTGTACCACCAAATTTAGCACATGCGCCAGGCAAGGGATGTGCGTCAAACCGGCTAGTCGCAGAGCTGCGACGAGATTTCCGCCCATTATCGCACACCACCAGGCCGGGCTTGAGGTCCACTGGCAGCAACACTTCGTCTGTCTGTTGTTCAATACTCCGCCACAACTCCTGCGCGGTGTGGGGCCTGTCCCCCAAACATATGAGTTTCAGAACGAACTGCTGACGTTTACCCCGGGCTGTGCTGAAGATGGTGGTGAAGGTGTGTGGCTGACTGGATGAGCAGGTGGAAGCAGAGGAGGAGGAAGCCGAGTAGTAGTAGGAGGCTACAGGAGGCAAAGAAAGATGCCCTGCGATCCTTGGCGGCAGAAGGACGTCCGCCAAAGAACTCTCCGCCTGGGGCCCAGCCGCCACTACATTTACACAGTGTGCAGTTAGGGAGATATAACGTCCCTGGCCGTGCTTATTGGTGCACGTATCTGTGGTTAGGTGGACCTTGCCAAAGATGGCGTTCCGCAGTGCACACTTGATTTTATTGGATACTTGGTTGTGCAGGGAAGGCACGGCTCTCTTGGAGAAGTAGTGGCGGCTGGGAACAACATACTGTGGGACGGCTATTGCCGTCTGTGTCCACCAGCCTGAATGACAGCATTTCAAAGGCCAGTAGTTTAGAATTGCTGGCATTAAGGCCCATGGCTCGAGGGTGGCTAGGAGGGAATTTATGCTTTCTCTCCAAGGTTTGTGAGATGGAGAGCTGAATGCTGTCGTGTGACATGGTGGAGATGCTTGGTGACCCAGGTGGTGGTGTCGGTGGCACATCCTCTGTTTGGTGGGTGGCAGGTGCCAACATTACTCCCGGGGCGGAGGAAGAGGCCGAGGCAGCAGCAGAAGAGGAAGCAGGGGGAGCCTGAGTGAGTTCCTTGCTTTTAAGGTGTTTACTTCACTGCAGTTTATGCTTTGTATTTCGATGCCTGGTCATGCAGGTTGTGCTAAGGTTCAGAGTGCAAACCACTCAGGTCTTGTTGTCAGCACATTGTTTAAAGACGTGCAATGCCTGGGACTTCCGTGTCCCTTACTAGATGTTTTACTCATTGTTACCGTTCACCATGCACCACAATAAGAAAAAAAAAATTGGCCCAATGTATTGATTTCAAATTTGGGCCTTTTTTTACAGACAGCTAACATTATCTGCCTATTTATTTATGTACCCTATTACACTAATCCAGGCACAGCATTAACCAGTGATTTAGGAAAATATCAATTGTAGGCCTAGTATTTAGACCCTGGATGAAAGGTATCCTTTTATGGACAGATTTATACTTGGAGATGCACAGTAGCGTGTGAAAAAATATGTAGGATTATTCCTTCAGCAAGTGTATTTTAACACTTTGTGTGATATACCTTTTAACGGACAGAAATACACTTGGAGATGCACGGTAGCATGTGAAGTTATTGAGGATGACCCTCTCAGCACTTGTATATACACCTTGAGTGTAATATACCCTTTTACGGACAGAAATACACTATAAGATGCACAATAGTGCATGCAGATTTACAGGATTATGCTTTCAGCAATTGTAATGTAACACTTTTTGTAATATACCCTTTTACAGAAAGAAATATACTTGGAGATACACGCCGAGTGTAATTTACCCTTTTACGGAGAGATTAACAATTGGCCTGCAACAGCTGGAACACCAGAGTCAGGGTATTGCTATATTGTCAAGTGAATTTCACCCCAGAACAAAATCTATCCTTTGACTGACACTATTAAACTTAGCCAGCCACTGCTGGGACACCAGATTTACGGTATTGTTATTTTGGCAATTTAATTTGACCCCAGAAAAAAATATATCCTTTTCTGGACACTATTAAACTTGTCCAGCCACTGCTGGGACACCAGAATTACGTTATTGCTATTTTGGCAATTGAATTTCACACCAGAAAAAAATATACCCTTTTACAGACAGATTTAAACTAGGCTTGCAACAGCTGGAACGCCAGATGCAGGGTATTGCTATTTTGGCAATTAAATTTCACCCCAGAACAATGTCTATCCTGTGACGGACACTATTAAACTTGGCCAGCCACAGCTTAAAACACTGATTTATGGTATAGATTTTTTGGCAATTGAATTTCACCCCAGAACAAAATATATCTTTTGCAGGGCACTATGAAACTTGGCCAGCCACAGCTGAAACCACTGATTTATGGTATTGCTATTTTGGCAATTGAATTTCACACCAGAAAAAAATATACCCTTTTACGGAAAGATTTAAACTAGGCTTGCAACAGCTGGAACACGAGATTTAGGGTACTGCTATTTTGGCAATAAAATTTCACCCCAGACAAAAAAATATACCCTTTTATGGACAAATTTAAACTAGGCCTGCAAGAGCTGGAACACCAGATTTACTGTATTTCTATTTTTGCTCCTGACTTTCACCACAGAAAATAATATATCCTTTGACGGACACTAGGGAAATTGTCCAGTCACAGCTGGAACACCAGATTCAGGGTATTGCTATTTTGGCAATTAGATTTCACCCCAGAAAACAATATATCCTGTGACGGACACTATTAAACTTGGCCAGCCACAGCTGAAACCACTGATTCATGGTATTGCTATTTTGGCAATTGAATTTTACCCCAGAACAAAATCTATCCTGTGACGGACACTATTAAACTTGACTAGCCACAGCTGAAACCTCTGATTTATGGTATTGCTATTTTGGCAATTGAATTTCACCCTAGAACAAAATCTATTCTGTGACGGACACTATTAAACTTGACCAGCCACAGCTGAAACCACTGATTTATGGTATTGCTATTTTGGCCATTGAATTTCACACCAGAACAAAATCTTTCCTGTGACGGACACTATTAAATTTGGACAGCCACAGCTGAAACCACTGATTTATGGTATATCTATTTTGGCAATTGATTTTCACACCATAAAAAAATATACCTTTTTACGGAAAGATTTAAACTTGGCCTGCAACAGCTGGAACACCAGATTGACTTTATTTCTATTTTTGCTACTGACTTTCACCACAGAAAATAATATATACTTTGACGGATACTAGGGAAATTGTCCAGTCACAGCTGGAACACCAGATTCAGGGTATTGCTATTTGGGCAATTAAATTTCACCCCAGAAAATAATATATCCTGTGACGGACACTATTAAACTTGGCCAGCCACAGCTGAAACCACTGATGTCTGGTATTGCTATTTTGGCAATTGAATTTCATCCCAGAACAAAATCTTTCCTGTGACGGACACTATTAAACTTGGCCAGCCACAGCTGAAACCACTGATTTATGGTATTGCTATTTTGGCAATTGAATTTCACACCAGAAAAATATATACCCTTTTAAAGACAGATTTAAACTAGGCCTGAAACAGCTGGAACACCAGATTCAGGGTAGTGCTATTTTGGCAATAAAATTTCACCCCAGAAAAAAGATATACCCTTTTACGGACAGATTTAAACTAGGCCTACAACAGCTGGACCACCAGATTTACTGTATTTCTTTTTTTGCTACTGACGTTCACCTCAGAGAATAATATATCCTTTTACGGACACTAGGGAAATTGTCCAGACACAGCTGGAACACCAGATTCAGGGTATTGCTATTATGGCAATAAAATTTCAACCCAGACAAATATATACCCTTTTACGAACAGATTTAAACTAGGCCTGCAAAAGCTGGAACACCAGATTCAGCGTATTGCTATTTTGGCAATAAAATTTAAACCCAGAAAAATATATGCCCTTTTACGGATAGATTGAAACTAGGCCTGCAACAGCTGGAACACCAGATTTTCTGTATTTCTATTATTGCTACTGACTTTTACCCCAGAAAATAATATATCCTTTGACGGACACTAGGGAAATTGTGCAGTCACAGGTGGAACACCAGGTTCAGGGTATTGCTATTTTGGCAATTAGATTTCACCCCCGAACTAAATCTATCCTGTGACGGACACTATTAAACTTGGCCAGCCACAGCTGAAGCCACTGATTTCTGGTATTGCTACTTTGGCAATTGAATTTCACCCCAGAAAAATATATTTCCTTTGCCGGACACTAATAAACTTGTCCAGCCACAGATGGAACACCTGATTTACGTTATTTCTATTTTTGCAGCAGTATTTTAATCCAGAAAATAATATATCCAATGACGGACACTATGAAACTTCTCCAGTCACAGCTGGAACACCAGATTTACGGTATTGCTATTTTGGCAATTGAATTTCCCCCCAGAAAATGTTCTATCCTTTGCCGGATACTATTAAACTTTGCCAGCCACTGCTGGGACACCAGATTTAGGGGATTGCTATTTTGGCAATTGAATTTTACCATAGAAAAAAAATCTATCCTTTGCCAGACAGCAGACAGTATTACACTTGGCTAGACACCCTGGAACACCAGATTTAGGGGATTGCTATTTTGGCAATTTAATTTTACTCCTTAATAAAATATAGAAATTTCTATCTTGAGTTTCTAGGGGTGACAATAAGCACAGCCAAGCCCCTGATGTAGGATATAGCAAAAAAAAAAAACAACTAGTATTGATGGATTGATCGACTTGATGGCAGCTTGTGCTGGTGCACCACAAGACACAAAATGGCCGCCGATCACCCCAGAAAAAAGTGACAGAAAAACGCTCTGTGCAGCCTAAAAACCAGTGAGCAATTAACTAGCAGAAGTTGAATGATTCACATCTGTAGATTGATCACTTCATTAGGTGTTTTTGCTGACTTTTCCCTGCCTAATTTCACCCTCACAGAAGCTGTGTCCTCTCCCTACACTAATCAGAGCAGTGTGACGTGCGGCGCTACGTGACTCCAGCATTAAATTGAGGCTGGGTCACATGCTGCACTTGGCCAATCACAGCCAGGCCATTAGTAGGCATGGCTGTGATGGCTTCTTAGGGCAAGAAGTAAAACACTAGCTGATTGGCTGCTGTGCAGCCCTTCAGAAAGCGCGAAGAAATCGCTGAACAATGGACCCGAACCCAAACTTTTTTGAAAATGTTCGGGTCCGGGTCCCGAACTATCCAATTTGGGTTCGATCATCCCTATCTGTGGCTAATATCTTGGTGCCAGATACCACAAGATGTATAAACATGCTAAAAACCGTAATCAACAATGATAAAACAGAAAGGGGTCAATATATTGATACAAAATTGTAATAAAAATCTAACATTTTCTCATGATTTTCGTTTTCACATAAACCAAAGCTTTACTTTATACAGTATTTCAAATGATAATTTGTGAATAAATGATTAGATATTTGAAAATATTTATTTTCTATCATACTTTTTCTTGAGATATCAATGAAAACATTTGCAAGAATTTTTTGATGTATCCCATTAACACGTTTACTCAATTTTACATAATAATATTGAGTCGATTTATCTTATAAAATAATTATTTTAATGAGGCACTTTTTTGCCTTCTTGTTTGTATTTTAATATGTTTAAAAGGTACTGTACACTAGCGTGCCCTGTAATTGTTCTTGCCTGCTTACAAGGCTGAAATTAACCAGGTTTAAATTTTAACTAAGTGGAACATTTAATTGGACCCACAGGGTACTGGCAACTATTAATTGTTTTGTTAAGTTCTGTGCTAAAGAGCCTGTGCCTTTGTTCTACACAATTAAATAGATGCCAGTGGATCTTTCCTGTGTACATATATATCAAGAATCTTCCTTTTAGATATGTACTATACACGTTTGAATGTTATTAAGTCTACATTTAGCATATTATTTTTAGAAATAGTGCATAATTTACAATTACTTAAATATTACAATATATTTTACTTACAATATTACAAATTACTTTTATTTTCAAATACAAAAAATCTGAATGTAAATGAATGGCTAATTAATTATAATTAGCACTGTTCTAGGATTCTAGTTCTTTTTTCTATTCTGCTATAATCACTGCAAATAATCCCAGAATTTGGGTAATCCGAGTGATTCCTTGGATCATCATCTAAGTATCTGCATGATCTTGATGCTCGATGATAGCCTAATATTCTTGGATTTAATTGTAGTTCCTTTGGTTGTATTATTTATTTTTCTTTTTTTATGTATCACGTTCTTGTTACTCCTTTTTTCATTACAATGCTAACTAATACATGTCGATAATAAGGCTGAAGACCGGAGGTGAGCGAATTGAAGCTGACAAAGTCAAATTAGTTCCGAATTTCAGGAAAAATTAGATTCTGAATGAATGCGAATTTCCTTGTCATCCGTTGTAAAGAATCTAATTTTTTTCTAACATGGTGGATAGCCGGCTACATTGATGGCTAAAATGGTTACTACACGTGTGAGGACATGGGACAAGGAACTCTGGGAAGGCGGGATGACCCAGAATGCCATGCATGCAGCCAATCAGCAGTCATCCAGCCGGGTGATGTCACAGGCCCTATAAATACGGCAGCCATCTTAGATTCTGTCATTCACCAGTGTACTTTGTTCAGGAACAGACGTTCTTTCACTGACTCTCCCTAGTGCCTG
Organism: Bufotes viridis; assembly: GCA_033119425.1. Taxonomy (NCBI): domain Eukaryota; kingdom Metazoa; phylum Chordata; class Amphibia; order Anura; family Bufonidae; genus Bufotes; species Bufotes viridis. Next base: position 129,471,437 of record CM065593.1, on the reverse strand, counting down.
CATACACAAATAATTGTTTGTTTGTTTTTAAATCAAAGAAGCAATTCACTAGTGCAGGGAAAGGATAGTGACAGGAATCATTTCACAGGCAGGAAAAGATAGGGAGTATCATAGGAAAAAATTTTTGTGCAGGGGATCCAGCAAGTCTCATAATATAGCTCTGTCATTCCAGCAATTATTATTGGGGTGCAAGTGCTATGTTGAAAAGTCTGTAGTGGCTTATATCTTTGGAAAAAGAGAAATATATACTCTGATTCTCTGTTTACTGCAGCTATATATGGTGAAAGGGTTTAGTGCCCTTTTATAGTACAATGCCAGAAAAATAAACACAGTTTACATTTTGTGTTATTAGCATTAAAAGTGTGTATTGCCAGGTCAGTACAACCCGAGAAAAATATACGCTGTTGGCATTTTGGTGTTATTTGCGCTAAAAGCGTATATTGCCAGTTCAGTACAACCCAAGAAAAATATACACTGTTGACATGTTCGTGTTATTTGTGCTAAAAGTGTATATTCCCAGTTCAGTACAACTTTTGAAAAATATACCCTGTTCACATTTGGGTGTTATTAGCGCTTAAAGCGTATATTTCCAGTTCAGTACAACCAGTGAAAAATATACCCTGTTCATATTTTGGTGCTATTCAGTACAATACGAGAAACATTTACGCAGTTCACATTTGGTGTTATTTGCGCTAAAAGTGTTTATTTGCAATATTTATAGAAAAAAAGAGAAAAACATATGCAGTTTACTTTTTCTGTTATCTAATTTGAAATCATTTAGTGGCCTATTTTAGTCCAATACGAGAAATATATATGCAGTTCACTTTTGCTGTTATTTACGTGGAAATAGTTTTGTTGACAATTTCAAATCCTTTAGTTGCCTATCTCAGTAAAAAAAGAAATATATATTTGCCGCTTTAAGGGGTGTTTTAATTTGCTTTTCATTTATTTAGTTCAGCTAAAAGTATGTCAGACAGAGAAATGCCAGGCCTTGCACAGGGGAGTGGCAGAGGCGTAAATTATTCTGGCGCAGGCACAGGTCACAGCAGAGTAAGGGGTCGTGGCAGCAGGGGTTTCTTTCCGAGGCCTCAGGTCCACATGTCAGCTAGCGATCATGTCTTGACAGCAACCCAGCGGTTCATGATTGGTTGACTCGATCTTCAACGCAAGTGACAGCAGCACCAGCAGCCTAAGTCTAGAGTCGTTGATAAGCAGCTTTCTTCACCCGCATAGTGAAGAAACTACTTTCCAGTAGCAGCAGGTAGAGCTGGATAAACAGCAGGTGTGGCATAATTGGACAGCACCCTGCCAGCTGTCATAGAAGATCCGCTGGACTACTGGGCAGCCAAACTGGATTTCTGGCAGCAACTGGCAGAGTTTACCCTGAAAAAGCTGTCCTGCCTGGCCAGTAGTGTGGCATCAGAGCGGGTGTTTAGTGCGGCAGGGGCCATAGCTACCCCAAGAAGAACTCACCTGTCCCCCCCCCAAAATGTGGAGAGACTTACTTTTGTCAAGAGATATCAGGCATGGATCCTCCAGGACGCATCAGATTAGATCATCCATCTTCACACTATGTCACTATGCCACTCTGCGGCCTTCTGATGCTGCCATCTCCACACTATGTCACTGTGCCACTCTGTGGTATCATGCTGCTGCTGTTGCTGCCATCTCCACACTATGTCACCTTGCCACTCTGTGCTATCATGCTGCTGCTGTTGCTGCCATCTCCATGCTATGTCACTGTGCCACTCTGTGGTATCATGCTACTGCTGTTGCTGCCATCTCCACACTATGTCACCTTGCCACTCTGTGGTATCATGCTACTGCTGTTGCTGCCATCTCCACACTATGTCACCTTGCCACTCTGTGGTCTCATGCTTCTGCTGTTGCTACCATCTCCACGCTATGTCACCTTGCCACTCTGTGGTATCATGCTGCTGCTGTTACTGTCATCTCCACGCTATGTCACCTTGCCACTCTGTGGTATCATGCTGCTGCTGTTGCTGCCATCTCCACACTATGTCACCTTGCCACTCTGTGGTATCATGCTGCTGCTGTTGCTGTCATCTCCACACTATTTCACCTTGCCACTCATTGATATCATGCTGCTGCTGCTGCTTAAAGGTCTTGGACTGATCACCCGCCCCACAATCTAATTTGGGTTTTGGAACTGACAAACCCAACTTGCTTTTGAGGGCTGCATTAACCTGCAGGTTACTATTATATAGCTCTACGATAACTTTCCTTCTGCATCTTTCTCAACAATTTAATTTTACATTGAAGTGACAATCTGCGGGTTACTGTCGTACAGCTCTATAGATAACTTCCCATTTGCATCTTTCTCAACAATCTGTGCCCTCAGTATTTTATCCAGACTCTGTCATAGTGTCATTCTGTGGCCTCCTGATGCTGTTGCCAACTCCAGACTCTGTCATTGTGCCACTCTGTGGCCTCCTCATGCTGTCACTAACTCCAGACTTTGTCATTGTGCCACTCTGTGGCCTTCTCATACTGCTGAAAACTCCACACTGTGTCACTGTGCCACTCTTTGTCCTCCTCATGCTGCCATCTCCACACTATGTCAGTACAAATTTGTCCAATACGTTGCCTGGATAATCCTAATTGCAGCGAGTCCTTAAAGTGAAGTGGGTCCTTCTTTCAAAAAGAGAGTGCGTATATAGAGGGGACCGCGCAAGGTTCAAAACCAATTAAAGTAGATTTTTGCCTTCCACCTTCTTCCAGCAAGTATACAGTTTCTTTTTTAGCCTCTTCTTATCAAAACACCCTGTGTGACATCAGGAGAGACGCACATATAGTGAAGCACTGCAACAACCAGCCGTCTCGCCTTTCGATGTTATAATCACAAGAGTAAAGATGGTATGGGCGCCTCAAAGATAAGCCGATATGATAGATCTTGGGGATGTCTCACTTCGTCTCCCTGCCTGTGATGGTAATGAGATGACTATTGAAAAGTGATCTTTACAGAACAGAAAGTGCCAGTCTGGAAAGTGCAGAATATTAAGATTCAAAAAAAAAAATATATATATATATATATATATATATATATATATATAATGACATGAGAATGAAAAAAAAAAAAACATGAAAAAAAATATATATAAAATATATATATATATATATATATATATATATATATACTCACCATTTGTGTATGTTCTTTGCTTGAAAAGGGCTCTAGCACTGAGCCGAAACGTTGCACCGGACGGGTGACTAAAGGAGTTTTTTGTTCACTTTTTACCGGAGTGCTGTTCATTTTCTGGACTATATATATATATACTATATATATATATTTGTGGTCATGGCTACGGCCAAGAGATATCCAAAGAACCCTAGGGAGAGAAACAACGGGAATAACTTAACCCAGCTTGGCGTGTCTTAGCTAACCTGACTAGATGGCTTGTTGTGTGCCGTAAGCCATGATCGTGGGTAGGCCTATAAGTGGGCAAAAACCAAGTCAAGTAGGGTAGAAAAGGAACTCGAATGGCATGTGCAAACTAATCCCCAAGCCAACTGCAAGGCGTCAGGGGTCTTGAGCAAAAATTTGGGGTGTATGAGTCAAGACCAGAAGGAGACCTACAACCCATCTTGTGGATGACAAGGCCGGAGACATGATGCTCAATATTGCGGATACTGCCCCAAAGCACGTTGTGAAATGGATCATGAAAAACCAACTGAACCTTGTAAAGTTTTGGTTCTAGTGCGAGTACTGGCAATGCCCTAGCCTCACGAGATCGTTGAACCGAAACCTGACTGCCTAGACTATGCAGGAATGAGGGCCAAAAAGAACCATGTAGATAGGAAGAGAATCCTTGAATAGTTACCCAGACAACAGCTATCTGCTAGCCGTGGTCCACGCATTGTTAATCTGTGTACCCCTGCAAATTGTTTTAACGCCTGAGACATGAAGACCGACCTACTATCTGAATCTTCTACCGTGAGGGAATGCTGGACCTTGTCCAAAACCCGATTCAACGTGGTTGAAGGGAGTTTGAGGTTAGTGCGGCAAGAAGCTACAAAGCCATAATATACAAGATTATGTCTATGCCCTCCCATGAGTGAGGGAAGCAATTACAATGAAGCTACCGGCGAAAATGAATTCCTGGTCGTAGTAAAAAGGCAAAGACTTTGCACGGGGACCTGGTTGACCGATCAGACATGATCAACTACGATCAGAGACTGAAATGCTAGAGGGAATTACCCTACTTGTTCCTCCTCTGGCAGGACCTGAACGAAAGCATGAACAATTAAAACAAGACAAAATATCTGCGTAAGACATAACAATGATGCTGTAGGGCGAACCAGACCAGTTTGCGGACAAAAACATAAAGTGAGCGATCAACATGGATTATTAGGAGATTAGGGAAGCAGGTAAGTGTGATACATATGGGCCAAATCAGCCTAGATGCACAGATAGACAACCAACCAGGCAATCAGCCCAGCAGGACTGAAAACATTCATCGGGCCCCCGAAGCCATGGGGCCGAAGCAGTCATCGGGCCCCCGAAGCCATGGGGCCGAAGCTGTCTTCGGGCCCCCGAAGCCATGGGGCCGAAGCTGTCATCAGGCCCCTGAAGCCATGGGGCCAAAGCTGTCATCAGGCCCCCAAAGCCATGGGGCTGAAACTGTCATCAGACCCCCGAAGCCATGGGGCCGAAGCTGTCATCGGGCCCCCAAAGCCATGGGGCTGAGTTTTTTTTTTTTTTAACAAGAAATTATAACTATAATAAGTGACCTGAATAAGGTGCAGTTGAAATTAAACCATGGGCCCTGGTAAAATGAAACCAACGAGACCTGACCGATGTGGAAGGTGACCCCCAACATGAGTTCAACTGCGTGACCTGAAAAGACGAAGGGAAACATGACCTGAGAACATGCGCCTGTGAGTGAGGCTCTGGCTCGTATATGAAGAGCCTCAGCCTCCCAAAAATGCAGACTGACTAATAAGCCTTACCAACATATATATATATTTGGCATGAAAACATGAATTAAACACTAGATCATTTTCTGATGCATTCCCTTAAAGGGGTTGTCTCACTTTAGTAAGTGGCATTTATCATATAGAGAAAGTTAATGCAAGCCATTTATTAATATATAGTTATTATCCATATTGCTTCCTTTGCTGGCTGGATTCATTTTTCCATCACATTATACACTGCACGTTTCCATGGTTACATACCACCCTGCAATCATCAGTGGTGGCCGTGCTTGCTCAACATAGGAAAAAGCACTATCCTATGTGCGCTCCCATGGTCTCGGCCACCAGAGAGGCTAATGCTTTCTCCTATAGCGTGCAAGCATGACCACCATGTGATGGAAAAATGAATCCAGCCAGCAATGGGATCAATATGGATAATAACAGTACATTAGTACATGGCTTGTATTAACATTCTCCACATGATAAAAGCCACTTACTGAAGTGAGACAACCCCTTAAACATACATAATTTTATTAATAAAGGTGTTTTCCAGTATTTGGTTCCTTTTTTAATTAGCTTGTGGTACTGAATGAAAGAATCACGCCTTCTCCCTGCCACTCCAATCCAATCCCCTGGATCTGTTCCGCAATCTTCTGGTCCCAGACTTGTTTATTTTGATGACAAACTAGGGATGGTAAAAAATATTTATTAGTTATCTTTAGAATTAAAATAGTAGGGGATACACTCAATGGTCTTATTATGTGTATATAAACTGATCAATAGCGCAGAATGAAATTGGAGCCACACTGAAGCAACTACCTTCTTTCTCTTATTGCCCCTCAATTGTGGGGTTCTTGTAATCTGCACTATTTGTCGTCAAACACAGCGTTCACTTAATGTAAAGGATTAACCAGACAGAAAGCTGAACCCTGTGATTCAAATGACCAAACCTCTTACTGGCTACAATGTTTAAAAGTGATAACGCTCACTCTATATTGTGTCAAATGAGCAGGTGAATGCTACACACACGCTGCCCATAAACACAGCTAGCATCAGCTGACATGCCACAAGTCAAGTCAGACTTGTTTACTTTCGGCCAGGGTCAGGACAAGATCATGTGTGCTGTTGCAGTCAATGACTGGGCTCAGCTTTAACATGTCCACAAGTGGCATTTGATCCAGCAGTGATGTGGTGCTTGGGGTTACGTCACTGCTGAAACCAGTTATTGACCCTGTGTGTTCCTTAGCCAAAAGTATATCAGTTGGGGACCAAAAAATCGCCAAACAGGACCAAGGAGCCCAACATAAGAGGAAGGGAGCAAATATCACATTCTAGGGGGCCAAATACTGGAAAGCATCAAGAGTGCTGGACTTTATATTCTGGTATACATGTGATGATTTTGACCCCTGTATCTTATTGTTGGCTATATGTTTTGGTTCAATTTCCAGTTTATTCACAAACCAGCTTTTTATTGTATCAAAAGCTGCACATTGTTCAAGAAACACTTTGATTTCAATACATATGGTTCACTAGTCATATCTATAGTACTTCTATTATACTGTTCTTTTTCTCCAACATGTTCACATGCGGATCTGAATAAACACATAGTATAGGACCAATATGGTAAATTTTTTAAGGTATGCAGTTGGATTAGACCAGTGATGGCTTTATGGACACCATTGCATGAGTCATGTTAAACAGCAGGGCCAATGCAGATAGAATTTAGGAAATAATTAGCTCAAGGTGTCTGCTAGTGAAGGGACTTGCATTTTGATAAATCAATGAGGTACACACATTCCCTTAGCAATAGGAATATTATGCTAGCAATAAGAGAAAAATATAGTAAGACTACAGTGAATTGGTCATAGTTTTTTTGTGTACTGCATGCCCTAACTATTCACACTGGGAACTTCTTATTTAAAACTTCTTTCATGAGTTTCCAGTTATAATCGCTCTTCACTACTTGTACCAGCTCTTCACTATAACCTGTGTTTTACTCAGATTGACTAACTTCTCAAAATTTTTGTTCACCCTTTAACCACAGTGTTATTGTTTATGCCTCCTGTATCATATTTGTCTCTCTACATCTTATTTGTATCTTATTTGTCTCTCTCCATTTTGACCATGACTAATTTGGTAACAACAATTTTGCCTAATGATTTGGCACTGTAGTGTACCTGTTTAATAAAGTCAATAAAAGAACTACCATAAGTCTAAATAACTGGGATGTCAACAGCAACATCACTTCTTGCTAATTATGGGAAAAGATCCCCCTGTTGCAGGTTATTTTCTGTGACTGGATAACCATCTTAGTAGATATGATAAATCTTTAAGTTTTATTTCACCATTTTTTTTTCTTTTCTTACTTGTTAGACTCTGTCATTGACTATTTAGTAGAAAACATCTTCATAAATATATAGATAGGGAAGAGTCATGAAATTGCTCTTTGCTACTTCTTGTCGTTAATGCCATAGGAAGATTGATCCTTTTTGCATTTTTATGCCACTGACAGTTTAGAAAACTGGAAAGTGGGTGTTGTTAGCTATGTTAATTAGCTTCACTCCAGATTTATCACCACAACTTTGTAAAAAGGGGTAATGCCATACTGGTTGATCGTCCACACCTCTTGATTTAGGTGAGTCCTTCTCCTGCCTTGGCTGTTTAGGTTTTTATACCTATGTATCATTGGATATATACACCCAGCCCTGGGCGGATGTACCATTACTAACTTTAGTGTGGTCTTGTTTTTTCGGACTTCTCCTATCATTTATATTTGTTACTCAGCATTATTATTTTTTACTTTATTATCTCTATTTTGTGTGTGACCCCAGGCTGGCGTTTTTTGTTACTCCCCTTCCCCTCTTTTGATGGCATATATATGCTTTTAATATGATATAAATAAAGATTTACATATTTTCATAATAGGTACAGTGTGAGCTCCAATTTTTTCCTTTTTTCCCATTGTACCACTCGGGAGCTTGTACCGAGTTACCTCAAAACTGACCCTTTGTTTGTCTCAAAACTTTTTGGGTGTGGACATTATTTAATGTTTCTGCTACTTTTGGTCTTTTATGGTCTTCTTTACTAATAATTTAGTTGTAAAACTCTAGCTTTGCGGTTATTTAGAAAAACATTTCTAGATGAAAGTGTTAGGTTTATAGGGACACATTTAACAAGTTTGAGAAATTTGGTGGATAGCACAGCAACACAGACTCATATGTTACCCTCATGATGAATTTGCCTCCCCACAGAGTACATATTTCCTAAAACATAAGCTTTATGTTTGTACATTACAGCAGATCACAAATTATTCTACTGTAGTCATGAAGCATGACAAACCTGTACACACAGGATCCAGACTGTTTGGAGGAGATTTATCAAGACCAGCATTTTCTGCTCAGGCCTCATAAAAATTGAGGCACATTCTCTGGCAATCCGTGCGCCTAAACAGAAATGTATGGCAGCTCTGAGCTACTGTAGATTTCTGGCCTAATATGAGACAGAAAACTGGAGTAATTGAAGATAAATTAGTCGCTTCTGGAAATGTCCCTTTTTCCTCTTGCTATGACCCCTTTATGAAAGTGTGTGTGCGTGTGGGAAGGGGGGGCGAAAAACTGGGAGATGTGACAATTTTTTAAAAGTTGTAGTTACAAAGTGCATAGTTTGTGACTTTTTAATGTCACTTTTTAGACACAAAAAAGATAATAAATCTCCCCCTTTGACTCTTGATCCTATGTGCAGACTCTTGATCCCATGTGAGGGGATTTGGGATTCTTCTAGATGACTATGGTAGCAGAAATGTGATCTTTTTTAATGCACTAAAATAAAGATCTCATTTTTTTACAAGCCAACCTAATTAAGTAAGTCATTTTAAGAATCTTGACAGACGTGATAAACCAAAACAGCAAGAAAAGATAGAAGCCATATACTTATTGTGATTGCTAAATTGCATCTGCAGCTTTCATAAAATGCAATATCCAGCATACCATTTATTCTTTGAAATATTTCTCCCACGCAATTAGGGCATAAAGCTAAAGGCAGCAGAATTCCTGTAGAGATAAAGAAGATGATATAACTACCCATGGAATATTAATGTGGAAAATTTAAAAATTAGTTAAAGATTCTTAAAACACCAATGAAATTTTGACCAGGCAGGAACTTTTGCTTGTAGGAGGATAAATATAAAATATGGCTATGCATAATTATCCATTAGCTATATTGCCTGGTTTACAATTTGCAACAAAGCAGAGTTGTTTGCATTTTGCTGAACCAATGGAGAAGAAAATTCTCTATTAGTTATTTAATAGTATGATTCGTTGGGTAGATCATTTGAATATTCCTTTAGAACAATATATAAGTTGAATTAACAGCTATGTTCTTCATATTTGGAAATTCATAGAATGAAGTACAGAACCTCATATAGCACTTTGGAGCTTTTGGCAGAGAACATATTTTACGTATTGTGAATATTATCATACAACACACAGTGTCCTCAGTAGTGATGAGCGACAGGGGCAATATTTGAATTTCACGAATTTTGGGCGAATATTCATCATAAATTCTCGAATTTGCGATTATTTTCTTGATTGCGAAATCGGCAATGTAATATTTATATAATGCGCACGCAATACAGGCGTGGGTCACTATTGCTAAATTTTGCAAGCTGCTAGAAGTTTCCTGAGACTAGAGAAAATGGTTGGCACAGCAGAACATTACAATAGCTTTATATGCAGATAGAGTGCTCCGATATATTCGCAATTGCGCAAATCGGCAATTAATGATGTGCATATTTTTGGGCAATACGTGCAACTTCACATTTTAGCAGGTCTGAATACATATTAGTGATTGGTGCACCAAGTATTGTTGTGAACTTTTGTGACATCACAGCACCACACATGCGGCACACAGCCATGATCATTTGACCCGCTTGAAAAAGGGTTCTGCAACAGGACCCAAAACATTGCATATAAATGTACTCAGCTGTACCACTGTATGCAAATAAAACGCTTAATCACAACTTCTATCCAGTGTGCTGACTCTGCCGCATTCTGTGCATACTGCATTCAAGTGTCCCTTGGGGGAAAGGCAATTTTGGGGACGTGCACCCGCAAAAGCCTGGTGACGTGTGCTGTGGTCATTTCGTGTTCAACTACAGCACTATGTATGTGACATGTATGTATGGAGAGCAGACAAGAGTAGACATCAGCTACACTATATCACAATCTAACCTACACTATCTCCCACTAACTATCTGTAATATATATATATATATATATATATACATATATATAACTATCTTATGTAATGTGACACAGTAAAGCACAAAGCACAGCAATGGCACTGCTGTCTCGCACAACTGACAAAAAAACTGCAGAAAATAGCTGCTGGGGAGGTTCTTATATACTAAAGGGGAAGGCAACTTTCCTATTGGTTGCTAGGGATGTTGCTCAGACAAAGATATTGCTGCCTTCTCATTGGCCCACAAGCAAGAAGCAGGGAGGGATCATGGGTTCAGAGGAAACAAAAATCTAGAATATTTGAAAAAAAAAATCTCAAATTGGCGATATTCGAGATAAAAATTTTTTTCAAATATTTGCAACCAACACTAGTCCTCAGACAATAACACAGTATAGTATGTATTTGGAACATAAAAAGAGACTGGAGAACCCAGAGGAACCCAGATTTGAACTGAAAATTATATAGCTACAAGCTAGCCCACAGTACTAGAAAATGTATACGAATATTAGTTCTTCCCACAAAAGCCTCAATATCTACTTTTGCAATATCTATTGTAGTTTTGTGAATTACAGATATTATTTTTATGTCATTTTATGTTTCTTGAAATTACATGCATTATATTAAAGCAACTGTATGTCAGTTTTTACAGGGTGGGCTTATAACATGCTTAAATTATACTACTTTCTCACATGAGTCAATGAAATCTAGCAGACTGTTTCAGCAGAGAACAGCCTGCCAAAGTTCTATGGATCGAGCATAGCTGGATAGTGCCACATGCCTGCCAGACCCCCGTGACTATAATGGGATGCAGCTGGGGATAAAATCACTCTACAGCATATCAGCCAGAATTTGGCCAGACAAAAATTGCTGCATATAACATTTTTTTGTAATGCATCACTGCCTGCCCGATTACTTTGTGCATGTATAAGGTGCATGTAAAGGTATCCTGACTTGCAAAAAAAAGACCAAGGGAGTTTTATCAGAACTGGTTTAAAGGAAAACTGATTTTGTTGCCCATAGCAAGAAATCAATCAGATTCTACCTTTCATTTTTCAGAGAAACTTTGAAAGATGAAAGGTAAAATCTGATTGGTTGCTATGGGCAAAAAAAGTCAGTTTTCCTTTAGACCAGTTTTGATAAATCTCCCTCACTTTTTCATACATGTATATATGCCTTATATTATTCTTATGGGCTATGATAGTATCATGTAACAGTTGATATCTCAACTGTCAAGCAACAGAACCAATCAGCATAGACTCGCCCTAAGGCTACTAATGAGCAGATTTATTAACACTAGTGTTTCATAGGCCAATCTCAGCCGAAAGTCCATTAAAGTAAGATACTGTAAACACAATTGATTAATAAACATGCCTCAATAAATTTTGGAGATATTTGACTTGTCAGTGTGCCACAAACCAGCTATAAACTGGCATGAATTTCAACTATAATTTATGCTAAGGATACCCTGGTGCAAAATCTCAAAAAGTCATAAATTTGCACAAAAAATGGGGATGTGCAAAGATTTGGGACTGGCACACAGGCTATGATGGATTCCCAAAATCTTTTTCATGTGACAGTTATACATACATGGTGTGGGATTATAGAGAGTACCTTTATGTACTTGCTACCTGTAATTTACTTTCATGTGCATGTGGCATGGCAAATAGACGAGTCTGTAACAGTCAAGTCTCAGTAATCTACAGTATGATATAATCATAAACATGGGCAAGGGCTACATGGTGACTTCTGTGGCACGATTCCCTGTCACATCAATGTTGTGTGTTAATGGGAACCTGTAGATGTATGCTTTAACTAGGTTGTCCAGCTTTTTTTTTTACTTTTTTGCATTTCTATCCCAGATTTTTTACCTGTGGAAAAAAACATACTCACCTGCTCAACACATGGTCATTCCAGCTCTTGGCTCCCTTTTCTGGTCTTTCACTATCTGTCCTGTCAAATGCAGTGACAAGCTGCTTGGGGACACATAACTACTGACACCAGACATTGGCTTCAGTGGCACATGTGACCCTGTCGATCTGGAAATCTGGAAGTTTTCAGATGGGGACCGGAAGATCTGTTAAGAAAACCAGATAACTAGAAAGGAACAGTGACCTGTCAATCATGCTAGCTTAGACATGGAAGGCATGAAATACCAACAGCCCTCCACATTACAAAGAACTGTGCTCTACTCTGAAACAGTGTAACATTTCAGAGTAAAACATAACAGGAAAACCTCTCACATCAGTATTTCAAAAGTCACATCATTGGCAGAAGGGGCACACATGAACCCATCCGTCTGTCAGTTGAAAGGACAGGGACTGAAAGACCAGTAAAGGGAGCCAGGGAACCAGAATGAGGCAGTGTGGAGCAGGTGAGTATGCTTTTTTCACAATAGAGCAGTCTGGGGTTGCAATTTTAAAAGTTTAAAAAAAAAGCTCTTTTAAAACAGCACTGATGAATTTGATGTGACTTTGTCCAAAGAGGGTCCATAAAGCCACATTAAATAAATGAGAATGTGACTGTGACGACTATGCTGTGTTATATCATAGTTGGAACCCTCCAAATGCTTTTGTCTCATAACAAAAGCCAGAATCCCTGCTGATCAGCTGTTTTAGGAGGAGGTGGTGCACATGCAAGCATTGCTTTTTCTTCAAGATTACTTCTGCATTGCCCTGCTTGCAGAGGCAGCACAGATTAATTACAGCTGCTTTCAAGTGAATGGGATGAACCGATGTAGTTAATCTGCATTGCCTCTACAAACAGCACAATGCACAGATGATCTTGAAGACGAAGGAACGTTTGCACGAGCGCAACTTCCTCTTCATACAACTCATCAGTGGAGGTGCTGGGTGTCACCGATCTGATTTTGATCACCTATCCTGAGGATAGGTCATCAATATTTGCCCATTGAATGAACAGCTATTAATACTATGTGTTATATGAGTTGTATTTTGTAATGTATTATTGTAATGTATATTTATTTTGTTCATTCTGTCTACAGCTGAAAACCGACTCTGATGATCATGATGGCTACATTAAATATGTTTTATTGGGAGATGGAGCTGGAACAATATTTGTAATGAATGAACATTCAGGAAAGATCTCTGTGATGAAAAAACTCGACAGAGAAGAAAAGCCCTTTTATACTCTAAGAGCCCAGGCTATAAATAGATTCACAGGTATTCCTGTTGAAGCGGAATCGGAATTTGTCATCAAAGTATTGGATATCAATGACAATGAGCCAAAGTTTATCAATGAACCTTATATTGCCGAAGTTTCAGAGATGTCCCCTAAAGGTACCGTATGTGAAACACTAACAACTAAGCAATAAATATTAAATTATGTCATTACAGGAAAGACCCCAGACATATGGAAATATATTGTACCACTGTGAAATGTAGCATAAACAAATCCCCAAAAAATGTACATTTAAGATAAGCAGTAAAAAAAGAGCATAATTTAAATCGGTTATCCGACTCTTTGAAACTGATGACCAATCATCTGGATAGGTCATCTGCATCTGTTTAATGTGGGTTTGACACCCTGGATTCATGTCAATCATCTGCTTGAGAAAGCCCTAACTCTCCTGTGAGTGCCAGGGCCTTCTCATTGCTTACCCTAGGCCAGTGACATCATGACCATCCATCATATTGCTTAGACACAGCTCAGCCCCATGTATTTGACACCAGAACTCCTGCTAATCACTTGAAAAAGCCCCAGCACTCCTATGCATGGGCCTTTTTATTCCCTTGAATGGGGCTGAGCTGCACCTAGGCCACATGACCTATGGTAGTGACATCAATGGCTTTGGGTAAGCAGCAAGAAGGCCCCAGCCATTCACTTGAAAGGGGCTAATCTGCACCTAGACTACATGACCAATGGTTTTGACTAGTGTTGAGTGAATTGAGCTTTAGATCATAGATCCAAATTCGATTCGTTCTAACACTTCGTTTTAATGCTGTAGGGAGATCTGTCTCCGTACAGCAGTAAAATGTATTGCCTCCATTGAGGCAAAATTTGTTTAGCCCGAAGTTGCACCAAACTTCGGTGAATGAATTTTGCATTCAGTTCAACATCTTTAAAGACATTTCAATTAGCAATATGAAGTTGGGTTGTGTACCGGCTCAACACTAGTTGTGATGTTACTGGCCCAGGGTAAGCAGCGAGAAGGCCCCAGCACTCACAGGAGTGCCTGGGCTTTCGCAGTTGATTTCAAGGGGTCTCTGGTATTGGACCCCGACTGATCAGATGCTGATAACTTATCCAGTGGATAGTTCTTTAGTTACAAAGCGTAGAATAACCCCTTTAATTTTTAAATGTTTTTTTAGTTTTTTTGTTTTTTGGCAAGTACTATAATTTTTTATCTCTTATTTTGGCATACTGTGAGTTTAGTCATTTTATGTTTTTTTGGATGCAAAATTTTGCTGGTTTATGAAATATTTGTGTTGCAACTCATTATTAGTACTATAAGCAGTGTAGTATGCAAGCACTCCAGCACAGGATAGGTAGATAAAAATCCAACTTTTATTCCAACTTCATGGACAATCACAAAAAGACATCCCTTCACCACTTCACGTTACAGGTTGACATGTTTCGAACCACTCTGGCTCTTACTCATAACCTAAGGTTCATACACATTGTCTTAACCTAGTTTGTGTGCAGTTTTCATTGGCATAATTTTTAGTTAAAAATGCAGTGTCCAGATATTACTTTAAAGTATGTAGTAAAATATTGCTAAATCTATATATACACAGCATTCTAATGTTTGGTAATTTTTGATCAAAGGCATGCTTCATACACTTTATATATGATGGCTGCTCTTAACGCTTAATGCAGTTCAGTGACTGTGTCGGGCCCCGCTACTACCCTGATAGCGCCCCTGTCTATATGTTACTGGTACATCGCAGGCCGCTTTGCCTATGCAGCACAGCACGGCCTGAGATGTGCCGGCCATGTAATACTGCTGTATTCAGTTTATAAGACGCACAGCCATTTTCCCCACACTTTTGGGGGGGGGGGAGTATGTCTTATAAAGTGGAAAATATGGTATTTGGGAAGTCCTAATAGAAGAATTGGCCTTGTTGCCCATTACAACCAATCACAGCTTAGTGTTCATTTTAGAACTTTGATAACTCTGATAAAAAAAAAAAATAAATTTTACTACTATAGAAAATAAGACCAGTTCTTTTATTCCAACTTCATGGACAATCACAAAAAGAAATCCCTTCACCACTTCACGTTACAGGTTGACATGTTTCGAACCACACTGGCTCTTACTCATAACCTAAGGTTCATACACATTGTCTTAACCTAGTTTGTGTGCAGTTTTCATTGGCATAATTTTTAGTTAAAAATGCAATGTCCAGATATTACTTTAAAGTATGTAGTAAAATATTGCTAAATCTATATATATATACACAGCATTCAAATGTTTGGTAATTTTTGATCAAAGGCATGCTTCATACACTTTATATATGATGGCTGCTCTTAACGCTTAATGAAGTTCAGTGACTGCGCCGGGCCCCGCTACTACCCTGATAGCGCCCCTGTCTATATGTTACTGGTACATCGCAGGCCGCTTTGCCTATGCAGCACAGCATGGCCTGAGATGTGCCGGCCATGTAATACTGCTGTATTCAGTTTATAAGACGCACAGCCATTTTCCCCACACTTTTGGGGGGAGAAAGTGTGTCTTATAAAGTGGAAAATATGGTATTTGGGAAGTCCTAATAGAAGAATTGGCCTTGTTGCCCATTGCAACCAATCACAGCTTAGTGTTCATTTTAGAACTTTGATAACTCTGATAAAAAAAAAAAAAATGTTACTACTATAGAAAATAAGACTAGTTCTTTTGATTGACAGTTTTGATAACTGAGTGGGCATTTCTTTGACATTTTTTGAGCATTGAAATGTGGAGCGTTGGTCTTAATAACATCCTACAAATGATTAATGAAATGTTGGGATGTATGCATTTTACAGACTTATTCTGTCAAATTAAATTAAAGGCTTACAATTAGTTTTATTCTTAATCATGTAATGAGCAATTTTAGAAAAAATTATCCAAGTACTAGATTGGTCAGGCTGAAATGCTACTAAACTAATTGGTAATTTGACTTCAGAGACTGAAGACATTTAAAACCTTTGCCTTCTTAAACAGCTGATTGGCGGGGATCCCGGGTGTTGGACCACACGATCAGAAATTGATGAGATGACCTATCCTCATAAAAATATCGTAGAACCCCTTTACTTTGTAACATAAGTAACATAGTAATATAGTTTATAAGGCTGAAAAAAGACATCTGTCCATTCAGTTCGGCCTGACATCCTGCAAGTTGATCCTGAGGAAGGCAAAAAAAAAAACCCTGTGAGGTAGAAGCCATTTTCCCCACTGAAGGGAAATTCCTTCCCAACTCCAATCAGGCAATCAGAATAACTCCCTGGATCAACGGCCCATCTCTAGTAGCTATAGCCTATAATATTTTTACACTCCAGAAATACATCCATGCCCCTCTTGAACTCTTTTAGTGAACATACCATCACCACCCCCTCAGGCAAAGAGTTCCATAGTCTTACTGCTCTTACCGTAAAGAATCCTCTTCTATGTTTGTGTATGAACCTTCTTTCCTCCAGACGCAGAGGATGTCCCCTTGTCACAGTCCTGGGGATAAATAGATGATAGGAGAGATCTCTGTACTGAATCCTGATATATTTATACATGGTTGTTAGATCTCCGCTCAGCAAAAAAAAAATTCTAAAGTGAGTAACCCTAACTTTGATAATCTTTAAGGGTACTGTAGTCCCCCCATTCCAGTTATTACTTTAGTTGCCCTCCTCTGAACACTCTCCAGCTCTACTATGTCTGCCTTGTTCACAGGAGCCCAGAACTTTACCCAGTACTCCATGTGTGGTCTGACTAGTGATTTGTAAAGTGGTAGGACTATGTTCTTATCATGGGCATCTATGCCCCTTTTGGTGCAACGCATTATCTTATTGGCCTTGGCAGCAGCTGCCTGACACTGGTTTAAACAACTTAGTTTGCTGTTCACTAAAATTCGCATTTGGTATGTACTGGTGACTTCCATTATTCCTTTCCATATGCATAACCTTACATTTGTCAGTGCTAAACCTCATCTGCCACTTCTATGTCCAAGCCTCCAATCTATCCAGATCCATTTGTAGCAGTATACTGTCCTTTTTCATGTAAATTACATCACAGTTTAGTGTCACCTGCAATAAATTGTATTTTACAGTGCAAGGCTTCCACAAGATCATTAATAAATATATTGAAGAGAATAGGGCCCAATACTGACCCTGTGGTACCCCACTACCGACAGTGACCCAATCTGAGTGTGTACCATTAATAACCACCCTCTCTTTTCTATCAGTGAGCCAGTTACTTACCCACATACAGACATTTTCCCCAAGTCCAAGCATTCTCATTTTAAATAGTAAACTTTTATGTGGTACAGTGTCAAATGCTTTGGAGTAGTCCAGATATGCGACTTCCATTGATTCGTAGAGGTCAAGTCTAGAGTTGAGCGACCCCGAACTGTATAGTTCAGGTTCATACCGAACTTTACGGATTTCCACACCCGGACCCGAACATTTCCGTAAAAGTTTGTGTTCGGGTTCATTGTTCGCCGATTTCTATCCACTTTTTTAAAGGCTGCAGGGCAGCCAATCAACAAGTGTTTCACTACTTTGCCCTCAGAAGCCATCACAGCCATGCCTACTATTGGCATGGCTGTGATTTGCTAGGTGCAGCATGTGACCCTGCTTTTATTTAAGCTGGAGTCACATAGCGCCGCACGTCACTCTGCTCTTCTCAGTGTAGGGATAGGATGCTGCCGCTTCTGTGAGGGAGAGATTAGGGAAGAAATCTGTTGAACTTGATGGTGTTAACTCTTCAAACTACAGCAATTATTGAGGGTGCTATGCTACATATTTGTACCCAGCCCTTAGCCCAGTGATACTGCAAAATAATTTTTAATCCATCTGTTACTGAGGTGGGTGTCGGCGACCATTTTAGCAACTGCAGTGTCCTTGGAACTGCATGTGACCTGCATGTGTGCCAGACAGCCAGGGACATCAGTCTAATTATTTTTTTGGTAGCTCAGTGGAGGAAAAATTCCCTTTTTTCCCGCAGGTCAGGTTTATAATTTTGGGGTGACATAGTGCATTTCTGTAGTTGGGGAAAGGAACCCGTACTGTCGTACCACAGAGCACATTTGCATACACCGCGGAAAAACCTGTTTTACAATTTTGCAGTGACATATTGCATTTCTGCAGTTGGTGGATTAAACCCGTACTGTTTTACCACACAGCACGTTTGCATATACCACTGAAAAACCTATTTTAAAATTTTGCGGTGACAGAGTGCATTTCTGTAGTTGCTGTAATAAACTCGTACTGTCGTAACTCAGAGCACGTTTGCATACACCGCTGAAAAATCTATTTTAAAATTTTGCGGTGAAAAACTGCATTTCTGTAGTTGGGGGAATAAACCTGTACTGTTGTGCCACAGAGGACTTTTGCATACAACGCTGAAAAAAAAAGTTTTTTTGCCAGTTTTGCCGTATACAAACCCCTGCTCTGCATAGGTGACAGGAAGGTAAACTTCAAAAAATTATCTGTTACATTGGTGGGTGACATTTTGCCAGTTTTGCCATATACAAACCCATGCACTGCATAAGTGTCAGGGAGGTAAATATCTAAAAATCATCTGTTACATTGTTGGGTAAAATTTTGCCAGTTTTGCCATATACAAACCCCTGCTCTGCATAAGTGACAGGGTGGTAAATAAAACAAAATCATCTGTTACATTGGTGGGTGACATTTTGCCAATTTTTGCCATATACAAACCACTGCTCTGCATAAGTGACAGGGCGTTAAATTTCAAAAAATCATCTGTTACATTGGTGGGTGACATTTTGCCAGTTTTGCCGTATACAAACCCCTGCTCTGCATAGGTCACAGGGAGGTGAATTTCTAAAAATTGTATGTTACATTTTTTGGCCATAAAGTACCCCTGCACTGCATACCTGACTCGGAAATATATTCAGTAGTAAATTAGGTGGCACTCAGATTGTTAGGTGATCTGTAACCCTTCTTTCTTTCCAAGTACCCCTGCACTGCATACCTGACTGGGAATTATATTCTGTAAATTTGGCGGCGTTAACATTGTTGGGTACTGTAGTTATATGCTGTAAAATCTCCATGATATCTCCTTGATAAATCTGCAGAGTAGGGGCCCCTTATGGCTTCTATACACTTTTAAAATAATCTTTTAGCATAGATGCCTGATGATGGCCCCTTTTTACTTTCAAACTACCCCTGCCCTGCATGCCTGACTGGGAAATATATGCTGTAAATTAGGTGGCGCTCAGATTGTTGGCTGATCTGTACCCCTTCTTTCTTTCAAAGTACCCCTGCACTGCATAACAGACAGGAAACTTAGTTAATTACAACTGGCAGTTACATTGTTGCCTGAAAGAAAGTCTTTTTTGGCTGTGAAGCCAAAGGTAGTCGCCAACAACAATGTGTTTTTTTTTTTTTATAAATTGGGGTAGACCCCAAAACATTGGGAAATATAAAAAAGAAAACAAAGAGTAAGTGCGCTGTAGTATAATAATGGTTGGGTGAGGCCGGTATACATGTTTATTCTGCATAAGGTCCTGTGGGATCCATGCCTGGTTATTTTTAATGAGCGTGAGATTGTCCAAGTTGGCTGTGGATAGGCGGCTGCACTTGTCTTTCATAATGCCCCCAGCAGTTCTAAACACACACTCATACAATACACTGGCTGCATGGCAGGCCAGCACCTCCAAGGCGTAAAGGTAAAGCTGAGGCCATGTCCCCAATTTGGAGACACAGAAGTTGAATGCGGCAGACCCAGCGGAGTAGCTAGAAATGACTGGGCCCAAGTAATTTTTTCACCACCCCTTTCTGTCATGTGGCCCCCATTCCTGTGGCTACTAAAGATCACTCTCTCAGAGCAGGAAGCTGTTCCATCCGTTTTCAACACTGTCTATACTGCCACTGTATATAATTTCATTGTATAATCCTGTTCAGGGGGCCCTGAAAAAGCCTTTTTGACCTTCTCCTCCTGGATGGGTCCCTCCTTGGTCAGGGCCCCAAAGCAGCCGCTTTCCCTGCTTCCCCTGTAGCTTTGACCCTGAACAGACCCATAAGTCAGTACGTGTAAGCGTGTGCACAGATACTATTCCACCATTTTGCGGAAATGCTGCCTCTTGTTAAGACGTTCCATATCTGCTGGTGGTGCTGGTTGTTGTGGCGTGGTGTCAAAGCTTTTCCACATTTCGGTCATGCTAACCCTGCTTTCTGAGGTGCGGGTGGTGACCCAGCTGTGTTGGCGACTTCTTCCTCCGCCTCCTCTGCTTCAGCCTTGTGCTTCCACTGAGCTCCTGGTGTCAGGTGTGAATGGCATCAGCAGCACTTCTACCAGCGTTGGCGATCACGCTTTAGTGAAATAATTAAGGATGGCACGTTGTCCTTGTAACGGAGATCCAGCAGGGTGGCCACACAATAACCAGCAGAAGTTAGAATGTGTGCATCTCGGCAGTCATTGCGCAGGCATTGCAGCATGTAGTGGCTCATGTGTGCCAGGCTGCCCAGAGGCAACGACAAGCTGTCCTCTGAGGGAGGTGTATCATCTGTGTCCTCCATATCCTCCCAGCCACGCTCAAGTGATGGCATTGAGCTGCTTCGGGTGCCACCCTGCTGTAAACACAGTTTCTCCTCCTCCTCCTACTCCAGAACTGTGACCTGGGTGGACAATTCTGTACCTGGCCTATGTTGGTGCAGGTACCCACACTCCAAGCCTCTTGTATATGACTGGCCTTATAAGTTAAGAGTAAGGCATGTATATAATTTTGTTTGTTTATTTAGTTTATCTGACTTATAGTTATTTAAATATGTTTATAAGTAAATTTGTAAATAGCTTGTGAATGGGCATTAATGAGTGGTTTGAGTGAAAAAGAGGGGGAGGGTGTTGGGTGGGATTCTGTTCGGGTTAATTTTCTCTCTTTGAAATGTTCCTTGTATAGTTTTTGTTACGATTTATAATAAAAAGTCCAGATAACCATGGAAATGTTACCCAACAATCTAACCGACAAATTTAATAAAATTATTTGCCTGGGCTGTCACATCTGCGGCTCTTGCGTAGGCGTCCTTGAGCACCAATAAAAGTGAATTTGTCCCACCAGAATCTAAGAGCTGCATTAACTGTATTGATTTTCACTGTCAGGTGTTCAGGAATTTCTGCACTACCAAATTCAGCACATGCGCCAGGCTTGCCTGGAAAAGTAGAGGCGGCTGGGAACCACATACTGTGGGACAGCCACCTCCATAAGTTTTTAGAAGTCTTTATCCATCTCCACCATACAGAATGACAGAATTTCAAAGAACAAGAAATTTTGAAATCCTGGCATTAAGGGCCAGTGATCGCGGGTGGGTAGGGGGGTACTTCCTCTGTCTATTTCATTTTCTAATTGGGAGATGGACAGTTGAATGCTTCCATGGGATAGTGTGGAGATGCTTGGTGACGGTGAAAGATGTGGTGGCGTTGCTGCCACATCCTCTGTTTGCGGGATGGCAGGTGCCACTGTCACTCACTTGTGCTCAGGTTTAGAACATTTATTTTTTATTTTTATGTATTTTATTTTATTTTAATTTAATTCCCTATCCAAATTTGTTTGCAGGGCACTTGTCCTACTCTTACCCCCATTTTGCTTCAATTTCCAGCCTTCTAGCCCTTTCCAGGACTTTTTAAAGCTATTTTAGTGCCCCAAAGTTCGGGTCCCCATTGACTTCAATGGGGTTCATGTTCGGGGTCAATTTCAGGTCAAGTTCGGGTACTGAACCCGAACTTTCTTGTGAAGTTCCGCTGAACCCGTCGAACCCAAACTTCCAGGTGTCCGCTCAATTTTAGTCAAGTCTAGAACTTACCTCCTCGTAGAAACTGATTAAATTAGTTTGACATGAGCGATCCTTCATGAAGCCATGCTGATATGGCGTCATTTGCTTATTTTTATTAAGGTACTCCAAGATAGCATCTCTTAGAAAACCTTCAAACTGTTTACGCAAGACAGATATTAAACTTACCGGCCTATAGTTTCTGGGCTCTGTTTTTGGACCCTTTTTGAATATTGGCACTACATTTGCTATGCGCCAATCCTGTGGAACTCTCCCTGCAAGTATAGAGTCCTTAACTCCTTAGTGACCAAGCCTGTTTGGGCCTTTATGACCAAGCGTTTTTTTTTTATTCCTTTTTTCAACACCGTGTTGAAAGAGCTAAAACTTTTTTTATTTTTTCATCTATATAGCTTTATGAGGGCTTGCTTTTTGCGGGACAAGTTATAGTTTTTAATGGCGCCCTTTTGGGGTACACATAACTTTATGATTAACTTTTGTTAGCTCTTTATCTTAGGGAGATGGGAAAAAAGCAATACTGCCACTGCGTTTTTTTCTTTATAAATTTGATGGCGTTCATTTTTCGGTATAAATAACATAATACCTTTATTCTCTGGGTCAGTACGATTACAGTGATACCAAATACATATAGTTCTTTTTATGTTTTGCTATTTTTTTGCAATAAAACCCCTTTTTTTAAAACAAAAAAAGTTTATGCATTGCCACTTCCCAAGACCAATACGTTTTTTTTTTTAAATTTTTCTATGGAGTTGTGTGAGGGCTTGATTTTTGCGGGATGATTTGTATTTTTCATTGGTATCATTTTGTGAAAAACATATTTTCAATGGATGTATGTTTCAGTGTATGTATTTTATGGAATTTTTTATCTATTTTTTTTTTTTTTAACACTTAATAGTCCCACAAGGGGACTATAACAGACAGTATTGTGATTGCTTTTAAAATACAGGGCATTATCCCTATAGTGCACTGCATTTTAATAGCAATGCTATTCATACATTGACCAGCAGACTGTGCCAGAGAGGCACAGCCTGCTGGATATTACTACAGGAAAGTCCAAGCAAGTAGAAAAGATCCACGGCACTCACCATCCAATGCTGCTAAAGTCCCTTTATTGCAGAGTATCAGGGGCAAGACTCATATGGAAAGACATGTAAACAGCGACGGCCGTTTCGCGGGGTAACCGCTTCTTCCGGCTGTTCAAACACCGTGTTTGAACAGCCGAGACGGTTACCGCAACGGCAGTCTCTCATGTCTTTCCATGAGTCTTGCCCCTGACTACAATAAAGAGACTTTAGCAGCATTGGATGGTGAGTGCCGTGGATCTTTTCTACTTGCTTGGATATTCGTTTACCTGTTTCCATTCGGCACCCCGGTCCTTGGAGGTCTGAGAGGCTTGGATTGAAGCCCCTGCATCAGAGTCAGGTGTGGGACGGTGCCACCTATTATCCTCGCTACATTTACTACAGGAAAGACTGGGGCCTAGGATTGTAAGCCAGGTAGGCTTCACACACATTGGCAGCCCACGATCGCATTTGGCAGTCCACGAGTCCGCTCCCTCTGTCACCGCTTTACATACGGCGGGCGCCATTGCCCGTGGCATGGAAAGTGTTAAACAGCCCGGATCAGCACTCCTGCTGGTCTGGGCTGTTAGTGCAGGGCCCTGGCTCTCATGTGAAAAAAAGCGGCGGACCAGCCTAAGACCCCTTAGTGACTGCCGTAAAAACCTGTATGGGTGGTCACTAAGGGGTAAAATATCAGAAATAAGGGTGTGGACATGACATTAGTTAATTCTCTTAGGATACGGGGATGTATGCCATCTGGTCCTGGCGGTTTGTCTATTTTAATCTTTTTAAGACGCCGCTGGGTCAGACAGGGCACTTTTAATGAGGAATTTACTTTTACATTCTTCATTTCATCTGACAGTTTATTTTCCTCAGTGAATACAGTGGATAAAAAATATTTAATAGCTTTGCTTTCTCCTCATCGCTCTCTGCAATTGCCCCCTCATCAATGTGTAGAGGTGCCAACACCTTCAGATTTATACGTTTTACCATTATTTGCTATAGTTTAAAAGTAGAGAAACATAGTAAAACAAAACTTGGGTAATTATCTTCATAATTGCACAGAATTAAGTTATCATTTTTACTGCTCCTATGAATAACATTTATGTGAACAGAGCAGCTATGTGATGAAACTGAAAATAAATGGGTACAACAATGCCACACTATCACATTCTATCTCTCTAAACTGATTTACAAATGTCCCTAAAAATCAACGTTAGGTGACTGACTGCAAAAGGAATGGTTGTTGCCTTTAGGTGTATGCTTATAAATGCTGCTGATTATTTCACTCGTACAGTATAGGCTTACTTCCTCGTTGCTTGAAGATACCTGTGAGCTCCTTTCAAAAGTAAATCTAGCAATACTATTTTCTCAAGAAAGGTCAGGAAGGGCTTATTGTATTTTAAGCCAAGGGATTTTGATTCTAAACCAAAAAAATCTTCAAATATTAGATTTTGTACTTTGGGTTCAAGATGAGTTTGCGGAAAAGAGTCACATAAAAATCCAGCCATCATAGGGCAGTCACGTAAGCAATTTATTTTGTGTGTGTCTGTGTTCCTGCATTTATTAAGCCCAATCCTAGAAAGCAGCATAATACGGAGCTTTTACATTTCTATTTTGCTTTGTGTCAGCGGTGTCATCAGTCATATATAATTGGATTGAGATTACTTACAAAGGAAGATTCCATTTATCTACCCCTTGGCATATTAGTATTCCGTATGCATCACACTCCTTAATATGTTTAACATGATTATTTTTATGTTCTAGACATGGTTAATTGAAATGAATTGCATAGTGCTCAAGTAGCTTGTTCTTAGATTGGACAGATTGTCTAGGTAATTCTGCAATATAACTTCTTCATATTAATAGCTATGATCAATGGGGAAAAGATAATTTAAGCATCAAAGTTTAAACTAATGCCTCCAATTACATGTAAGTCTCAAAAGTAGGAACATATGTAGCAGAGCTAGGTATGAGTATATAAATTAAAATAACTTGCCCTATTCACAATACGTTTGTGCTGTTCAGTCCACTACAGACAAACTTACTGAATCATCTAAATTATCACAGCCCGCAAAAGAAATGCCTGTGATAACAGATATATTTTTCAAGCGACCATGTGCAACATAGCTATGCCATGTGTATGCAACATTATGTCAAATACGATATTTTACATCATTTTTATATTAGTAGAACATTAATCAACACAGACAATCATACAGTATACAATGATATCGCCTGGCTGAATTTTACTAAAAGTTGCTTGTGACAAATTTTTTCATCACAAAGCGCATTTCTTTTTAAGTAGTGGGTGTAATGACAGGGAGAGGCGATTGCACCGCCCCCGGTCATTGTACTGCTCAGATGCCATGTTCATAGCTCATCGCGGCATCTGACAGCAATAATAGTGTCAAATAAATAAAAAAAATATCATAGTTACCTTGCAAAGCTGCCGACATCTTGATTAAAGACCTAGCACGAAATCTCGTGCGGCCTATGATGACTTCATCACGTTGGCCAGCGTGGTGACATCATACGTCACCAAGCACGGGATTTCATGCAATATCTTCAATCAGAATGGCAGTAGCCGGCTCTTTGCTCTCAAATGGATGAAGTAAGTATGATTATTTTTTACTGCCTTTAAGGGAAAATCAATTCACTACCACCGAGCACAAGGAAATTTGGCCTCGGCGCCAATCGAATTTTCGATGAAATTCTGATCGAATTCCACTTTGTCGACTTTGATTCACTCAACTCTAGTAATAAACTGCAAGTATGATTATGCTACTTTCACTTCTGTGCATGTGTTCTGACAGGCTGTTCCGGCAGGGTCCAGCGGAGATCTGGCAGCATTCAGCAAAAATGCCAAGAATCAGCCAGACACAAACCGATGCACGTTGCGTTTGTGTCTGGTCAATTTCTGGAATTCTATGCCAGATCGCAGTGGCACAGATGGCACAGAATAGCTTTAGCAACTAAGGCAATAATACATCCATGAGCTTTTTACTACTGAATGGAGCAACTATTTCTATGTAGCTCGAGACACTATTCTTAAATGTCTTCCTCTCATTTTGTAAGCTGCTCTTTAAGTGACATATGTTGCCACATACACCGATTGTCCTCCTTCCATTTACCTTATTACTAAAGGAACAGATGGAGTTAATACATTGCAGGGAGCCCCCTGATATAGACAAGTGTACAAAGCAGAATGTGCTGATGTTTAGAGGGCCTTGGCTCAGAAGATGGGAAATATTTCATCTCTCTTACCCCAGGGGAGGATTTACAATGTTATTCCAACCTCATGGATTTATTTTCTTAATACTCTTTCTCATGAAGGATTATATCAAGCTATTCATTTCAGTGTATAGTATTTGGGAAAAGATAGAACTTTTCAGGTTATTTTGCCTACATTGTTATAGTTTATCCTTCGGTGGAGAGCCAATGAATACATTTCGATTTCTTATATGCTGTCTTTGTAGCATTATACACCACTGGATAATGTAAAAGCACATCCTTTATAGCACCACAAGCTTTCTTTCCGTAAGAATTGTCCAACTAACAGCTAAAATTCGGTGCAGTAAATACAAAACCATATGTTTGTATAAAGAGGTATGATGATCACGAGCGGAAAGAAAATGCCTTTAATTATCTATGCATCCAAATAGCATATTCTGCCTAATTTAGTGCACGTAGGTGTCAATTGTAAAATATATGGCAAAGTAATTATTCTGAAAAATCCCATATAAATGAGACAACCACAGCATTTACTTACGGTACATATACAGATGCAGCAGAGCTAAATACACTGTGTATATATATTTTTATACTGCTTCATGAGAACTCACATAAGTGTTGTGCGCAAATATTCGCATTGCAAATTTTAATCACGAATATCGCCACTTCAAGAATTCGCGAAGATATAGAATATAGTGATATATATTCGTATTCGCGAATATTCTAGATTTTTTTTCCCTCTGAACCCATGATCCCTCCCTGCTTTTTGCTTGTGGGCCAATCAAGAAGGCTGCAATGTCTTTGTCTGAGCTTAGCAACATCCCTAGCAACCAATAGGAAAGATGCCTACCCCCTTACCATATAAGAACCTCCCTAGCAGCCATTTTCTGTAGTTTTATGGAGTTCTGAGAGAGACAGCAGTGTCATTGCTGTGCTTTGCTGTGCCACATTACATTAGATAGTTAGTTAGTTAGCTTATATATATAATACAGATAGTTAGTGGGAGACCCACGTCTTTATTGTGCTCTCAATTCATGCATATTACATTGCCGATTTTTGCAATCAAGAAAATAATCATAAATTCTTGAAAGAGTATTCGCCCAAATATTCACGAAATATCGCAAATTCGAATATTGCCGCTCATCACTAAACTCACATAGTGAAGAAAATGCAGTATGGTTAGTTATGATTTGTGATCAATACGATATGAAGAGCTAAAAAAAAAACTCAGCCCAGCTTCATCATACATATTTAAGCACATTCAGTTTTAAATATGATTTTAGAAATCATCGGGGTCATTTATTAAGCTGAAATATGCCTATTTGCGCCGCAATCTGTGACTTCTTCCCACTTACGACAGGTCTAAAAAAGTGGGCATGACGTGGGCAGGGAAGGGGATGGGTCAGCAGGCCTCATTTACCATTTTCTATGCCTTTTTCAGACGTAGAAAAAGGTCTAAATGTGAGACAGCTAGGAAGCTGTCTGATATTCAAAACTGGCGCTGGATGCGCCAAAATTATGGAGGGGCCAGTGCCGCGTCATAACTTCGGCGGATCCACCGCCACCTTAGGGGATTATTAAGCCTGGCGTCTAAAACGCCGGTCTTAATAAATGTTCACCTATATGTAAATAAATCTATTGTAATATAAACCGTATTATAGCTTATATTATAGTTTAGAGATGGGTTCACACAGCTATGATTTTTGCCATTGGAAACAGCCAACAAGCTTATCCACAAACACACTACAACTTTGTTGATCATCTAAAAGAGGCTATTCACACTATCTTAGTTTTGGTCTGTGTCTGATCTGCATTTTTTGTGGATCGCACTTAGAAGTATTCATTTCAATGGGGCTGCAAAAAATATGTACAGTGCCCCTTGTGCTGTCCATATCCATATGTTCTTTCCGCGGAACCACAAAAAAGATAGAACATGTCCTATTCTTGTCCATTTTGCGGACATGAATACGCATTGTTAAAATGGCCTATGAAAAGTGCACACAGACCTCATCCGTATTTTGTGGGTCCACTATTTGCACACTGCAAAGCGGATTTGGTCATGTGAATAGTCCCTTATGCTGTATTCATTTTTTGCCTAGATTAAATAAGTGACTTTCTTTAAATTAAAGACTTCCCTCACAGGATGCTTATGCATACTGTATATACAGTGCAGCAAAGTATATAAAGGTATATAAATGTATAGACACAATGTAAACTATTAAATTCATATTCTATTAAATTACTAAGTGAAGTAAATAAAACTGATTTATCTTTTAATTCATAGCAGCTTTAATATTTATGGAGTATATATTGTAAAATCAATCTATTAAGTACATGTTATTTATTTACAATGAATATCATTAATTAAACAGCACTCATAGAAGATCGACTTATTCACTCAGAACATAATTGCAATGTGTTCTTCAAAGAAAATCTAACATGATGACCGACAGCTAAATTGAATATTGTGATCGCTAGGACCTAGAGACCTGAAATACTGGGCAAAGTTCCAGTGCACATTCCTCTGGAGGTCCGGTGCTATAGATGCCACTGTACTGATGTTTCAATTAGGTCTGAAGACAAATCTGTGCTTATGTTTCCTCCTGGCTCAGAATATGACAAGATGTGTTGCAGATGATCAATTATTATTTTTTTTTTTATTGATTTTCTGATATTGTGTCAGAAGCTCTCTATCCTAAATGTGCAGCCACCTAGTGGTTGGGATGTGTACTACAGTCTGCCGAGGGTTTGGTAGTTTTTTGTGATATTGTGTTGAATTTGCTTTATGATAAAATTATAATCCTGCATTATTGGTGCATTATTGGTGCATTATTGCTTCTAGTGATGTTAACCTGTAGGGACACATAAAACTGCATGTTTATGTTCAAGATTTTCAATATTCAGTGGTCTCAAAGAATTCAACATTTTTGTACTTTTTGAAATCTAAGTGGCATCAAATAGCATGTACAAATGTGATCTAATCATATTATTTAACGTTATTGACGAAAATGAGATATATTGCATTGTAAAATATTATAACTAAACAAAGCCATATTCATAATACACTGTCATAAAGGAATTATACAGCTTAGGGTACTTTCACACTAGCGTTTTTATTTTCCAGCATTGAGTTCCGTCGTAGGGGCTCAATACCGGAAAAAAAACGCTTCCGTTTTCTCCTAACGAGAAAACTATTCAGGATGCATCAGGATCACTGTACGGTGTTTTGGACAGTGATAATACTGCAGCATCCGGCATTAATTACCATAGGGATGTAATAATGCCGCCATTGCCGGATCCTTTCTTCCGTACTGCGCATGCGAATAGCTTTAAAAATGTGAAAAAAATACATAGCAAATCCATTTCTCCGGATGACAAACGGAGAGACGGATCCGTTCTTGCAATGAATTTGTGAGACAGATCCGCATCCGGATCCGTCTACAAATGCTGTCCGTTTGCATGCAGATTGCCGGATTCCTCTGCCGCAAGTGTAAAAGTAGCCTTATCAATCCCTTCCATTCAATAAGCCAGAAGAAAAGCTTGTTGCTGCTAGTACTGGAGATGGGCAAAAATGGAGCCATAACTTTTACATTTTTCTGTTCACATAGCCGTATGAGAGGTTGTATTTTGCAGGACAAGTTGTACATTGCAATGCCACCATTTAATATGGCATACAATGTAGTGGGAAGCGGTAAAAAAAAATCCAAATGGGGTGGAATTGGAAAAAAAAGCACTATTCTGCCACAGTTTTACTGGTTTTCTACCTATAGCATTCCCTATATGGCAAAACTGACCTGTGCCCTTTATTCTCTGGGTCAGTACGATTACAAAACTACCACATTTGTAAAGTTTCTCTTTATGTTTTATTACTAAAAAAAATCTAAACTTTGACCAAAAATATATATTTTTTTACATATTCTGACCCCCATGACTTTTTTATTTTATAATTATGTCTACTAAGCTTTGTGGGATCTCATTTTTTGGGGAGATGATCTGCAGTTTTTATTGATACCATTTTAGTGTGTGAAGCAATGGGATAAATGGTTTTATATCCTAATACAGGCATTTTCAGACATGCAGATGGGCTTCACAGCCAGTTATGTGACTGCCCCCCCGCCCCCCTTACTAAGCAACTTCCTC
Source organism: Bufotes viridis (assembly GCA_033119425.1). Taxonomy (NCBI): domain Eukaryota; kingdom Metazoa; phylum Chordata; class Amphibia; order Anura; family Bufonidae; genus Bufotes; species Bufotes viridis. Next base: position 129,440,877 of record CM065593.1, on the reverse strand, counting down.
CTCCTGTGCAACCCAGTTCCCAAAAGAGCTGGTATGGCTATAGTGTCCAGATTAGATTTTGTGCCACAGTTTTCTTGGATTCCCATTTTTGCACAAAGAAACTCATCTAAGAGTTTGGCCATGTGCTGTGTCAGCTCCATAAAGCATCATGTCTGTGTAGAAGTGTTGCGGTCTAATTTGGACACTTGTCATAGGTGCAGAATGGAAAAGTCTTACGTTTAGGCCCCTTTCACACGGGCGAGTTTTCCGTGCGGGTGCAATGCGTGAAGTGAACGCATTGCACCCGCACTGAATCCGGACCCATTCACTTCTATAGTGCTGTGTACATGAGCGGTGATTTTCACGCATCACTTTTGCCTTGCGTGAAAATCGCAGCATGTTCTATATTCTGCGATTTCCACGCAACGCAGGCCCCATAGAAGTGAATGGGGATGCGGAAAAATCGCAAGCATCCGCAATCATGTGCGGATGCGTTGCGATTTTCCCGCATGGTTGCTAGGATACGATCGGGATGGGGACCCGATCGTTATTATTTTCCTTTATAACATAGTTATAAAGGAAAATAATCGCATTCTAATTACAGAATGCAATGTTCCCCGGGCTATAGAGGGTTAAAAATAATAAAGAGTTAACTCACCTTCTCCCATTGTACGCGCAGAGCCCCAGAACGTCTTCTCTCTTGATGATTGCTTGCTTCAGGACCTGTGGTGACGTCACAGGGTCACATGGTCCAATCATAGAAGCATTTGAGTGGACCATGTGACCCATGTGATCCTGTGACATCACGGCAGGTCCTTCATCCAACATCTGTTGGATGAAGGACCTTTGGTGATGTCACAGGATCACATGGGTCACATGGTCCACTCAAATGCTTCTATGATTGGACCATGTGACCCTGTGACGTCACCACAGTTCCTGAAGAAAGCAATCATGAAGAGAGAAGACGTTCTGGGGCTCTGCGCGTGCAATGGGAGAAGGTGAGTTAACTCTTTATTATCTTTAACCCTCTATAGCCTGGGAAACATTGCATTCTGTAATTAGAATGCGATTATTTTCCCTTATAACTATGTTATAAAGGAAAATAATTACATTTACAGAATACTCATCCCGAAACCGGACTTCAGTGATGAAGTCTGACTTCGGGTCTGGGTACCAAGCATGCGGATTTTTTCACGCGCGTGCTAAACGCACTACAAACGTTAGCACACACGCGATTCCCGCAACGCACCCGCCTCTTATCCGGGCGTCAAACACGACGCCCGTGTGCAAGAGGCCTTATATTTGCAACAAATTTATCAATAATGCGCCACTTTAGGTAAATCTCACTCAAACTAGGCCACCTGTTCCAAATTACACCTGTCTCAAATATTGTCTCAAATTAAAAATTTGCCCCTATGGTGCTACTTCAGCACATGAAGTGGCATCACATGCTCACATGGGAAAATCAAACTGCTTAGCAATGTGGGCAAGACCTTCTTCCTCCACCTCCCACGTTAAAAGATTGGGGTTGTGTCATCTAGTGGGTGTGGTTGTATTCACAAGCATAGCTGACCTGAAGCATTTTACAGTCCTCTTTAGATACTATAATTCTGTCCTTATGCCAAAAAATTATTGAACCCCTTCAATATGGAACAATAGACAAAAAATTTAGCCTTTGTCTCTGCCCTACATCCTGCATAGATGTAGCAGTTAAAGGTTAGCCAATCAATTCTACACACCTCACATTTGTTACAAAATATCTATATAAAGTGGAAAGATGTGGCACTGTTAGCTATCTTCCTTGTCTTCAGTCAGACTAGATGGTACGCTATGGTACTGGGCCTCCTTAGGACTACTGGCGGTGCTCAGCTTCAGATAAAATGACTTGTAATCCATAAAGAGAAACAAGGGAGGCACTCACCATGTCATTCAGCAGCTGTTTGTTTTTGCCTGTCCACCACCGCCATTGTCCCTCTCTCCTGCCTGTGGAGCTCCCATCCACTGGTATCTTTGTGTGTAGGCTGCAGTCTGTGCATCTTCTGTTAGGCCTCCTGGCCTGCTCTACATAAAGTGGCATCACATGCTCACATGGGAAAATGAAACTGCTTAGCAATGTGGGCGAGACCTTCTTCCTCCACCTCCCTGGCATTATTTAAGTCGCTAGGTATCAGCCACATGTAATATATGGTCACTGTTACCATTAACACTGTCAACTTTATCAGCTACTGCTTTTTCTGTTCTGACTCCTTTTCTTCCACTCCATCAGTCATCTATATTGGAATGTCTGGGCAGGAAACAATGATATGCTGCCACTACTACTACCCCTACACAGTTGCACTTCTCCTGCCTTGGCCATTATGTTATATACTGTGCTCTTACTTCTGGGAACTCTACTCTGCCTAGCATAATAAATCTGAAATTGCTCTCAGAAAAGCGAACCTTTTTGATGGCTTTTGTAAAAAGCTATTGAGTCTTCACTTTTCCGGACAATATATATTTTCTTTAATTAACACAAAATGTGCTGATATTCCCCAAAAGGGATAATCTTTGGAATGCTGATACACAGCAAGCCATTGTTTTGTTTATTTGTTGTTACCATGATGTGGGTATATACACTAATAGGCATCTTCCACCACAAAGTGGTAGTTTTTGGACACTTTTTATGACAGAATATGTGTTTTTAGACAGGTTGTTTGTTAGCACCGGCTAAATCCCTTAAGCCATAGCCATATATGTCAGTTTCACTTTGACATTACTGATGCTGCCTTGCAGTTAAAGGCATCTGTCAGCGGATTTGGACCTATCGCATGTGTGCTTGGCAAAAAGAATCTATGTTGATCACATGTTGATATGTACCCGCATGTACCCGCATTGCTGAGAAAAACTATGCTTTATATAATGCAAATGAGCAACAGGGAAATTGTCATTACACCTAGAAAATTAACTTTCTCTTCATCTGCCTCACCCTCTCCAATTTGATTGACAGGGCCAGGCAGCGATAACGTCATCATCATCATTAAAGTGCAGAGGGCACATCAGTTACAGAGACAGCAGAGCCTTTAGATGTAATGGCAATGCCTCCATTGCTCCTAGAGACTTATTTGCATATATGAAACATTATTTTTCTCTGTAATTCAGGCACATACAAACTTGGGACAAACACAGAAGCCTTCAGCTGCCAAGCACACATGCAAAAAGTTATCCAGTTTCATAGGTAGAAATCTGCCGACAGATGGCTTTTGAAGAACTTGAAAGGGGTTGGATTCAGGCATAGGAGACCCTAGAGTGTCACAAAAAACTTTATGGACAAATGTCTTTTTTAGGTCCTATATACTATGTTACTAATTAGGGCACTTTTGATTTTATTTATTCAGACCAAATTGAATTTAGTGGCAAAATCGATAGAATCAGAATCAAAACAAATTACGGGTAGAGGCATTCCTTTAATGGACTCAGACCTTGCATCTGCTATGGAGCCTGGGTCTGGGAAGGGTCTGGTGCTTAACTCCCTCTTTTCTAAAGAAGAAAATATTGCATTTTCATGCAGTCAAGACTAGGGGGAGCCAAAGTCAGAGAGATTATTTCAGCTTTCATTCTAGTAATTAGTATTAGTATTCTTGCACTGTGCTCCTCCTAGTGGTGGTCTCAAGCAGCCAACTTTGTAATAGAATGGATGCAGATTTATCAGTGTTTTTATGCCAGTTGTCTGATGTAAATACATTTAGAAATATGTTGCTCAGAATGAGTGCCGTGTTTATGAAGCTCCAATTCCACCTCCAATTTACTCAGCAAGATCATTGCTAACGAGCATTACTAGTAATGCTCGTTAGCGATAATCTGTTCAATTGTTGGGGTGTGTAAAGGGCCCTCAAGACCCAGCAGGTCCATCAGTTATGTAGTAATCACAAAATCCCTGGGATTAGTGGTAGTAATAAGACACATCTACCTTCTCAGTAGGGAACTTGGCTGTCATTGACAACTGCTCCTGCAGCTGCAAAATTTCAGCGCAATTTCAGTTCAGTTGCAAAATATGCAAGAATGTTCAGAAAATGCCTTACAGGGATAACTGTGAACCAGAAGTTTTATAGTGGGTGGTTGGTCCAGAATGGTTAATTAATTTATGCCAGCTTATAGTTTAAGCAAAGCCACAAAAAGTCCCAATTTGCATAACAAGTCTCAAAAGGTAACAAATTTTGCTACAAAATCACTTTATACCCCATGTTTAACAAAAATTGAAAAGGTAGCCAGAAAATTACTAATAGACATGTGCCATATAATCTTTAGACATAATTAATACAAGGGCCAGAAAATTGCACTAATTTTGCTGCAAATCTAAGCCTGCTCATACGTAATGTAGATGTCGTTTTCAGACTTTATGACAGTTTAGAGGTGTGCTCTTTTTAAAAAATTTGTTGTATTTCACTACACAAATTGTTTTTAAGACTGGCATGTGAACCAACAATTTCAATAAATCTCTCTTTAATAACTTTCAAGTTGGTCAATTTTTTTTTTTGCATTTAAAATAAAATTGTAAAATGTTGGAAGATCATTTTAAGCTGAGAAATGTGATTCTAAGAGGCATTTTTCAGTTTTGTCACACTTTTATCATTATTACTGGTATTGTTTTTATTATTATTATTATTTATTGACATCCTTTTTAATATGAGTTCACCATATTTGTTCATCTTCGTATTTGAAAATATTTAATTCAAACATTGTATTCCTTAACTTCCAGAGAATTATTTAAGTGTTAATCGACTGGCAAGTGATTGACAGTCTGAAAGTAACTGACAGTCAAAGTAAGTAAATAGTTGCTTTATGGTGTAGCAGGTCTTTAATTAGAGACAATAGCAGACTAACTAGTCATTGAAAAATCTATTTTACACAATGATTTGTAATAAACACACTGGTTTGTGTCACAGTTAACTATCTCTACATTTCTACTTGAAGTCAATGTTGCTAATTAGATGTGTATGGCATATTATAAGCTACCACTATATAGAATAATTAGATTCAGCGGCTTGTTAAGAGCAACTTTCAAAGTTAGGTGGTCACCATGACAGGTTAGGTCAGAGCATTCAATGACTAGAGGGCCATATATTATTTTCCATATGGCTGTTTAATATCATATAAATTGTGTGATCTTTGCAGTTATCTGATAAATAGGAAAAAAACTATATGAAAAAGTAAATATAGTGTATTTGTTGCATCATGTTTAAAAGATTCTATAAAAGTACAATGAAACCAACGATAAGCTCCCTCTATTATCCTCTGAACTGAACTTAGATGTCCATATTTTGTTATGTAGAGAAATCTACGTATGATGGATCATATTGACGTATTAGTAAGAAAAATGTGATATAACCAAAGTAAATCTAAGGGTGACATTGTGGATATAGCTAAGAATGTAGTTTGGAAATGACAAGGAAAATACTAACATACATAGAAAAAAGGTGCAAAGTTAAGGAGAAAGTTATCTTTCAATATTATTTCCACTGATTCTCTAAAATGTAAAATTATTTTGATTTACTTAGAATCATATCTACCACATATGTACAAACAGTTAAATGTATATAGGAGGACATTTACAATGCTATTTATACCACTTTTGTAGCATTAAACAAATGTGTTATGCTCCACTGGATAATCTGTTGGGAATATATTTCTATTCACATGAAGTCTATTGTGACATGAAGTGTGTTATGTCTCTCACCATTGCTGTAACCAGGTGAGGTGGGTAATAACGTTAAAGGAGACAGTGTGGCTTGGTACAAGGGCTTCATTCATTACTATAAAGCTCTATGCACTGGACTTTTCTGTATGTATCACTGCTCATATAGAGGATAGTAAGTATGTACAGAGGGGTGGAGAAGAACAAGGGAGTCAAACTCTTAAAAGAAACTGGGGAAATTTACTTTAATGAATGTAAAACAATCAGCTTACCGCCAAATAATTAATTATATCCTATATTTAATGAGTGTAATATTCATAATTATAATATATTATTATAGAGACCTTTCATCAAACAATACGAGACATACAGGGAAGTTCTGTCTATAGACATAGTAGAGACATAGCATTGTACATATAGTAACCTGACATTTATCACACCTTAATGCTTTAATATAATGCAATATTCCTGTCCCTTAGTTGCTGTTCCAGTGTAAAGTCACCAAAACCAATGCAGACTTTCAAATGTGGGTCTTGATTGTTGCCCAGGTCGAAACTTTAAAAATATAGCCTTGTTTCAATCCTAGAATAGGAAAGCTGTTGAGATACTTTGAACACTGGAGAAGATTTACTTAGCTAAATTTTAGACACCTTTTGAGCTTCATTAGATAAAAAGTGTGGAAAAGTTGCAGCTTTTTAGGAAGGCATGGCTTAACATGTAAAAATGTGCACTAAGATTTGGCACAAAACTTTGGCACAAAGTATGCCAACTAGTATAGATCACCCCCTAAGTTTATATTGTCTAAGTAGACAACATTAGTAAATCTGCCACATTATCATTCACTTCCTTGTCCAGTTGTCTTTTAATGAACTTCTATCTGCATTGTGAGAAAATATCATTTTCATAGTTAATGGCCTCACATAATTCAGAAAAGTCTATTAAAATGAGCTCTTTATTTTTAGAACATTTAGAAGATCATTAATTGAAAGGTTGAAATTACCTTGTACGTTTCAGTTCCCTCTGGCTCAGAAACTTTTATTCATTTTTCGTAACTGAGTGTACCATGTCAGGTGAAGTCACTGGGTCACATTTTCTAATACTGTCTAAAATGTAAAATATACTTAAAATGTAGCATAAAATTAAACAAGACAGTCCAAAGATGCACCAAATTTACCACAGTGACACATAGTGTGGGATAAATTTGGAAGATCTAGCAAGAAAGTCACCTTTGTCTCTACTTACATTAGATCATGCTTTTGCACCAAAGGTGTGGCATAAGGAATTAATAGAGTAGATGTGGTGCACCAAAGGTTTGCAAATCCACAAAGCAATGCCCCATTTTTTGACACTTTGCATTTTTTGGTCTGGCAGGGTGCAAAATGTGTCAAACACTTATATGCACAATGTAATGTGTGTCTGAATCCTGGCTCAATGTGATTAGTAAAGAAATGGGTTGTCCAAAATAATGAAAAGACAGAATTTGAGTTAAAATATTACAAAATTGTATACTAATCCATCCTTGTGCTATATATATATAACAATAAATCCATTGATTGATTGTGCATCTCCTGCCGTTTTCTATCTGTATTGAGGTCGGACCAGGAGCCAATGGTGAATTGGTAAGTGTCAGAATTGCAGCACTGGAGGATTGGTAAGGTGAGTAATGCTAGCAAGAATATTACTAAAATGTATATCGAGGAGGAAATAATCTGTGGGGCACAACAATGAGGCCTAGACCTGTGACAATAAATGGTCTGTTATTTAATCTTTTTTTCTGTAGTAACTTGAGATATTGTACCTTAAAGGGAATGTGTCATCATAAAATGACCCGCTGTTTAAATCACTTTTTTATGTTTAACATATTTTAAATACCGTTTGATGATATTATTTTTCATTTTCCATGTCAATTTTTTTTTTTAAACTACAACAAAAAATTCTGCAGTTTTTGCACTGGCCATTATGTCTAATAATTGGCACCACTTCTTGGTTCATACAGATCACTTTACTGAAGTTGAATCATTCTAATTCTGCCTATAATCATGTCGCCTCTGTGTACCGGTAAGACAGGATCCCTTATTCACAGTAGGTGATTGTCATAGCTTATTTATCCCTTTCTTGTACAACGACCTCTGCACAGGGTACAGACCATGCCTCAAAAACTCTCCCATATAAGTCAATAGGATCCCCTCCTGACCATAGTGTCTATGGCACATGGGGCTGCCGTAAAGCAATTTTCTTAAAGGTTTCTAAATGCTGTTAAGAACAGCTCAGGCAAGATAGCTGCCCGCATAATAATGTTCAAAAAATAGAATAAAAAATCTTCAATCAGAAAATAAAAACAGATTAGAAAAAAAAAATAATGTGTGTTACTATATAGTTTTAACTGGCAGATACAATTTTTGGTGACATATTTCCTTTAAGTACTACAAATTTTTGCATGATTTTAACATATTCTGTAAGGGTATCTACTTCCTGCGACAGGGCAGAAGCATAATGATAGTAGCAGTGTATATATTTAGTCTAAATAAAGAGAGTTCCAGCTCCAAAAATAGTGGTAGAAAAATCTTGTATCTTTATTCTGTGTTAATAAAAACTTCCATACAGGATGTTAAAGTCAACATGTTTCAGACCATCACATATTCAAGGTCCTTCCTCATGACATATCAAACCCCAAATGGATTGCTGCTTATGTGCTCCCCACACACCTGGCTCCATAATCATGGGATCATGTGACCAGTGGGAGCATACATGGAGCAATCACTGCACCAAACACAAATTACAAAAATCACCAACATGAAAAAGACATAACTTCTAAAAGTCATATTCAGATATGGCATGCACAATGCAGATACATCCCACTTAAAAGAAATGAATTTATAGAAAAACAATAGCAAGGTTCACTAATATTGCAGAATCAGATCATGTCTTTTATTTAGACCATTTGGTTGGCAGGAATCAAGCTGGAAAATCCATAAAGCTTCTCTGTTTAGAAGTTTCCTTCTGTAGTTACCTCCTCTAATAGGATTTTAAACGCTCCCCATGTACTAACGCAAAGTGTAAGCTTGCCGCTGATACATTGCGGCTTTGGTAGTGTGGGATATCAAAGATGTGCTTACGGATCCTAGTCTTGATTTCATTAACAGTACAACTAACATATTGTAAATTGAAATACTTGCAGGTGCTTAAATATACTGCATATTTAGTGTTGCAGTTCAAATATGACTGGATCACATATTGCTTATTATTCACAGAGGATCTAAACTACCTATCAACCCTTGTGTTCTCACAGCATATGCACTTAAAGTGACAGCGCTTATAGCTCCCTTTAGTGACCAGCCAAGAGGGCTTATGTATCACCCTCTTGTCCTGGTATAGACTGGGGCTGATCATATTGCCCAGTATGGGGGCTTTTCGTGCTGTGCATTTCACCCCACTTGTCACAATATCCATCCATTGTCTATCACTAGCAAGTGAGGGTAAGTATTTTTTGATAGTTTTGCAAATTACTGCAAATTCCTCGTTGTATTGCGTGACAAAGGGGGTGAAGGTATGTTTAGATGCAGGCAAGAGAGTACATTCAAATTATGGCTTTTTTGGAGGAAACACAAGTGATTTCCTGTCCAAAATCGCAACTGCGTTTTTTGAGACAGAAACGCATCTGTGTGAATAGGATCTATGAATAAGTCTATTAATAAGGTTATCAGCTTCTTGAAAAAAAGAAGTTCGATCACAGCAGTTGCGTCTCGCCCTAATAAGTTCACCTTTGGGAATATTGCGTATTGTATGCAGTGGATGGCAAGAAATCGCATGTAAAATAGTATTGCCGGCTAATTCTTTTCTATATGTGGCAGTTAGAACTTGGGAGGTGGCCGTGTCCCCCCTTAGGCACAAATCCCAAAAATGTATACTATGCAGGTTATATTGTAAATTAAAAGAAATAGAGTTCAAACAAGAATTCAAATAGTCAGAAAACACATCGCCAGACTACACAAAAGCAAATCATCGATGTAGCGACCATACCACTGAAGCTGACCAGAAAAAGGGTGGGTGTCGATGAGGAGAAAGCGTCCCTCCCACCACGCCATAAATATATTATCTATGGAGAGAGAGAACTTGGCTCCCATCGACACCCCCAATACCCGTAAATAAAACTGAGTATCAAACAGGAAAAAATTGTGCCGGAGGAGGAAGTCAACCACCATAACCATGTACTCCTGCAATTCATCAGAATAATCACCTAAGCTATTGAGAAACCATTGTAGTGACAATAGTGCCAAGTTATGTGGGATATTGGTGTAGAGGGCCAAAACATCCGCAGTGACCAATACATAATCACTTTTCCACTCAAAGGAGGAAAAGGCCTGTAGAACAGACCTAGTATCCTGCAAGAGACCTGGAATGAATGGGATCAAAGGCTGAAAGAGTGTATCAATCCACTCAGACAGCCGTTCCGAAAAGGAGCCTATCCCTGCAAATATAGGTCTTAGTGGGGGAGGGAAGGTATCCTTGTGGACCTTGGGAAGTGCATGGAAAATAGATACAACCAGATGCTGTATAAATATATATATAAAAAATAAACCTTTCGGCACACTGATTATTTGCTAGGAGTCGGGTTCCTACCCCGCTTAGTATATGAAAAGATAACTCCAGCTTTATGCGTTTCAAGGTGCTTTTATTGAAAATGCGGCACGTAATAGTGACGTTTCGGCCTAAATGGCCTTTATCAAACGATTGCCGCTGGTGGGTATAAGGTATAGGAAAAAAGCGCTGTGGGTAGAAAGAGCGTGAATCCTCTCACAAGCGTGTGGATTCACGCTCTTTCTATCCACAGCGCTTTTTTCCTATACCTTATACCCACCAGCGGCAATCGTTTGATAAAGGCCATTTAGGCCGAAACGTCACTATTACGTGCCGCATTTTCAATAAAAGCACCTTGAAACGCATAAAGCTGGAGTTATCTTTTCATAAATATATATATATATATATATATATATTTATATATATATATTTATTACATTTCTTTCTTTCAGAGAAAGCCAAGTTCAAAGCCCATCGTGAGTATTTTAAGTATTTCAGACTGAAAAGGGAGTATTTGTGATTTGTAGACACCAACATCCAGGATAACAACCGCTCCTCCCTTGTCAGCCTCTTTGATAAAAATGTCTCTGTCCTTTAGGTCACGCAGTGCCCTTTGTTCATTGTGTGTTAGATTATAATGTTTTGAAAGCTGGCTACCCTGTTTTTTTACATTTGATTTTATCATGGAGGAGAACAAGATCCCTCTCCACTAATTCTTGGTAGCGATCTAAGGCAAGTGATCTACAGTAGATTGTATTGGGTAGAAATCCCTATTGGATGTTCTAAAAGCATTACTAGAACCAAGATCGTCTTGCCTTATTCGCATCCCCATGTAAGGTATTGCAGTGAACCAACTCCATAAATGTTATACCACTAGAAGGCAGCATGTGGGTATCAACAATAGGCATATCAACAATAGGCATATCAACAATAGGTGTATCAAGAGTAGGCATATCAATATGATCATGGACAGAGTTCTCCATAACCTGAGTAGGACAGGAGACATCCTCACCAGACAAAATAGGGTCCAAAGGCATATGTAGTCTAAACAATCAAAACAGATTATTTCAACCAAAACAAGCGATTTTTTTTTGTTTGTTTTTTAAATTTAACTGCTTCATTACCAGATTGTTTATCCCCCTTCCTTACCTGGTAAAAACATGTATTTGATATTATTTTTCATGGAACACCTTAGACCTTTCTTTTTTGCCATTAGATTGTGTTATAATATTTTAAAAAAAAGTTTAATCCCTTCCTGACTGCTATACAGCTATATTTGTGCTATCTGCACATACCCTGTGCAGCTAGCATGTATATAGACGTCATGGCAGCTCTTTAATCTGCCTCTGCACTGCTACTGTCAGGGACAGTGCAGAGTCCAGTAATGCCGGCAAGGGACCAATTGTAGTGGTCCTTTGCCTGCGTTCTCTACGATTGGTTAGTCTGTGCAGACTAACCAATCAAATCGCCGCAGTGTAAAAGTGTAGATTTTAGGCTCTGAACTGCACTCTGCAGATGAGAGCCTGAAATCAGGTATCATATCCCCCATGCCCTGATCTGTGTCCCTTTCTGTGCGCCCTGCCTCCAGCTTTGCCAGCCGTGCACTGTGTATGTGCCGGCAACTGTGCCCATCTGCCCCCATCCATGGCTTTTGCCTCTATTCATGTCCCCTGCGATCTGTGTCCCCTGCCCATCTGTGTCCCCTCCCCATTCCTCATCTTTGCCCCCTTCTGTGGCACCCCTGCTGTATCTGATTGCGGCAGCTCTGTTCCTGAGCACCCACCATCAGCAGCGAGTGTCAGCTGTATGCTGATACTCTGCTGCAACCCCTTAGATACCACTGTCAGTGGCATCCAATGGGTTAACAGAGGGAGGGGGCTCCCTCTCTCAACCATCGGGCTGCCGCGCTGCGGCATAGGCATCTCAAACATGATACCAATAAAAACTACAGCCCATCCCTCTAAAAATAAGCCCTTATACATCTATGTTGACGGAAAAATAAAAAAGTTATGGGTTTTAGAATTTTGTGATGAAAAAAAAAAGCTTAATAAAATTTGATTTTATGATTTAAAAGTGGTAGAAAAAAAAAAAAAAAAACACTACAATTTTGGTGTCGCCATAACTGTATCATCCCACATAATAAAATTATGATATTAAATATACCACATGGAAAACCCCATAAAAAATAAAAATATAAAACACTGACAGAAATTTAATTTTTGCCTGTTTAACCTCCTAAAAAAATTACTGTATTGTCTGGCGTATAAGACTACTTTTTAACACATAAAAATCTTCTCAAAAGTCGGGGGTCGTCTTATACGCCAGTATACTGCGTGCTGAAACTTAAAAGGGTTTTTCACTGGTCCGACGATTGTTAGATAATGATATGTATGTGTAGAGTGGCCCCCAGGAATCTTCCTGCACTTACTATTATCCCTGGGCAACGCTCTACACATACGGTATATATCATTATCGAACAATTGTTGGACTAGTGAAAGGTCCTCTTTACTTCCAAGCCGGACTGGAGAAGCTGTCCTTCTCCAGCTTCAGGGACCAGCGCCTTCTAGCTAAACCACTGCACACTGCATCCTGGCCAGTCGCTCCTGAAGCAGCCATCTCTCCATGCTCTCAGTGGTTTCTAATGCTTGGATTGTCTGTTTAATTTTTATTTGTTGTGCGTTGGAAGGGTAGTAGTCTTATACGACTAGTATTGCCCAAACCCCATATTTTAACAGGAAAAGTAGGGAGTCGTGTTATATGCCCAGTCATCTTATATGCCGGAAAAAAAAGGCCCTTAAGAAGCCATATAGACCCCAAAATCACAAAAGGTTTCAAAACAAAACATTTCTAAAACTATTCCCATATGCTTGTATCCTGAAAATGGATGCTATTTATGGAAATTATCTACTGGCTGGGCCCACTGTACCACTTTAAAAGACTTGAGCGCATTTTGGAATTTAGCTGCTTAATTTTCTATTGCTGCTTCTTTCACTGCACTATGCTGCCATGAAAAATCTTGTACAGCACCAAGACATTACAAGCCCCTTCAAAGTGACTTTTTTATGTTGTTCCCATAAGGTATTCATCTTGTTTTTTTTTTATTTTTTATTTTAAATGTTAAATGAAAATAATATTTGTTTATATATTTTACGGAGAAAAACCCTGCTATACAAAATATAGCTAAAACGAATACCAAGATTTTTATATTTTTTATTAATGAAAAAGGGATGGGATGTTTGTATGGGTGTGGACGTAATCTGCTATATTATTGCTATAACTTTTTATAATTTATTTTTATTTTTTATTAATTAATTATTTTGTACTTTATATTCATTTATTTTTTTGTGAATTAACCCCTTCCTGCCAAAGTGAATTAAACCCTTTTGGACACAGTCAAGAGAGGAAGAGGTTAATTCAAAGCCTGCAGGCTGACAGGCTTGTCGCACTCATACATAAGAAAAAGTGCTCTCTGTCAGCTATTACATTTAAAGCTACATTCACACGAATGTGGTGTTTTGCAGATACAAAAATTGCGGCTCCGCAAAACATGGGCACCGGCCCATGCGTATTCCGCAATTTGTAGACCGCACATGCTGCGGCTGTCATAGAAAATGCCTATTCTTGTCTGCAATTGTGGACAAGAATAGTAGATGTTCTAATTTTTTAGTAGGGATGTCAACATGGTGTGCTGTCAACATCTTTTGCGGCCCCTTAGAAATGAAGGGTCCGCAGCCGTTCCGCAAAATTGCAGAATGGATGCGGACTCATTCATACGGTCATGGGAAAGCATCTATCACAGCCAGACCACTCCTGGTGGTCACAGCACTTCTCTCTGTTACCACAGCTGTCTAATGACAGCACGGTCACAGCAATCTGCAGCGGCACAGGCTGCCAGTAGATCACTATGTAACCTGACTATTTTATACATTGGGTTATAGAAAGGAGCCTATTGTCGTAACATATAAAGTTGTACCGCAGTAGGCAAGTGGTTAACAATGAACAATTGTTTTAGTGTAAAAACTATTTGTTTATAGTGTAAAAAGTTTGCCATGTTTAATATTTTTATCCGATAGTTGGACAACAGATTTTTCATTCAAAGAAAGATCGTTCACGAACTAAAGATTTCATGGTAAGAACATTCCCAGAAAGACCCATTACCCATTTTCATTGAGCATGTATGGGCTTTTGACAATGTATTTTGACAATGCATTCACAGCTACATACACAATAGTGCTGAAGAGGCAGTTAAACACTTTTTCCTGAGTTCTCCGCATCTGATTGCTAGAAGTTCATACAGTAAGACACCATCAGATCATCTTGTCAGGGGAACTTTCTTACAAAAAAAAAAGAGTTGCCAAAATTGGTGACTCCGTTTTTTGCATCTAACTCAGTCCTCAGTTCTTCATGCTAGGAAGTCTGCAGTATGGCCATCCATGCCAACATCAGGAGAAGTCGCCAATTAAAGCTGTTGGGGGAAATTTATCAAAAGTTGTGCAAAGTAATACTGGCTTAGTTGTCCATAGCAACAATTCCATCTCCGCCTTACATTTTTCAGAGCTCCTTTTGAAAATGAAAGGATTAATATAATTATTGCTATAAGCAACTAAGCCAGGTTTCTTTTGATAAATTTCCTGCTATGTATTCACAGCAACTGATGCTTCCCTTTACCAAGAGGGAGCACAAACTGATCTATCAGTGCTTTGCTTCAGTACTACGAAGCATAGAATTATGTGAATGCAAGGAAATTTGAATGCAGCATATTGACTGCTTAATCCAGTCTAATCAGTCCATTGCAGTGGTACAGGTCAGACAATTTTTTATACATAAATATATTTATATGTTGAATACACATATTCATAAGAAGCCTAATCACTCAAAAAGTTTTTGGAATATAGGTTACGGAACCCACATGAAGGGGAATGAATGTAAACACACATTATTAAAGAAATAATATTACTGTTTTGTGCTTAGTGGAATATCCTTAATCCCAGAAGGCATGGTTGCTGGAGCAGTCGCCTGTCTCCCCATCTGTAATGTCAGCAGTCCATGAACACCATCATTTCTCTGCTCCTTCTCAGCAGGCATGACTACCAGAATAGTGTTCTGCTTGTCCACTCCACACTGGACTGTGGACTTCTTTTTCCTACCTGTAGTCCCTGCTCATAGGATGGGCGTGCCTTCTCTGGCTATTATAGGACCAGTGTGCATGTGACCTGTGTGTCTTGATCTTTCCCAGGCTATGGCTAGCCTTCCCAGTGTATTTAAAGGAAACCTATCATGTGGGATTTGATTATAATATAACTCATTATATACTATTATTAACTATTAAAAATGACCTTAGATTTATTCACTTAGTGGTGTGACAACCGGTTAGCCTCATAATATGCACGCAAAGAAGCCACATGCGCATGGTAATGAGCTGATTTGAGTCCAGAGTGACGCATAACCTTGATTTGAGTCCAGCGTTTTTTTTATTCAGCACTGTAGCCACTCCCCTATTCAATTGTTCAGACGCTCAAAATCCCGCGCATGTGGGCTGTCTGACATCATAGAGGAAACTGCACATGCGCCAGCTATATTTTGGCGCGGTCTATCCTCACTTCCGGTAAACCAGTAGAAGCAGGAGTTATTTGGCATGACGAAACAACAACTTGAAGCTTCTGGAAGGAAAATCACTGGTGCATGCGCGTTGTATAAGAAAGAAGGCTGGGAGGGTGGTGTTGCTGTGCGCATGCACGGGATTTGAAACGAGACTTCCGAGCTACAAGAAAATAAAAAAATAATAGCTGTAGATAATAAGATGATGAAAAACAGGAGGTGATTTGTGACGTCATTTGTTCATTTTACTAATTGGCAGAAAAATGAATAACGAGGAATGCAAAGGTACTATATTACTATATTACTTATGTGAAATTATAGAGCTACGCCTTCTTGCTTGTTATAGCAAGAACTGGATACCTTGAATAGACTTGGCACAAAAAAAAAAAAAAAAAACGTATCCCTATTAAAAATAGTCTTTATTATAATTATTTAAAACTTAACCCAATGTATACACCAGATCGTGAACAAAATCACTATCTACAAGAGAAAGGGACAGTCACAACCACACGGAGGAGAGCTCAGGACCGGGTCGCTGGATCCTACTTGCGCTCTACCACTACCTCAAGGTTTGAGACTGGCTCACTTTCCCTATATGTCCCTACTTAGGTGAGGACTGCCCGGATCATTCGTCCAAAGAAATGATATAGTACAGTGTTACAGCAGTATCGCTACAAATCATGCACATTAACCATGTTACGTTACATCCCAACGCGTTTCTTTTGGCAACGGCCAAATCATCAGGGGAGTAAAACAAGTCAACAGAATAAGAACAGTGCATTACTTATCTGTTTGAAAAGATGCGCAGCACCAGGTTGCCATTCCTATGTTAGGTCGCGCTGCTGTATGGCATATGGTATTGCCCAACTGGCGTCTCAACCACTGTTTGTGGGAGACATCCGTACGTCTTGCATGTGGCAGCCATATATTACTTATGTGATAAAAGGGGGAGGAACATACTATTGACATTAGTAATTATAATACGGGCTAGTTTGTTAATGGGGCGATAAACATATGAAAGGTTCTCCTGACAGCGTTTCATGGTACCAAGGGGAAAATGGACAGCCAGAGTAGATTCAATCCAGTTAACAGGCCAAAATATGATAAACAGGCCAAGTTCAGGGCAGGAAGAACTGGTTCAACATGGTAAATAGGAAAAAGTCAGGTATGGAAATTCAACCAGTAATAACATTACATGGGACACATCTTCACACATGAATGAGAAAATAGAAAACTTTTTTTTTTTTTAAATCAGGAACACTTGCCTTAAAGGGAACCTGTCACCAGGACATTCACTGATAAACCAGGTATGCTGCCTTGTAGGGATCACTCTGCTGAATAAAATGATACCTTTCACTTGGTGATCTGTTGCTTTATTGTGGAGAAAAAGTACTATTAATCCATATGCTAATGAGCTGATATGAGTCCAGCGTTTTTTCTATTCAGAGCTGTAGCCACAACTGTGCATCTACAAAGGGCTGTTTCTGTGTGTATATCTTTTGTGTATCATGTGACTGCATTTAATCTTGCTTTCGATTAATTCATGCTATACATTTCATGTTCTTTTAGGTGGTGTATTTGCCACAATTTGAATAGGAAAATGCCTATGTTTTCTTTTTTTCTTATGACATATGCTGTCTATGATTAATCACCATTTGCAATCATAGGCAGATTGGCTTACTTCTTCCGATTCTCACTAAGGCTCAGTACTTTTATAAAATGATTGAATAAACTACTGCTTATGTCAAGATTTCCATGGCAAGTACTCTCTACTTCAATTGCAAGTGTAGACCCATGTCTTATATCCTGTAGCTATTATCTTTACAGTACAATACTCTGCATAAGTACTCTCAGGATGCATTTATTCAGCAATGACATTTGGTTGATATTTATCACTAGAGGTTGCCAAGTACATGTAGTATTGTATCTACTTTTACCATTTCAATGTGTTTGACCTCTTGAAAAGACATACAGTCGGCTTTAGAACAATGTCTTTTGATGTTGCCGTGTTGAAATTGAAAAATTACATTTATCCATCATGTTTACCTTTGTCTGGAATCATATTTTATTTGCATATCTTATTTATTTATTTATTTTTAACTATAGGCACATACGTCACTCAAGTAATAGCTACAGATAAAGACGATCCTACAAATGGAAATAATGCTCGGTTGGTTTACAGCATTTTACAAGGACAACCACAGTTTTCTATTGAGATCAAATCAGGTAAAAATTCTAATTGTTATATTTTGTTGAGATTTATGGGATTCACAATGCAAAATGAATGGTGTACGTAGAGTACTATAAATAGAGAGGTCAAAGTAAACTCTGCTACAGCATTATGTTAGAATGATTACTACGGTGATTCTATTACAAAAGTATTGTCAACATCACTGGACATATAAAAGAAAATAAAGTAAAAAAGTGTAATGTCATCATGAGACTGACAGGTCTTATTAGGGTAAATGGAGGTAATAGAGAAAGAACCTTTCATAGCCAGATTGGGGAGTCACTGAAAAGAGCATCTCTTCTTCTACAAGAACCTGTTTAACCCCTTAGTGACCAGCCTGTTTTGGGCCTTACTGACCAAGCGTTTTTCTTCCTTTTTTCATTGTCGCGTTCCAAGAGCTATACATTTTTTTTTTCCGTCTATGTTGCTTTTTGAGGGCTTGTTTTTTGCACGACAAGTTGTAGTTTTCTATGGCGCCATTTTGGGGTACACATAACTTTCTGAATAACTTTTATTAACTATTTCTGGGAGGGAGATGGGAAAAACAGCAATACTGCCACTGAGTCAGGTTTTAACTTTTATGGCTTTCATTTTTCGGTATAAATAACATAATATCTTCTGGGTCAGTACGGTTACAGTGATACCAAATGCATATCGTTTTTTTTAGGTTTTACTACTTTTTTGCAATAAAACCCCCTTTTTTAAAAAAAAAATATGTTTTTACATTGCCGCTTCCCAAGTCGCATAACTTATTTTATTTTTCTTTCTTTGGAGTTCTGTGAGGGCTTTATTTTTGAAGGACGACTTGTATTTTTAATTGGTATAATTTTGGAGTAAATAGTCCTTTTTGACTGTTTGTTATTACGTTTTTTCGGTGGCAACTAAGAAAAAATTAGCAATTTAGCAATTTTGTCATTTTGTCATTTTTTTTTATGGCGTTCTCCGTAGGGGATAATTTATGTGATATTTATGTAGTCCGGGTCATTATGGATGCGGAAATACCGAATATACGGGGAGATTTTCGTTTGCTATTTTTTTCACTGAAAAGTGTATTTTCAATGGAAAAAAATAATAATTTTTTATGGAATTTTTTAATTTAATAAATGTGTTTAGTTTTTTTAGTTTTTTACAACTTAATATTCCAATAAGGGGACTATAACAGACAGTATTTTGATTGCTTTTAAAATGCAATCCATTTTCCCTATAATGCCATGTACAGTTGTGTTCAAAATTATTCAACCCCCAATGCTGTAAAGGGTTTTAGGGAATTTAGTGTACATTTGTAATTGTGTTCAGAATGAAATCTTACAAGGACTTTTTAAAGAACCAAATGCAACTAAAATGACATCAATTGTTTTTGTAATACAGTATTAAATGTTTTTTTTTGTGATTTCTTCATTGACACAATTATTCAACCCCTTAAAGACGACCACTCTTAAGAACAGAGGTTCATTCAAGTGTTTTCGATCAGGTATTGAAAACACCTCTGGATGTCAAGGAGCAGCAATCAAGCATAATAAGCACCAATTTGGCAGATATTAAATGACTGCGATACTCAGCTCCTTCTAGACATTTACTGGTGTGTTTACAAACATGGTGAAGTCAAGAGAATGGTCCAGGAAGACAAGAGAAGAGGTGATTTCTCTTCACAGGAAGGGCAATGGCTATAAGAAGATTGCAAAGATGTTAAACATACCAAGAGACACCATAGGAAGCATCATTCGCAAATTCAGGGCAAAGGGCACTGTTGAAACGCTACCTGGTCGTGGCAGAAAGAAGATGCTGACTTCGACTGCTGTGTGCTACCTGAAGCGCAAAGTGGAGAAAAGTCCCCGTTTGACTGCTGAGGAACTGAAAAAAGATTTGTCAGATGCAGGCACTGAAGTTTCAGCTCAGACAATAAGGCGCACACTGCGTAATGAAGGCCTCTATGCCAGAACTTCCAGGCGCACCCCCTTGCTGTCTCCAAAGAATAAGAAGAGTCGACTGCAGTATGCCAAAAGTCATGTGGACAAACCACAAAAGTTTTGGGATAGTGTTCTGTGGACTGATTAAACAAAATTAGAACTGTTTGGGCCCATGGATCAACGCTATGTTTGGAGTAGGAAGAACAAGGCCTATGAAGAAAAGAACACCTTGCCTACTGTGAAGCATGGCGGGGGGTCAATCATGCTTTGGGGCTGTTTTGCTTCTACAGGTACAGGGAAGCTTCAGCGTGTGCAAGGTACCATGAATTTTCTTCAGTACCAGGAGATATTGGATGAAAATGTGATGCAGTCCGTCACTAACCTGAGGCTTGGGAGACGTTGGACCTTTCAACAGGACAATGATCCCAAGCATACCTCCAAGTCCACTAGAGCATGGTTGCAGATTAAAGGCTGGAACATTTTGAAGTGGCAGTCGCAGTCACCAGACTTAAATCCGATTGAGAACCTCTGGTGGGACTTAAAGAAAGCAGTTGCAGCGCGCAAGCCTAAGAATGTGACTGAACTGGAGGCTTTTGCCCATGAAGAATGGGCGAAGATACCAGTAGATCGCTGCAAGACACTTGTGTCAAGCTATGCTTCACGTTTAAGAGCTGTTATAACTGGAAAAGGATGTTGTACTAAGTACTAAGATTGAATGTCACTTGGGGGTTGAATAAAACTGATAATGATGTGAGCACAGAAAAGACATTTGCGGTTATTTCATTATAAATGTTATGTTATAGTTGTCGGACTTACAAGTGCCTCTTTGATGTAATTGTAAACAAGATGACTGAAATGATCAAAAGCAATGTCAAACTGGCCAAAACACTCAATTTTAGTGGGGGTTGAATAATTTTGAACACAACTGTATTTTAATAGCAATGCTATTTTGACATAGACCAGCAGGCTGCACCAGAGAGGAGCAGCCTGCTGAAAATCACTACAGCCGGGACCGGGCCTACATTGGAAGCCAGGTAGGCTTCACACACATCGACACCTCACGATCGCATTTGCGGGGTGCCGATGGGAGACAGAGGGAGCGGACTCCCTCTGTCACCAATTTACATGCGGTGGGCAACACTCCTGCTGTTCCTGGCATGTGAGAGCCATGTCCCTGCTCCCCGCTGCATGGGGGATCCATGCTGCGCTTAGACTGGGCCACCGTAAAAAAGTGGTGGCCCAGCCAAAGGCCCATTAGTGACCGCTGTAAAAAAAAATGTATCAGTGGTCACTAAGGGGTTAAAAATGTGTCTTCAACAGGTATGTGTATATATGAATTAATTTATTAAAACTGTCTTGTTATCCATTGCTAGGGGAGGGGCTAAAGCTGCATAAGAGAAAGGAGAAGTTTGGTTGCATATAGCAACAGGAATATATTTGTTTACATGGTAAAAATAGGTCAGGGAGTTCAAATTGAAGAAAGGCATAGGGAAGATATACATGAATTAAGTAACTAAATGAGCATATTTGTTAAAAAACAAAATATAACAGATTTTTTATATAAAGGGATTTTATTAAGCAAAAGTTGTAAAACATGAAGAAAACTACTAAATATATATTTGGTATTGCCATAATTGTGTCAACCTGCAGAATAAAGTTATCATATCATGCATACCAAATGGTGAACCTCATAAAAATAAAACAACACTGATAGAATTGAAATTTGTGCCCTCCTCATACCTGAAAAAATTAGATAAAAAGCAAACAAAAAGTAAAATATACCTCAAAATGTTGCCAATAAAAACTACAACTTATCCCACAAAAAATAAGCCCTCACACAGCAACAAAAAAATTAAAAGCTATGGCTCTTAAAAACCATTTTAGCAAATTCCCTGTTAGAAAATCCAGATGCTGTTCCTTCGTTTCTGAGCCCTGGTGTGTCCCTGAACAGCAGTATAGGACCACAAACGGGATACTTCTGTATGCTATAATGTGTAGCAAATTGTGGGGTGATATTCTCCTGTTATCCCTTGGGAATAAGAAAGCTTGAGCCTAAAGCACCATTTTCTTGTTAAAAAAATATTATATTCTCATTTTCAAAGCCAAGTGCTATAAATTCTATGAAATGTCTGTTGGGGCAAAGTGCTCCTTATACCCCTTAAAGGGATTCGGTCACCTTTTTTTACCCTACAGAGATGCAGACATGCACGGCTAGATCACCACTAGCATGTCTGCAATATACCTGTCCCATAGCTCTGGTTGGTTTTAATAAGTGTAAAAAAGGAATCTAATATATATGTAAATCAGTCTGGTAAGGAGCCCAAGGGGCTGTACTAACCGTTCTGGAGCCCAGCCACGCCCCCCTGTGAAGGAGCTCAGCATCGCCTGCATTTAGGAATCTCCTCCTTGCTCACAAAGTCAGATCGGGGGGCGTGGCTGGGCTACAGAACAGTTAGTGCAGCCCCTTGGGCTCCTTACCAGTCTGATTTACATACTGTATATAAAAAATCCTTTTTCATAATCTCAATAAAATTACTCAGAGCTATGGGACAGGTATATTGCGTACATGCTAGCGGCGATCTAGCAATGCATGTCCGCATCTGTATAGGGTAAAAAGAGGTGACAGAATCCCTTTAATATTCCTAATGTGGTGTAGTTTCCAAAATGTGGTCACTCTTTGGGGGTTTTCACTGTGGAGGTACCTCAGGATGTCTTCAAATGCGACATGGCATCTAAAGACCATTCCAGCAAATTCTGCCCTCCAAAAACCATCTGCCGCTCCGTGCATTATGAGCCCTGCTGTGTGCCCATACATCAGGTAACGACCACATATGGGGTGTTTCTATAAACAGCAAAATCAGGGAAATAAATAAGAAAGGTTTGCTTTGTTGTTATCCCTTAACCCCTTAAGGACTCAGCCCTATTTCACCTAAAGGACTTGGCCATTTTTTGCAAATCTGACCACTGTCACTTTATGTGGTGATAACTTTAAAATGCTTTTTCTTATCCAGGCCATTTTGAGATAGTTTTTTCGTCACATATTGCACTTCATGACACTGGTAAAATTAAGTCGAAAAATTTTATTTTTATTTATAAAAAAATATCAAATTTACCAAAAATTTTGAAAAATTAGCAATTTTCCAAGTTTCAATTTCTCTACTTCTATAATACATAGTAATACCGCCCAAAAAAGTTATTGATTTACATTCCCCATATGTCTACTTCATGTATCGATCATTTTGGGAATGCCATTTTATTTTTTGGGGACGTTACAAGGCTTAGAAGTTTAGAAGCAAATCTTGAAATTTTTCAGAAATTTTCAAAAAACCACTTTTTAGGGACCAGTTCAGGTCTGAAGTCACTTTGTGAGGCTTACATAATAGAAACCATCAAAAAATGACCACATTCTAGAAACTACACCCCTCAAGGTATTCAAAACTGATTTTACAAACATCATTAACCCTTTAGGTTTTCCACAAGAGTTAATGGCAAATGGAGATAAAATTTCAGAATTTCGATTTTTTAGAAAATTTTCCGTTTGAATCTATTTTTTCCAGTAACAAAGCAAGGGTTAACAGCCAAACAAAACACGATTTTTATTGCCCCGATTCTGTAGTTTTCAGAAACACCCCATATGTGGGCGTAAACTGCTGTATGGCCAAACGGCAGGGCACAGAAGTAAGGGAACGACATATGGTTTTTGGAAGGCGGATTTTGCTGGACTGGATTTTTGACACCATGTCCCATTTGAAGCCCCCAGATGCACCCCTAGAGAAGGATCTCCAAAAAAGTGACTCCATCTAAGAAAGTACACCCCTCAAGGTATTCAAAACTGATTTTACAAACTTTGTTAACCCTTTAGGTGTTCCACAAGAGTTATTGGCAAATGGAGATGAAATTTCGGAATTTCTATTTTTTGTTACCTTGCCTCAAAAAAAGTGTAATATAGAGCAACCAAAAATCATATTTACCCTAAAATAATACAAACAAAACTGCCACCTTATCCCGTACTTTCCAAAATGGGGTCACTTTTTTGGAGTTTCTACTGTAGGGGTGCATCAGGGAGGCTTCAAATGGGACATAGTGTCAAAAATCCAGTCCAGCAAAATCCGCCTTCCAAAAACCATATGGCGTTCCCTTACTTCTACACCCTGCCGTTTGGCCATACAGCAGTTTATGACCACATATGGGGTGTTTCTGCAAACTAGAGAATCGGGGCAATATATATTGAGTTTTGTTTGGCTGTTAACCCTTGTTTTTTTACTGGAAAAATTGACTAAAATGGAAAATTTGCAAAAAAATAGCTATTTTCGGACCGTTTTTATTTTTTGTTATTTACATAGTTGAACTGACAGGTTAAATTGTGTGCTATTTCTATAGAGCAGTTTGCTACGGACGCGGCAATACCAAATATGGCTACTTTTTGGGGGGTTTTGCTTCAGTTTTACATAATACAGCATTTTTGAAAAAAATGATTTTTTTAGTTTCTTCACATTCTGAAAGCCATATATTTTCTTTATTTTTTGGGCGACTGTCTTATGTAGGGGCTCATTTTTGCGGGATGAGATGGCGGTTTGATTGGAACTATCTTGGGGTGCATATGACATTTTGGTCGCCTGCTATTACACTTTTTGTGATGTAAGGTGACAAAAATGGCTCTTGACACCGTATTATTTATTTTTTTTTGTTGTGTTCACCTGAGGGTTTTGGTCATGTGTTATTTTTATAGAGCAGGTTGCGACGGACGCGCCGATACCAAATATGTATACTTTTTATTTATTTATTTAAGTTTTACACAATATTATCATTTTTTAAAACAAAACAAATCATGTTTTAGTATCTCCATAGTCTGAGAGCCCTATTATTTTTTTTTTTTTTGGGGGTGATTGGCCTATGTGGGGTATAATTTTTTGCGGGTTGAGATTCGATTTGATTGGCTTTATTTTTGGGTGCATATAACTTTTTGATCGCTTGCTATTACAGTTTTTGAGATGTGAGGTGACAAATGTTTTTTTTTTACATTGTTTTTATTTTATTTTTTTAACAGTATTTACCTGAGGGGTTAGATAATGTGATATTTTTATAGAGAAGGTTTTTACGGACGCGGCGATACATAATATGTATACTTTTTATTTATTTATTTTACTTTAACACAATAATAGCATTTAAAAAAAAAAATTATGTTTTAGTGTCTCCATAGTCTGAGAGCCATATTTTTTTATTTTTTTGGGCGATTGTCCTATATAAGGACTAATTTTTTGCGGGATGAGATGGCGGTTTTATTGGTACTATTTTGGGAGGCATACGCCTTTTTGATCACTTGGTATTACACTTTTTGTGATGCAAGGTGACAAAAAATGGCTTTTTTACACCATTTTTTTGTGATTTTTTTTACGGTATTTGCGTGAGGGGTTAGGTCACGTGATATTTTTATAGAGGATATTTTTACGGATGCGGCGATACCTAATATGTGTAGTTTATTTGTTTTTTTTTTTTTTTATTCAGTGATATGTATTTTTCTTTTTTTTACATTTTTTTTCACTTTTTTGACATTTTTTTGACCCAGACCCACTTGGTTCTTGTAGATCCATTGGATCTGGTGTCTATATAATACAGAACAGTACGCTATGTAGTGTACTGCACTGTGTTTTTTTTACTTTTCACAGTCTGGTCAGACTTCTGCCTTTAGCAGAAGTCTGACCAGAGTTACTATACCATGGCAAGCAGGACGCTTCTGAAAGCGTCCTGCTGCCATGGTAACCATCACCCGTTGCCATTACAGAGCAGCGGGTGATGGGAAGAGAGGTGAGCTCCCTCCCTCTACTATCCTATCCCATCGGGGGCTGCAAAGGTACGGCAGCCCCCGATGGGAGAGGGAGGAGCTCCCTCCATGTTAACACCTTCTATACCGCGGTCCGTACGGACCGCGGTATAGAAGAGGTTAAACTGCTGACATCTGCAGCACAGATGTCAGCAGTTTATAGCAAGGGGTCAGCAATGTGCTGACCCCCTGCTATACCCACTAGACACCAGGGAAATGGATTGAAAGGAGGCGGGTGGGGGATCGCAACTGCGATCCCGCCTGCCACACCGCCCGCCTCCCGCGCCGCCCACCCGCAGCACCGCCGCAATCCCCCTGCACCGCCCGGGGGACACTAAGATGGCGGGGTGCAGGGGGGGGTTAAAATTTACAATTAGGGGCAGATTTTAGTCTCTGATCCCCGCGGTCACAGACCGCGGGGATCAGAGACTACACATATTGCAACAAACCGCAGGTCTAAATTGACCTGCGGTTTGTTGCGATCGCCGACACGGGGGGGGTCACAGGACCCCCCTCGGCATTGTCACAGGATGCCTGCTGAATGATTTCAGCAGGCATCCTGTTCCGATCACCACCCGCAGCGCTGCAGTGATCGGAACTTCTCAGGGCGTACATGTACATGTGAGTCCTTAAGTACAAGGACACTAGGGCGTACATGTACGCCCTGCGTCCTTAAGAGGTTAAAGTGTAACAGGAAAAAAATGGATTAATATGGAAACTCTGCAAAAAAAAAAATTCACCTCTATTTTGTTTTAATTCCTGTAGAGTACTTAAAGGGTTAACACGATTTCTAAAACCAGTTTTGAATAGTTTGAGGGGTGTAGTTTCTAAAATGGAGTAATTGGAGTAAATGGAGTGGTTTCTATTATCTAAGCTCCTCAAAGTGACTTCAGAACTGAACTATTCGTTAAAAAAGTTGATTTTGGAACTTTTCTTGAAAATTCAAAAATTGCTTCTAACATTCTAAATCTTCTTACGTTCTAAAAATAAAATAAAAATAACATTACCAAATGATGAAACAAAAATAAATGGTGAATGTTAATTAGTAAGTACTTTATGAGGTAACCTTATCTGTTTCAATATCAAATAGTGACTTTTTCAAATTTTTGGTAAGTTTTGGATGTTTTAATTTGATTAAAATTTAACATTTACATATCGTACAATGTGTTACAAAATATGTCAAAACAGTCTTATAATCGTTTGGATAAATAAAAGCATTACAAAGTTATTACAACATAAAATTACATATACCAGATTCACAAATCTAACCACTTCCCGACCGCCCATTGACTATAACCATCCTTGGGCTAATCGTGCAGCTGCCAAGTAGGGGGCCCACTGTCAGTGACAGCAGGGCACCCCAGGGAGAAGGCAGGGACCATTCCTGAGTGTCTCTGCCTTTTAGATCGGGGGGACTGCAGGAGCTGTCAGGTTTTTCATAGACCACAATTAGCCCTGTACTGAGGCTGTACAGCGCAGTATACTGCTGTACAGCATCTTTGGGGGAGTATTTCCACTGTAACTGGGACTACTATGTCAGCCCCAGTTACAGGAGAAAACAATAGTGAAAAAAAAATAAAAAAATGAAGGTAAGTGTCTCCCAGAGTAATTCACGGAAAAGCTGGCGTGGAAAAGGTAGACGTCCCTAATAATTAAAGGGGTTCACTGTGTAAAGGGAACGTTAAAATATACTTTTATTCAAAAATACATAAAATGATAATCCTTGGCGGAAATATCAAAGGTCAACAAACTAACAAAAAGTGGATGTATCCCTGGTGAGTCAGTCGGTAGTCCATCCAGCGGATTGGGAACACATAAATCATGGATGGGTATCTGGAAGCCCAAAATGGTGATTTTTTGACTACAATTCACCTAAGGGATTTACAACTGCACTGGTGTGTGACCACTATTAGTCTGGCAATAAAGTGAAAAATCTGAGGGGTATAGGACTTCCCCTACTGTCAGAAATCACTGCCTAATAGTGTAACACACGCCATTAAAGGTGAGGTTGCACATTGCTAATGTATAGACATAAGCGCCCTGAGCCCATTTGGTGTGTTGGCATGCCTAAAGCAATTGAAACTGCATAGATTCACCCTAACTACCTAGCAAAGAGAAACTAGGTTAACACCTCACTAGCTAGCGTCTGACTCGACGCGTTTCTTGTGTTAAATAATCAGGAGCAATAGCGCTATTAAGGTGGGTGTATAGGCACCGTCACACTGATGGTGTGTGACAGCTAGTCCGGCGCTGGGATGGCCGTAAACGGTCGCTTCTGACGCCGAAATATAAGGACATAAGACCGCCCACAAGGGGAGGGACAAGGGCTGAGCACAGCAAACAATACAGGATGGGGCGGTAACAAGTACACAGTGCCCGCCCATGTCCTGACTTCGTGAGATACCAGCCCTGTCACTGGATTAAGGTATCGCAGGCTAGTAACTTTACATGCAGTGGCAACAAAACAGCAGAGGACAAGTGACACAAGTGTCGGTCCCCAATGTGTATTGTCTGATGTTATAAATAGCGCTGTTGAAGATTGGCTATCTATCAACCCATGTATGATGTTGAAGACAATCTCATTATCAACAGATTAAAGCGTAATTTATATAATGACAGAAAGGGGGTGTGTCCTGAGCAGTTGATAAAGAATAGTGTGGCCACAATTTATGGTGTATAATAGGGAGGCATGACATGTTGCCACATGCCACCTGTAATAACTGAGCGCAGTAAACTACTGCATGTTCATAGCTGGTGCATTGGTGCAACAAATACATAGAATAGCCCCACCGTGTTCTGACTGCCCCTGTATGCCACAGATTGCATGGTGGTCATGGGGAGGTAAAACCATTAAGGTGGCAAAGAGGACCTGTGGGTACAAAGATGACTGATAGGACTACTCAATAAAGCAGGTAAATGAAATATATTCATTTAACCCACGCGGTCGAACTGTGTCCAGTCTGTAGGTCCACTGTGCTTCTTTCTGTAGGATCAGACGGTCCAGGTCACCACCTCTAGGTGAGGGTCTGATGACCTCAAGACCCTGAAATTTGATCGAGCGGAGGTCACCAAAATGTTGCATATCAATGTGGCATGCAATGGGGGTATCTGACTGCTTCCTGATGTCATTGAGATGTTCGCCAATCCGTCGGCGAAACTCCCAGATCGTCTTCCCCACATATTGCATGCCACATACTCATGTACCCAAGTATACCAAACCAGACGTCCTACAATTGATGAATGATCTAATTTTGTAGGATCTGGATGTGGTTGTACTGGTGAATGCGCGTCCCATCTGAATGGAACCACATGCTATGCAACCCCCGCATCGAAATGTACCTGTGGCAGAACTAGCAAGCCACGTACTCGGGCGAGGGGGTTGGAAAAAGCTGTGAACCAGGTTTATCACCCATGAGATGTCCAATATCTTTGTCCATCTGGAGGATGCCCCAATGTTTCCGTAGGCAATCCATAATGGGTCCATTTGCGGCATCAAATGTCGCAATTAATCGGATCTGGTCTTCACCCTCATCCCTATGTTTTGGCACAAGAAGAGATTCCCGTGTGCAGGCTACTGAGTGATGAAAGGCAGATGAAACTATTTTTTGGGGGTACCCTCGACATAGTAATCTGGTCTGGAGTTCAGCAACTTTATTTTGGAAGCTTGAAAAGGAGGAGCAGTTGCGACGAACACGCAAAAACTGCCCCTTTGGAATGCCCCTTTTCAAAGCAGGGGGGTGACAACTCCCCCAATGAAGAAGGCTATTGGTAGCCATCTGTTTGCGATAAAGGTCGGTATGGATTTTGCCATCACAGTCCTTGGTAATGGTGAGATCCAAGAAGGTGATATGCACAGGATCAATCACAGATGTAAAGAACAGCCCACAATTATTGATATTGAGGGCCTTTACAAAACTGGTGAATTCCTCCTGTGAACCATTCCAAAAGATGATGACATCATCAATAAATCTCAACCATAAAGTGACATGTGCGGACCAAGCTGCTGATTCCTCACCAAACACTATAGTTCTCTCCCACCAGCCCAGGTACAGATTAGCGTAAGATGGTGCGCAGGGACTGCCCATGGCCACGCCCCTGAGCTGGTGGTAGAAACGACTGTTGAAGAGGAATGCATTATGGTGGAGAATGAAGTCCATAAGGTCAATAACGAACTTAATGGTTTTACCTCCCCATGACCACCATGCAATCTGTGGCATAGAGGGGCGGTCAGAACACGGTGGGGCTATTCTATGTATTTGTTGCACCAATGCACCAGTTATGAACATGCAGTAGTTTACTGCGCTCAGTTATTACAGGTGGCATGTGGCAACATGTCATGCCTCCCTATTATACACCATAAATTGTGGCCACGCTATTCTTTATCAACTTCTCAGGACACACCCCCTTTCTGTCATTATATAAATGGCACTTTAATCTGTTGATAATTAGATTGTCTTCAACATCATACATGGGTTGATAGATAGCCAATCTTCAACAGCGCTATTTATAACATCAGACAATACATATTGGGGACCGACACTTGTGTCACTTGTCCTCTGCTGTTTTGTTGCCACTGCAAGCAAAGTTACTAGCCTGCGATACCTTAATCCAGTGACAGGGCTGGTATCTCACGACGTCAGGACATGGGCGGGCACTGTGTACTTGTTACCGCCCCCTCCTGTCCTGTTCGGCTGTGCTCAGCCCTTGTCCCTCCCCTTGTGGGCGGTCTTATGTCCTTATATTTCGGCGCCAGAAGCGGCCGTTTCGGCGCAGTTTCAATTGCTTTAGGCATGCCGATGCCGTCCTCCCAACACACCAAATGTGTACTAGGGCTCAGGGCGCTTATGTCTATACATTAGCAATGTGCAACCTCACCTTTAATGGCGTGGGTTCCACTATTAGGCAGTGATTTCTGACAGTAGGGGAAGTCCTATACCCCTCAGATTTTTCACTTTATTGCCGGACTAATAGTGGTCACACACCAGTGCAGTTGTAATTCCCTTAGGTGAATTGTAGTCCAAAAATCACTATTTTGGGCTTCCAGATACCCATCCATGATTTATGTGTTCCCAATCCGCTGGATGGACTACCGACTGACTCACCAGGGCTACATCCACTTTTTGTTAGTTTGTTGACCTTTAAATGTCTCCCAGAGGACTTGTATAACCTTATGGAGGACACAAAGTTCAAATAAATAAATAAATAAAGTATTTTGAAAAAAAAAAATTATAATAATATCATATGATCAGCTGTAAAAAAAAAGAATAATAAATTAACATTGCAGCAACACAGATTTTTTTGTGAGCTCACCTCACAAAAAGCATAATGTTAGTCAATCAAAAAGTCGTATGTACCCCAAAATGGTAGCAATAAAAATGTCACCTCACCTCGCAAAAAATGAGCCCCCACACCAGACCATAGCCAGAAAAATAAAAAAATATGAAAATTGCAACACAAAAACAAGATGTTTTTTTTCTAAAAATGCTGTTATTGTGTAGCTTTTTTACGGTGGCCCAGTCTAATAAATAAAAAATAGACATATTTGGTATTGCCGCTTCCGTAGCAATTGGCTCTACAAATATATCACATGATCTACCCCATCAAGTGAACGGTATAAAATAAAACAAATAAAAATTATACCAAAACAGTTTTTATTTTCAACTTACCTCAAAAGAAACATAATATCAATAAAAAATGAAAAAATATGGCTCTAGAAAAATGGCAACACAAAAACATCTGTAATGTCCGGATCTATGAAAATATCACATGATAAGTAAACCATCAAGTAAATGGTGTAAAAAAAAAAAAAAAAGGACACCAAAATGCTTTTTTTTCGTGACTCCACCTCCCAAAAATTAGATAAAAAGTTACCAGAAAGCCAAATGTATCCCAAAATGGTGCCAATAAAAACTACAGCTTGTCTCACACAAAATAGGCCCTCACGCATCTTATTTAACAAAAAATAAAAAAAATTGCTCTTAAAAACCATGACAGAAAATTCCATGTTAGAAAATTCAGATTCCGCCCCTTCCCTTTTGAGCCCTGGCATATCCCCAAATAGCAGTTTACAAACACAATTGGGGAGTTCTGTATTCAGGAAAAAGTGGGTAGAAAATTGGGGGGGATATTCTCCTGTTATCTTTTGTGAAAAAGAAAGTTTGTGCCAAAAGCACCATTTTATTGTAAAAAAAAAAAAAAAAATTTTATTTTCACACGCAAATATTAAACATTCTATGAAACAGCTGTTGAGTGAAGTGCTCTATACACCCTTTAAAAATTCCTTGGGTGGTGTAACTTACAAAATATGGTCACTTTTTGGGGGTTTTCACTGTGGGGTTACTTCAGGGCCTCTTCAAATGCAACATGGTGCTCAAAGACCATTCCAGCAAAATCTGCCCAGCAAAAACCATATGCCGCTTCTTGCCTTCTATGCCCTGTCGTGTGCCCAAACAGCGGTATAAGACCACATATCAGGTGTTTTTGATAAATGCATCAAGGTAATAAATATGGAGGTTTGTTTGGTTGTTAACTCTTGATGTGTTTCAGGAAAAAAATGATTAAAATGGAAAATCTGCAAAAAAAGTGAGATTTAGAAATTTCACCTTTATTTTGCTTTAATTCCTGTGGAATACCAACATTTCTAAAACCAGTTTTGAATAGTTTCATGAGTTTCATTTCTAAAATGGGGTCATTTATGGGTTTGTTCTATTATGTAAGTCCCAAAAAGTGACTTCAGAACCAAACTGGTCCTTAAAAAGTGGGTTTTGGAAAAAAAATAAAATAAAAATTAAGAATTGCTTCTAAAATTCTAAGCCTTTTAAAGTCCTAATAAAAATAAAATGACATTTACAAAATGCCAACATAAAGTAGACATATGGGGAATGTTTAGTAATAAATATTTTATGAGGTTTTACTTTCTGTTTTAAAAGCAGAGAAATTAAAATTGAAATTTTAAATATTGCAAATTTTTCAAAATTGTTTGTAATTTTGGTACTTTTTCATAAATAAAGGTGAAATATATTGACTCAAATTTATGACTATCATGAATTACAATGTGTCACGAGAAACAATCTCAAAATGGTTTGGATAAGTAAAAGGGTTCCAAAGTTATTACCACATAAAGTGACACATCTCAGATTTGCAGAATTAGGCCTGGTCAGGAAGGGGGTAAATGGCCCAGTCTGGAAGTGGTTAAGCTTGGTCAGGAGGGAGGTAAATGGCCTGGTCTGGAAGTGGTTAACAAACTGCTCTACCATATAAATAAATTAGTTCTGATAATAAACATACCATTTTCTATATAATAAATTTACTGTCAGATAAAAAAAAAAAAACATACAGCAGTTTTACACAAAATATTTCAACCATTATACAACCACATACTGAATAAATATCTAGTGATACTGTAGATATTCATACTTAAAACATCATTATTAGCATAGTAAGAAAAGTCTATCAAACTATCCACAAAACAAGCCTTTTGAATATCAAATGCTGCATAAGTTAGGGTTTTGCAACAGCATCAGTGATTGAAAACAGCATGAGAAAAGCAGAATATTTCTAAACTGTAATGACAGACAGTATCTCGGCTTTCTTCAAAGATTTCTAAAGTTAAACACAGCTGGTAATGTGTAACAAAGTTTAGTTTGCGTATTATAATTAGAGATGAGCGAATTTCTCAAAAATTCTATTCGGCTAGTTTGCATAATTTTTAGAAAAAATTTGGTTTGATCCGAATTTATTCCTGGCGAATCGCGTTAAAAAAAATGGCTATTTCCTGTCTGCACAGAGCCTTTACAATGGTGTAGAACACTGGGCCACACTGGGCCTTCAGTAACACACATAGGTAGTCTGCTGTGGTAGTGAAACAATACTGTGAGACAGTATGACATGCAGATGCAGGCGTCACTCTTAAACTCATTGCACACTTCACTTATTTGGGGAGCCAAAACTGACCAAATAACTAAAGTGTGAACTCAGCCTTAAGGGTTAATAATAGCGTCAAGAAGAAGCACACTACTTTTACACCATCTGCAGCTGATTCCACATAGATATCTATAGAACCTGTTCTATTAAACGCTTATACAAGTAGAGTCCCCCCGACAGAGTGAAGAGGGTGTCAGCAGTAAGTTTGTGTTGACGTGACTGATTATTTTGCCCTTCCTCTGATCCGTCAGAACAATAACCCCCAAAAAATGGATCCTGTCTGTGGAGTATTTGCCTTCACTCAGTCAGCATTTGGTCAGTAATCCATCAGTATTGCTAAAGACCAAAAAAACAGGAGTGAATCCTAATCAGAGATCACACGTAAAGGGAATATTTGCATGTCTTCTGTGTTTTGTACCCACTACTGCTTTTGGCTACAAAATCATAAGCCAATTCTGATGCAAAATAGGGACCACTTCAGGAAGGCCTTAGAGCTGTTACATAGACAGGATCCGATGTGCATCTAATTTTTCTTTCCTTCTGACAGATCAGAAGAAGGGTCAATAAATGATGATGTCAGCAAGGCGGAAAGGCAAAATAGTGGCCCATTCATGAATTGGGGAGGGTGGGAACAGCATGAGAAGTCCATAGATTGGCCCTATGACATAGTGGTGAGGTGGAAGCAGCATGAGGAGACCAGAGAATGGCCCAATGACAGAGTCTGGAGGTGGCAGCAGCATCAGGAGGCCACAAAGTGGCACAATGACAGAGTGTGGAGGTGGCGGCAGCAGCAGCTATAGGAGGAGGCGACAGGGTGGCACAATGACAAAGTGTGGAGGTGGCAGCAGCATAAAGAGGAGGCCACAGGGTGGCAAAATGACAAAGCAGCAGCAGCATAAGGCGAGCACAGAGTGCCACAATGAAAGAGGTTGAAGGTGGCAGCAGCATTAGGAGGGGGCCACCTGGTGGCACAATGACAGTGTGGAGGTGGCAGCAGCATCAGGAGAACACAGAGTGGCACAAAGAAAGAGCTTGGAGGTGGCGGCAGCAGCAGCATCAGGAACAGGCCACAGGGTGGCACAATGACAGTGTGGAGGTGGCAGCAGCAGCATCAGGAGGCCACAGAGTGGCACAATGACAGTGTGGAGGTGGCAGCAGCAGCATCAGGAGGCCACAGAGTGGCACAATGACACAGTGTAGAGATGGCAGCAGCAACATAAGGAGGAGGCCGAAGGGTGGCACAATGACAGTATGGAGGTGGCAGCAGCAGCATCAGGAGGCAACAGAGTGGCAAGGTGACATAGTGTTGAGGTAGCAGCAGCATCAGGAGACCACAGAGTGGCAAGGTTACATATTGTGGAGGTGGCAGCAGAATCAAGACACCAAAGAGTGACCCGCTGACAGAGTGGGGAGGTGGGTGGCAATACCAATACCAGTTGAAGATGGTGGGTGAAAGAAGGAACACTTGGCATCCGATGTGTGGCATCAGTGTGAGTGCAGGCATCAGAATAGTAGCTGAGGCAGGTAGCCTGAAGACACCGGTCTCTTTTGTCAAAGTGTTGGTGGGGCACCATGGATGATCTAGTCTGATGTATCAGGAATTGGTGAGTGGAAATCCTGGCTGATCCACGCCTGTTTCATCTTGACAAAGGTCAGTCTCTCCACATTTTGGGTGGACAGGCGAGTTCTTGTTGGGGTAACTATGGCCCCCGCCACACTAAACACCGGCTCTGATACCACACTACTGGCCAGGCAGGACAGCTTTTCCAGGGGAAACTCTGCCAGTTGCGGACACAAATCCAGTTTGGCTGCCCAGTAGCCCAGCGGATCTTCAATATGAGGTGGCAGGGTGCTGTCCAAGTACACCACCACCTGCTGGTTCAGGCTGGTTCTAGCTGTTGTTAAGTGTCATCCACAGATCCCCATAAGTGTCATGCACAAATCCCCATCAGTGTCATCCACAGATCCTCCTAAGTGTCATCCACAGATCCTCATCAGTGTCATCCACAGATCCCCATCAGGGTAATCCACATATTCCCATCAGTATCATCCACAGATCCCCATCAATGTCATCCACAGACCCCCATCAGTGTCATCCACAGACCCCCATCAGTGTCATCCACAGATCCCAATCAGTGTCATCCACAGATCCCCATCAATGTCATCCACAGATCCCCATCAATGTCATCCACAGATCCCCATCAGTGTCATCCACAGATCCCCCTAAGTCCCTTCTACAGATCCCCCTACGTGTCATCCACAGATCCCCCTAAGTGTCATCCACAGATCCCCCTAAGTCTCATCCACAGATCCACATAAGTGTCATCAACAGATCCCCATAAGTGTCATCCAAAGATCGCCCTAAGTGTCATCAACAGATCCCCACCCAGAAAAAGGGTAATATTGTACCCAACAATTTAAAAGAGGATTATTCACATTTTAAGACCCTGTCCCCTATGCAGTTCAGGGTTACTTGACAGCAAATAATTGGAATATGTCAACCCCTGAACTCTCAGACGGATTAACTATATTGTTGTCCCCGGCACATATGCAGAGCAGGCCGCAAAGGTAATTCATGCTCTAAAAAAATATGATTTTATCACCACCCATGGAAAACATGGATTTCAGTGGAATATTTTGGGTGTAGGACCTCATTGTTCTCAACATCATCTTCCACCCAGTCTTCACCCCTGCCCTCTTTGTCGGTCTGCACATCGCAGAAAGCCGCAACGGTTTGCACCTGTGTTTCGTCAGAAGTGCTGCTGTGGTCTTCCTCTGTCCCCATCCTCAAACCTAATTGGTTGGGCATCTGTACACTCAATCTCTTCCCAGGGTTATGGCCCTGGGAAACCCTGCCAGCAGAGTCATAAAGAAGCATAAGAGACTGCTGCATTTAACTGCCAATATTCAACAATTAAGTTCACTATACAGTAAGGCAGTGCCCGTGTCATTAACAGAATACATTTCTTTAGGTCACACAACAGTGTAACGGAGAAATTCAATACAATTACTTCACTATCACCCAAAATTTTATTTTTCAAACAAAAATGTAAAAACAGAAGTTAACGGTTTTATTTGACTGTCAGAAATGCAGCATACACCGCTAATGTGCTATCTACCACAAAACCAGTGTGTTTGCAACCAACTATGTAAATACAGAGTTCAAAAGGTTACTTTAAATGACTGAAATACAGGATAGGTCTCAGATCTGCTATGTATCACAAAACGAGTGTTTATTGCAACAAACTACAGAAATGCAGTATGTCACTGCTAAATTTTAAAATACATTTTGTGGGTTGTATGCCCAACTGCTCTGTGTAACAACAATGCGGGTTTATTTCCCAAAAAAACACTAATACACTATTTCAGTGCAGAAATTTAAAATAGGTATTTGTACTCTGTATGTACAACTGCTCAGTGAAGCAAGAATACAGCTTTTTTTCCAACATAACAGAAAAATGCACTATATCAGTGCTGAAATTTAAAATATGTATTTGGGCGTTGAATTTACAACTGCTTTGTGGACCAGGAATATCGCTTTATTTTTCCCAAAAATACACTAATGCACAATTTCACTGCAGAAATGTAAAATATGTATTTGTATGCTGTATGCACAACTGCTTTGTGGACCAAGAACACTGCTTTTTTTCCCCAAAATTCACAAATGCACTATTTCAGTGCTGAGATTTAAAATAGGTATTTGTACACTGTATGCACAACTGCTTTGTGAACTAAGAACACAGCTTTTTTTCCCTAAAATTCACAAATGCAATATTTAATGGCTGGAAATTAAACGTAGGTATTTGTATGCTGTATGCACAACTGCTATGTGAACCAAGAACACAGATTTTTTCCCCTAAAACACTCTAATGCACTATTTCAGTGCTGAGATTTAAAATAGGTATGTGTACACTGTATGCACAACTGCTTTGTGGACCTGGAATACCTGGAATTTTTCCCAAAATAAAACTGATGCACTATTTCACTGCAGAAATATAAAATATGTATTTCTACACTGTATGCACAACTGCTTTGTGGACCAAGAACTCACAAATGCACTATTTAACAGCTGGAAATTAAGCGTACGTATTTGTACGCTGTATGCCCAACTGCTTTGTGAACCAAGAACATGGCTTTTTTCCCCTAAAACACACAATTGCACTATTTCAGTGCTGAGATTTAAAATAGTTATTTGTACGCTGTATGCACAACTGCTTTGTGGACCAAGAACACGTCTTTTTCCCCCAAAATCCACAAATGCACTATTTAACGGCTGGAAATTAAACGTAAGTATTTGTACGCTGTATGCACAACTGCTTTGCGAATCAAGAACACAGCTTTTTTCCCCTAAACCACATTATTGCACTATTTCAGTGCTGAGATTTAAAATAGGTATGTGTACACTGTATGCACAACTGCTTTGTGGACCTGGAATACCTGGAATTTTTCCCAAAATAAAACTGATGCACTATTTCACTGCAGAAATGTAAAATAAGTATTTGGGCGGTGTATGCACAACTGCTTTGTGGAACAAGAACACATTTTTTTTTTCCTAAAACACACTAATGAACTATTTCAGTGCTGAGATTTAAAATTGTTATTTGTACGCTGTATGCACAACTGCTTTGTGAACCAAGAACACGGCTTTTTTCCCCATAATTCACAAATGCAGTATTTAACGGCTGAAAATTAAACATAGGTATTTTTTCGCAGTATGCACAACTGCTTTGCGAATCAAGAACACAGCTTTTTTTCCCTAAACCACATTATTGCACTATTTCAGTGCTGAGATTTAAAATAGGTATGTGTACACTTTATGCACAACTGCTTTGTGGACCTGGAATACCTGGAATTTTTCCCAAAATAAAACTGATGCACTATTTCATTGCAGAAATGTAAAATAAGTATTTGGGCGGTGTATGCACAACTGGTTTGTGGATTAGGAATACCGCTTTTTTTCCCAAAAATACACCGATGCACTATTTCACTGCTGAAATTGAAAATACGTTTTGGTACATTGTATGCACAAGTGCTCCATAGCACCACAATACGGATTTTTGCCCCAGACTACAGAAATGGACTGTGTCACACACAAATTATACAAAAGGTAATGTAGGGGAATTGACCTGCCAGAAAAAAGGATTTTTTCCTTCACTGAGCTACCTAAAAGGATTAGACCCTGGCAGGCTAGCACACAGGCAGGTCACATGCAGTTCCAAGGACATTGCAGTGGCTAAAATGGCCGCTGACCCCCACCTCAGTAACAGATAAATAAATAAAAACACTTTGCAGTATCACTGTGCTCAGGGCTGGGTACAAAAATGTAGGATTGCAGTAGCACCCTCCCTCAATAATTGCTGTAGCTTGAAGATTTCACACCACCAGGTTTAACAGATTTCTTTCCTAATCTCTCCTTGGGAGCACTGGAAGCAACATTTACCTATTCTAACAGCAGCAGAGTGACGTGTGGCACTACGTGACTCCAGCTTCTAAAGAGGCTGGAAGACAACACAAAGAAAGCTCTAAATCTATTTAGGCTTCGGCAGCACTCCAATTCTGATCGGAATTGTATTAACTGGCCACATCACCATTAGACTTAGGGATCCGGTCCGAAGTAGGGATAGGTATCCGGACGGGGTCGCCCCTGTCGGGGCGGGTGCTCTATGTAGATAGGCAGTAGTAAACTAGCCGAAAATTGGGAGTTTGGGTAGGCACACAGAGATATGGTCACATGCAGTGAATTTATTGGTTAATATCTTAAAACATATATTGCATCAACACTCATGTAATTTATAATAATTTATAGCAGATCTTGCTCCATATAAAACTCAATTAAAAATCAATGTCCAGACTCTCAGATCGGTAGTCAGTAATACCACACTGGGGATAAGTCCCGTAAATCTGTCTCTATTATAAGTAGTTCATTTCATATGGTTACATCTGGTTCCTGAATCGTTCATAGGTATTCCTGGAATAAGTAGCGCTTTTGAACTTATGATTGGCGCACTTGTTGCTATGTTTGAAGTGAGGTGGTGGTACTTACGGTCACAGTGGTTTTCTCATGCTGAGTCCCGCACCCACACTGACCTGAACAGGCTTCTTCCACCGTCTCTCCTCGCTCTGTATTATCTCGGCATCTCACGTGACCTTACTCCGGTCATGTGTCTCCGGCTTCCTCTTATTTCCTCTGTGCGCTGCCTCGATATTTGCTGCTTAGCATATGTTTGTGCACTGTAGATGGATGCTTAGGTTTGTGAATACCAGCTTCTGGAGCGCTCCAGATATATTTTACTTTTGTTTCTTTTTATAGTCCATATAATTCTTCTGCATACTAGGAAAACACCAAACGCGTTTCAAAGCCCTCACTGGCTTCTTCCTCAGTGGTCTAGTATGCATATGTTGATGAGTCCTCTTTTAGAGGTTTATATTGGATCCCTGTAATTTGTGTAGTGGAATACTGCATTTCTTAATATTCATGTGAAATAACACAGAAAAATGTGTAAAAAATGATATAAAACCTGATATAAAGCATGACATAAAACATGATAGATACAAACATGTATAACATTCAAAAAAGTTTTTGAAGAATTTTCAAAAAAAAAAATTTGAAAAATATTTTTTTTCAAAACATTTTTTCTTTAAAGAAAATCCTCCTACTGAGAAAGGGGAAGTATTGATCCCCGAAACGTGTCTAGACTACAGCAGCACAAAGGATCTGGGCTCAATACGGTGGCATCACTAACAACACCAAAGAACGGAAAAATTAAAAGAACTGAGAATAAAACACTTTGGTAGCTGGGACGCCAAGCTACATACATCGCTGAGAGACCATGTGGGACGCCGAGCGCGTCTCAGCGAGTGTGAGCTGCCTGCCATCCGGGACACAGATTACAGAGACGTGCAGAGACCTCCGATACCTAAAGGAAGGGAAACGTACAACACAGAGCCCACAATACTTGTGATATGATGTTATGCTGGTGAAGTGCATGATCACTTAATATTGTGAATGGGTACACATGCCAGATTATTGGATTACCTAACTGGATATTATAAACTGGGACTTGACATTACTCTGATACATGTGGAACATTATCTAATTTGAGAAGTTTTTTGCGGCATGGACCAAGTTATATAAATTGATATTGTGGCATGAACTAAGCCATATGAATTGACATTGCACAATTTTCTATTTTATTTCTCTGGATTTTTTGAATAATATTGGCTGTTGAATAGTTTTTTGTATATAACGCTATATAGTGAGCTAGAGTTGGCCTGACACAGGGAGAAGCCGCAAGACATAATAGGAACGTGTGGACTTGACCTACGGTCGCACGTTGCTGTATTTGATATATGTGACTTCTTCATATTCAAAGCTGATTTTAACCATTTATATACTAAATCATCCACATTAATTGATATATTATACTTGTTACCAGCTCACAAATACAGTTTTATTTTTTTTTTATTTTTAATATGATGTTTGCCTGTTACTAGGGGAAACCACAATCCACAATAGGGGCGGCTGGACTTGCTATACGGTCGCACGTCACTTTATTGGTGTATATGGCTTCTCCTTTCCATAACATAGGCTGATTTCAACTATAGTCCATAACAGAGGCTGATTTCAACTATATTGTACAGAATATATGTTATTTAACTACAATATTGGATTTGTTTGATCTGTGTACTGTCAGAGCACTGAGTGCCCCCCACCGACTTGATATTCCACTATTGCTTCTTGTTTAATGGTTCATTTGGGAGAACCAAAGGGGTGAGAACCGTTAGGCCCTAATATATATTTAGGTGAGCCACCAAAATATTTCTTCTTGATGCAATATATGTTTTAAGATATTAACCAATAAATTCACTGCATGTGACCATATCTCTGTGCGCCTACCCAAACTCCCAATTTTCAGCTTCACAATTTTCTGGTGGGGG
Source organism: Bufotes viridis (assembly GCA_033119425.1). NCBI lineage: Eukaryota > Metazoa > Chordata > Amphibia > Anura > Bufonidae > Bufotes > Bufotes viridis. The sequence continues at coordinate 129,399,232 of CM065593.1, read as the reverse complement.
GAACCAGTTTTTGGGGTAAGAGCACTAGGTATCCGTAATTTTCCGTTATTGAGCCACCTCACCAATATCTATAAGTAGTAAACTAGCCCCCTTCCCCATTTATAGGGTGATATAAAGCCTTATTTGCATCGACTACACAGAAACCAACCAAGATGCTGACCTCCCGTGCGGCCCATACCTGACGTCAGGTGGACATCGTCCCTGGCTGATCCTATTGTCTCCAAGGGTCTGGTAAGACTGCTCACACCTTTCACCAGGTGAAGCAGGTTTGTTTACTCTACCAGTACTGGGTTACCACGCTTGGTCCTCCATCATATGTTTGTGTATCACAGTGGTTTATTTTGTTACTGTTAGACTTTAATAAAAGTTATGTTTTATGATAATGACACTCTCCCCATAGGGGCCCCTCTTTGTCTAAAGAGTCTGGGTCACATGCTGCACTCAGCTAATCACAGCCTTGCCATTAGTAGGCATGGCTGTGATGGCTTCTTAGGGCAAAGATGTAAAACGCTTGCTGATTGGCTGCTCTGTAGCCTTTCAAAAAGCTGAAAAAATTGCCGAACAACGGACCCGAACCCGAACTTTTATGAAAACAGTTCGGGTTCGCTCAACTCTTTTAAGGAGGATGCTCTGAATGTGGCAGACAAGGAAATGGGGGAGGACATTACATAGTGTGATAGCCAGACCAAACATACTTTGTCTTCTCAGCGCGAATTAGACCATGAAGAGGAGGAGGAGCTGGAGACAGTTGCCTGCTACAGAGGGTAGTACCAATGGGACTTTAATTCCATCTGCTCAGCCTGGATGGGCAGAAGAGGAGGAGGAAATGGAGAGTCATCCTGTGGTCGACATAAACGTCTTGCCTGTTGGTACTCTGGCACACATGGCTGACTTTATGTTAGGCTGCCTTTCCCGCGACCCTCGCGTTAAATGCATGTTAGATAACACGGATTACTGGGTGTTCACCCTTCTCGACCCCCGCTACAAAAAGAACTTCTCATCTCTCATTCCTGTGGTGGAGAGGACGAGTAAAACGGTGCAATACCACAAGGTGCTTGTTGAGAGGTTGCTCCAAAATTTTCCATCTGACAACGTGGTCAGCAGAGTCGATACTTCCTTAGGCAACCAAGGATGGGTGACAAGGGTAACAAAAAGCAGTTCCAACAAAGGCAGGGCAACACTCTCCAAGGCATGTGACACTTTCATGACACCATGCCAGCAACCTCACCCTGAAGTGTGGCCAAGTGCCACAAGGAGGGAAACGTTTTGGAAGATGGTGAAGGAATACATAGCAGACCGTGTCAGCATCCTGAATGATCCCTCAGTGCCTTACAACTACTGGGTGTCCAAGCTGGACATGTGGCACAAACTTGCACTCTACTCCTTGGAGGTGCTGGCCTGCCCTGCCGCCAGCGTTTTGTCTGAGCATGTATTTAGTGCTGCTGGTGGCATTATAACAGATAAGCGTATCCGCTTGTCCACTGGCAATGCTGACACGTTGACTCAGATAAAAATGAACAAGGCCTGGATTGCCCCTGAATTCTCAACTCTACCAGAGGAGAGCTGAGCTGATGATGAACATAAAGGCAATTTCAATCTATCATTCATAATGTATTCAATCTACTATAGTGTATTCCCATGTTTTAGAGCTTCAGCTGTACAGCATGCACTCGCATATAATGTTTTAGAGCGTCAGCTGAACAGCATGCACTCGCATATGTTTAAGAGCGTCAGCTTAACAGCATGAATTTGCATATAATGTTTTAGAGCGTCAGCTCAACAGCATGCACTCGCATATAATGTTTTAGAGCCTCAGCTCACCTGCAGGCACTCACATATAATGTTTTAGAGCATCAGCTCACCCGCAGGAACTCACATATAATGTTTTAGAGCATCAGCTCACCTGCAGGCACTTGCATATAATGTTTTAGAGCGTCAGCTCATCTGCAAGCACTAGCATATAATGTTTTAGAGCATTAGCTCACCAGCAGGCACTCGCATATAATGTTCTTAGCATGTCAGCTCACCAGCAAGCCCTTGTCCCTAATGTTTTAGAGGGTCAGCAGCAGGCCCTTGCTCCAAATGTTTTTGAGGGTCAACAGCTGGCCACTAATCATAATTTTTCAAGGGCTTATATGATGCCCTCCTTTATGTGTAATAAAGGGTGTATTGGAGTGCCAGTTCCTTGTTATTTTTGGCAGCCCTTTCACAGAGTGCATAGGCTTTATGAGTGTAGGATTCCCACTAACTGAACAATTGTACCACAATGTGAATGAGGCCCTCCTTTATGTGATATACAGGCTGTTTCGGAGTGCCTCTTGCTTGTAATTTTTTGCAGCACTTGCTCTTTATATACAATTGAATATACCCTGATGGACCCCTAGAGTAGAAACTCCAAAAAAAGTTACCCCATTTTAGAAACTACACCCCTCAAGGTATTCAAAACTGATTTTAGAAACGTTGTTAACTCTTTAGGTGTTCCACAAGAATTAATGGAAAATGGAAATAAAATTTCAGAATTTCACTTTTTTGACGGATACAATATTCAATTTTTTTTCCAGTAATAAAGCAAGGGCTATCAGCCAAAAAAAAATCAATATTTATTGCCCCCATATGTGGTCGTAAACTGCTATACGGGCACATGGTAGGGCGCAGAAGGAAAGGAACCCCACATGGTTTTTGGAAAGAAGATTTCACTGGCATAATTTTAAGCTGCCATGTCACATTTGAACACCCCCTGATGCACCCCTAGAGAAGAAACTCAAAAAACATGACCCTATTTTGGAAACTACAGGATAAGCTGGCAGTCTTGTTGGTACTATTTTAGGGTAGATATGATTTTTGGTTGCTCTATATTACACCTTTTGTGAGACACAGCAACAAAAAATAGCTGTTTTGACGACGTTTTTATTTTCTGGTATTTACAATGTTCATCTGACAGGTTAGATCATGGGGTATTTTTATAGAGCAGGTTGTTATGGACGTGACAATACCAAATATGTATATTTTTTGGGTTGTTTGTTTCCGTTTTTAAATAATAAAGCATTTTGGAAAAAACAATCATGTTTTAGTGTCTGCATAATCTGAGAGCCATAGTTTATTTTTTATTTTTTGGGCAATTGTCTTAGGTAGGGTCTCATTTTTTGCGGTATGAGATGATGGTTTGATTGGTACTATTTTAGGGTGCATATGTCTTTTTGATCACTTGATATTACACTTTTTGTGATGTAAGGTGACATAAAAATGCCTTTTTGACAGAATTTTTTTTTTTTTTACGGTGTTCACCTGACGGGTTAGGTCATGTGGTATTTTTCTATATCAGTTCATTACGGACGCGACAATACTTAATATGTATTTATTTTTTTATTTATGTAAGTTTTACACAATTATATCATTTTTGAAACCAAAAAAATCATGTTTTAGTGTCTCCATAGTCTGAGAGCCATAGTTTTTTTTATTTTTTTGGGAGATTGTCTTCGTTAGTGTCCAATTTTTTGCAGGATGAGATGACGGTTTGATTGGTACTATTTCAGGGTGCATATTACTTTTTGATCACTTGGTATTACACTTTTTGTGATGTACGGTGACAAAACATGCCTTTTTTTACACACTTTTTTGTTCACCTGAGGGGTTAGGTCATGTGGTATTTTTATAGAGCAGATCATTACGGACATGGTAATTCGTAATATGTATCCATTTTTTTATTTAGATTTTACACAACAATATTTTTAAACAAAAAAAAAAAAAAACATGTTTTAGTGTCTCCAAAGTCTGAGAGCCATAGTATTTTTTATTTTTTGGGTCTTAGGTAGGGTCTCATTTTTTGCAGGATGAGATGTCTGTTTGATTGGTACGATTTTGGGGTGCGTATGACTTTTTGATCTTTTGGTATTGCACTTTTTGTGATGTAAGGTGACAAAAAATGCCTTTTTTGACACACTTTTTATTTTTTATGTTGTTTACCAGAGGGGTTAGTTCATGTGATATTTTTATACAGCAGGTTCTTACGGATGCAGCAATACCTAATATGTCTTCTTTATTTATTTATTTAAGTTTCACACAATAACAGCTTTTTGGAACAAACAAAATCATGTTTTAGTGTCTCCATATTCTGAGAGCCATAGTTTTTTATTTTTTTTGGCGATTGTCTTAGGTAGGGTATTTTTTGTTGGATGAGGTGACGGTTAGATTGGTACTATTTTGGGGGAATACACCTTTTTGATCGCTTGGTGTTGCACTTTTAGTGATGTAAGGTGACAAAAAAATGTTTTTTTAGCACAGTTTTTATTTTATTTCTTTGACGGTGTTCACCTGAGGGGTTAGGTCATGTGGTATTTTTATAGAGCAGATCATTATGGACATGGTAATACCTAATATGTATACTTTTTTATTTATTTAAGCTTTACACAACACTATCATTTTTGAAACAAAAAAAAAACATGTTTTAGTGTCTCCATAGTCTAAGAGCCATAGTTTTTTTTTTTTTGGGGGGGGGATTGCTTAGGTAGGGTCACATTTTTGCGGGATAGGATGAGAGTTTGATTGGTACTATTTTGGGGTGCATATAACTTTTTGATTGCTTGCTATTACACTTTTTGTGATGAAGATGACAAAAAATGGCTTTTGACACCATTTAAAAAAAATATTTTTTACGGTGTTCATCTGAGGGGTTAGGTCATGTGGAATTTTTATAGAGCATGTTGTTACGAACCCAGCGATACCTAATATGTCAACTTTTTATTTTTCACATTTAACGCAAATAAAGTATTTTTGAAAAAAATAAAATCATGTTTTAGTGTCTCCATAGTCTGTGAGCCATAGTGTTTTCACCGGTGCCGGCTCATACAGCAGTAGTCTTGCTATCAGTGACTGGCGGAACCTGTGGCTGATCGGGCAGGCATAGCTCCTGCACCTGCCCAATCAGCGCGCAGTACATGTATGGCACTGGGTGTTAAGTCACGCCCTGCTGCACCATACATGGGTGTTTTTTTTTTCGTTTCTGTTCCGTTTTTGCGGATTTTGTTTGCAGAATGGTTCAATGGTACCCCCCAAAAAAAGCGGAATGTACTCCATAGGCATTCCGTTTCTGTATATTCGTTCCACTGAAAGATAGAATTTGTCCGATTATTGCCCGCAAATAACGATCCATTGCTCTATTCAAGTCAATGGGTCTGCAAAAAATACGGAATGCATACGGAAAACATCCATATGTCTTCCGTTTTTTGCGGATCCATGCCCACTTTGGCCATGTGTTTACTGTTAAAACACATTACTGTACATTACATTAATGATTACAAATGTTATGTATCTGTTTGCGATCTGAAAAAAATGTATCACATACATAAAACATACAGAGATTTTTTGTGCAACTACGGAAACAAAAACGGAACAGAAACACAACAGAAACAAAAAAAGGAACAAAGGATCCGTGAAAAACGGACCGCAAAACACAGAAAAAGCCATACGGTCTTGTGCAGGAGGCCTAAGAGGTATGTTCCAATACTTGTGTCTTTCTAATGTATCTCTTTCCAACTAAGAATATAACATGAATGACCTGACAGCATTTTTTAGCTATTCATTTTAGATATGGAACTAAATAGTTCTGATTCATCTCTAGATTCAGACATTGTTTTGACAGATTCTGATATGAATTTTCATTGGAGGACAATTTGAGTCTCTTTGTTAACTTATCCCAAACTATGGGTGCTCCTATTGCACTTCACATTGTATAATGCTTTGCATAATAAATTGTATTTTGTTGAAGAAATGTCTTTATAATAGGTTTGGCCTCAGACATTTTGTATCTTCCACTTAAGCACTAGTTTCATAACACATGTTTTAGCAGCAGAAATGTGGTTGCAACTTGAAAGCTATAGTATCAACCATATGTGATGGGCCATGCAAAAAACATTTATATACTACTTATTAGCTGCTAGGAGTGCATTGAGTAGTCAGTTACTTTAAGTCAAGGTGCAAGTAAGGTAAGATCTTCATAAAAACATTGGATTTGGTGTCATTGAATAGAAATTATATCTTGTCAACATAAAGAATTGCACTATGCGTCTATGCATTATGCAGAGATGCAATTAAGTTGTGAGATGATACGTCCCTGGAGCCCTACGTCAGTGTTCCCTGGTAGTAATAGTAAGGCACTGTCCTCATTCCTTGCTAAGTTTCTGCCTCTTTTGGTTTCTGGTAAAATGGACTATGCTGAGTTTCATTTGCTGGCAGCAGGTCATTAAACATTTAATCATACTGTGACTTTAAAATGCAATGTTACTACTGATCTTGCTGATTGCTGCAAAAAAACACATAATGGATATCATGCATAATGCATAACTATGCACATTAGCCACAATGTGTCATCTAGAATATAGCTTTTGATTTTACATCAAGCAATCCAGCGGTGTGGAAGCTTCTAGATCCCAGTGTAAATGACCTAACTCACATAACATTTTCTGTCCTACAACTCTGTATTCAATCAACTGAAGGATAACTTCCCTGGTCCAGCTACTTTCTATACATCAAAGTGTGAAGTACTTAGTGGTTAAGTAAGATACCTGATCCTTTGACATGGGTCAATGATCCTACTAATATTCATTCACAATCGTTGCCCACATAAACATCTTTAATTTACTGATCAGATCTTATATGTGGGCATAAAAATGTACATTTGATGGCAGAACATCTCCCCAGTCCCCACTTAAACAGGGGATGTGCTGCCAACAACATTCTTAATGAACTGGGACACAAACAATCATAAGTAGTGAATAGAGTTGAGCAGACACCTGGAAGTTCGGGTTCACCAGGTTCGGCCGAACTTCGCTGCAAAGTTCGAGTTTGAGAACTGAACTTGACCCGAACTTAAACCCGAACCCCATTGAATTCAATGGGGACCCGAACTTTGGGGCACTAAAATGGCTCTAAAAAAGTCCTGGAAAGGGCTAGAGGGCTGGAATTTGAAGCAGGTAAGGGTAGGACAAGTGCCCTGCAAACAAATTTGGATAGGGAAATATCTTAAAATAACATAAAATACATAAAAATTTAAAATTAACGTTCTAAACCTGAGCACAAATGAGTGACAGTGGCACCTGCCACCCCGCAAGCAACGCCACCACATCTTTCACCGTCACCAAGCATCTCCACACTATACCATGGAAGCGTTCAGCTGTCCATCTCCCAAACACTGGAGAGAAATATAAATAGAAAGAGGAAGTACCCCCCTACTTACCTGCAATCCCTGGCCCTGAATGCCAGGATTTCAAAATACTGGTCCTTTGAAATGCAGTAATTCTGTCTGGTGGAGATGGATGGAGACTTTTAAAAAACTTATGGCGGTTGCTGTCCCACGGTACGTGGTTCCCAGCTGCCACTACTTTTCCAGGCGATCCATCTCTTCCCTGCACAATCAAGTGACGTATAAAATCAGGTGTGCACTGCGCAACGCCATCTGTGGCAAGGTGTGCATAACCACCAATACGTGGACCTGTAAGCACAGGCAGGGAAGTTATATCTCCATAACAGCACACTGGGTAAATGTAGTGGCGGCTGGGCCAGAGGCGGATAGCACTTTGGCGCATGTCCTTCAGCCCCCGAGGATTGCAGTGCATTTCTCTTTGCCTCCTGTTGCCTCCTCCTTCTCCTACCACTGGTGAATCCGGGGGGGGGGGGGGAATGGGGCAATTGTCATCCCCCCTGAGAATGTGAGCAGAAGTGGCGGCAGCAGGACAGAGGCAGATGAAAGCTTCCATCTCCATAGTGATCTGTATCGCCATCCGCCGTCCTCTCCCTTCCCTGTTCCTCTGATAGGCTGCGGGCCTTGTTCAGCAGGCTATCAGAGGCCGATGCTAGCGGCAAAATGTCGTCATCGAGTCGCCTGAGCACTATCGAGCGGGACACAGTCCGGAAGAGGCCTGAATCGCATCTCTGCCATATTGGTAACTATAAGTGTTTTTTTATTTTATTATTTGAGACAATTTTACTGGCACATCGGGGGAGGGGGAAGAGGAGACTGGCACATGATGGGGTGTAGAGTTGAACTTATTACTGGCACATGATGGGGGGAGAGTGGCACTTATTACCGTCACATGAGGGAGGGGAGAGGAGACTGGCACATGATGGGGGGAAATAGGAGAGTGGCACTTATTACTGGCACATGGGGGGGAGACTGGCACATGATGGGGGGAAGAGGAGAGAGGCACTTGTTACTGGCACATGAGTGGGGGGGGGGGAGACTTGCATTTTTTACTGGTACATGAGGGGGGAGAGTGGCATTTGTTACTGGCACATGATGGGGGGGGAGGGGGAGAGGCACTTTTAACTAGCACATAATTGGGGGCATCTATGGGAGCACCACTTATTGGCACATTATTGGGGGGCACTATCTACTGAGGCCACAAAGAAGGGGTATTTTATATGGGGTCTCTGTGTGGTACTAGTATTATCAGGGATATTATCTGTTTCTGCAGTATAATTTTGGGGACTACAGTATTGGGGGTAGTCGGATGAATTGTCCAGAAGATGGGAGGATGATGGAAAAGTAGGAGTTTTTTTGTTGTTGTCAAACTGTAGAGATGAAAACTGGTGGTCTGGTCTGCAGGTATGAAAAGAGAAGATGAGGACAGAGAACATCTACATCAAAGGAGACGTAACTGGATGTAAGAGGTAAGTGGGGCTGTATTTCTATAGTGATCGGAGCAGAGGCATATCGATCCAGGCTCTGGATCCGCCACTGCCTCCTACTCTGCTTCCTCCTCCTCTATCACCTCCTCATCCGCTCAGCGTAACACTTTCATCACCAACATCAGCATAGCCAGGGGGAAACGACAGCAGGCTGTTCTTAAATTCATCTGTTTGGGGGACAAACCCCACACCACGCAGGAGCTGTGGACGGGCATGGAACAACAGACCGATAAGTGGTTGGTGTCATTGAGCCTCAACCTAGGCCTGGTGGTGTGTGATAATGGGTGAAATCTCATAGCAGCACTGGGCCTAGCCAGTTTAACACACATCCCTTGCCTGGCGCATATGCTGAATTTGGTGGTGCAGAAATTCCTGAACACCTGACAGTGAAAATCAATTTAGTTAATCCAGCTCTTAGATTCTGGTGGTACAAATACACTTTTATTAGTGCTGAAGAACCCCTGCAGCCTGAGCTGCAGATGTGACAGGCAAATAATTTTATTCAATTGTTGGTTAGATTGTTGGGTAACATTTCCACGGTTATCAGGACTTTTTATTATAAATTGTAACAAAAACCAGCCTCACACCCTACACCCCCCCTTTTTTACTCAAACCACTCATTAATGCCCATTCACAAACTATTTACAAATTTACTTATAACATATTTAAATAACTATAAGTCAGATAAACTAAATAAACAAACAAAACTATATACATGCCTTACCCTTAACTTATAAGGCCAGTCATATACATGTGGCTCGGAGGGTGAGTTCCTGCACTAACATATGCCAGGTACACAATTGTCCAGCCAGGGCACAGTTCTTGAGGATAAGGAGGAGGAGGAGAAGGGTGGCACCCAAAGCAGGGTGGCACCCAAAGCAGCTCATGGCCATCACTTGAGCGTGGCTGGGGGGATACGGAGGACACAGATGATACACCTCTCACAGAGGACAGCTTGTCGTTGCCTCTGGGAAGCCTGGTAAACATGAGCGACTACATGCTGCAGTGCCTGCGCAACGACTGCCGAGTTGGCCTTCAGATTGTTGGTTGATCTGTACCCCTTCTTTCTTTCAAAGTACCCCTGCACTGCATACCTGAGTCTGACTTGGAAATATATTCAGTAAGTTAGGTGGCCTTCAGACTGTTGCTTGATCTGTACCCGTTGTTTCCTTCAAAGTACCATTTACTGCATAACAGACAAAGAACTTAATTCATTACAATTGGTGGTTACATTGTTGTCTGACATAAAGCCTTTTTTGCCAACAACAATGTGTTTTTTTATTTTTTTATTTTTTATTATAAATTGGGGTAGACCCCAAAACATTAGGAAATATAAAAAATAAAAGAAAGGGTAAGTGCGCTTTAGTATAACAATGGTTGGTTGAGGCCGGTATACATGTCTATTCTGCATAAGGTATGAACGGGGGCCCTGGCAAAGTGCCGTCCTTAATTCCATCACTGAACCGTGATCGGAAGAAGCCTACGCTGGTAGACGCGCTGCTGATGGCATTCACACCTTACTCCGGGGGCTCAGTGGAAGCACAAGGCTAAAGCAGAGGAGGAAGAAGTTGCCAACACAGCTGGGTCACCGCCTGCACCACAGAAGGCAGGGTTAGCATGGCCGAAATGTGGAAAAACGTTGTCACCATGCCACAACAACCAGCACCACCAGCAGATATGGAACGTCTTAGCAATAGGCAGCATTTCAGCAAAATGGTGGAATAGTATCTGTGCACACGCCTACACATACTGACTAATGGGTCTGCCCAGGGTCGTAGCTACAGGGGAAGCAGCTGCTTTGGGACCCTGACCCAGAAGGGCCCATCCATGAGGAGGAGGACTAAAAGACTTTGCGAGGGCCCCCTCAACAGTATTATACAATGAAAATATATACAGTGGCAGAATAGACAGTGTAGAAAACGGATGGAACAGCTGCCGGGCCTGGTCTGAGAGAGCGATCTTTAGTAGCCACAGGAATGGGGGTGGCATGAAAGAAAGGGGTTGTAAAAAAAATTACTGGGGGAGGGGCCCCATTCAAAAATTTGCTGTTGTGCCCAATCATTTCTAGGTATGCCAGTGGGTCTGCCGCTTTTAAATTCTGATTCTCCAATTTGGAGACATGGCCTCAGTTTGACCTTTACGCCTCGGAGGTGCTGTCCTGCCCTGCAGCGAGTGTATTGTCTGAACGTGTGTTTAGCACAGCTGTGGGCGTTATCAAAGACAAGCACATCTGCCTGTCCTCAGCCAACGTAGACAATCTCACGCTCATTATAAAGAACAAGGCATGGATCCCACAGGACTTGTTCATACCTTATGCAGAATAGACATGTATACCGGCCTCAACCAACCATTGTTATACTAAAGCGCACTTACTCTTTCTTTTATTTTTTATATTTCCCAATGTTTTGGGGTCTACCCCAATTTATAATAAAAAATAAAAAAATAAAAAAACACATTGTTGTTGGCAAAAAAGGCTTTATGTCAGACAACCATGTAACCACCAATTGTAATGAATTAAGTTCTTTGTCTGTTATGCAGTAAATGGTACTTTGAAGGAAACAACGGGTACAGATCAACCAACAGTCTGAAGGCCACCTAACTTACTGAATATATTTCCAAGTCAGACTCAGGTATGCAGTGCAGGGGTACTTTGAAAGAAAGAAGGGGTACAGATCAACCAACAATCTGAAGGCCACCGAATTTACTGAATATATTTCCAAGTCAGGTATGCAGTGCAGGAGTACTTTGAAAGAAAGAAGGGGTACAGACCACCTAATAATCTGAAGGCCATCTAATTTACTGCACAAAAATGGGGGGTCAGTCAGCACGTCCCTGAAAGCAGGGGCACGAAGCGAAATACACATAGAAACACAGAAAAAATGCAACAGAACTCTGCAACCAGCACTCTGCCTTGCCAATATGCTGGAAAAGTGAGGCGTCAGTGTACATTTTAATCAAAAGGTAATAAGCCACTCGCCGCGCTAAGGCCACCTCAATGAGTGGTCCTAACACTAAATCCTACCTTTTATGGGCCATGACAGCCATATAAAATCCAGGGAGTGCAGGCCAAGCATGCATGCTGGATCCATCTTGCTTAGTAACCCTGTTTGATGCCATAACAGCCTCCATTAGATCCAGGGATGCAGGTACCAACATGCACAATGAGCCCACCATGTCCTCCTCCTGGAGCAAAATGGCTACTAGTAGGGGAAATATACATACAAAAACAGAAAAAATGCAACAGCACTCTGCAACCAGCACTCTGCCCTGCCTATATGCTGGAAAAGTGAGGCGTCAGTGTACATTTTGATCAAAAGTTAATAATATTCTGAATATATTTCCAAGTCAGGTACGCAGTGCAGGGGTACTTTGAAAGAAAAAAGGAGTACAGATCACCTAACAATCTGAAGGCCACCTAATTTACTGAATATATTTCCAAGTCAGGTATATAGTGCACTTTATGGACCAAGAATGTAACAGGTGATTTTTAGAAATTTACCTCCCTGTCACCTATGCAGAGCAGGGGTTTGTATACTTAAAAACTGGGTTAATGTCACCCAAGAATGTAACAGACGATTTTTACAAATTTACCTCCCTGTCACCTATCTAGCACAAAAAGTGTGTTTTTTATAGCAGCAATGTAACTGCAGTATGTAACGGTTTAATTGGACTGTCAGAAATGCAGCATAGCCCGTAAATTTACTATCTAGCAAAAAAAGTGTGCTTTTTTATATCAGCAAGGTAACTGCAGTATTTAACAGTTTTATTGGACTGTCAGATATGCAGTGCCTGTTGCAGACAGATAAAAAATCGCTTTAGGTCACAAAATATGTGACAGACTAGCGTAATTGAATAATTTTCACTGCCAGGTATGCACTGCAGGCCGCAAGGGTAGTTGATCGGCCAAAAAAAGGTAAAGTAATGTCCCTGGCACACATGCAGTTCACATGCAGTTGCAAAATCACTGCAGTTGCAAAAATGCAAAAATGGCCGCCGACGCCCACCGACCTAGCAGATTGATTAAAGGTAATTTTTTAGTGTTAAGGGGCTCAGGGCTGGGTACAAAAATGTAGCATAGTACCCTCAATAATTGCTGTAGTTTGAAGATTGAACTTCAAGTACACCAGAATTCTTCCCTAATCTCTCCCACAGCAGCAGCATCCTACCCCTACACTGAGAAGAGCAGAGTTACTTGCGGCGCTATGTGACTCCAGCCTATTTAGAGGCTGAGTCACCTGCTGCACTTGGCCAATCACAGCCATGCCATTAGTAGGCATGGCTGTGATGGCTTCTAAGGACAAACTAGTGAAACACTTGTTGATTAGCTGTCCTGCAGCCTTTCAAAAAGTGCCAAGAGATCGCCGAACACCGAACCCAAACTTTTATGGAAATGTTCAGGTTCGGGTCCGCGTACCAGAAACCCTAAAGTTTGGTACGAACCTGAACTTTCCAGTTCGGTTTCGCTCAACCATAGTAGTGAACACAGTCAGGGCCGGCGGCTGCCTTAGGGCGCACCCTGCACAGAGAAAGGGGTGGGCAGAAAAACAAACCATTTTTCTTTATCACTTACTTGCCAGCAGCAGCAGCAGCGCTGCCGGGCGCCCTCCACAGCCAGTGTTCACTGTAAGCTGGCTTGTGTTAACCCACAGATAGGAGCAGGAGGCTGCTGATTGGCCAGTATCAGCTAGCTGCCCTGCTATTGGTCCATCCTTCCACACCCCCTTCTCTCTGAAGCTGGCCTGCCTTCTCACAGTGTGGATCATGTGACCAGTGATGTCACAGACCTCCTTCTAACGTTTATCCAGCATATATGGCAGGACTGTGCTGAGCAAAGAGCATGTGTCCAGGTGAGGTGACCACAGCAGTGCCTTGGTGGGGTAGATCCTGCCATGTGGGGTTCAGGCAGGCTATAAGTGAACATGCCCTGTGCTGGTATAGTGGGGTACATTCTGTCATGTGGGGGTCGGGCGGACTATAGGTGAACATGCCCTGTAACATGCCCTGTGACCACAGCAGTGCCCTGGTGAGGTTCATTTGATTGCAATTTACACCTAAAGGGATTTTTTTAAAGCCTGCTGTTTCTGTAGATGACCTTATGTTGATAGTAGTGTTAATAGAGTCTCAAAGGTCTGTAAAAATAGGGTAACTGCTTTTATAGACCCTTGAGACTCTATTAACACTACTATAAACATAAGGTCACCTAGAGAAGGAGCAAGTTTTTAAAATTCTTTTTTTTTCCTTTAGGTGTTAAAACATACCTTATTTGATTGCTTGAACACCTAAAGGAAAACAAATTAAAAACCTGCTGCTTCTCAAGATGACCTTATGTTGTTAGCAGTGGTAATAGAGTCTAAAAGGTCTATAGAAGCAGTTACCCTATTTTTACAGACCTTTGAGGCTCTATTAACACTACTGTCAACATAAGGTCATCTAGAGACACAGCAGGGTTTTAAAATGATTTTTTCTTTAGGTGTTAGGCTTCGTTCACATCACCATTTGTCTTTTCCGTTTTCCGGCTCCGTTCAGGAGCAGGAGAACGGAAAGGACGGATGCTGTACATAACTGACACCAACGGAGCCTAAAGACCCCATAGACTGTAATGGGGTCCGTTTGGTGTCCGCTCAGAACATGATTTTTGCATGCAGGACTTTCGTCTCCGCTCAAAAATCATGTTCTGAGCAGACACCAAACGGACCCCATTACAGTCTATGGGGTCTTTAGGCTCCGTTGGTGTCAGTTAGGTGTCAGTTATGTACAGCATCCGTCCTTTCCGTTCTCCTGCTCCTGAACGGAGCCGGAGAACGGAAAAGACAAATGGTGATGTGAACGAGCCCTTAGAGCAATCAAATGAAAGTTATATTTTAACCCCTAAAGGAAAAATATAATAAAAAAAACATGCTGTTTCTCTAAATGACCTAATGTTGATAGTAGTGTTAATAGAGTCTCAAATGTTTGTAAAAATAGTGTACCTGCTTCTATAGACCTTTAAGACTCTATTACCACTACTTTTAGCATAAGATCATCTGGAGAAACATCAGGTTTAAAAAAAAAAAAAATTGCTTTAGGTGTTAGAGCTATCGAATAGAGGGGTAGAAATGTGACATGGGTGATGATGGGGTTACATGATGGGCCGGAGACAATGTCTGTAGTCTGTCTGTGCCATGGACGGGGAGAAATATGCCATGGAGGGCTGATGGCTGACATGGGGGTCTGATCTGAGGCATTGGGACTGTGCCTGTGAGCTGAGGTCTAAATGAAAAATATTGTTTCCTATTAGCCTCCTCTAAAACCTAGGTGCGTCTTATGGGACGAACCTATATTTTGGCGCTCCCCCCCCCCCCCAGGAGAGCTGCGGGGGAGGGGGGGGGGGGGGCGCCAAAATGTAGGTTCGCTTGTGTTGGCAAAAAACCTTGCACCGGCCCTGAACACAGTCATTCATTTGGGCAGTTATTTGACCTGGTAAAATGTCTTTAAAGGGTATCTGATCTATACATATAAAACTGGCTGATCTCTTGTAACAGGAGATAGCTGTTATACCTAGAGACTCTGATTTCTCTGCAACGGCAGCACCCTTTGCACTTTGATTGACAGGCACACACAGTGAAAACCTCATTGAGCCTAGTCCTTTCCATCAAAGTGTAGAGGGAGCGGCAGTTGCAGAGAGAGCAGAGCCTCTATAAGTAACGACAATGCCCCCTGTTGCTCCTAGAGGCTCATTTGCATATATTAACCCCTTCAAGACTAAGCCAGTTTTCATTATAAGGACCAAGCCACATTTTGATAGTGGTAAATTTGAGTCAATATGTTTCACCTTTATTTATAAAAAATTCAAAAATTTACTGAAAATTTTGAAACATTCACAATATTTTAAATTTGAATGTCTATCCTTTTAAAGCAGATTGTGATTCCTCATAAAATAGTTGTTACTGTACATTTCCCAGATGTTTATTTCATGTTGGCATCATTTTGAAAATGTCATTTTATTTTTCAGGAAGTTAGATGGCTTAGAATTTTAAAAGTTATTCTTAAAATGTTTAAGAAAATTTCCAAAATCCACTTTTTAAGGACCAGTCCAGTTCTGAAGTCACTTTGTGGGGCATACATAGTAGAAACCACCCATAAATGACCTCATTTTAGAAACTACACCCTTCAAGTTATTCAAAACTTTTAAGTGTTTCACATTTTTTCCATTTCAATCTATTTTTCACTGTAAAACAGCAAGGGTTAATAGCCAAAGAAAACTGAATATTTATTACCCTGATTCTGCAGTTTACAGAAACTAATGTGAAACTTAAGACCATATGTGGTCATAAACTGCTGTATGGGCACATAGCAGGGTGCAAAGGGAATGGAGCACCATATGGATTTTGGAGGGCAGTTGTCGCTGGGTTAATTTTAAGTTGCCATGTCACATTTGAAGACCCCCTGATGCATCGCTAGAGTAGAAATTCCAAATAGTGACCCCATTTTTTAAACTATAGGATGAGGTGACAGTTTTATTAGTACTATTTTGTAGTACATATGATTTTTGATTGCTCAATAATACACTTTTTCTGAGGCAAGGTAACAAGAAAATGGCTGTTGTGGCACATTTTTTATTTTTTGTCTTTTACGGAGTTCTCGTGACAGGATAGATCATGTGTAGTTTTTGTAGCGCAGGTTGATACAGACATGACAATACCAAATATGTGTATTTTTCTTGTTATTTCAGTTTTACATAATAATAAGGCATTTTTTTGTGTCTTCATTTTCTGAAAGCTACATTTAGTTTATTTTTCTGCTGATCATCTTGTGCAGGGGCTTTTTTTTTTTTGCAGAAAGAGCTGACATTTTTATTGGCACTTTCTTGGGACAAGGTGACCAAAAAATGGCTTTTTTGGCACAGTTTTTATTTTTTTATTTTTAACAGCATTCACCTGAGGAGGTCGATCATGTGATATTTTTATAGAGCAGGTGATGTAGCAATACTGAATATGTCAATTTTTTAATTTTTATTTCAGTTTTATGCAATAAAAGCATTTGTGAAAAAAATCATGTTTTTTGTGTCACCTTATTCTGAAAGCTATATATTTTATATTTTTCTGACAATCATCTTGAGTAGGGGCTCATTTTTTGGTGGAAAGAGTTGACATTTTTACTGGTACCATTTTTGGGTACATATGATCTTTTTGATCACTCAATATTGCACTTTATGTGGCAAAGTGACCAAAAGATTTGTTGCTTTGGCAGTTTTTTTTATGGAATTCACCTTATGGGTTAGATTCATGTGATATTTTTATAGAGATGGTTGTTACGGATGCGGCGATACATAATATGTCTACTTTTTATGTATTTCAGTTCTACACAATAAAAGCATTTAAAAAAAAAATCATGTTTTAGCATCTCCATTTTCTGAAAGCCATATTTTTTTTATTTTTTGGGGGCATTGTCTTATACGAATATGTTGGTTTGATTGGTACTATTTTGGGTTGCATATGATTTTTATCATTTGGCATTACAGTTTTTGTGATGAAAGGTGACAACAAATTGCTATTTTTGCACTTTTTATGGTGTTCAACTTAGGGGGTAAGTCATATAATATTTGAATAGAACAGATCATTACGGACATGGAGACATGTCTACTTTTTTAAATTTATTTCAGTTTTACGCTATAAAAACATTTTTGAAGGAAAAAAAATCATGCTTTAGTGCTTTTTATAGAGCCGGTTGTTACAGACGTGTCAATACCTAATATGTACTACTCTTTTAAAATGTATTTCGGTTTTACACTATAAAAGCATTTTTGAAGGAAAAAAAATCATGTTTTAGTGTCTTCATTTTCTGAAAGCCTCCTCCTCTACAAACCCCACATGTGCTGTGGCCAGCGCTGCCCGGGGCATGTGAAAGGGTTAATGCGCTGGCATCACTACATACAGCGATGCCAGCAAATACAGCAAGGGCCCAGCTATCAGTAACAGCCGGACCCGTGTTGCTGATCATATCACGTACGTGCATGTGAGGATGCGGCAAAAAGCCGCATTCCCTCACATACATGTATGTGATAATGCACCAATGTGCTCATGTGCTCGAGTAGAACACTTTGGGATGCTCAGGTGCTCTACAGAGCACCCAAGCACGATGGAAGTCAATGTAAGAACCGAGCATTAAACCAGGCACCCCCTGCTCTGAAAGGGGGAGGGTGCCCAATCCCACTGAGGTCTATGAAGAAGATCGCTGTACAGTGAGGGAATCCCCCAGTGTGAGTCTGCGGCCTAAGAGTCCCTGCTCTGACTCCATATATAGCTATGTCCATATATAGAGTTAGTGATTGGAGACACCCAGTGTACTTAAATTTGATGTAGCATCTATTTCTGAAAAGGTTCTGCCGGGACTTGAACTCAGAACCTTCTATATTAGAGGCAAGGACTTTAACCACTTATCTATGTGACAATGCTTGAAGGGTAGTGTTGATCGAGCAACAAAGTGCATGAATAATAAACTGTCAGAAAAACCTGATAGTAGATTGTCATGTAGTAAGTATTCTTATTCAGCAGAAGTATCATTTTATATTTCAGTGCAGGTTAACATGTAGCTATATAGCGTAGTGGTTAAGGTTCTTGGCTCTAATGTAGAAGGTTGAGAGTATTATGGCTAAAAACATCAGTAGTAGTATCCCACATATTATGAATTCATAGATATCAGAAATATGATTTTATCTATATATATTAAAACATATTTTTTCTCTATTCAGCTACATGTTAACCTGCAGTGAAATATAAAATGATACTTCTGCTGTATAGGTGTACTTACTATATGACAAATTACTATGAAGTTTTTCTGACACAGTTTATAATTCAGCTTTATAGCTGAGTGCTTAAGGTCCTTGCTTCTAATATAGAAGGTTGTAAGTTCAAATCCAGGCAGAAAGTTTTCAGAAATAGAGGCTAAATTAGATTTAAATACACTGACTCGAGCACACGTGGTATTCAGCCAAACACCGCGATGTTTGAGTCAAATATCTGTTTGGCCGTGCATGCTCGCTCAACACTAGTGAAGAGGTTAAAAAATATTTTTTCTCAGCAATGCATCACATATGTACATGGGACCAACACAGATGCCTTCAGCTGCCAAGCGCACCTGAAACAGGTCATCCAGTTTTATTGGTACAAATCTTCTGACAGATGCACTTTACACAAGCACTAATCAGCTTTTTATATCGCCAGCCGGCACTCATCATGGGCAAATATCTGCCTGTGTTAAAGAGTCCTTAAAGGGAATATGTAATCAGAAAATGACCTACTGTTTAAATCACTTTTTATGTTTAACATATTTTTAAATGATGAAGTTATTTTAAATTTTCCATGTAACTTTTTAAATTTAAACTAAAACAAAAAATCCTGCAGCTTTTGCACCGCCACTATGTCTAATAATTGGCACCAATTCTTGGTTTATCCAAATGCCTTTAGTTAACTAATTCTAATCCTGCCTGTAATTATGTCACCTCTGTGTACAGATAAGACTCGATCCTCCATTCACAATAGGTGAATGTCACAGCTTATTTATTCCTTTCTTGTACAATGACCTCTGCACAGGTCTCAGAGCATGCCTAGAAAACTCCCCCATAGAAGTCCTGACCATTGTGTCTATGGCCCCTGGGGCTGTAATAAAGCAATTTTTTTTATGCTGTGTAAATGCTGTTAAGAACAGCTCAGGGAAGATGGCAGACCCTATAATCAAGTTCATGAAATAGAATTAAAAAAAAAATACAATTGGAGAAAAAAAAAATTACGAATAAAAAAGGATATGTGTTACTATCTGGTTTTAACTGTCAGATAACTTTTTTGGTGACACATTTCCTTTAAACGTTTATTGGACAAGCTTCATCAACTAGATTTAGGTGAGCAAATGTACTGTATTTGGTATACTTCCAAACACTATACTAGTTTTAGTTATTTTGCTTTCATATCTTTTTATATATGTGGTTTAATGTGCATTTACATTTTTAATGCTTTAATGTGCTTGTGGACTAAAATTATATTTTTTAGAATTCTGTTTAGTAATTACATCTACAATGATTAAATTGTAGAGAAACCTGGAAAAAGTATTCAATAAACAGTGTTTTAACTGTATTTTTAGGTAGGAATTTTTTATATTTGAACTGTAACAAACAGTTTACAGAACAGAACAGTTAGGCCTCATGCACCAGACCATATGTATTTTGTGGTCCGCATAAAACTGATCTGCAAAAAATACAGATGACTTCCGTGTGCATTCCGTATTTTGCTGAACTGAACAGTTGGCCCCTAATAGAACAGTGCTATCCTTGTCCGTAATGCAGACAATAATAGGACATGTTCTACTTTTTTGCAGAAAAAAATACGGACATATGGAAACGGAAAGCACACGCAGTAACTTCTGTTTTTTTGCGGATCGATTGAAATAAATGGTCCTGTAAACGGTCCATAATGACAGGAACTACATGTACATATCATGTAAATTACCCCCTACAGTGAACACCGTAAAAAAAAACTAAACAAAAATAAAAAACAGAATTGCTAATTTGTTCTTAGTTGCCACCAATAAAACGTATTAACAAACGTTCAAAAGCGCTATTTACTCCAAAATTATACCAATGAAAAATACAAGTCGTCCCCCAAAAATCAAGCCCTCACACAACTTCATATAAAAAAAAAAAAAGTTATGGATCTTGGGAAATGGCAATGCAAAATTTTTTATTTTTTTTTAAAAAGGGGGTTTTATTGCGAAAAAGTAGTAAAATGTAAAAAAACTAAATGTATTTAATATCACTTCAATCGTACTAACCCAGAGAATAAAGATATTATGTTATTTATACTGAAAAATGAATGCCGTAAAATTTATAACGTAAAAATGCAGTGGCAGTATTGCTGTTTTTCCCATCTCCCTACCAGAAAGAATTGATAAGAGTTAATCAGAAAGTTATGTGTACCCCAAAATGGTGCCAGTAAAAAACTACAATTTGTCCCGCAAAAAACAAGCCCTCATAAAGCTATATAGTAACATAGTAACATAGTATATAAGACCGAAAAAAGACATTTGTCCATCCAGTTCGGCCTGTTTCCTACAAGTTGATCCAGAGGAAGGCAAAAAAACCCTGTGAGGCAGAAGCCAATTTTCTTCACTTAAGGGGAAAAAAAATTCCTTCCCGACTCCAATCAGGCAATCAGAATAACTCCCTGGATCAACGACCCCTCTCTAGTAGCTGTAGCCTGTAATATTATTACACTCCAGAAATAAATCCAGTCCCCTCTTGAATTCCTTTATTGTACTCACCATCACCACCTCCTCAGGCAGAGAGTTCCATAGTCTCACTGCTCTTACAGTGAAGAATCCTTTTCTATGTTTGTGTACAAACCTTCTTTCCTCCAGACGCAGAGGATGTCCCCTTGTCACAGTCACAGTCCTGGGGATAAATAGATGATGGGAGAGATCTCTGTACTGACCCCTGATATATTTATACATAGTTATTAGATCTCCCTCAGTCGTCTTTTTCTAAAGTGAATAACCCTAATTTTGATAACCTTTCAGGGTACTGTAGATCCCTCATTCCAGTTATTACTTTAGTTGCCCTCCTCTGAACCCTCTCCAGCTCTGCTATGTCTGTCTTGTTCACAGGAGCCCAGAACTGTACACAGTACTCCATGTGTGGTCTAACCAGTGATTTGTAAAGTGGTAGTACTATGTTCTCATCACGGGCGTCTATGCCCCTTTGATGCAACCCATTATCTTATTGGCCTTGGCAGTAGCTGCCTGACACTGGTTTTTGCAGCTTAATTTGCTGTTTATTAAAATTCCTAGATCCTTTTCCATGTCAGTGTTACCGAGTGTTTTACCATTTAATATGTACGGGTGACTTGCATTATTCCTTCCCATGTGCATAACTTTACATTTGTCAGTGTTAAACCTCATCTGCCATTTTTCTGCCCAGGCCTCCAATCTATCCAGATCCCTCTGTAGCAGAAAACTGTCCTCTTCAGTGTTAATTACTTTACACAGTTTAGTGTCATCTGCAAAAATAGATATTTTACTGTGCAGGCCTTCTACAAGATCATTAATAAATATATTGAAGAGAATAGGGCCCAATACTGACCCCTGAGGTACCCCACTAGTTACAGTGACCCAATCTGAGTATCTACCGTTAATAACCACCCTCTGTTTCCTGTCACTCAGCCAGTTACTTACCCACATACAGACATTTTCTCCCAGTCCGAGCATCCTCATTTTATATACTAACCTTTTATGAGGTATGGTGTCAAATGCTTTGGAGAAGTCCAGATATACGACATCCATTGATTCGCCGCTGTCAAGTCTAGAACTTACCTCCTCATAGAAGCTGATTAAATTTGTTTGGCATGACCAATCCCTCACGAAGCCATGCTGATATGGCGTTATTTGCTTATTTTCATTGAGATACTCCAAAATAGCATCTCTTAGAAACCCTTCAAACAGTTTACCAACAATAGATGTTAAACTTACCGGCCTATAATTTCCAGGCTCTGTTTTTGGACCCTTTTTGAATATTGGCACCACAATTGCTATGCGCCAATCCTGCGGAACACTCCCTGTTATTATAGAGTCCGTAAATATCAGAAATAATAGTCTGGCTATGACATCACATCACTTAATTCCCTTAGGATACGGGGGTGTATGCCATCCGGTCCTGGCGATTTGTCTATTTTTATCTTTTTAAGTCGCTGAGCAGGCAGAAAAATTAAAAAGTTATAGCTCTTGGAACGCGACGATGAAAAAAGGAAGAAAAACACTTGGTCAGTAAGGATCAAAACAGGCTGGTCATTAAAGGGTTAAAGCCTTTTATATAGGTCAATGATCCTACAAATATCCTTTCACGATCATTTCCCTATGTGAACATCTCACTGAATGTTTGTTATTCAGCTGGTCAGATTTTCTACATGGGTATAAAAATGTGCATTTGTCGGCAGGCCATATCTTCATTTAAAGAGAGGATGTGCTGCCGACAATAAGGTATAAATAGTTATAAGTAGTGAATGCTGTCATTCATTAGGACAATTTTTTTTACCCTGTGAAAAGTCCTGCCTGGATCGGCAGAAGCAATGATCTGGGCTGTTTAACCCTTAGATTACGCAGTCAATAGCAACCATGGCATCTAACTAGTTTATAGGGAGAATAAAAAAGTTGTAGTTCTTGGGATGTGAAGATGAAAAAGGAAAATATAAATAAAAATGATTGGCCACTAAGGCCAAGTGGTGGTCACTAAGGGGTTAAAAAAATATGGTCTGAATTTTCTTTGACGAGCATGTATGTGATTCATATCACACTGTTTAACATAATTTTAAAACACAACAACTGTATTGATGTTATCATTGAACTGTGATTATGGAGAAAATACATGTATCTCTCCCCAGCGCTCACACATAAACATTTTTGGTTAAACAAAAGGTACCCTCTATAGCCTCTATAGTGTGATTGTAATTAGGGGTATGTAATGCTGCACCTTCCAATCTTAAGTATATTTTGTAGGCTCTCCTGTCATGTCCTCAAGTTCAGAAGGACACTCTGGCCAGAAATGTCCTCCAAAAGGATGTGCACAAAATCTGTAAGACCTGATTATGACATCTCACAGGATAATAAAGCAGTGATAGCAGGTGTCCATATAAATTTTGAAAGGTCCTTTTACTTTTGTTACATCAGAGATCCATGCTCACCAGATCCCTTCTGCTTTCGGTGGGCACGGCCGCTGGGTTGCTCACCCATCTCCTGATGCTTCTCTGATAACCCTGGATCATTGTTCCCCTCCTTTTCCTACTTAATGGACTGGAGTGATCTTCCTGGAGTCCTGGCACGCTTCTACAGCCTATACATCCCGAAAGTCTGCCTAGGATGCCCATGCTCTTCTCTGCCTCTTAAACAGCAATACATTTAAACCTACTGTTGCGCCATGCCAATGGCAGCTTTCCCTATAGTATTTAAGGCATCCTCCCACTGGGATAGGAACCTGAGTAAAAGTTTCTAGTTATTTAGTTTCCTGCAAAGGTATTATTATGTTTGCCTGCCCATGTTCCCATGCCTGTTTCTGGATCTAACCTTTCACTGCCTGACATGACCTCTGACTTTTTCTTGTTTTGACCCTGTGCTGCCCACCCAGACCTTTGGACTTTTTACCAGATTGGTCTTATGCTGCCTGCCCTGACCTCGACTTGATTCCTAAGTACAATTTTGCCTGATCCTTCAGTTATATGCAGTTGGGTTCTCTTAACGCCCATGGGTCAACAGCCACTGAACAGAAACTACTCAGAGAGGTAGCGGCCTGTTGTTTCCCCTGCAGGGGTTACATGATGAAGACAAGGAGGCATTTAAATAAGTAGCTTTAAAGCAAATCTGTTCAGTGGCACTTTTGTAACACCTTCACCAGACTCATGAAAGTGTGTATCCTTCCAATATAGCCTCTGTCTATTTTATTTGTTGATATGATTGAAAACCTCAAGCAAACATAACAAATTTTGTGCGAAAACTATTATATATGCATACAACATACTGTGATAGCAATACAGATTAAAGAAAACATATAAAGAATAACAACCACTTCCACTGTCAGTGATTTTCAGTGAAGGAGATATGCTCAAGAGCATTCTGATTTAACACAAATCACGTTAAAAAACGGCTATTTCCTGGCTACAGGGAGCCTTTATAGTGGCATAGAACACTGCCTTACATTTACATGCGAATGGAGTCTGCTGTTGTAGTGAAACAATACTGTGAGTCAGTATGACATGTAGATTACAGGCATCACTCTTAGAATCACTGCACATTTCCCTTATTTGGGCAGTTACGGGGCCAAAAGTGACCAAATAACTCAAGTGTAAACTCAGCCTTACAGGTCAATGTTAGCGCCAGGCATAAAGAACCGTGCAGAGGCCCAAGATCCTACTATAGTTTGAAAGAGTGCACTCCTTTTAACCAATTCACTGATTCCCCTTTGATTTCTACAGAACCTGTTCTATTAAACGCTAATACAAGTAGAGCACCCCGACAGAGTGGAGTGGGTGTCAGCAGTAAGATTGTGTTGATGTCACAGATTATTTTGCCCTTCCGCTGATCCTTCAGAGCAACAACCCCCCAAAAAACGGATCCTGTCTGTGGAGCATCCGCCTTCACTCGGTCAGCATTTGGTCAGTAATCCATCAGTATTGCTAAAGCAAAAAAGAAAACAGGAGTTGATCCAAAATAGAGATGACACGTGAATGGAATATTTGCATGTCTTCTGTGTTTTGTACCCATTCATGCTTTTGGCTACCAAATCATAAGCCAATTCTGATGCAAAATAGAGAACATGTCCTGCAGGCCTTACAGCTCTTACATATACAGGATCCGTTGTGCATCTAATTTTTCCTTCCTTCTGACAGATCAGAAGAAGGGTAAAAGAAATGATGATGTCAGCCAGGCCAAAAGGCAAAATAGTGGCCCAGTCATGAAGTAGGGAGGGTGGGTGCAGCATGAGATGTCCACAGAGTGGCCCTATGACATAGTGGTGAGGTGGAAGCAGCATGAGGAGGCCACAGAGTAGCACAATGACAGTGTGGAGGTGGCAGCAGCATCAGGAGGCCATACAGTGGCACAATGACAGAGTGTGGAGGTGGCAGCAGCATCAGGAGGAGGCCACAGGGTGGCAGAATGACAGTGTGAGGTTGGCAGCAGAAGCATCAGTAGGCCACAGAGTGGCACATTGAGAGAGTGTAGAGGTGGCGTCAGCAGAAGAATCAGGAGGAGGCCAAAGGGTGGCACAATGACAGAGTGTGAAGGTGGCGGCAGCAACAGCATGAGGAGGAGGCCACAGGGTGGCACAATGACAATGTAGAATTGGCAGCAGCAGCATCAGGAGGCCACAGAGTGGTACAATGAAAGAGTGTGGAAGTGGAGGCAGCAGCAGCATAAGAAGGAGGCCACAGAATAGCACAATGAAAGTATGGAGGTGGCAGCAGCATCAGGAGGCCACAGAGTGGCATAATAACAGAGTGTGGCAGTGGCAGCAGCATCTGGAGGCCACAGAGTGGCACAATAACAGAGAGTGGAGGTGGCGGCAGCAGCAGCATCCGGAAGAGGCCACAAGGTGGCACAATGACAGTGTGTATGTGGCAGCAGCAACATCAGAAGGAGGCCACAGAGTGGCACAATGGCAGAGTGTGAATGTGGCAGCAGCAGCATCAGGAGAAGGCCACAGGGTGGCACAATGACAGAATGTGGAGGTGGCAGCAGCATCAGGAGGAGGCCACAGAGTGGCACAATGACAGAGTGTGGAGGTGGCAATACCTGTACCAGCTAAAGTTGGTGGGTGAAAGAAGGAGCACTTGGCATCAGGTGTGTGGCATCAGGCGGGTGGTAGCATCAGAATAGTAGCTGAAGTAGGTAGCAAGAAGAAACAGGTCTCTTTTGTCAAAGTGTTGTTGTGGCACCATGGATGATCTAGTCTGATGCATCAGGCTTTGGTGGGTGGAAATCCTGGCTGATCCACACCTGATTCATCTTGACAAAGGTAAGTTTCTCCACGTTTTGGATGGACAGGCGAATTCCTCTAGGGGTAACTATGGCTCTCGCCACACTAAACACCCGCTCTGATGCCACACTAATGGCTGGGCAGGACAGCTTTTTCAGGGCAAACTCTGCCAGTTGCAGCCACAAATGCAGTTTGGCTGCTCAGTAGTCCAGGGGATCTACAATGTGGGGTGACAGAGTGCTGTCCAAGTATGCCATCACCTGCTGGTTCAGGTCCTAGGTCTAGCTGCTGCTGCTGGTTTCTTCACTAGGCAGGTGAAGGGGCGAATAAAGCTGCTCATCAGCAACTCTAGACTCCAGTTGCTGCTGATGGAGCTGGAACTGCTCCTACTCCCCCCCCCCCACCTGACCAAACCCCTGAAGAAGCCAGGTTACTGGCGAAACATGTTGGGGGGAAGATACAGTTGTTAATGTTTGTTTGTCCACTCCAGTGCAGTTAGCTAGCTATGCAGTGAATAATCACTTTAGACAGAGCTATCACACCTTCGTCACAGTATTAGTCGGGTAGCCAAGTGTAGTTTACAATAAGTCAGCAAGCGTAGTGAGCAGCTAGGCATGGTAGTGTGTGCAGTGTGACTGACTCTGAGTGACTGTGTATCTGACAGCTATTGACATAGTGTCAGACTACTTTGGTACGCCTCAAATGCATGTGGATGTCAGTGAAGCAACTGATTCACAGCCTCATAGTTGATAGCTAATAGCATAGGGTCAGACTGGATCTGCTATGGATTTAATGCATATGATTTCCAGTGCATTAACTAACTTATGATCTCAGGTCTAACAGCTACTGATATAGTGTCTGCCATTATCGGTCACTACCTGGCCAGTGGTCAGTGATCTTATTGGCTCCTAAGGCAATACTGTGCAGGTTTTTGGGGTGTGGGAGGAAAGGGTGCACATCTCCACCACCCTCAAGGCAAACATTTTAAATACATACAGAATACACACAGAAGTGGCAAACAAGTTTTTTAAACTTGTGTCTAGGCTCACAGCCATTTTAAACTGAACCATTAAAAGTGATATTTTAAAATCACTTTATACCTGTGTCAAGTCATAGCAGAGAAAAGTGAGCACAAAGCACTGCATACTGCCATAGTGTGTGTGGGTCTTTTGCCTCGTCTTCCTCATCACCTTGTAGTTTATCTGGCTGCTCATGCTCCTCCTCTCCTGTCACCTATGTAGAAAAACCAACCATTTCGCTACACACAGCTTGTGCTACAATGTCCTCCTACTCCTCCAGTTCAGCCCCACAGGGTGCATGTGGCCATGAGATCTAGGCGCCACATCTCGAGTCCCCTGACCACCCAAATTTACCAGCATCTGTTCCAGTACATGAAGCAGTGGAATGACGTTGTTCGTCCCGTAGTCCTGGCGACTGACAAATAACGTGGCCTCCTCAAATTGCCTGAGCAAATGTGTCACGCATGAGCTGCCACTGGCTGACATCAAAGTTACACAGAGGAGTGCTCTTGTCTGTTTGGATTATCAAGAAATCATTTATGGCCTTTTTTTGTTCGTTTAGTCGGTCCATTTTTAGGATATCTTGCAGATGGGTGGAAGACTTCAGGAACCGCTTGACAACCAGATTGAACACGTGTGTCGCATGGCTCCGCCCTCCTTGACGCAGTGTCGTCACCATGTTCTTCACATTGTGGCCTTCCCAAAAGGCACAAGCAAACTGCAGGTGTTATGAATGAGCTGCCACTGGCTAATATCGAAGTTACACAGGGGAGTACCTCTGTCCAGTTTGATCTTTAAGAAATCGTTTATGGCCTTTCTCTGTTCGTATAGTCGGTCCAACATATGGAGGGTGGAATTCTGAGTGGAAACGTCGCATATCAGCTTATGTTGGAGGACGCCGTTCTGCCGCTGTATCTCAAGGAGGATGTGCTTTGTGGTGTACGAGTGGCTTAAGTGCATGCAAAGTTTCCTGGCCATTTTTAGGATGTCTTGCAGATTGTCTTGCAGATGGGTGGAAGACTCCAGGAAACGCTTGACAACCAAATTGAACACATGCGCCATGCAGGGCGCATAGCTCATCCCTCCTTGATGCAGCATCGACACCATGTTCTTCTTGTTGTCGGTCACTATGGTTTCGATTTTAAGTTGTCGTTGAGAAAGTCAGGATTTGATTTCTTGATAAAGAACACGGAGCAGTTCCTCCCCTGTGTGACTCAGTTTGCCTAGGCAAACGAGGTGTAGAACAGCGTGACACCGCCATGCCTTGCACATGTGGTATGCTGGAGGGGCACTGTGAATTAGTAAGAGGAGGATGAGCAGGATCATCAGGACCAGCAAATGATGGGAAGGACAGAGAGCAACCTTTGGTTGAGGAGGTAGAGCCTTGACTGCCTGAAATCGGGTGTGAGCCACTGTGTGATACAGTTGTTGCTGTGGCAGGATGAACCACCACATAGGAGACACGGCTCTCCCAGGCCACTTTATGGTGATGCTGTATATGTTGACACAGGGCTGTGGTGCCAACATTGGCACACTGGTCATGGTTTACTTTCTGCCCACAGATTCTACAAATGGCCATGTTCATCTCCTTCGGCGGCTTAATAGAAAACTGCCACACCACCGAGTATGTGCTTTTACACAGAACACTCAGCACTGACTGACTGCTACCGAGCTGCTTCCAAGAACCTCTGCACCACTACTTTCCGGGCAAGTAGGCTCCTGCGAAGCGGGTGGTCTACCCTAGGCACTTTTGGCTCCCGACCTCCCACTGCTACCACCCTGCTGACTCACGACCATGCTAGCGATTTGCTGGCTCCGCCGCTGCCTCACGGGCAAGCTGCTACCCTCTTCTCCCAATGATGATGAAGCCCCTAATTCACCCGGCTCCCAAGTGCGATCAGCTACATTATCATCATCGAGTACTATCTGCATGTCACTGATGTCTTCCTCAACAGTCTCTGGGTCAGGAGCCTGACCGCTCGCAACACCAGCTCCCATGCCACTCTGCTCATTCTTGCTTTCCGCCTAGCGGAGGAAGTGGCAGATGTCTTCTCCACATCTTGGCTGACCAGTAGCTGCTGACAGTCCTCTCGTAGCTCATCCTTGCTGTTTAGTGGAGCTGAGCCCACAGCATATAATACTTCTCTGGCTGAGGGAACAGAAAAGGACAGAGGCAGGTTGAGGACAGGTGAGGGCACAGGGCCTGCTCCCGGGCCATGCCAACTAAGGGTTGTGTCTTACAAACCCACCGACTCCTGGTTGTGGGGTGTCTGATGTCACTTGGGACGAACTGGATGACCGAGTCAATCATTCAAGAACTGCTGGGTTGCTGGTCAAGACACGACCGTTTGATGATACCGGGAGCTCATGCCTCTCGCTGCGACTGCTGCTGCCACGTTCCCTTACTCTGCTGCAAACTCTGCCTGCGAAAACTGACATTTAGGCCTCTGCCACTCCAGTGTGCAGGGCCTGGCATTTCTCTGTCTGACATACTGTTAGATAAAATAAACAAATAAAAAGAAAATTTAAATGCCCAAAAAAAAGTCTGTAATTTTCTCACTTCACCACACAACGGCAAATAATTTTTTTTGTGCCACTAATATGCGCCAAAAAGTGCTTTAGAACACATAACTACACCGCAGAATGGCAAATATATATATTTTTGCTACTAATACACGCCATTAAGGGCTGAAAATGTTCTCACTTCACCACACAAAGGCAAATACTTTTTTTTGTTCCCTAAAACACGCCAAAAAGGGCTTTAGAACATATAACTGCACCGCTGAACGGCAAATAGGCCCTTACTTTTTTCCACTTATACACTCTACAAAAGGCTTTAGAACATATAACTACACAGCTGAACAGCAAATAATATTTTTTTGCCACTAATACATGCCAAAAAGGGATTAAGAACATATAACTGCATCGCTGAACTGCAAATATATATATTTTTGCTACTTTAATACACGCTAAAAAGGACTGTCATTTTCTCACTTCACCACACAATGGCAGTTCTTTTTTTTTTTTTGTGCCACTAATACATGCCAAAAAGAGTTTTAGAACATATAACTGCACCACTGAACGGCAAATATATATATTTTTTTCAACTAATACACGCCAAAAAGGGCTGTAATTTTCTCACTTCACAACACAACGGCAAATAATTTTTGTGCCACTAATACAAGCCAAGAAGAGCTTAAGAACATATAGCTGCACCGCTGAATGACAAATAATATTTATTTTTGTGCCAGGGCTGTAAAACATATAACTGCACATCTGAACGGCAAATATAAAAAAAATTTGCCACTAATACATGCCAAAAAGGGCTGTCATTTTCTTACTTCACCACACAAAGGCAAATACATTTTTTTGTGCCACTAATACAAGCCAAAAAGGGCTTTACAACATATAGCTGCACTGCTGAACAGCAAATAATATACATTTTTTTGCCTCTAATACACGCCAAAATGGGCTTTAGAACATATAACTGCACCGCTGAACTAAAAATAATATATATTTTTGTGCCACTAATATACGCCAAAAAGGGCTTTAGAACATATATCTGTACTGCACAAGGGCAAATAAAACGTAGAAATATTTCCTTGTAATAAACCCTGTTAATGGTCGTATCTAACAGCACTTGCACCTCAATAACAAGAACGGTGTGCTGGAATTACAGAGCTGCATAATGGCAATTTGCATCCCTAGTCAGTGCAGCAAGGTGTAATTGGATTGTTCCTATTACCCAGGCTATAACCTCTTTAGGACACAGGGCGTACAGGAACTATGTATTTCCGATCACCACTGCGCGGTGGGCGGTGATTAGAACCCGCCGGTGCCTGCTCAAATCATTAAGCAGGCACCTAGGGCCAATGCGCCGGGGGGTCCTGTGACCTTCCCCCGTGCAGGTGGTCGCAGCAAACCGCAGGTCAATTCAGACCTGCAGCTTGCTGCGTTTCCGGGTTATTCGGGTCTCTGAGGACCCAATAACCCGGAACAGGATGGTAATCGGTGGTGTGATAATACACCACCAATCACCATCCTGCAATCCTGAGAGTTGATGGTGACATCACCTCTCAGGATCGCCTCTGATTGGTAGGTGGGCGGGCCGGCGGGAGACTCAAATAATAGCAGCGCTCCTCTCCTCCTCCTTTTGTGTCCCGGAGCGGAGGTGAAAGGAGCGCTGCAGTGCACGTGTAGATCTGAGCCAGCATCACCCCATCTGTTCCCCAGCACCCATCCTTGCCCCCAGCACACATCCGTGCCCCAGCACCCCCTCCCCCCCCATCTGATTAGCCAGGTAATTAGGGAAAGGTTGGGCTAGGCAGGGAAAGTTAGTGGGGAAAGAAAAGTTTTCTTGCATCACCCTAAGTAGGGTGTCTGGGGTCCACAGCTCAGTTGTGTGACCCTAGACCCCCCAGGGGTGCTGCCGCTTGCCCCCCTGCCCCCCCACAACTTTTTTTGTGCACAGGCAGTTTTTTTGTGTGCGTACTCTGACTGTGGCCGGCGCTCTTAGCGTCCGACCACTGTTAGCGCATCGCACACCCCACCGCTGATCAACTTCGGATGGTTGATCAGAGGTTTTTACAAAATTAAAAAAAAAAATTCCCATTTTTCCCCTTTTTTAGTTAGTCTTTTTTTTCTGTTAGTTTTAGGGTTAAGTACGCGAACACCCATGCCCCCACACACAAGCACACTTAATAAAGATTTACACACGCAGACACACAATTTCCTGTTGTCATCCGAGTCCTCCTGATCATCTAGCGATGATGATCAGCCCCCAAGGCGGCAGAGATGCCGCCAGGAAGCGCAAGGGGACCGCCATGCAAGGGACCCTGTGGCAAACCCTAGTATGAGCAAATCTGGGGCTCGTACTAGTTTTCCAGCCCACCAGTTAAATCCACCGGAGCCCCCTGCCGGTGAACTTGTCTGGTGTACCCCAGAGCGATTTGAGTTTGTAGGCCAATCAGTAATCCAGATTTCCACATTGGGCTTCACTGAATATCACTTTTTTAGTCTTTTTTTCAGTGACCAACTGGTAAATCTAATGGTGGAGCAAACAAACCTGTACGCCCAACAGTTTGTTGCTCAACACCCGGGCTTCTTTTTGGCTAGGCCCAGTGGCTGGACCCGGTCAGTGCAGCCGAGATTAGGACATTTTGGGGCCTCGTGCTGCACATGGGCCTAGTCAAGAAACCTAGTGTCAGACATTACTGGAGTGGGGATGTCCTCTACCAGACCCCACATTACAGTACGGCCATGACACGTACCCGGTTTGAGGCCATCCAGAAATGCCTGCATTATTCAGATAATGCAGCATGTCCCCCCCAAGGTGATCCTGCGTATGTCCGCCTGTAAAGGATATGGCCGGTCATCGATCACTTTGAGGCCAAATTTGTACAGGCCTATGTACCTGGAATGGAGGTCGCGGTTGATGAGTCTCTCATTGCGTTCAGGGGGAGACTCATTTTCTGCCAGTATGTTCCCTCAAAGTGGGCGAGGTATGGCGTGAAGCTGTACAAACTGTGCGAGAGTACCTCAGGGTACACTTACAAGTGAGATTCACGTATTCAACCCCCAGAACGTCCCCCTACTCTGGGTTTTAGCGGGAAACTTTTGTGGGACCTTATGCACCCACTGCTAGATAAAGGTTATCACCTGTACATGGATAACTTTTATACTAGTATCTCCTTGTTCCAGTCCCTCGCCGCCAGATCCACGTCCGCTTGTGGGACCGTGCGGAAAAATCAACGCGGCCTCCCTGCTGTCCCCCTCCAGGTACATATTCCTAGGGGTGAGACCCGTGCCCTTACCAGTGGAAACCTGTTGCTGGTTAGATATAAGGACAAGGGGGATGTCCTTGTACTGTCCACAATTCATGGTAACGGCATCACCCCTGTTCCTGTGCGAGGTACTGCGGCAACGGTTCTCAAGCCCGATTGTATCGTCAAATCGGTATATGGGAGAAATTGATCTCTCTGATCAAGTCCTCAAGCCACATAACGCCATGCGCATAACCCGGGCATGGTACAAAAAAGTTGCGGTCTACTTGGTGCAGGTTGCCATGTACAACTCATTTGTGCTGTCCCGGAGCGCTTGCAACACAGGGACATTCCTTCAGTTCTATGAGGCAGTCCTCAAGGCCCTGATCTTTTCGGACCGGGAAAGAGCAGGCCGGAGTATCTCGGGAACTGGAGGCGCCCGGATCGCCCCTGGCCAACACTTTCCATGTGTGGTCCCCCATACTGGAAAGAAGGGACGAACCCAAAAAAAAGTGCAAAGTGTTTCGCAGGAGGGGGATACGGAAGGACACCACTACTCAGTACAACACGTGCCCCGATCATCCGGGCCTCCGCATTGACGGTTGCTTCAGGGAGTACCACACTTCCATGGAGTACTAAATTTATATTCCACCTTAGCCACTGACAATCGGATAAAAAAACAGGTTCTCAGACTTGAGACACCCCAA
This sequence comes from Bufotes viridis, assembly GCA_033119425.1. NCBI lineage: Eukaryota > Metazoa > Chordata > Amphibia > Anura > Bufonidae > Bufotes > Bufotes viridis. The sequence goes on along the minus strand of CM065593.1, from coordinate 129,365,574 downwards.
AAAATTGTAAAAACTAAAATAATTTTAAAAAAGTATACAAATTAGGTATCGCCGCGTCCGCAAGAATCTCCTCTATAAAAATACCCCATGACCTAACCCACCCAGATAAACCCGATCCCAAAAAAACACCGGTGCAAAATAAGAATTTTTTTGTCACCTTACATAACAAAAAGTTTAATGGCAAGCGATCAAAAAGGCATATTGCCCCCAAAATAGTGCCAATAAAACCATCCTCTCATCTCGCAAAAAATGAGCCCCTACATAAGATAATCTGCTAAAAACTAAAAAAAAAAAATTACTCTTAGACTTTAGAGATACAAATTTTTTTTGCATCAAAAAGGATAATATAGTCTAAAACCTAAATAATTGTAAAAAAGTAGACTTATTAGGTATCGCCGTGTCTGTAAGAATCTCCTCTATAAAAATACCCCATGACCTTACCTCCCAGATTAACATGGTCGGAAAAAAAAAACGGTGCAAAAAAAGAACATTTTGTCACCTTACATAACAAAAAGCTTAAAAGCATGCGATCAAAAATTCATATAGCCCACAAAATAGTGCCAATAAAACCGTTCACTCTTCCCACAAAAAATGGGCCCCTACATAAGATAATCAGCTAAAAAAACTAAAAAAAAAAAAGACTCTTAGACTTTAGAGTCTAAAACCTAAATAATTGAAAAAAAGTAGACATAATAAGGTATCGCTGCATTCGTAAGAATCTCCTCTTTAAAAATACCCCATGACCTAACCCCCCAGATTAACACGGTCAAAAAAACAAAACAAAGCAAGGTAACTCTTGTGCAAAACCTAAAGGGTTAACAAAGCTCGGAAAATAAGTTTTGAATACCTTGAGGGGTGTAGTTTCTTAGATGGGGTCACTTTTGTGGAGTTTCTATTCTAAGGGTGCATCAGGGGGGCTTCAAATGGGACATGGTGTAAATAAACCAGTCCACCAAAATCTGCCTTCAAAAACCATATGGCGCACCTTTCCCTCTATGCCCTACTGTGTGCCCATACAGTAGTGTACAACCACATATGGGGTGTTTCTGTAAACGGCAGAGTCAGGGCAATAAAGGTACAGTCTTGTTTGGCTGTTAACCCTTGCTTTGTTACTGAAAAAAATGGGTTAAAATGGAAAATTTGGCAAAAAAATTTAATTCTCAAACTTCATCCCCATTTGCCAATAACTCTTGTGCAACACCTAAAGGGTTAACAAAGTTCGTGAAATCAGTTTTGAATACCTTGAGGGGTTTAGTTTCTTAGATGGGGGTCACTTTTATGGAGTTTCTACTCTAGGGGTGCATCAGGGGGGCTTCAAATGGGACATGGTGTAAATTAACCAGTCCAGCAAAATCTGCCTTCCAAAAAACATATGGCGCACCTTTCCTTCTACGCCCTACTGTGTGCCCGTACAGTAGCTAATGGCCACATAGGTGGTGTTTCTGCAAACTACAGAATTGGTGCCATAAATTTTGAGTTTTGTTTCCCTGTTAACCCTTGCTTTGTTACTGCAAAAAATAGATTAAAATGGAAAATTTGCCAAAAAATCTAAATTCTGAAATGTTATCTCTATTTGCAATTAACTCTTGTGGAACAACTAAAGGGTTAACGATGCTTATCAAATCAGTTTTAAATAGCTTGAGGGGTGTAGTTTCTAGAATGGAGTCATTTTTGGGTGGTTTCTATTATATAAAACTCACAAAGTGACTTCAGACCTGAACTGGTTCCTAAACATTGGGTTTTTGAAAATTTCAGAAAAATTTCAAGATTTGCTTCTAAACTTCTAAGCCTTGTAACATCCCCAAAAAATAAAATATCATTCCCAAAATGATCCAGACATGAAGTACACATATGGGGAATGTAAAGTAATAACTATTTTTGAAGGCATTACTATGTAATATAGAAATAAAGAAATTGAAACTTGGAAAATTGCAAATTTTTCTAAATTTTTGGTAAATTTGGTATTTTTTTATAAATAAAAATGAACTTTTTTGACTCCATTTTACCAGTGTCATGAAGTACAATATGTGATGAAAAATCTATCTCAGAATGGCCTGCATAAGTAAAGGCGTTTTAAAGTTATCACTACTTAAATTGACACTGGTCAGATTTGCAAAAAATGGCCTGGTCCTTAAGGTGAAATAAGGCTGTGTCGTTAAGGGGTTAAACACCCCTACTGAATCCTGTTCTGCTTCAATACTGTTGAATGATACCTCCCTATTCTTTCCCTGAACTTCTATACAGCAAAATAAAGTTTGGCTGAATCCAAGGTGTCTGAGGGTATTGTAGGGCTGTGACATCACAGGGCTGGCTGGCTTCTAATTGGCTGCATCCATTGTATTGTGGGTGATCCCTCGTTCCCAGAGTTCTTTGCTCCATGTCCTAACATGTGCAGAAGCCATTTTAAGAAAAAAATCAGATTCGTTACCACGAAGCTTGAGGAAATTCGGATTTGGTGCGAATAAAATTTTTCCTGAAATTCGGATCGAATTCCACTTTGTCATCTTCGATTCACTCATCTCTAGGTATAATGCTACAATAGATTATAGTGTCAAGAAAAATTCATGGTATAGTAGTTAGAAATCAATGTTGTGAATTTAAAGTTTTAATTGGCAAAGTTCAATTATTGGGAGCTGATTGGGGGAATAAGAACAAAGCATAAAATAATGTATACACTATATTAACAACAGACACTGTGTAATCTGACAAAAAATTAGGTTTTCCAGTCCTTTTATACTGATGTTCTATTCACAGAATAGGCTATCACTACCTGATCAGCAGGGGTCTGACACTCCGGGCCCCTACCAATCAGCTGTTCTGGAATAGATGCTGCATCTCCAGAAATTAACACTGGTACTACAGCTCTATCCATTGTGTGTAGTGGACAGAGCTGATAAATATATACAGAGAAATAGTGATCTCTGCAATAGTATACGGTGTAACATGATCCTATCTCATTGACCGTCAGGCTGCAATCTGGAAATATTGAATAGTGTAGCATCTTAATATAGAAATAGATATCTACATATCAAACCTATTGCCCTGAATTGTGAAGGATTTTAATAGCACCGATTGCTACAAAAGGAAAAAAATATATAATAATATTTCCTTTTTAACAACTGCAGATGTATATTAGCGCTAATGCAGACAAAAATATGTGTAACTTGCATATTTTGGGTCTTATTCCTTCCGCTTCTTTTTCCTGCCATTTGATGGTCTAGTTATGTAAATGTTTCTCTCCATGCTTGAGTGCACAGCCTCCTCTGGTGTTATTGGCAAATATGCCCTTTTTACATTTCCTTATGGCTCTACATATCCTGAGATATGTGGCACAACATGAACAGTTTTTAAATCCATGTGATGGATTTTTGGAGCCTGAGGAAGTCCTGAAAATTTATGGATAACCTGCAAGTAGACTGTAGTAGAATTCCAAGTTGCTAGAAATTGAAGAAGACATCACTTTCACCTGATAAGCTATACGATGAAGTTTAATATTTTCAAATCTACCAATGAATTATATAAAAAAGATATTTAAAAGATTATAGAATATATAAATAATCCAATTTTAACATTAATGAGAGAATACATGAAACAAACTCGAGTTGGTAAGGCTAGTAGAAGGTGAAGGTAATAAACAGAGTAGGGAAATGCACAGACTCAATCTACACATGTCCAGGTATTGATAGCATATATAATAATAAAAGCATCATAAGTAATAAATAGTTTCAGGGACCTCAAACATCTCAGACATTATTAGTAGAGAGGAGCGAATCGAGGTTGAAAAAGAGGAATTCAATCCGAATTTCAGGAAAAATTAGATTTGCACCGAATCCGAATTTCCTCGCGCTTCGTGGTAACAAATAAATTTTGTTCCTAAAATGGCTTCTGCACGTGTTTGGACATGGAGCAAGGAACTCTGGGAACGAGGGATCACCCACAATGCCATGCATGCAGCCATTCAGCAGCCAGCCATCCCTGTGATGTCACAGCCCCATAAATGGCCTCAGCCATCTTCAATGGAGCCATTTTCCAGTGTACTTAGTGCAGGGAGAGACATCAACAGGTGCTAGAGACAGGGGTAGAAATTAATTTAAAACTTTTATTTTGCTGTATAGAAGTTCAGGGAAAGGATATGGAGGAATGATTCCACAGTATTGAAGCAGAGCATGGTTCAGTAGGGGAGGTTACAGCCTGGGTAATAGGAACAATCCTATTACACCTTGCTGCACTGACTGCTGATCCAAATTACCATTATACAGCTCTGTAATTCCAGCAAACCGTTCTTGTTATTGGGGTGCAAGTGTTGTTTGTTACAGCCATTAAAAGGGTTCATTACAAATAAATATTTATACATCTTATTTGACCTGCAGTTATATGTTCTAAAGCAGTTTTTAGCTTGTATTAGTGGGAAAAAAGGGCTTATTAGCCATTGTGTGGTGAAGTGAGAAAATGAAAACCCTTTTTGGCGTGCAATAGTGGCAAAAACATATATATTTGCCATTCAGCGGTAGTGTTGAGCGCGAATATTCGAAAAGCGAATTTTTTTAGCGAATATCGGCACTTCGCTAATTCGCGAATATTTCGAATATAGCGCTATAAATTCGCTATTTCGAATATTCGTTTTTTTTGTTTTTTTTTTTAGTTATATTTTTTTCTTTCCTACTTCCCAAAAGTAGTTCTTACCTGTCCTGAGGATTCCTGGCTGCTCTAGTCAGTGCCCATTGCCGCTTCTGCCGACTTCCGTGCTCATGTGGAGCGTCCCCATCCATGGGAGAATCTCCATATACTAAAATGTACTGTCGGATTTGAGGAATTACGTTGAAATCGCAATGCGATTAATTCAAGTTATATTAATCGCATTGCGATTACAACTTAACACTGCTATCTTACATAGGCTAGAATAACGAATATGGAATATAGCTATGCACTAGCAGTGCTAAGTTGAAATCGTAATGCTGAATACTTTAAGTTAAATTAATCGCATTGCGAATTCAACTTAGCACTGCTGCTATATTCCATATTCGTTAACTTCGTTAATTCTAGCAAGCTGACCCATTATAAACCCAGCTCTAAGTTGAAATCGCAATGCGATTAATATAACTTGAATTAATCGCATTGCGATTTCAACGTAATTCCTCAAATCCGACAGTACATTTTAGTATATGGAGACGTTCCCATGGTGATGGGGACGCTCCATGAGCACGGAAGTTATGGTTGGCTTGGTAGAATTAGCGAATAGCGAATATGGCGAATGTATTCGTCATATTCCTCAAAACGAAGATAGCAGTATTCTACATCTTCGTTTTAGCTACCTATTCGTCTCGTCATCGTCAACTTCGCTATTCGCTAATTCTAGCAATCAAATAGGAAGGTTGACTTACCAGACAGCTGTGTTAAATTAGCTATGCGATTTTTTTTTTTAATACAATAATTATATTACTTGATAAAATTATTATAAGTATTCTATTTATTAAAAAAAAAAAAATCGCATAGCTGAATTTAACACAGCTGTCTCTATAGTCAACCTTCCTATTTGATTGCTAGAATTAGCGAAGTTGACGAATAGGTAGCTAAAGCGAAGATGTAGAATACTTCGTTATCTTCGTTTTGAGGAATAGACGAATACATTCGTCATATTCGTCATCCTCGCTAATTCTAGATATGAAACCAATAGGAAAGTAGCCTTAAGTACAAATCGCAATATGCGATTATTTAAATCGCATGTTAATCGCGATAACTAGAAAAAATGACGAATATTCGATTTCGACGAATATGAAACGAATATTCATTCGAATATTCGCGAATTTCGTCGAAATCGAATATGGCACCTGCCGCTCATCACTATTCAGCGGTGCATTTATATGTTCTAAAGCCCTTTTTGGCATGTATTAGTGGGAAAAAAAGGGCTTATTAGGCGTTGTGTGGTGAAGTGAGAAAATTACAGACTTTTTGGGGGTGTTTTAATTTCCTTTTAATTTATTTGATTTAACAGTATGTCAGACAGAGAATTTCCTGGCCCTGCACAGGGGAGTGGCAGAGGCCTAAATTTGTCTGGTGCAGGCACAGGTCGCAGAAAAGTAAGGGGGCGTAGAAGCAGGAGTCGCAGCTAGTGGCCTGAGCTCCCGGTGTCATCTAGCGGTTGTGTGTTTACCAGCAACCCAGCGGTTCATGAATGGTTGACTCGGTCATCCACTTCGTCCCAAGTGACATCAGACACCCCCAGCCAAGATTCAGTGGGTTTGTAAGACACAACCCTTACTTGGCATGGCCCGGGAGCAGGTCCTGTGCCCTCACCTGTCCTCAACATGCCTCTCTCCTTTTCTGTTCCCTCAGCCAGAGAATTATTATATGCTGTGGGCTCAGCTTCACTATACAGTGCGGGCGAGCAACTAGAGGACAGTCAGCAGCTACTGGCCAGCCAAGATGTGTAGGAGACATCCGCCACTTCCTCTGCTAGGCAGGCAAGTAGTGATGAGGAGAGTGGTGTGGGAGCTGATGTTGCGAGCAGTCAGGCTCCTGACCCAGAGACCGTTGAGGCTCCTTGTCCTACTCCTCTTCAGTCATTCCATCAGGAATCGATCACTGAAGCGATTGCCAAGAGTCAACAACAGTATGCTTGCACTCATCCAATGGCGCAGTAGCTGAATGTGCTCCTTGCTAAGTTGCTGTTGCTGCAGTCCCTCCCTCCTTTCCAAGTGGTGGACTCTGCACTTTTCAGAGAACTGATGGCTTTTGCCAAGCCGAGGTGGAAAGTCCCAAGCTGTCATTTCTTTGCCAAAAAGGCAGTATCAGGTGGTGGAGCACCAAAGAGAGGACAACCACATATGGGTAACTGGTGGTCAATAGTAACTACAATGGGTGTGTCAAAGGACCACAGATGGATATTAGATATGCATGATAGACAATTTCACATAAACCACTTGTGTGAGGCCAGGTGGCCCAATTGTGGGTTAGTACAGTATAGTCCACAATAACAAGGTGGTCATAGGTATTGTGGGAGATATGCGCAGGGTCTAAGTAGATACAGATATAATAAAAACAACAGAATGACTAATCTGATCATTATATGAAGACTTAAAGGGATTCTGTCACCAGTTTTCACCCCTTTGAGCTAATATATGCTCATGCTCAGGGTCTCTTCATGATTCCTAATGTGGGCTTATAAATGCGATCTGTAGCTTAGTTTTGCCAAAAAAACTGGTTTTACTAACCTGAAAATCATAAAAATATGGTGCCCAAGGGGAGGTCCGGGGATGCAGGGTGCCCGGCTGCAGCCATCGCCATTGGTGCCCAGCGCCGCCTTCCCAGAGTTCTGCGGCGCCTCCTACTTCTCTGTGCCGCCTCTCCCTCCCTCCCCCCTCCCTCCCTCTCCTCCTGCTGTGAGATTCCACACGTGCGCACAGGCTCAGACTGATGCGCCCCTACGGACTGCTTGGATGCTTCTTCTCTAGCGAAGTGCCGGCGCATGCGCACTACGTTAGGAGAAGCCGATGCCAGCAGTCCGTGCGCATCAGGCTGAGCCTGTGCGCACGCGCGGCATCTCACAGCAGGAGGGAGGGAGAGGCGGCACAGAAAAGTAGGAGGTGGCGCAGAACTCTGGGAAGGCGGCGCCGGGCACCCTGCATCCCTGGACCTCCTCTTGGGCACCATATCTTTATGATTAAAAGGTTAGTAAAACCAGTTTTTTTTGGCAAAACTAAGCTGCAGATCACATTTAAAAGCCCACATTAGTAATCATGAAGAGACCCTGAGCATGAGCATATGTTTAGCTCAAAGGGGTGAAAACTGGTGACAGAATCCCTTTAAAAATGCATCCCTTAGGCTGTATGAAGATAGAAAATAGCCTTTACTCACTTCACCAGGGAGGATGGCACAAGATTAATCTCAAGACACTTGTGGCCAAACCTCCCTCACCGAGGTTGCATGTAGAGTGGTAGTTTGCCCGTAGTCCTTCAGATGGATGACCCGGTGGACACCAATAAGCAAACAGGGAACTTTTATTATATTTTTAAAAAGCTCAATGCATTTCGAGGTTCTTAAATTCCCCTTTCTTCAGGAGCATGGAGATAGCATAATAATTGGAGAAATGACCAACTTGCAGTACGTATAGGGGTTTTGAAAAAGAAAAGCCGCCAAAAGAGTTAATGTGACCTCACTTCTGGTTTCAGTATGGACCGGAAGTGTTGCGTTCCAGTGTGGAACACATTCAGCTGTCCCATGGAGAAATAATGATGATAAATAAATGATCATTAATAAATGAAAGAAAATTTTAGCCCATAGACAGGGGGAAAGGTGAAGAATCCGGTACAGGGCTGTTATAAGAGTGCAGTCGATGCTGCGATCGGTACCTGAATATCGTGGTGGTGCGCTAAACCGGAAGTGAGATGACTTCCGGTTGATGAGGCGCACATAATGGAATGCAGGTTAGACCAGGAGCTAAAGGCGCGCAGGCGCACAATACTGGGTGAAGGGATGTGTGTGCGGGCTAGGTTCTGCCATTCCCCTGGATCAAGTTAACCCTTTGGAGTTGTGTATATTGTACCACTTAGAGTAATGGAATAAATTTTAGTATTAGTGCATAAACATATATATATCCACACAGACACACAGAAAATACACTCACACACATATAGACATGCAAGCACATACAAATATATGGGTACAGGGGATTATAAAGATATTGTCGTTGATGGTACAAGAGGGGCAGGGGCTTACTATGTGGCCAGAAAATAAGGACTGGTTTAGGGGGAGTGGGGAGAGAAGAAAAAAAAAAAATTCCCCTTAGCATAGCAACTATGATCACTCCATCCATATCAAAAACAACGACAAGGGTGACGAAAGCAATATGCACATAATAAAATGAATGACAAATTATGATAATGCTAAGAGCAATATCAACATAGTATAATGGATGACAAATAATAATTAAGACTTGGAATGAGTGAACCCGAACTGGATAGTTCAGGTTCGTACTGAATTTTGGGGTGTTTCGGGACCCGGACCCGGACCAGAACATTTTCAAAAAAGTTTGGGTCCGTTGTTCGTCGATTTCTTCCCGCTTTCTGAAGGGCTGCACAGCAGCCAATCAGCTAGCATTTTACTTCTTGCCCTAAGAAGCCATCACAGCCATGCCTACTAATGGCATGGCTGTGATTGGCCAAGTGCAGCATGTGACCCAGCCTCTATTTAAGCTGGAGTCACGTAGCGATGCACGTCAAACTGCTCTGATTAGTGTAGGGAGAGGATGCAGCTTTTGTGAGGGCTAGATTAGGCAGGGAAAATTCAGCAAAAACACCTAATAAACTGATCGATCTACAGATGTGAAATATTCAACTTCTGCTAGTTAATTGCTCACTGGTTTTTAGGCTGCACAGAGCGTTTTTCTGTCACTTTTTTCTGGGGTGATCGGCGGCCATTTTGTGTCTTGTGGTGCACTAGCACAAGCTGCCACCAAGTCCATCAATGCATCAATACTAGTTTTTTTTTTCCCTATAACCTACATCAGGGGCTTGACTGTGCTTATTGTCACCCCTAGAAACTCAGGATAGAAATTTCTATATTTTATTAAGGGGTTAAATTCAATTGCCAAAATAGCAATCCCCTAAATCTGGTGTTCCAGCTATGGCTAGCCAAGTGTAATTCTGTCTGCTGTCTGGCAAAGGATAGATTTTTGTCTGTGGTGAAATTTAATTGCCAAAATAGCAATCCCCTAAATCTAGTGTCCCAGCAGTGGCTGGCCAAGTTTAACAGTGTCCAGCATCATTTTCTGGGGTGAAATTCAATTGCCAAATTAGCAATACCATAAATCAGTGGTTTCAGCTGTGGCTGGCCAAGTTTAATAGTGTCCGGCAAAGGATATATTTTTTTCTGGGGTGAAATTCAATAGCCAAAATAGCAATACCGTAAATCTGGTGTCCCAGCAGTGGCTGGCCAAGTTTAATAGTGTCCAGCAAAGGATAGATTACTTTCTGGGGTGAAATTCAATTGCCAAATTAGCAATACCATAAATCAGTGGTTTCAGCTGTGGCTGGCCAAGTTTAATAGTGTCCGGCAAAGGATACATTTTTTTCTGGGGTGAAATTCAATAGCCAAAATAGCAATACCGTAAATCTGGTGTCCCAGCAGTGGCTGGCCAAGTTTAATAGTGTCCAGCAAAGGATAGATCATTTTCTGGGGTGAAATTCAATTGCCAAATTAGCAATACCGTTAATCAGTGGTTTCAGCTGTGGCTGGCCAAGTTTAATAGTGTCCGGCAAAGGATATATTTCTTCTGGGGTGAAATTCAATTGCCAAAATAGCAATACCGTAAATCTGGTGTCCCAGCAGTGGCTGGACAAGTATAAAAGTGTCCGTCAAAGGATTTATTATTTTCTGCGGTGAAATTCATTTGACAAAATAGAAATACAGTAAATCTGGTGTTCCAGCTGTTGCACTACTAGTTTAAATCTGTCCGTAAAAGGGTATAATTTTTTCTGGGGTGAAAATTAATTGCCAAAATAGCAATACCCGGAATCTGGTGTTCCAGCTGTCACTGGACAATTTCTATTGGGTCTGTCAAAGGATATATTATTTTCTGGGGTGAAATCCAGTTGCAAAAATAGAAATACAAGTAAATCTGGTGTTCCAGCTGTGGCTGGACAAGTTTAATAGTGTCCGGCAAAGGATAGATTTTGTTCTGGGATGAAAATGAACTGCCAAAATAGCAATACCCTGAATCTGGTGTTCCAGCTGTGACTGGACAATTTACCTAGTGTCCGTCAATGGATATATTATTTTCTGGGGTGAAATACAGTTGCAAAAATAGAAATACAGTAAATCTGGTGTTCCAGCTGTGGCTGGACAAGTTTAATAGTGTCCGGCAAAGGATAAATTTTTTTGTGGGGTGAAATTTAATTGACATAATAGCAATATCATAAATCAGTAGTTTCAGCTGTGGCTGGCCAAGTTTAATAGTCTCCACCAAAGGATATATTTTTTTTTGGGGTGAAATTCAATTGCCAAAATAGCAATACCGTAAATCTGATGTCCCAGCAGTGGCTGGACAAGTTTAATAGTGTCCGTCAAAGGATTTATTATTTTCTGCTTGGAAATTCAGTTGCCAAAATAGAAATACAGTAAATCTGGTGTTCCAGCTTTGACTGGACAAGTTTCATAGTATCCGTCAAAGGATAGATTTTGTTCTGGGGTGAAATTTAAATGTCAAAATAGCAATACCCTGAATCTGGTGTTCCAGCTGAGACTGGACAATTTCCCTAGTGTCTGTCAAAGGTTATATTATTTTCTGGGGTGAAATATAGTTGCAAAAATAGAAATACAGTAAATCTGGTGTTCCAGCTGTGGCTGGAAAAGTTTAATAGTGTCCGTCAAAGGATATATTTTTTTCTGGGGTGAAATTCAATTGCCAAAATAGCAATACCTTAAATCTGGTGTCCCAGCAGTGGCTGGCAAAGTTTATTAGTGTCCGTCACAGGATATGTTATTTTCTGGGGTGAAATTTAATTGCCAAAATTGCAATACCCTGAATCTGGTGTTACAGCTGTGACTGAACAAGTTTAATAGTATTCGTCAAAGGATAGATTTTTTTCTGGGGTGATATTCAATTGCCAAAATAGCAATACCCTGAATCTGGTGTTCCAGCTGTGACTGGACAATTTTCCTAGTGTCCGTCAAAGGATATATTATTTTCTGGGGTGAAATACAGTTGCAAAAATAGAAATACAGTAAATCTGGTGTTCCAGCTGTGACTGGACAATTTTAATAATATCCGTCAAAGGATAGATTTTGTTCTCGGGTGAAATTCACTTGCCAATATAGCAATACCCTAAATCTGGTGTTTCAGCTGTTGCAGGCCAATTGTTAATCTCTCTGTAAAAGGGTAAATTACACTCAGCGTGCATCTCCAAGTATATTTCTTTTCGTAAAAGGGTATATTACAAAAAGTGTTACATTACCATTGCTGAAAGAATAATCCTTTAAATCTGCATGCACTACTGTGCATCTCATAGTGTATTTCTGTCCGTAAAAGGGTATATTACACTCAAGGTGTATATACAAGTGCTGAGAGGGTCATCCTCAATAACTTCAAATGCTACCGTGCATCTCCAAGTGTATTTCTATCCGTTAAAGGGTATATTACACAAAGTGTTAAAATACAATTGCAGAAGGTATAATCCTACATATTTTTTCACACGCTACTGTGCATCTCCAAGTGTAAATCTGTCCATAAAAGGATTCCTTTCATCCAGGGCCTAAATACTAGGCCTACAATTGATAATCCCCTAAATCAGTGGGTAATGCTGTGCCTGGATTAGTGTAATATGGTATATAAATAAATAGGCAGATTGTGTTAGGTGCCTGTAAAAAAACGCCTGAATTTGAAATCAATATATTGGGCAAAATATTTTTTTTCTTATTGTGGTGCTTGGTGAACAGTAACAATGAGGTAAACATCTAGTAAGGGACGCGGACGCGGTCGTGGTGGTGTTAGTGTACCCTCTGGTGCTGGGAGAGGACGTGGCCATTCTGCCACAGCCACACGTCCTAGTGAACCAACTACCTCAGGTTCCAGTACCCGCCAGAATATACAGCGATATTTGTTGGGGCCCAATGGCGTTGGGTGGCCGACAGTGGATCCAGCACGTTCACAACATTATCTCCCACCCTTCTGCAGAAAGCGCACAGGTGGCGCCTGAAAACCAAGCCCATTAGTCTGTCACATCACCCCCATGCATATCAGGGAAACTGTCAGAGCCTCAAGTTATGCAGCAGTTTCTTATGCTGTTTGAAGAATCTGCTGGCAGGGTTTCCCAAGGGAATCCACCTAGCTCTTCCCCAGTGGTGGAAGACATAGAATGCACTGATGCACAACCACTGATGTTTCCTGATGATGAGGACATGGGAATACCGCCTCATCGGAGTCCGCATGTCTCTGATGATGACGAAACACAGGTGCCAACTGCTGCGTCTTTTTGCAGTGTGCAGACCGAACAGGAGGTCAGGGAGGAAAACTGTGTGGAAGACGATGCAGGGTACGATGAGGTCCTAGACCCCACTTGGAATGAAGGTCGTGCCACTGACTTTCATAGTTCAGAGGAAGAGGCAGTGGTGAGACCGAGCCAACAGCGTAGCAAAAGAGGGAGCAGGGGGCAAAAGCAGAACAGCCGCTGCCAAGTGAGTTTGCCTGCTACTGGCCACCGCCACCAAGGACCGAGCACCCCAAAGGCAGCTTCAAGGAGTTCCCTGGCATGGCACTTCTTTAAACAATGTGCTGATGACAAGACCCGAGTGGTTTGCACGCTGTGCCATCAGAGTCTGAAGTGAGGCATTAACGTTCTGAACCTTAACACAACCTGCATGACCAGGCATCTACATGCAAAGCATGAACTGTAGTGGAGTAAACACCTTAAAAGCAAGGAACTCACTCAGGCTCCCCCTGCTCTCTCTTCTGCTGCTGCCTCGGCCTCTTCCTCCGCCTCGGGAGGAATGTTGGCACCTGCCGCCCACCAAACAGAGGATGTGCCACCGACACCACCACCTGCCTCACCAAGCATCTCCACTATGTCACACGGCAGCGTTCAGCTCTCCATCTCACAAACCTTGGAGACAAAGCGTAAATTCCCACCTAGCCACCCTCGAGCCCTGGGCCTGAATGCCAGCATTTCTAAACTACTGGCCTTTGAAATGCTGTCATTCAGGCTGGTGGACACAGACAGCTTCAAACAGCTGATGTCCATGGCTGTCCCACAGTATGTTGTTCCCAGCCGCCACTACTTCTCCAAGACAGCCGTGCCTTCCCTGCACAACCAAGTATCCGATATAATCAAGTGTACACTGCGCAAAGCCATCTGTGGCAAGGTCCACCTAACCACAAAGACGAGGACCAGTAAGCACGGCAAGGGACGCTATATCTCCCTAACTGCACACTGGGTAAATGTAGTGGCGGCTGGGCCCCAGGCGAAAAGTTCTTTGGCGCACGACCTTCCGCCGCCAAGGATCGCACAGCATCATTCTTTTTCTCCTGCAGCCTCCCCTTCCTACTCGGCTTCCTCCTCCTCTGCTTCCACCTGATCATCAAGTCAGCCACACACCTTCACCACCAACTTCAGCACAGCCCGGGGTAAACATCAGCAGGCCGTTCTGAAACTCATATGTTTGGGGGACAGGCCCCACACCACGCAGGAGTTGTGGCGGGGTATTGAACAACAGACCGACCAGTGGTTGCTGCCGGTGGGCCTCAAGCCCAGCCTGGTGGTTTGCGATAATGGGCGAAATCTCGTCGCAGCTCTGGGACTAGCCGGTTTGACGCACATCCCTTGCCTGGCGCATGTGCTGAATTTGGTGGTGCAGAAGTTCATTCACAACTACCCCGACATGTCAGAGCTGCTGCATAAAGTTCGGGCCGTCTGTTTGTGCTTCCGGCGTTCACATCCTGCCGCTGCTCGCCTGTCTGCGCTACAGCGTAACTTCAGCCTTCCCGCTCACCGCCTCATATGCGATGTGCCCACCAGGTGGCACTCCACCTTGCACATGATGGCCAGACTGGGCGAGCAGCAGCAGGTGATAGTGGAGTTTCAGCTGCAGTACGCATGGGTCAGTCGCACTGCGGAAGTGCACCACTTCACCACCAATGACTGGGCCTCCATGCGAGACCTGTGTGCCCTGTTGCGCTGTTTTGAGTACTCCACCAACATGGCCAGTGGCGATGACGCTTCTATCAGAATTATAATACCACTTCTATGTCTCCTTGAGAAAACACTTAGGGCGGATGATGGAAGAGGAGGTGGCCCAGGAGGAGGAGGAGGAGGAGGGGTCATTTTTAGCACTTTCAGGCCAGTCTGTTAGAAGTGCCTCAGAGGGAGTTTTTTTTTAAACAGCCGAGGCCAAGTACAAATGTGAAGGACGAGGAGGAGGTGGAGGGGGATGAGGATGAAGCAGGTTCACAGCGGGGTGGCACCCAACACAGCTCAGGCCCATCACTGATGTGTGGCTGGGGGGATACGGAGGACAATGACGATACACCTCCCACAGAGGACAGCTTGTCCTTACTTATGGTCAGCTTGGCACACATGATCGACTACATGCTGCAGTGCCAGCGCAACGACAGCAGAGTTGCCCACATTTTAACATGTGCGGACTACTGGGTTGCCACCCTGCTGGATCCCCGGTACAAAGTCAATGTGCCCACCTTACTTCCTGCACTGGAGCGTGATAGGAAGATGCGCGAGTACAAACGCACGCTGGTAGACGCGTCCCTGAGAGCATTCCCAAATGTCACAGGGGAACAAGTGGAAGTCCAAGGCGAAGGCAGAGGAGGAGCAAGAGGTCGCCAACGCAGCTGTGTCACGGCCAGCTCCTCTGAGGGCAGGGTTAGCATGGCAGAAATGTGGAAAAGTTTTGTCACCACGCCACAGCTAACTGCACCACCACCTGATACGGAACATGTTAGCAGGAGGCATCATTTCACTAACATGGTTGAACAGTACTTGTTCACACATCTCCACATACTGACTGATGGTTCGGCCCCATTCAACTTCTGGGTCTCCAAATTGTCCACGTGGCCAGAGCTAGCCTTTTATGCCTTTGAGGTGCTGGCCTGCCCGGCGGCCAGCGTTTTGTCTGAACGTGTATTCAGCACGGCAG
This sequence comes from Bufotes viridis, assembly GCA_033119425.1. Classification (NCBI taxonomy): domain Eukaryota; kingdom Metazoa; phylum Chordata; class Amphibia; order Anura; family Bufonidae; genus Bufotes; species Bufotes viridis. The sequence continues at coordinate 129,349,935 of CM065593.1, read as the reverse complement.
GGGGCGTCATTACTGACAAACGCAGCCGCCTGTCCACAGCCAACGTGGACAAGCTGACGTTCATAAAAATGTACCAGGCATGGATCCCACAGGACCTGTCCATCCCTTGTGCAGAATAGACATTTATAACTGCCTTCCCCTCAACCATATATTCTTGTACTCCGGGGCACTTCTTTATAGAATCCTCTTTTTTTTATTTTACCATTATATTGCGGTGCAACCAAAAGTTGAATGAACCTCTCCTCTGTCTAGGTGCCAGGGGCCTAATTATCTGAAAGTGTCCTGTTCCAGTGGTGGGTGACATGAAGCCTCATTCTCTGCTATGCGACCTCTGTCCTCTGTCTGGGTGCCGTGGACTAAATATCTGGAAGTAACCCTCTCTATTGCTGGGTGACATGAAGCCTGATTCTCTGCTATGTGACCTCTCTCTTCCGTCTGGGTGCTGGGGCCTAATTATCGAAAAGTGGCCTTCTCCATTGTTGGGTGACATGACACTTGATTCTCTGCTATGCGACCTCTGTCCTCTGTCTGGGTGCTGGGGCCTAAATAAATGAAAGTGGCATTCTCAATTGGTGGGTGACTTGAAGCCTGATTCTCTGCTATGGGACCTCTCTCCAATTGATATTGCTTAATTTTTATTTATTTTATGTTATTTTAATTCATTTCAGTGCCCTTGTGGCCTCCAGTACGTCGGCTGCACCATGAGGAAGTTAAAAGTACGTGTACAGGAGCATGTAAATAATATAAAAAAAGGAATGGAAACACATGGGGTACCCCTACATTTTAAAAATGTGCATAGGATGGACCCGAAGGGGTCAAAATTCACAGGAGTTGCTCATGTCAAAAAACATTGGCGAGGAGGAAGCTATGAAAATAAGATAGACCAAACCGAAGTAGAATGGATATATAATATGGGAAGTTTACAACCTAAGGGGTTAAATGTGGATCTGGACTTAAGGTCCAGTCTCATTTGAACTCTTGGCCAACAGCCTTTTCCCCTTTTCTCCCTATATTTATCGACCATGTATTTCCATACTTATAGGTTCTGTGGAGTATATCTAGGTTGAGCTTCATTTTACATAAGCGCTTGGATAAAATGTGGAGCTGGACGTAGTAGAGTTGGTGATTTACCGACCCTCCAGCGTTCAGCCAGATGCAGTAGTGCCGACTCCGCACATCATCTGATGTAGCAGTGCCGATGCGAAGCTATCCGTGTTGCAGGCTTAGCAGAGCCGACACAGTGCATCGCGTGATGTAGCAGAGCTGGCACTTAGTTATCCGCAACGCATTGTAATTATAGATGCGGTTGCGAGCATGCGATCCTAACATTATGCCTGTAACATAGAGGTAGATTTGTTACTACAGACACAGTGCCACACTGAGGGGTGTCGGCATTGGTGTGAATGATTGCATAGAGATGTGGGCAGCAACTGTGATTTCAGGTGATAATTTATGAATGAAGGGAAGTGAGGGGATATTTTAGGGCGAGGTGAATGTGAGAGGAAGTGACGCCCCTGACGAAGCCGCTTGGAGCGAAACCCGGGTCGGGCAAACGCGATTGTTTTAAAAAACGCTGTGATTTTACCTGTTGGTTTGTAAGTAGAATAAAAAAAAGACTTTTATATGGTGTGTAACGGTCTTCACTATGGAAGGAGTGTAATTTTCACATAGGATGAAGGAAAGAGAGTCGGTGACCTGTGTTTAACATTTTGATACGTCTGTGTTAAAGCGAGAGCACCGTGAGTGCAATCCTAGAGGGCTTGCAGGTTCTAACTGGCAATACTTCACTATATGTGGTTCCTTTTATAATCTGTATAGATCGATACATATGAAAGGAAGCAGTGCGAGCCGAATGTTGGAGATCGATCAAAAATTATTTCCTCTGGTGTGAAAATAGAAGCACTTTCTGCGCTGTCCACTTTCTGTTTTAAAACATATCTGGAGTTGCAATTCATGTAGTGATGGAGGGGGATGGACTCTCCTGTATTGGTAGCGGTTATTGAATGAATACTGTCAGAAATGGTGTGGCAACAGAAACAACTTTTGGAGCCACAGCGGAAGTATCCCTTCCTAACCATCGCTGGGTCATTTGTGGGGGCGGCAGTGTTGCGGGTGGAGAATTTAGCGCACAATGGGGCTAATATATTTTTCATTGTATGGGCCCCTCTAAAGGTGAGTTTCAGTTTATCAGGAAGGATTCTCCCTATGATAGTATCTTTACGGAGAATACACCAACTTTTTTGGAGGATGTCTTTAATAAAGTGGTGTTGGGAATTATACTGTGTAAAGAAAATAAGTACGATATTCTGATGTATTGGGTGTGGAAGAAGGTACATGGGGTTTCAAACAATCAGCTTAACTCTCCCTTAAGATTTTAGTTTTTGATTCTGAGATCAAACTCTTTGGGTAACCCTTGTCTCAGAATCTATTTTCTAGAGTCTCAAGTTGGCTGGTGAGAGCCCTGTCATCTGAGCAGTTTCTCCGAATACGTTTCATCCACCCATATGGTACATTATTTTTCCATTTATGGAAATGACAGCTATTAAAGTTGAGATAACTATTAGAGTCCATTTCTTTAACATGGGTGGTAGTTTTAATGGTGCCGACTTGGAACTGATGGAGAAGATCCAAAAACTTAGGGTCAGAGTGTACAGTGAAGGTGAGGTTCCAATAATTTTGGTTCAGTTCTTCAATCAACCGGGGTAGATAGGAGGGATCTCCTTTGCAGATAAAAATAATATGGTCTATATACCTTTTGTAGAAGCAGATGTCCAATTTTTGAAAATCCCATTTCCCTGGTCCCTGCTGAAGTGAGTAAAGGCTATTTACTATCTTCATACAGCCTAAGGGATGTATTTTTAAATCTTCATATAATGATCAGATAAGTCAATCTGTTGTTTTTATTATGTCCATGGCATCTAGCATTGCTCCAAACAATATTTCATTGTATTGTACATTGTATTTCATTGTATTGTACAGTGACAATAAAGGTATCTTATCTTATCAAACCTTCCTCGTAGACCTGCAGCTACTGACCAATCAAATCAACACAGTTATCCATGGCTCAGCCATGTGCCGATCATGCCTTATGTGTGACAGTACCGAGTGCTATTAAAAGTACAAATTACAAAACAAAAATTTGCTTACACTTGGCCAAGCAGTCAGCTAGTTAATGTTCATTTGCTTATAATTGATCTTCTTATGTACTTGTACTGCCATAATTATAGTGATTCATGAGACCTATTTAGAGTATTCAAATTTCAAAGACAGCTCTCAAAAGAAAAGTACTAAATAATGTTTGATTGTAAAATCAATAAAAGCTGTGCCCTTGTGTTACTTATAAAGGACTTTTTTTACAAATGAATTTGGGTGAAATGTTAAAGATCATTCACCATATAAAAATTAAAACTCCTGTCTCAAAAATGCACAGTTCACTTAAACAGTGTTCTTAATTGCAATTCATGCATTTAACTGTGCTGAGATGTATTATTTAATTGACACTTTATTTTTAAAATATTAATGGCTATTGACAATTTGAGACATGTTTTATCTTTCAGTTTTACACATTTCTGTCTACAATATCAATCAGTATTAATTAAAAAAATTAATAGATTTCGTTCTGCAGCCTACACTTTTAGTTTCTTTTTGTTTTACACTGAATCCATCAGAGAGCTCCTGTAATGGCTTGATGTGTAGCTCTTATCTCTTAACTCCTGGCAGCTCATAAATGCTCATTTAAGCCAATATCTTTTCAATTTGATAAGAATTTAACTACAGTATAATGACTTTATGATCTGTCAGGAGTTCAGAGATAAAGGCTATACATCAAGCAGCCAGAACAGCTTTCTGATAGATTCCGTGTAAAAGTGAAAGCAATGGTCTTCGGATACACTAAAAGTGAAGGCTATAGAACAAAAACATTTGAACAATTTTAATTAAGAACAGAGAAAAAAACAGATTTTCAAACCAACATGCATAAAATGCAATGATAAAAAAAATGCCCTCAAAGGTTTTCATTGGCCGCAAATCTCTACAAAGGCTTTAGGGATGAAGCTTTCATTAGGTTGCGACTAAAAAGTAATGGTAGATGGTAGTCCTTAAATGTATTTTCTCTCAGATAAATATAACAAAAAATACTTTAAAATATTGTTTCACGAGATGTGCATGTCATATGTGTCCAATATGGCCACTCAGTGGTTGTATTGGGCCTGTCAATGGTTTTGTTAATATCTTCCAATTGTTACACTGTGAGTGTCAACCCACTGTGCCACTTTAACAAATTTAGCTTGGGTGAACTCCCAAGTGTGGCTGACACTTATGGGGGTATCTGTGGATGACACATATCATCTTATGCCCGGTCTCACCATGTAGTTAGTGAAGAAATGAAGATCGTTACTATTATTACAGTTATTCACAGTATTACGCCACTGAGCGGGTCCGGTGCAATACAGGGACTGCACCGGCCCCGCTGCCATTACAATAGGATGCCGCACATGTAGTGTCTGTGGAGTGTGTGCCACGCATGCGCACTTGACAAATCGGCGCACATGCATGGACACCACACACATAGGGATTTTATTAGTATAGATTGATCAGGCACATTGCCACAGGGGAAGGTGCCTTAAGTATCTCAAAATGGCTATTGGTTACTGAACATTAGGGTGCACACGTGCTATAGGCAGAGTGAGAGAGGTTTAGCCAGAAGGTAGGTGCAGCCTTTGTGAAGGAACTGTGCTAATGTGTATTCTAGACTTTGCAGAAAGGAGGGGTGATCTGGAAACTGGTTGGGCTGTGGACTGAAACACTGGAGAGGCTGACGTAACACCGACATTCTATTGATACAGTATTTGTTTCATGAAAATCTGGGGTCTTTAACCTAATTTCCGCTAAGAAGGAAAAGGATGGACTCAATTGCATGTAGCCCAGATTGTAGATCTAATCTACCTTGTACTGAAGTTCACTGCACAGAACATGCCTTTTGGGCAATGAAGTGCATGAAATTGAACAATAGCTACATCAGCCAGTGCTTTAATAATATCGTAATAGTTATGGTGGCTATATAATACCAACCATCATGATTGCTAACTGTCCAGAAATTCCCAAAAAGTCTGTACCAATAGGTGACTTTTTTCCTGTATCTGTGGAAAAAAATAGATGTGTGTGTTCATTTTTGAGGATAGTGGTACTTGAGCAAGTTATTCCGGTGGTAATTATTATTAATTTACAGTTCAAAATAAATGATGGTATCAAGTTCGTATCAATATAATAACCCATAGATCAATATTACTTTTACTTTTATTAATTATTGTGATTTTTCAATTTGTCTGTAAAAAATTTTGAATTGTCTGTAATTTTTTCATGAATTGCACGAAAAAAGAAAAATTCTGGTTAGCAACACTGCCAACCTGTACATCTGTGTTACCTATATCTGAGTTCTTTCTTTTGTATGTATGCTAAACAGCTGCAGGGATATCTGAGTTTTTATTCATATGCAAATTAACAATTGGAGCACTCAGGGGTGGGGCTGAATAATTTGAGCACTGCTTTGTAACACCCCCTGTGCTCTGCACACTTCCCCCTCCCCTTGATTGACAGGGCTAGACAGGCTGAGGGCAGAGCTGTGTCTTAGTAAGTGTACATATCATCTAATCTATGTATTATGGCTTCACCACATTGAGATCTGCTCAGAAAGATAATATACATATTGCTGCTTTATTCACAAGCACAATATATCATTTTAAAAACACCAGTAAATATGTATTAACTCATAAGCATAAGGAAAACATGCATCTCTATGTGGTGATGCTTTAGCTTTTTGATAAGTGTTTTGCCAGGTATGTAGAAATTCTAAGTTCCAGTCCACAGAGAGAATTATATTAACTTTTTTTTTCTCTTTTATTTAACCCATAATAAAAGGCTATACTAAAATAATATATAAAATAACTAGAGATGAGCGAACTTCTATATTTAGTTCGGCTTCCAAAGTTCAGGTTCGGGTTATCGTAGCATCCCGTTATGGATTCCATAACGGCATTTGGAATCCATAAGGGGCTGCTTCATTGAACCTGAACCTTGGACAACCCTAAGGACCTGTGGTGACGTCACCATCATGTGATCAATGCTGAGCCGCGCCCTGCACTGATCACATGATGGTGACGTCACCACAGGTCCTTAGGGTTGTCCAAGGTTCAGGTTCAATGAAGCAGCCCCTTATGGATTCCAAATGCCGTTATGGAATCCATAACGGGATGCTACGATAACCCGAACCCAAACTTTGGACGCCAAACTAAAAATACGCTCATCTCTAAAAATAACCTATGAATAACTAGACCTAGGGCATACCCAAAAATACAAGTAAGCCTACAAAATGGTGCAAATGCCCAAAGCAGAGACAGCCAATGAGTATAAAAATTATATTTCTTTTACTGAATGCAATTAAAAATACATATATAAAGCTACAAACTCAATGCAGACAAGTCTGAAGGCCAATTTATTGGCCTGTATTTGTGGGAGGGGCGTTAGTAGCACATTTATACCAGGCAGGCGCCTTCTTTGGGTGTGACGACGGTGCTGCGTACGCCCCCTTTCAGGCATTTCTCCTACGCAGTGGTTATGGCACAATTCAAGCCACTTAGTTTAGTTAGTTAGGCTGGTAAACGTGTCATGTAGCCCCGACCACAAATAACACATAATATAAAGTGCAGACGCTGGACATACTGTATATAGGCTAAAGTTAGGGGATCAGATATATTCACATCCAAAAAGGGACTGCAATACGATGGAATGCATAAAGTGCAAATCCAATACCCAATGGTAAAAATTGACGTGGATGCGTCCACCATTAACTATGTCAACCATATCCAAGCGATATAGGCCACATAAGATGGCTTAATAGAGGAAAGGGAGCATAAGGTAGTCTGCATGAGAATCCCTTACTCATTCAATGTGTTTCGCCAATAGCTTCCCCAATCCCCCTGTTTAATACAGTTGATCCTGGTGACAGATCCACTTTAAGCCTTGATCAGGGGTGCATTCCCACAGCCTTGGCTACCAAAGATGCTGGCATTGTTTCTTATGGTATGCAAGCACAGCCATTACTGCTCGATTGCAGGGTGATCGTAACTATGGTTGAGCAAATCAAGCTTCGGATCATAGATCCAAGGTCAATTCATTAAAAATACTTTGTAATGCTGTTTCCATACAGCATTAAAATGGCTGTGCTCCGTGTGAGAAAACTTTGTCTCATCCTCGACTTTGGTAAATGACTTTGGTATTCCTATCTGGGTATTTAAAAAAAAAAAATAGGAATCAGAAGTCAGCTTTACTACTGGCGGGCGGGTACTTCAGTACGAAAATGTTTTTAAAGAGGTTGCCATTTCCCTTCTCTCTTCTTACTCACTGCTGCTGTCTCATAGACAAACAGCAGCGGAAAGGAAGAGAGAAGGGAGACGGCACATCTGCACTGTGTGTGCTGTCTCCCCATACAGCTAATGGACACGGGTGCCAGGTGTCGGACCCCCACCATTCTGATACTGATGACCTATCCTAAGGATAGGTTATCAATAATAAAAAGCCCGGACAAACCCATTAAATACGCAGATAGGAATAGCAAAGTCATTTACCGAAGTCTCGCTGAACTTCGGCAGAGACAACGTTTTCCTACACAGAGCACATATATTTTAGGGTTCATGCACACAACCGTATTTTCTTTCCGCTTCTGTTCCGGGTTTTTTTGCAGACTGTATGCGGAACTATTCACTTCAATGGGGCTGTAGAATATACAGAAGTAACTCTGTGTGCATTCCGCTTCTGTTTGTCCGCATGGCTGTTCCGCAAAAAAGTAGTGCATGTCCTATTACTGTCCGCAAATCACGGTCGAGGTCCCATTAAAGTCAATGGGTCCGCAAAAAATATGGAACTCACACGGAACACATCTGTATGTCATCCATATTTCATCTGTATTTTGCGGATCCATACTGAAGAAATGCTATGCACAGCACATATTGCTCATGTGTTTGGTAAATAATTAGTTACTGTTTCAGTATACAATCCGCAAAAAACTGATCAAATACGGAAACAATACGGATATGTTTTGTCTAATAATGGAACGGAAGAGGACTTAAATTAGAGGAAAGAAAAAACTCAGATACTGAACAATGGATCCGTGAAAAACGGACCGCAAAACAGCAGTGGTCGTGTGCATGCGCCCTTAATGCTATACATGGAAACAGCATTACAAGCAAAGTTTTTTAACAAATCAACTTCGGATCTATGATCAGAAGCTTGCTTCACTCAACCCTAAATGAATACGAGCAGACAATCCAGCCAGCAAAGAAGGCAATATGGATAATAACAATGCATTATTATTAGTATACTTGTATTAACTTTGTCTACGTGATGAATGCTGAAGTGAGGCAACCCCTTTATAAGGGTGCTACCACACTTTGTCGTTTTCTTGGCTTGTAAAAACTGCCAGGAAATTTAGCAATTTTTTTAACAAGTATTTTTAGTCCTACTGTATGATTTTACCTGACTCTCTTTTCTTATTGAGTCTATGAGAAAATATTGAAAAAAAGTTCCCAAAGAAGCAAGAAAAAGATGCTAGGAAGTTGTCTTAAAGCATCACTTTAATGCAAAAAAGCAGCTTTTGTACAATGTTTTATAATTTTTTATTTGTCAGCAGGTCACATCTGGCTGTAGCATTTCTTATTTAATGGGGTTATCCAATGCTATAAACTGCCCCCCCCACCCCCCTTATATGCTGGGCCCCTCACAGGAAATATACTTACCTGGGTCCTCGCTCCCTGCACTGCTGCTGGTTCTCACACCGCCGCTGCTGCTTCTCCCCATGCGCCGATGAAGACATCTGGTGTTGGGGAAGCAGCCAATGGCATGTGGGGACAGGGGCGAGCCTCCCTAAAATCACCCGCAATCCTAGGAAGGCTCATACCCATCCCCGCCTGCCATTGGCTGCTCCCTCCAACACCAGATGTTTTTTATCTGTGCACGGGGAGAAGCAGCAGCGGCGGTGTGGGGACCAGAAGAGGCGCAGCGGGGAGCGGGGACCCAGGTAAGTATTTTACATGTGAGGGTCCTGGCATATGGGGGAGGTCAGTTTATTGGATAGGATAATGTCTTTATTATTCTACCATCTATACTTCCTATTAAACTGTACCTGTACTTGCCCTGTACATAGATATATTAAGTATGGTTTTATAGACATTTTTTGGAAAACGATTGCTGCAGTATTTCAGCCAAAGCCAGAAGTGGATCCAGCAGGATGGAGTATAACCTACTATGAAAACTGCAGTGACATCTTTCCATAAATCGATGTGTGTGAAACCACCCAAATTGTATCAGACATAGTTCACAGATATGGTAACTATACAGAAAGTTAACAACTAAAAAGTAGCCAGCATTATGTACTGTAAATAGATACAGTAAATGTGACGACCTCATGTTCACTGATGATAGGGCCTGGCCACTTATGGAATGGATTTTTCATAACTAGCACCAGGTGTATGGTTTCTTTGTCCATCGATTTGGGGAGGCAGTTAGGGACATGAGCTATTGTTTAATGTTTCTTTCCTGTAGCTGTCTGACTTCCACAACAATTTGAATGAACTATGCGGTGCCTTTTGGTCTGACTAACAAGCCAGCAGATGTATGGGAAAGGACCTGCTGATGAGATCACCTTTGGATCACATAAGCCCCTCTAGTGTGTATTAGGAGTCGTTTAGCCTATCTGGCTGAAGTGGAAAAGCTGTGTTATCAGAATGACATTATGCAATCAGATTGAACTGACAAACAATGATGGAACAGCCACGATTATCTCCAACCAATCCTATGGTGGCCAATGCACCGAAATGACAGCTGAGGGAAATAAAAGTGTGGCTGCCCCTGTCATCAGTGGCTATTCTACAGGAAGTCAGGTAGGGTCTACGGTTGCAGCTGGTGGACTTCAAAACTGCTCTTCTGCCCAACCCTGACCCTATGGGTTCGGTTGAAGACTCCAGGTTGGGACGATCGGGTCACCTGGCAACAAGCCTTGCTGTGCACGGCTGGCTCTCTAAGCGTGCTGCTACCTCCTCTCGGTGGGTGCCCACCCAAAGCGGGGTGCTACTGGCTGGGATAGTTGGTCCTAGGTCTCCCCGAAGTTGTGGAAGTTTGATCCCTTGTGAGTCAGTGGAAGGGTGAATTGCTGTTACATGTGCCATTCTGTGTCCTTGCTGGGACTGTACTAAATGCTTCTGACTGTTGGTTATCCAATAAAGTCTTCTGGGAGCATTGTAACCTTACCCTGTGTTGTCTGAGTAGTGTTCCAAATGGTGGAATAGGCCCTGGCCCTGCAAGGTCTTTATAAAGATAGCCAGGCCGGCTAAGAAGAGTACCCACTGACTTTCATGTATCCACAGTAATATCAATTACCATAGTACATAAGTATTAAAGGAATGGCCACATTTTATGGCTAACACACTGTACAACTAGTTCTATTGAATACTGTACATATATGCAGCCATGTTACCAGTCATACTTCATAGATACAATTAATAATATGCAATGAGAACAGTGTGCATTAAACATCATTAATATTGTAGAGTCAACTGTAGAACACAGAATAGTACCACATAATATAAATAGTAACATTGTTTGCAATGCGCACATAATAGATCAGCAGGTAATAATGTATATTGTATGCGAATAATACATTACAAAAGCCTGTTGTAGTTTTGTTTAAATAAAAAATCACAATGTCCCACTAATAATAAGGACGTTTTTAAATAATAGCGCCATATGTTGCTCACTTTATAGTTCTATACTCATGCTTCCTGGTTTTCTCTTTAAAGATTGCCACCATATGTTTGACTGCTGCCTGCCGTTTGCACCGTGCTGAATACTAACATTGTTACCTACTTGCCTGGTTTCTCACCCAGGCACACTCACACAGAAAGGTGCCTCCTCACTCATCTCTTCGGTCAAGCAACCATACACTGTTTTACTTACTTGTTTTTGTTTTTTTGCAGGATGGTTTTGTTTTTCTATACGTTTTTGTGACAAATAAGACATTATATTAGGCTAAATCACATTCCAATAATTCTTTATACTGTTAAACCCCCACAAAGGGCCAATAAAACAATGTTATCCATTTTAAAATGATAGTTATACTTAAAAGAAAATCTGATGAAACATTCATGATGATCTTAAAAACTACATTTTACATTCAGTTGTGTTATTTGTTAATATATTTATACTAATCTTTTTTTTTTTTTTAATTTAAATTAGGGATAATTCGAGTTGCTTCACTAATTGACAGAGAAACTAAAGATCAATATCAAGTTATAGTGCAAGCCAAAGATATGATTGGTGATGCAGGGGCACTATCAGCGACGACAACTGTAATAATTAATATACTGGATGTTAATGACAATGCACCAAAATTTCAACAAAGTAAGAAATGTTCTTCATTTTATGTTTATTGCCATGGGATTTTTGAAATTCAATACCATATCATCTTGAGTAAATCAATGTGAGGCAAGGCACTTTCAGATTTCTACATGCAGGTTTGGAAGCTTAAATCTGGAGTAAATTTAAACAAGATAGTATATGGGACAGATACAACTCTTTTTTTTTTTAAATATATTCCTGATTTTGGCTTCCAAAACTGCATGCAGAACCCTGATTGTGTACTGTAATATGCCCCGCTTGCATATACCTTAAGGGTGCCTTCACACGGGTCAGATTTTGTTGCAGAATTTTTCATGTAAAAGATTATGTTTTGGCAGCAAGTACATTTCATTTTTGAAGGTCCCATTTTTGTGAATGGAACTGAATTTCAGTAGCATAAATTACTGCAACAAAACCTGCTACTTTTGAAGGCATTGTTAACATTTAATTCAATTCTAAATTTACAGCAAATTTAAGTGAAAATTATGTTGCAATTTGCATTCTCAACCAATTATCATTAATTATTGTATTATTATAAATTATTATTATCATTTCAACTAAACATCTGGTAAATATTGAAAGGTTTGTTTCTTATGTTAATGATATTACTATGAAATTATTTCAATTGGGAAACGCTATTAGACCAGCTTTTGTTTCAAAACTAAATGAAATGAATCTGAAATATCAAGACCAAAAGCAGAATTTGTGCTATCATTTTATTTTTGACCTCTACAATTTTCTTCAAAATGATCATATTTCTTACTTAGCAAATGCTCATGCCTGCATCATGGATAAATTTGGATAAGTATCCAATTTTGGTGATTTTTGTAGAGGGTCATTTGCCAGATTTCATTACAGCTAGCTAGGTGTTATTTCCCTAGGGTACATATTTAGACATACAGTACTAAAGATAAAGGCATATTTCACAGATAATCAAACGTGCTTCATTGAAATGCACTCTGTTTTTCAGAGACATACGAGATGTCAATAATCGAATCAGCGTCTGTTGGAGAAATTGTTGGAGTGGTTTTGGCTGATGACATTGATATTGGAAAAAATGCAGAAGTGACTTATTCAATAGAACAAAGAGGGGATTACAATATGTTTACTATAAGTACCGATGTTTTGACAAAAGAAGGGATTATTCGACTAAATAAGGTATACAGGCTTTTTGTACTGTACTGTATGGATTGATTTTCAGGAATGCCCTTAGGATCCTTCTCTAGTAGACTTGATGTGGAAAAGCTGGCACAACCACACATTACAAGAACATCAGTTTATTTGTGTGGAAATGAGTGGCAGCTTCAATATATTTAATATATCAGCTAATTGCTGACACTTCTGAATTTGCAAATGGGATGTCCTGATAGACCAACTCTTTAAGGCTGGGTTCACACATAACTTCTATTGTATATTTGCCAACTTTTTTGGTGTGTGTGGGGAGGTTATGCATTTGTTTCTGAAAAATGTCAACTCCACATGTTAGCTGATCTATGGGCATCATCAAATGCAGTACACACATTTTATTTTTATCTTTATTACTAGTGCTTTACTCAGTTTTTTTGTATCATATTGTATCATATTTTGTAGCATAATGTAACAATTCCTATTTTCTATTGCTTTTCTATAGAGAATAAATACTTGAAAAAAGCATTCTTCACATGAGTGCAGAAAAAAAGACAATAAAAAAGTGACAAAAAATATGAAGTTTTATTTAATTTTCTTTGAAATTATTTATTTTGTGGGTATATTTCAAATCTATATGGAACTTTGAATGTAAAAAAGGGTTGCAGAATATAGGATTAACTTTAGTCATACATAAAAATTTAAGGTGTGAGCAACGTTAAAGGGATTTTCCAGGCTCCTGATCTTGATGACCTAATCATAAGGATAGGTCATTAGTATCTGTTTGGTGGGGGGTCCGACACCACGCACCCCTACCAATCAGTTGTTCCCTGCAGCCTCAATCATTGGAACTAGCACTGTGAATGGAACAGCTCTATTTAATGTTTAGAGAAAGAGATAGAAATAGACGGTGAGAGGAAAGTTAATTTGCATATCTTGCATTTCTGGAAAAGATAATCAAATTGGTTTCCTTCCAAAAGGAAAAGAAAGCTAAGCTCGTCTGATGCCACCATATTTAAAGGGGTTCTGCAGTAATTTTAAAATGATGATCTATCATCTGGAAAGATCATCAGCATCTGATCGGCAAGGGCCTGTCACCCGGGACAACCGCCGATCAGCTGTTTGAGAAGGCAGCGGCACTGGCAGTAGAGTCGCGGCCTTCTCATTGTTTACTGCAGGCCCAGTGATGTCACGACTTGTATCACTGGCCTGGGCGTGGCTAAGCTTCATTGTAGTGAACGGATCTTAGCCCCGCCCAGGACAGTGATACTAGTCGTGACGTCACTGGGCCTGAGGCGAACAGTGAGAAGGCCACGGCGCTACTGCCAGTGACGCTGCCTTCTCCAACAGCTGAACGGCAGGAGTCCCAGGTGTCGGACCCCTGCACCTCATGTACAGCAAAAACACACTTCTCTAACTTTGTGTACAATTTATTATCTCTTAGGATCTGTAACACCTGTCTTACGTGATCCTGATGAGTCTCCACGTCTGGAGAATAAATTAGTATGTCATCCAAATACACAACAACAAACCTCCCCTCCAGGTGATGAAAAATGTCATTCACAAAATGCTGGAAAACCGCAGAAGTATTGGTCAACCCAAAAGGCATGACCAGGTTCTCAAAATGATCCTCTGGGGTATTAAAAGCCATCTTCCATTCATCCCCTTCCTTGATCCTGACCACATTCTATGCCCCCCTTAAGTCCAACTTGGAGAACACCTTGGCATCGACAATCTCGTTAAACAAATCAGGAATCAAACAAAGGGGCTAAGGATCACGAAAAGTTATCCGAATGAGCTCAAGGAAATCCAGACATGGCCTAAGAGTTCTGTCCTTGAAGAAAAAACCCTGAAACCACAGAATATTTGGAAGGACTTATGTGTCCTTTAGTCAAACTCTTTCAGGCCCAGAAAGGTTATACAACCTAGATTTGGGCAACTTAGCTTCGGGAATAAGGTTGATAGGACAATCATATTTCCGATGTGGAGGTAAATCCAGGCATCCACTTTCAGAAAAATACATCAGCAAAATCAGATATAAAAGAGGGTAATGTTTTAGTGGTTAAAGCAGAAAAATATGTATTGAGACAATTGTCAAGTCAACGCAATAACCACCCCAATCCAGAATCTGTCTAGCTTGCCAATCGATGGTTGGATTGTGCCTGCTTAACCACAGTAAACCCAGAACCAATGGAGCAGGGAGACCCTCCAACACAAAACACGAGATGATTTCCTGATAAATGTCACCCACTCTTAATCAGATGTCATGCACCATCTGATATAAACACTTCTTATTAAAGGTGCAGAATCAATAGCAAAAATGAAAATATTTTTCTCTAAAGCCCTTGGAGACAACCTGCACATACGGACAAACTGAGCATCAATCAGGTTCACCCCAGCCCCACTCTCGATAAACACCTCAATCACCACAGTCTTAGACTCTAGCGCCACCTCAGCAGTCAGGAGAAATTGAGTACTACTAGGCAAAGACAAATGCACATTTTCTGACTCTCCTCCCACCCCTATAAGAGTCAGATGGGAATTAAACATTCCCTTTTTTTTCCTTTTTGAGGCTGAATGCATGGACATACATTGATAAATTGTCCTTTCTGTCCTCAGAAAAAACGCACTCCCTTCCTACGACCAGAATGTTTAAAAGTGGATGCGGGAGTAGCTCCCCCTAACTGTATGGGTTCGTCCCCAGACATAAACCCAGGAATATCTTCACCCAAAATGTCATAGGAAGACGATACATTATGTAATAGTACGTCCTGAGAGTGGGGGTCCCAAGATCACTCTCTCAAGTGTCTATCAATGCATACTGCAAGAGAAGTAGTGGCTTCCAGAGACTCAGGATTCTCATGAAAGACCAAAGTGTCCTTCAGCCTCTCAGATAATCCGTGACAAAACTGACTACGGAGATCCAGATTGTTCCTCTCAGTATCCATAGCCCATCTCCTAAACTAAGAGCAATAGATCTCAGCAGAAACCTCTCCTTGACGAAGGACACATATCTTGGTCTTGGCCAGGGAGGTCCAATCTGGGTCATCATAGATGAGACCCAGAGCTTTAAAAAATTCATCCACCGATGGGAGAGTCTGATCTGGTCAGCAGAAAAAAAGCCCATGACTGAACGTCCCCCTTAAGCAATAAAATAACCACACCAACTCTCCGATTCTTATCGCTAGATGAATATGGACCTAGCCTAAAATAAAATTTGCATGCCTCCCTAAACAAAATGAAATTATCACTTCCCCCAGAGAATCTGTCCGGGAGGGCAACTTTAGGCTCGAGACAGGCCTGGTAAGCACCACCACCAATAGGACCAGCAGCCTGTGGTCTCTGGATCTGCGAGATGGTCGTGCAGAGGTCATCTACCTCCAAAGACAGCCCCTGCAGCTGTCCTGCTAATGCAGCAATAGGATCCATGGATGTACTGAAACAAGCAAAAATGACGGTTTTGGCGGTTTATAATGCCACGCTCGTGTGTGGGAGGAAAACACCACACCGAGCATAGGTGGGAAAGGGGATACCGGAATGAAGCCTGGAAACTAGGGAAGGAAGATGAAAACCACGGCACTCTTCTTGAAAAGCTGTGAAATTTATTCACCCAGTATGCGACGTTTCAACACTCGGTCTTTCTCAAGCATTATGCTTGAGAAAGGCCGAGTGTCGAAAGTTGCATACTGGGTGAATAATTTTCACAGCTTTTCAAGAAGAGTGCCGTGGTTTTCGTCTTTTCTTCTGAATCTATTGCGGGGGTCCACGGCCGGGATCCGACACCACAGGCACCGCCACAGAAATTATTGTTCATTCGTGGACTAAGGTAGTGCTGCCCTATTTTATGTTTGGCTAGGGAAGGAAGATGACGCCTCCTAGAGAAAACACTAACTCCTGTCCTGACAGACTACCAGTATGAACAGGCCCCAAAGGTGAGCAAGTTTATACACTGGATACCTAGAATCCTATCTCACCCTATAGGACCCAGGAACTAATGTCAGGACTGAGTCTACCTGTTGCTCCAAAGGTAAGGATGAACAGGAATCTCCCTCAGGCCTAATGACAAACAACAGGGAAAGGCAACACACACATATATATAAACAAAATACAAAAGGGAACGAAAACACTTATCTTCAATGAAGCTTTGGTAGCACCAGGAACTCAGCCGAGAACCAAACACAAGCTAACCACAAGTCCAACAGAAGCTTGAAGCTATAAACCGCAAAGCATAGCGGGAGAAACAACAATAAATAGAGAAGGTTAAATGACCACAATAGCAACACCTGGGGATAGAAGGTATGGCAAGCACCAGAAACAACACAGATTTCATTTGATCCAAAAGGAAAACATGTCAGATCAAGCCAATCTCACAGATCTCTTGCCACCTGTCGTGGGAATGTCCGTGACACACACTCTCTCTCATTTGGAATTGATTTCTATTTGAACTGAATTTTTTATTTATTTAGTGAATTGGATACAAAATGAAATTCACTCATCTTTAGTCCCAACTTATAGTGATTTCATGTGAAAAATCAGCATACCCTCCAAATTAACAGAGACAGAAGTTGTAAAATATTAACCATCTCCACTGCTGTCTCATTTTTATGCCTATTAGGAAACACCCTCTTAAAGTTCTTGCATGGGACAAAAAAAAAGTTAAAATAAAAAAAGTAAACTGTAAAGACAAAAGTAAAACATTTTTTAAAACGATATAAACACAAAACAATTAAACTTTATAAGTAAATGTAAAAAAAAAAGCATATATTTACATACACATGTGTGTAACAATCTATATTTTAATACAATATATAAACTTAGTTCAGGTCATGAATAAACAATGCCCCCCAAATTAAATAGAGAGAAGTTAAATGCTAAAAACATATACCCTAAAAGGTAAAGGAAAAAATAGAAATGAAAATTGCCCAACTTGAAAAGGACTCACCAAGTCATATTTACATAATATTAAAACATTTTATGATCGGATGATCTGATGAGCAAAAATAACTTAAAGGCTTATGCACACTAGAGAAGAGAAAAGTATTCATAACGTTGATTTGGCTGCTTTGCTGAATTTGACAAAAAAAATTGCTTTGTGACAAATTACTGCATTTCTTTGTAGGTAGTGGGTGCAATGACAGAATTGCCCCTCAATCATGATTGCGGCATCTGATAGCAATAATCAGGTTTGCAATAATAAAAAAAAAAAATCATACTTACCTCATCCATTTGCAACCGCCATCTTGATTGAAGATCTAGCACAAAATATTGCACAACCCGTAATTACATCATCATGTCGGCTGGCATTGTGCTGTCATACGACGCCGGAATTTTGTGCGAGATCTTCAATCAAGATGGTGGTAGCCTGCCCATTGCAAGCAAATGAATGAGGTTAGTATGATTTTTTTTGTTTGTTTTTTACACAATTTCTGTGAAGATCGATTCCCTAACATGAAGCATGAGGAAATTCAGCTTTGCGGCGAATCAAATTTCGTTTGAAATTCTGATTGAAATCCACTTTGTGAACTTCAATTCACTCAATACTAGTGTGCACCTTTTTTTTATTATTGCATTTTACTCATTTTGAGCTAAAGATCATTTTTTTCAATATGTCTTCTTTATTAAAAAAATAATGAGCAGTTTTCCCAAAACAGCTTTGTGTCTATCTAGTAGCAGGATCTGTATTTTCTTGCTCCTTATCTCTGATCTTGGACCTTATGAACACTCATTAAAGCTTGGTTCTTATCTTACTGATAAGAATGTGGCTTAAATAAGCGTTTATGACTTTTAGTAATTTAGAGAAAAGGGTTAATAGATGACCACACACAGTGAAAGTGAAAGTGCCATTCACACAGCTAGAAAAAGTTAACCCTTTGTGACAGAATGCCTCAGTATTTTTAATAAAGACTAATTGAAAAAATATTAATTTTAGGCCAAAATTTGTAAAATGCAATCATAAAAAATGAAATTGTCCCCGAAGGTGTACATCGCCTTTAAGGTTACCATCTACATATATGTAATAAACAACAAAAAAAAGCTAATTTTACTTCATTTCTGTTGCTTTTAATATGGCCATATATCTGCATACAACCAAATAGCAACTAAATACTACAAAATTGAAATTTTTCACATTTTACTAATATAGATCTTTTCTATTTCTTTAAAATATTTAGCTTGTCGATTTTGAAAGCAGAAGTAGAAGATACAACATTCAAGTAAGAGCAGAAAACAAGTATAAACCTGACCTGTTTGATACAGCAACCATTAGAATCTTCATTGTTGATGTTGATGAGCCTCCAGTGTTTCTTGAAAAAGAATATTTCATGGAAATCTCTGAAAATGCCACAGTTGGCTCCTATGTTGGTTCTGTGACTGCTAAAGACCCTGACAGAACGGATACCATTATAAGGTGAAAACATCTGTACAATAATATGTAAAATGTTGTGTTTGCAATACATAAATAAATCCTATCTTCATTATTAATTTACCATCATCATTAGTGTTGAACAATGCAAAGCATTCAAAGTGGAATTCGGTCCGAAGTTTAGGAAAACTTGAATTCAGAACTAATCTGAATTTTCTCACGCTTTATGGTAACAAATCATGTTTTCCTAAAAGCGAAACTAAGTGTAGAGGAGACAAGCCTGGGAACGCAAGATCCCCCATAATACCATGCATCCAGCCAATCCGCAGATAGCCATCCCCTGTGATGTTATAGCCCTATTAAACCCTCAATCTGCATGATCTCCGCCATTGTCATGTGACCAGAGCATAGTGAGAGGCGTGGCAAGTGCTCATACTCTAAGGACAGTGTTTATTGAAACGATTAACAGAAGAATATTGGAGAGGAAGAGTGCATGGAGACATGCTGTGTTACTTTATTTTATTTATCCCTACATTTGCATTCATACATCAGCCATGAACTAAGATATGTAATTCAATACCATTAAGATGGAAGCCTTTATTATTTCACTGTCAGCTGACAACCAATACCATTCAAGCTGCACCCCTTAAGAGGGCCAGGTCTTAATGATTAGTTTTAAGCGACAGGGGCAATATTCAAATTTGTGATATTTCACAATTATTTAGCAATTATTTGCAATTATTCTCTTTATTGCGAAAATCGGCAATGTAATTTGCATGTATTCCACGCGCAGTTTCCTGAGACTGGAGAAAATGGTTGGCACGGTAGAACATTACAAAAGCTTTATATGCAGATAGAGTGCTCCGATATAGTCATGATTGTACAAATCGTCAATTAATGATGCACATAATTTGGTGCAATACGTGCAACTTCACATTTTAGCAGGTCTGACTACATATTAGTGATTGGTGCACTAAGTATTATGATTGGTGTATTGTTGTGAACTTGTGAAATCACAGCACTATGTCTGTAGCATGTATGTATGGACAGCAGAACCACACTACCTAACACCTTGCACCATACACTTTATCACAATCTAACCTACACTAACTATCTCCCACTAACTATCTGTATTATATATAAGCTAACTAACTATTTAATGTAATATGACACAGCAAAGCACAGAGCACAGCAATGCCACTGCTATCTCTCTCAGAACTGAAAAAAAAAAAAAAAAACTGCAGAAAATGGCTGCTGGGGAGGTTCTTATATAGTAAAGAAGTAGGCAACTTTTCTATTGGTTGCTAGGGATGTTGCTAAGCTCAGACAAAGACATTGCAGCCTTCTCATTGGCCCACAAGAAAGAAGCAGGGAGGGATCATGGGTTCAGATGAAAAAAAATTCTGGAATATTTGTGAATACGAATATGCAGCACTATATTCTAAATCTTCGCAAATTCTCGAAGTGGCGACATTAGCTATTAGAATTTGCGATGTGAATATTGGTGCCCAACACTATTAATGACGACTATACTCATCTTTTGCGGGCGTTACTTCTTCCAAATCATTCTTCAAAGTCTCCATGTCCTAGAAAACTCAGCAAGATGCAGAGACGGGAGGAGCGGGATGTTCCTGATAACATATTCTCATTGATAATAGATGATGCGGAAAAGGAGGAAAAGCTGATGGCAGAAGAAGGGCTCCCACCTGTAGGGCAGGGGAGCACAGGGTTTGTAAAAGTTGGTATGCCAGAGCTGATTAATATTCAGTGTTTACTGTCAAATAACCTGCAGGAGATTACAGGCAAGGACAGTAATAATATGCATATTGTGCCTCCACCTAACCAGCCAAACGCCAGCAACAGCCCCTGTTTAAAGGTGCATTAAAAGTGCCACACAGCCATTAAAAATGAAGACCGACTATACAGTATGGTCTTATTTATTAAATGAAAGGCATCTATGGGCTAATTGGCCACATAGTTCTTCACTGAACTTCATAGCCACAACCTGCCCTCAACATGGCCACTTCGATTGGCTGTACCCTAAGGCAGAGTAGTCTGGGCATACCTGATTTATCGTGATTTGTGCCAAATTAATTCAGAACGAATAACATTTATTGGAAAACTTCAGAGAAGTTGCTGAATCAAATTTTTCAAAACATCAATCATCTCCAATTATTAGTGTTAGGCACAAATAGAATTCGCAAAGATTTAGAATATAGTGCTATTTATTCGTATTTGTGAATATTCTAGATTTATTTTTTTCCATCTGGACCCATGATCCTTCCCTGCTTCTTACTTTTGGGCCAATGAGAAGGATGCAATGTCTTTGTCTTAGCTTAGCAACATCCCTAGCAACCAATAAGAAAGTTGCCTACCCCTTACTATATAAGAACCTCCCCAGCAGCCATATTCTGCAGTTTTTTACAGTTCTGAGAGAGACAGCTGTGTCATTGCTGTGCTCTGTGCTTTGCTGTGTCACATTACATTAGATAGTTAGTTAGCTTATATATACAATACAGATAGTTAGTGGGAGATAGTCAGTGTAGGTTAGATTGTGATATAGTGTAGCTGATTTCCTGGGTTCCAGTGCATGGTGTTAGGTAGTGTGATATGTTCTGCTGTCCATACATACATGCTACAGGCAAGTTCACAACTAGAGATGAGCGAATTTCTGGTTATGAAATTTGTTTGCGATTCATTTACTGGTAAAAGGTACATTGCATTATGGATTCAGTTACCACGGACCATAACGCAATTCTATGACAGAATGCATAATGGAATGCCTTTAGAGGCATTCTGTTATTCATTCCATCATAATAGAAGTCTATGGGCTGCAAAACAGATCTGTCCCGTTTTCGTTATGCTGGAGAGGACTCCCCTGCAAAATGGGTCTTTAGAGGTTTCAACTTATATTTCAACTGTGACATTTTGTAAACATGTGGAATTTCACTTTAACTACTGTAGGTATGGCATTCTTCACAACAAGCTCTCCAAATCATTTGAGATTCATCCAAATAATGGTTCTGTATTTACTATGAAATATTTGGACCGGGAAGTTAATCAGTGGCATAATATAACAGTTACTGCAACAGAGGCAAGTAAGTGAAACATATAACATTTCTATCTATCTATCTATCTATCTATCTATCTATCTATCTATCTATCTATTTATCTCCGCAGCACAAGCAAAATAAGGCAGTACATTTAGTTAGTAGACACTTTATGTGTTAGTAAAATATATAGTATCCTCAGTAAAAAAAAAAAAAAAGCTAGTAAACATTATTATTTATTTATTGAATCTCCTTTACTCCTGTTTGCCATTCAGAATCTCCAGCCTATGTTTCAAATGTCCATGTGTATATTCGAGTCATGGATGTTAATGATAATCCTCCGCAACTTCAAGATATGCCGGATATATATGTTTGTGAAAAATCAGCAATTGGACAGGTAATGTACATAACAAAAATTTCAACTAGTTTTCTAAAAAATGCAGAGTAAAATTATCATGCTGCTGTATTTAGTCTGGTTAAACCTGCGAGACAGGAGGTACATTTGAAATGAAATTTCAAACACTGGGGTCATGATAAATTTAAATTATTGTACAAATTATATAAAGTGATCAGGCTGGATTTGCGTGTTCAGGTTTTTGAAGAGAAAACCAGTTGTGGATTATCAAGGGAGAGTAAATATAAAGAACAGATACTACCTCACCTCTGTTTTAGGCTAGTTTTAGGCAAACAAGTTCAATGCAAGAAACACGCTGTGTGAAAGCGTGATTTCTCATTCTGACCTCTGCTTCTTTGACAGGATCACAAGTCAATATAATGATTTATAAGGATGTAAGTCCCTGCCAGACCTTGAATGTACTGAATTACACTGACTGCGTTATGTCAGAACAATTCAGTGGATCTTAGGTCTGACAGGGACACACTGCATTTGTTGGTGCAATTGACATGCTGCAGATTTCAAAATCCATAAGAAAAAAAAAAAAAAAAGCAAAGCATACATTAGATTTTTTTTAACTCACTTTGCTGGTATTGTATGACACTGCATTTTTTTCCATATGAAATCTAAACTGAAAATCAGGGTAATCCGCACCACACGCAGCCGCACCAAGGGCACGTTGATGGGTTTCAAAGCAGATTCTGTGTGGAAAAACTTCATTGAATCTTTGCTAAAATCACCACTGTTCATGTTGCTGAGGATTTTTCACGTACAGTTTCCCGACCATGCCAAGAATGTACATGGCTACTGTTGGTGCGATTACCACACAGATACCTCATAAAGCTGCGGCAGGAGCCTGAACGCGTTTTAGCTCCATTCTAGATTAAAAAAAAAACATAGCAGTTTCTGTTGTGGGATACACAGCAGATTTAAAAACAGTTGAAAGCCATTTTGAACATACCTTCACAATTATTGTTGCTCCAATTGCCCTAAAAGTTGGTATATAACCCCTCTAGCCTCCTAGGGCTCATAATTTTTAGGAAAACTTGTTTTCTCTTTTTGTTTATTTTTTTATGATTTTTTTCGCTTCCCCAAGCTCTGGAACACAATGACAGCAATAGTAAATGATGTCTGAGTGACACTGACATACATAGCTATGGATAAACGCACATGTCACTGTGTTTTCATACAGAGTGTTCAAAAAGACACCGCACTGGCACATGTCTCATGCTTTTTCATATTCCAAAGCTTCCAAAAATTGTTCCTTATTTGGGGCAGATGATGTTTAAACACACACAGTTTTATGAGGAAGAAAAAAAAAATTGGCTTGACGGAACATGATGGTTGGCAAGTGGCATTAGTGGCATAATGCAGGCCGCAGCAGCTATATGGAATGTGATGGTTGGCAAGTCACACTAGTGGCATGATGTGGCACCATTGCGCCTTAAAAAAATAATGATGAAGGGGGCAAAAAAATAAAAAAATTTCAACCGTGTTAACACCCCCCATAGTCTTCCGCCATAGTCCCCTACCGCATGAATGTCAGCGTCTGTTCTAAGATAAATATGAGAGGGGTGACATCGTTCATACCCCAGTTGTCCCTGTTGACAAACTTTCTTGCCTCTTCGAATGGCTTCAGCACCTGACAAGAATCTTGTATGAGCTGTTATTGTCTGACCACGAAGCAATACATGCTCCCTGATGCTGAGGCGGCCTGGTGCATGACAAAATTGTTCACGGCTTTCCGCTTCATGTACAGATGCTTGAGCATGTGTTATGTTGAATTCTAGCGAGTTGGCATGTCATGGATTAAGCGGTGTAGCGGCAGGCCATTTTGTGCCTACAGGTCCAGGAGAACGTTCCTCGTCATTTAAGAGTGGCTGAGGTCCTTCAACAGTCACCTGGACTTTGCCAGCACCTTGCACCAGCCAGTCTACTTATTTGGAAAGCATTGCATCACTAGGTTGATGACGTGTGACATCTAGGGAGCATGTGTTATTTTGCTCAGGTTCAGGGTGGCCACGATGTTGCACCCATAGTAACTGATCGTATTGCCCAGTTGGAATTTGCGGGGTGACAGAGAGATGTTTGCTGCTTGATGTACTTGAGCAACTGCTCGCTGTGTGGCTACTCTATCCCAGGCCGATGGGGCCCTGGTTGTTCTTTGGGAGATTTGTGGCCTTTTCTCTTTACTGCTGCTGTCATCACCCTTCTTCTCTGATATTGCCTCCTCTTCAGCACCCTGATCAGGCCCCCAGGTCCTGTTCAGCACACAAGCGCCCTTGGAGTTCTCATCCTCCCTTTCTCAGATTGTTGAATATCATGGCGGGTTCTTGGGCCCCCTCCC
Source organism: Bufotes viridis (assembly GCA_033119425.1). NCBI lineage: Eukaryota > Metazoa > Chordata > Amphibia > Anura > Bufonidae > Bufotes > Bufotes viridis. The sequence continues at coordinate 129,325,213 of CM065593.1, read as the reverse complement.
CTGCTCTTCCCTGACTGCCATTTTTGCTGCCCCCAATGCTAATAGCACGGCTACAGGAGCCACTACTGTTACCACCACCAACATTGCTATGCCTAGGGTCTGCAGCCTTCTCATCCACCTCCTCCTCAGGGCAGTACAAAAGCTGACTGCTCTTACACAAGTCGTAAACAGGGAAACTCTGTTGACTATCTGCCGTAGGGTGTGGTGTTTTTTTTTTTTTTGCCACTTCTTAGGAAAAAAGAAGGTGTCCCTCTAGGAAGGGGCAGTGAAGACTGGGAGGACTCCATTGAAAGCCTTCTTTGTGACCACTGGCTCCAAGGCACGGTGCCAGACTCTGAAGTCACCTTTACATCACACTGATGTGACTGAGAGGAGGAGTGAACCATCCAATCCACTATTCCATTCTCTTTCTCCTCAACTATATTGATGTGCCTTTCCGAAGGCACCATGGACAGGACTACAACCACCACTATTACTTCTGGCCGTATAGGTGGTGCTGCTAGTACCCACCTTCTGCCTCTGAGTCTTTCGTTTGGGACCCTTCCGTAGCCTGGACATTTTTGGGCCTCTCAGATAATGTTGTGCACTGCCCTGTGTATTGTTGTAGTAAACACGTACATATGCTGCTAGTTTGAATATAACCAACAACCCATCCCTCCCAAAAAATCAGTGCGGATTTCACAGACGGATCCAGACCCATTAAACTTGAATAGGTCCGTGATCTGTCCACACCTCAAAAAAAAAGAACATGTTCTATTTTTTATTTTTTTTGCGGTGTGGAGACACAGAAGGAAACCCCACGGAAGCACTCCATGGTGTTTACGTAGGTTTCCGTGCTTCAGTTCCGCACCAACCTTCCATATTGTGGACTTGATCTTTGCGGGCCACAATACGGGCACGACAGATCAACGGCCGTGTGCATGAGCCCTATTGTGGAAAGAAATGGTGGCAAAAAAGCATGTGCTTATTCTGACATTTTTTTATGGTAAAAAGATGCCAGACAAAATTTGTGTGTAGGGACCCTAAGTATATTGTTACATTTCTGTATCACAGTTCTTTATCACAGAATTTGTCACATGAAGAGCATTGATTCATATTGTTTTGCTTCAGGGTATGACAAAGTAGTGATGTGAAGACAATTAACAAGTAAAGACAATGTACTAGGCATGACTGGTGAGAAGCCAGACCTGCCAAATACATACAGTATCACCGAGTTTGGAATGCAAAGCAAATAAAACATTTTATATTTCATACCAGAGATTATTTCAGTAATTTAAATTTTTGAGCATCTGTTTAAAACAGCAATTGTTTTATTTATTAAAAAAACAACAACACATATACTGTAAAAATGCACCACAGATGATCAGAAAGGCAAATACAAAATCATGTTTGCACTGAGTTTTAAACTTCCTGTATACTAGGTGTTTTCACACATATTTTTGTCATTTTTGCAGTTTTTTCTTGTTTTTGTTTTCTGCAGAATGTTTTTTATTTAGCCAGATGTTATTTTAAAGTCTATAATGCATAATGAAATGCTTTATTTTCAACACATTTTTCCTGCTATCTTTTTGGATTGCATTTAGGCATTTTTACCATTTTGCCATTTTATTCAAAACGCAATATGCTCTAGGTATGCTATTTTTACTAGACCATCAGCTTCTTTATAAAACTTGAAGAATGCCAGAAAAAAACACACACACAAAACAAATTAAAGTAAAGAAAAAAGAAAAAAGTTCCAAAAAAAAACCCTGTAAAAAAACACGTGGTAGACTGTTTTATTAGCAAAACAAAACCATATGCAGCATCTTTGTTATATTGTGGTAGTGTCATAGGTATTTACTGCAGATATCACTCCTTCAGTATACAGTATTGAAACCTGCAGTTAGGCCTCATGCACATGACCGTGGTTTAGGTCCGATTTCGACACGCATTTTTTGCGAGTTGAATGCTGACCCATTCACTTCCATAGGGCCACAAAATATGCGGGCAGCACTCTGTGTGCTGTATGCATCCACATGTCCGTTTCACGGCCCCGCAAAAAAAGGAATAGAACATGTCCGATACTTGTCCATATCATGGACAAGGATAGGAGGATAGGACTGCTCGATAAAAGGGGCTGTCTCACTTCAGTAAATGGGATTTATCTTTTAGAGAAAGTTAAAGAAGGCACTTACTAATGTACTGTTATTATCCATATTGCTTCTTTTGCTGACTGGATTCATTTTTCAATCACATTGGTGGTCATCCTCTCTGGTGGCAGTGACCATGGAAGCACACATAGGCTGGTGCCTTTTCCTATATTGAGCACACACGACCACCACTGATGGATTGCAGGGTGGTCGTAACCATGGAAATGAGCAATGTATAATGTGATGGAAAAATGAATCCAGCCAGCAAAGGAAGCAATGTGGATAATAACAATATATTAGTAAGTGCCTTGCATTAACTTTCTCTACATGATAAATGCCATTTGCTGAAGTGAGGCCTTAATCGGAAGCAAAATCTGAAAATAATGTAAGGATTTAGCAGCAAATCACACATTTGTGGCAAAATCTGTTGCGGAAAAGTTCTGCATAATCCGCAACGTGTGCAGGTGGCCTTAGGGTGCAAACTTATGTGCAGAAAATCTGTATGAAAAAACCCACATAAATCTCACCATTTATTGTGTTTTTGGTGCATTTTTGATTTTGGTGTGGATTTGATGTGGATTTTCCACAGATCTCATGTTTCCATTTAAAATGGTGAAATCTGCACAGTAAGAGAACAACAACAATTGACATTGGAGAAGGGTTGTTGATTCAAGGAGTTATTTTGACTGCCTGATTGGAGTCAGATGGGAATTTGTTCTCTAATATGAGTTACATTGGCTTCTACTTACCCTGGGTTCACACCTGAGCGTTTTACAGCGCGTTCAAACGCGCTGTAAAACGCTCAACAGATTAAAACCAATGCATCCCTATGGGAGTGGTTCACACTGAGCGTTTTACTAGCGCGTTTGAGCGCGCTGTAAAGCACCAACGATAAACAAGTACTTGAGCTTCTTTTGGGGCGTTTGGCGCGTTTTGTGATTGACACCACAGTAGTCAATCACAAGAGCAGCAGCGTTTTACGCCGTTCCTATTTGCAAAAACGCGCTGAAATACGCGCGACTAAAACGCGCGTTTTTAGAACGCTCAGGTCTGAACCCAGGGTTAGTGTTGATTGAGCACCAAAGTGCTTGTGTGCTCGAGTAGAACACTTTGTGATGCTGGTAATCAACAATGGAAGGCAATGGGAGAACCCGAGCATTAAACCAGGCAACCCCTGCTCTGAAGAGGGGAGGGTGTCGAAACTCTGGTTTGGCTTAGGAGTTCATGCTCTGACTCCATATATGGCTATGTCCATATATGGAGTCAGTGCTTGGGGACACCCCAGTGTATTTGTGGAAAAATGTAAGAATGTTTTTGTGATTGACTTGATGTTTTGTAATTAAAAACAGAGAAATAGACCTTTTTTGTGTGTTTTCGTTTTGCGCTCCCTGCCTTTCCAAAGCCATAACTTTTTTATTTGTCTGTTCACATTGCAATATGAGGGCTTGATTTCTGTCGGACAAGTTGTTCTTTCCAACGCCATTATTTAATATTGCATATTATGTAGTGGGAAGCAGGGAAATTCCAAATGGGGTGAAATTGCAAAAAAAGGGCTATTCCACCACAGTCTTATGTTTTTTTTATTTACGGTGTTCAAAGTGCGATAAAACTGACAGGTTACTTCTATTCTACAGGTTAGTACGAATTCAGTGATACCTTACCTTATATGTATAATTTTTCTTGCGTTTGATAGTGATAAAAAATTCAAGAGTGGGGAAAAAAAATCTGTTTTATTTTTATGTCGCCATATTTTGACTTCTATAACTTTTTTGTAATTATGTGTACGGAGATGTATGTGGCCTACTTTTTTGCAGGGCGATCTGAACATTTCATTGATACCATTTTAGGGTGTGTATGACTTTCTGATCACTTTTCATTATTTTTTTTGTACAAAATAGAGCAAACAAAGACGGCGAATCGGCTATTTGGATGCTTTTTTCCGTTTTGCTGCTTGCCGTATGGGGAATATATTTTTATACTATGGGCGTTTTCGCACATTGCGACACTCATGATGTGTATTGTTAATTTTTTTTAGTTCTTTTATTTTTATTTTGGGAAAAGGGGGGTGATTTGATATTTTATGTTTTTTTGTAAATTTTTAAAATATTTTTTTACACTTTTTATAGTTCTAATAGGGAACTGTAACATGCAATCATTAGATTGCTATTATCATATACTCTAATGCACTTGCAATGGAATCTATGATGATTTTACTCCTTCCCTTTGGATCACTATTACAGGCAAAGGCTCCACAGCAAATACTATGCAGCAGGCTCCTGTCATTCACAAAGACAGGGGCTGCTGCACACATGCACTGGCTCCTCCGACCACCACAAGGGGGAGCCAGAGCATCACCGGAAGCGCGCGCTTTCATTGTTTCATGCATTCAGATGCCGTGGTCAGCATTGATCATGGCATTTGAGGGGTTTAATGTCCACGACTGCCATTACTGTCAGTTTCGGACATGAGCCACGGGTGTTTGCTATAAGAACAGACGGCCACCCGCGACTATGGCGCCCGCAGCGCTGAGGAGAGGCGCCATCTTTAAAGACCCTGCCCGATAACGTACATGTACATCATCGAGTGTGAAGTGGTTAAGAGCATAGAAGGTAAATTACAATGACTATTGGAAAGCCAAATATCCCATCTCCTCCCGAAGATTGCCCTAGCATTAAGTGAGGAAGCCCAAGAGCCCTCATACCAACAGTTATTGTTGACTGATCTAATTATTCTTTTGACGTTTGGAAGTAAACTATATTTCCAGCATAGTGCTATTTTGTGATTTGTAGCAATAAGAAAGTAATGTATATAATTACTGACTTAAATTATAATGGGGAGTCTTCCAAACCTATTGAAAGTAGCACCAACTCCTGTGAAGATGGAATTGGAATTTTATAGACCTCTGAAGGGAGAGAGAATACCCATTCCCATAACTCTTGCACCTTAGGACATTCCCATCATATGTGAATGTATGTAACTTGCAACATTTGACATCTCCAACAAGTCGAAGGACAATCTGGAAATATTTTATGGAGATATTGTGGGGTGTAATACCATCTGTATAGAATTTTTCTAGAGGTTTCTATATGACCAGCACATTTAGAGTATTTAGAGGTTGATATGAATGAAACCCTCCATTGGTCTGATATGAATTGCTGCTTCAAATCTTCCTGCCATAGATCCATAATGTGGGCTAATGGATCAGTGTTGGTGATTTCAGGATTTGGTACCCCTAATAATACCTTTATCAGATTGGCTTAATATATTACTCCACAATTGTGAGAATGTTTGAAGGCCTGAACCAATCCAGTTTTTTAACTAGAGGTCAGGAATTAACAGTCAACATATAGAGATGTCGCAAAAATAAAATCTTCCGTTCGCGAACGGCAAACGCGAACTTCCGCAAATGTTCGCAAACAGGTGAACCGGGCGAACCGCAATAGACTTTAATAGACAGACGAATTTTAAAACCCACAGGGACTCTTTCTGGACACAATAGTGATGGAAAAGTTTTTTCAAGGGGACTAAAACCTGGACTGTGGCATGCCGGAGGGGGATCCATGGCAAAACTCCCATAGAAAATTACGTAGTTGATGAGTCGGGTTTTAATCCATAAAGGGCATAAATCGCCTAACATTCCTAAATTGTTTGGAATAATGTGCTTTAAAACATCCAGTGTGTGTATATGATCAGGTATGATGTTGTATCGATCAGTTAGTGTAAGGGTTATTCCTGCTTCACAGTGACAGACCAAACTCAGCGTTTAACGCACCACAAACAACTGCAAACAGTCCATTTGCACAACCGCATACTTCCCATTTGCACAAGGTTGGATACCAAGCTAGCCATGTCCCGTTCCTTGTCCTCACTGATGTCATTGAAGGTCTCTTCCTCCACCCAGCCACGTACAACACCAAGGATCCCCGAAAGGTGACAAAAAGCCCTCCGGGACGCCTGCTGTGGTTGGTCTTCCACCTCCTCAAAGCCACCTTCCTCCTCTGACTCCTCTTATTCAGACTCCTCTCTCTACGGTGCCGCAGGTCCAGCAATCAATGACGACAAGGCTGCTTCTGGTGGTGATGGTGACCACAACTCTTCCTCTTTATGCTCATCTACGGCAGGGCATGCTCTAGAAAAAACACATATGGGATTAGGTCCATGATGTTGCCTTGGGTTTGACTGACCAGGTTTGTCACCTCCGCAAAAGGATGCATGAGCCTACAGCCATTGTGCACGAGCGTTCAGTAAAGCGGCCCAAAAATACCCAGCTCCGCAGAGGCTGTCCTCTTTTTTTTTTAAATTAAAAAATCTGTTCTTACCAGTTTCATCTCTGTTTTGTCCGCTATCAGGGGGCGGTGTATGGAATAGATTTTAGGAACCGGGAGATGGAAAAAGATAATTGGTCGGTCCTCCTACTTCCAATTTGGGGAACTGCACGTGCACCGCGCAATGTACTGTGCCACCAATACATATAGTGTGTACTACTATTCTTGCCATTTTAATCTTTGTTAAGTCCCCTATCAGGGGACGTGTATTGAATTGAATCCTTGCATGGGGAGATAGAGATAAAAGCTTGCTCTGTCCACCTCCTTCTAATTTTGGGCACTTGCAATGGAATTTGCCACCAATGCAACTAGTGTTAACTAAGTACTATTCTTATCAGTTTAATCTCTGTTTTGTCCCTTATCAGGGCCACGGCCAGTGTAGTGAATAGATTTTTGGAACCTGGAGATGGAAAAAGACGCATGCTCAATCCGCTTTATTTGAACTTTAGGTCACTGCGCATGCGCCGTGCAATGTACTGTGACACCCTATATGAGTGGTGTGTTAAGTAGTATTATTCTTATCAGTTTAATCCCTGTTATGTCCCCTATCAGGGGACGTGTGTATCGATTAAATTTTAGAAATCCACAAAGCGTTGTCAATAGTTAACACACTCATGACATAAATTTTATTCCTCTATTAGTCAATCTTGGTGTAGTGATGACTGTGCTCGTGCGCACGTTTGGGAGATTGCAGGCGATGGCGGTATTTCAAAGCCTATGGTCATGCTGAAGTAGTTCAGTGACAGTTAAGTGAAACAGAAAACAATAATTCTGCAGTGTGGGCCCATTGTTGTCCTAATAGGCTTTAAAGATCACCTTAGATCATCACAAAGAAAATTAATGTTTTTTCTATTAAAAATTATCCAGCCGATCGCTTTTGGTCTGTTCACAATGAAGCAACGACCTTATCTCTGGGGTGTGCCAACATTGCCAACACACTCATAGACGTGATCGCTTCATTGTGATACGCAAGCCCATTCACCACAACAAGATAACGTTAACGAAGGGGAATTGACACATGTATGTGCCTTTTTTTTGTTTTGTTTTTGCAGCCACAGTGCAGCACCAGAGGCCAGAAAAATTAGGCATTTACACATGCCTGAAAAATTAGGAATTGTTGCAGCCGCTGCTGTTGCAGCAGCCAGAAAAATTTATGTTTTCCAGGCAGAAAGTGAACTAGCCCAAGGCATCTCACCTGTTGGTCGAGTCGTTCTCTGAGGGGTTACCCCGAAAGGCTGTGGCGATGCGTAGGACTTAAAAAGCTTTGCATGTCCTCCATCAACAACACGTCTGTAAAGCGTCCTGTCCTTGCCGGCATGGTAGGAGGAGGATTACTTTCACCTCTTCCCCTGTTAGATTCCCGTTGTGCTGTGACATCACCCTTATACGATGTGTAAAGCATACTTTTTAACTTGTTTTGGAACTGCTGCATCCTTTCCAACTTCCGGTAATTCGGTAACATTTCAGCCACTCTCTGCTTATACCATGGGTCTAGTAGCGTGGCCACCCAGTACAGGTCATTCTCCTTCAGTCTTTTTATACGAGGGTCCCTTAACAGGCATGACAGCATGAAAGACCCCATTTGCACAAGGTTGGATGCCGAGCTACTCATGTCCCGTTCCTCGTCCTCACTGATCTCATTGAAGGTCTGTTCTTCCCCTCAGCCACGTACAATACCACGGGTCCCAGATAGGTGACAACGAGCACCCTGGGATGCCTGCTGTGGTTGCTCTTCCTCCACCTCAAAGCCACATTCCTCCTCTGACTCCTCTTCCTCAGACTCCTCTTCCAGCGTTGCCGCAGGTCCAGCAAGCGATGATGATAAGGCTGTTTCTGGTGGTGATGGTGACCACAACTCTTCCTCTTCACGCTCATCTATGGCCTGATCCAGCACTCTTCGCAGGGCACGCTCCAGGAAGAAAACAAATAGGATGAGGTTGCTGACGGTGCCTTCGGTGCGACTGACTAGCTTTGTCACCTCTTCTCAAGGACGCATGAGCCTACAGGCATTGCGCATGAGCATCCAGTAACGTGGCAAAAAAATACCCAGCTCCGCAGAGGCTGTCCTAGCACCCCGGTCATACAAATACTCGTTTATGGCTTTTTCTTGTTGGAGCAGGTGGTCGAACATTAGGAGTGTTGAATTCCAACATGTCATGCTGTCGCAAATCAAGCGCCTCACTGGCATGTTGTTTCACCGCTGAATATCGGAAAAGTACGCCATGGCCGCGTAGGAACACCTGAAATGGCCACACACCTTCCTGGCCTGCTTGATGACATCCTGTAAGCCTAGGTACTTACACACAAAGCGTTGTACGATCAGATTCAACACATGTGCTATGCACGGCACATGTGTCAACTTGCCCAAATTCAATGCCGCCAACAGATTGCTTCCGTTGTCACACACCACTTTGTCAATCTCCAGTTGGTGGGGGGTCAGCCAGTGATCCACCAGTGTGTTCAGGGTCGACAGGAGTGCTAGTCCGGTGTGACTCTCTGCTTTCAGGCAAGTCAACCCCAAGATGGCGTGACACTGTCGTATCTGGGATGTGGAATAGCCCCCGGGAGCTCTGGGGGTGCAGTTGATGTGGAGCAAGACGCAGCAGCAGAACAGGACTCAGCCAAGGAGGTTAGCGAAGAGGAGGGAGTAGATGGAGTAGAGGAGGTGGCAGCAGGCCTGCCTACAAGTCGTGGCGGTATCACCAACTCCGTTGCAGAGCCACGCATTCCATGCTTGGCAGCCGTCAGCAGGTTTACCCATTGTGCAGTGTACGTGATATACCTGCCCTGACTGTTCTTTGCAGACCAGGTATCAGTGGTCAGATGGACCCTTGCCCCAAAACTGTGTGCCAGACATGCCATGACTTCCTTTTCCACAATAGAGTACAGGTTGCGGACCTTCCACTGCGGTGTCCCAATAGCTACAAATTTTTTGAAGGCCTCCAAACTCCACTAGCTTGTATGGTAAAAGCTGGCAGGCTAAGAGTTCCGACAAGCCAGCTGTCAGACGCCGGGCAAGGGGGTGACTCTGTGACATTGGCTTCTTACACTCAAACATTTCCTTTACAGACGCCTGACTGTGGGCAGATGAGCAGGAACTGCTGAAGGTGAGAGACGGAGTGGCGGGTGGTTGAGAGGGGGCAAGGAGGACAGCAGTGGTTGACATGGCTGAAGATGCTGGACCAGGAGGAGGATGGTGGCTTTGAGCTTGTGTGCTGCTTGTACTCATGTGTTGATCCCATAGGCGTTTGTGATGTGAGATCATGTGCCTTTGCAAAGCAGTTGTACCTAGATGGGTGTTGTACCTCCCACGACTCAGTTTCTTTTGGCACAGGTTTCAAATGGCAATGCTGTTATCAGAGCCAGACACACACAAAAAATGCCACACTGCTGAGATTTGCAATGATGGGATTCTGGTGGTGGCAACAGCATGCATTGATTGGCGTGCTGTCTAGCTGACCCTGGGTGCCGAAACATGCTATCTGACTGTGCCACAATCTCCTTGCGATGACCTCCCCCTGCTTCCAACTTGTCTCCTCCTCCTCTCTGTCTCCCCATCTGAACTTTCCCCCTGTTCTTCTTCTCTTCGGGCACCCACGCAGCATCCATGAACACATCGTCATCATAAACCGCTTCACTTGTATCTGACACTCAGCAAAGGAAGCAGCAGCGGGTACAACATCATCATCATCACACCGTACGCCCATGTGTGTAATGCTGCCTGACTGAGACATATCACTGTTATCTACATCCTCTGGCAATAATGGTTGTGCATCACTCATTTCTTTAGAAAACGGGGTGTGGTGTTTAACAAGCAGGATATGCTCAACCCATATGCAGTTGTGCATGTATATAGGGGAGCACATCCTGCACTTTTAGTCCATTGCTAGGGGCAATCACCAGCAAAATATGCATACAATGGAAGATGCCAGCAACAGACTACAAGTACCACAATAACCATCCTACATACGATAACGATAATGTGGATGTGGAGAACAATCAAAAACATCACTCATTTCTTCTAACTGATGTTTAAATAACTCCTCTGACAGATCAAGTGAAGCGGCTGTGGTGCTAGTGTTGGTGGTGGCGGCGGGCAGGTGAGTGGTAACTTTAGAGGGGCCTGAAGCTGAGCTGGAGGAGGATGGTGCGTCAAGGTTCAGAGCGGAAGCTGTAGAAGATTGGGTGTCCTTTGTAAGCCAGTCAACTGAGTCCAGGGTAGGTGGCCTCTGAACACTACAACCACGACAGCACCTGCGGAGCGGCCTGCTGCCTCTGCCTGTCATTTTTTTTTATTAGTGGTACTATGCGTGCAAGGTACTGTGCCATTTGTAATGGCCATTTGAGATCTGTAAAAAGCAAGATTTGTTTGAATCTATCAGGGACATTTTGTTTGTTCATGGCAACTTTCATAATGGATTCTTTTAAATGATAAAAGTGAGCCTGGCTAGTAGTAAATATTCAAATTGCAAATTTTTATCGGGAATATCGGCACTTTGAGAATTCACAAATATTTCGAATATAGTGATATCAATTCTTAAAAACAAATATTCGTCTTTTTTTTTTTTTCATCTGAACCCATTGCCTAGTATACCTACCTTCTTCTTACTTATGGGCCAATGTGAGAAGGCTGCAATATTGTAGTCTGTAGTGAATTAGAATATTCTTCATTATTCAATTTAATTTTCTCTTATCTGAAAAATTGGTAATGTAATATTCGCGTAATGCGAATGTTCTAAAACACTAATATATAGCACTATAGAATATAGTGCTATATATTTGTTTTTTAGAATATTTGTAAGTTTTTCCAATTTAATGTGAACAGTTATTGGCCCAAAAGCAACTTAAGCAGGGAGGAATCATGACTTTAGATGGAAAAAAATGCAGAATATTCTAAAAAACTAATATAAAACACTATAGAATATAGTGCTATATATTACTTTTTTAGAATATTCTTCATTTTTTAGATGGAAAAAAATGCTGAATATTCTACCATGCACCCCCCTACCTCCCCCCAACACACACACACACATTTTTTACAATATTTTAAAACAATTAGAATAAATTCCTCAAATTTCAAGTGCTTTTCATAATGTTGCTAGTTTGAAATCACAAAACAGTTGGCTTTCAAAATCTTAAAAATGTATGCATTATCCTGACTAGAAAATAAAGTTTGGGATGCTTTTATAATAGATTCCAACAAGTACTGTATGCAGGAATCCAACAAAAATTTTAAACAACACTAATACTATAAATTTGGTGGCACCATGAATTACTTGAACTCACCATGAATTAATGGAACTATAAATGAATATCTAATAACATTAAAATGCATAGGACCTTACTTTTAAAGACTCATTTTTGTTCACTTGTTTATTTCTCGGAAAGATCTTGGTTTTAAAATTCTCTTTCCAAAGCTTCCAGTTTAATGAGTCCTGAAATAACACAATTCATGGCAATTAGATTGTGATCCAATCAATAACACAGCTGCTGAAGTTTTCTAAAAGCTGAACCTAACCTTGTTATCTTTGTCTTAACATCAGACATCAACTTTTGCGACTGAAATTAAACTTACGGGAATCTTTTGCTATGCTATTATTTATTTAAGGCCTCTTGTACACGAATGTTGTGCATCCGTTCCGTTCATTGGGGACTGCAATTTGCGGTCCCCAATGTACGGGCACTTCCGTGTGGCGGCCAGGAAGGATTGAAACTCATTAAACTTGAATGGCTCCGTGATCCATCCGCACCACAAAAAATAGAACAAGTTCTATTTTTTTGGGTTGCGGAAGCACGGAGAGAAACACCACGGAAGCACTCCGTAGTGCTTCCATGGGGTTCCGATCTGTGGTTCCTTTTCGCATTTCCGTGATTGTGGACCCATTCAAGTGAATGGGTCTGCATCCATGATGCGGAGTGCACACGGGTGCCAGTGGATTGTGGACCCACTGTATGCTGGCCGCAATACAGCCACGGGCACATAACATTCGTGTGCAAGTGGCCTTAGGGCTCATGCACACGTACATATACCCTCCGAGACATACGGTCCGTGAGCGGGCCATATGTCCTGGAGCGGCATCGATCGTGCGTACGGGAGTACACAGCATCATATATTACAATGATGCTGTGCACGTCGGGCCGCTGGTGGGACTATTGTCCCACACTCATAAGATCATATGAGTGCAGGACAATAGTCCCGCAGGCGGACCAACGTACACAGCATCATTGTAATATATGATGCTGTGTACTCCCATGCACAAGATCGATGTCGCTCCGGGACATATTGTCTGCTCTCAGAGGGCATTCGGTCGTGTGCATGAGCCCTTAGCCTGTATTTATTTAGTAGGTGTACTCTTTGCGAGTTCTTCCAAAAGTTTAGCCAATATATCAATGAATTTCCATCTCTATATGAAAAATCTATACTATTATCTCTTTATTTTAGAATTTGGCCCAATATTTAATGAGTAGAAATAGATTTGCATATTATTGAGTGCTTAAATGAATTATCCAGAATTAGACAAAAAATTGCCTTTTATTTTTCCTAAAAAACAGCTAATCTAGTCATGTGGTATGGCATCTTAGCCTTTTTCAGTGAAGTTCAGCTGCAGAACCAGACATAACCCATGGGCAGGAATAGTCCTGTTTGCGGAAGAAAACAACTATATATATAGTTTTAAAACTTAGTTCTGGAACAAGCACACTGGCCCTTGTAGTTGATAGCCAGTATAAGTTATGTTCCCACTTTCTTTCTCTTTTTTTTTAGTTCTATTCCATGTTTTCAAAAACAAGTGAAAACTTAAAGGAGTAGCCCTATCACTAGAATAGGTGATTAATATCCGATTGGCATGAGTCTTACTCTCAACATGCCCTGCTGAACAGTTGTTTACAGTAGCTCTCACTCTGGTACCAAGCAGAAGGATATTTGCTGGCCTATTGCAGACAAAAGGCAGGCAACTTAGAGTCTTGCAAGGACAATGTAGTGATATAATCAGTTAGGTAGGTAGACACATATTGGGTGGAAAATCAGGTTTTATCAGTAGGGAGAGCATATTTGCTGTTGGTGTAATGAAACTGGGTGTCCTACACTGATGGCTGCTCATGGAGATGTGATTAAATGAGACAGTAAACTTTACTTCTGCATGAGCCAGCCAACTTACCCCAAAAAGCTCCAAGTTCACAAGCATTTTATAAGCATATCCCCAGCATTGTCAGTAGCATATATTTTGCACCTTTTCCTTTCCCAAAAAAAAACTGCAATTTTTGTGTTGCATTGCCAGCATTGCTAATAACTCCCTGGATCAATGACCCATCTCCAGAAATCTAATAACTACAACCTGTAATACTATTACACTCCAGGAATACATACTGAAGGTTTTACCATAGCCCTCACAGTCCTGGATCTGAACATCACTAAAAATCTGTGGATAGACCGCAAAAGAGCAATGTATGCAAGACGGCCCAGGAAACTCACAGAACTGGAAGACTTTTGCAAGGAAGAATGGATGAAAATCCTTCAACCAAGAATTAAAAGACTTTTGTCTGGCTACAAAAAGAGTTCATAAGCTGTAATCCGTGCTAAAAGGGGTGGTACAAGGTACTAATCATGCAGGGTCCCCAGAGTTTTACTTTAGGCCCTTTTCGTTTTTTCTTATTTTAAAAATGTAAAACATGAAAATAAAAAAGGGAACATATCATCTTTACCTTCTTGTCTTTTAGAGTTCATTTAATCTTTAACTTGCTAAATGCTAATGCTGATGTAACAAGAAATGGTAGAAGAAGAACAGTTCCACATCTTACTAGTCACCCTGTAGTTTTTCGGGACCCATACATTTTCAAGTCCCATGGATGAGGAGGTACCACTGGAGGAGTTGCAGGAGGATAAGGCTGTTGCTGATGAAGATGACAACAACACTGGCAAAGACCAATCATTGCAGTGGAAAAGCATGAAAAAAGTGGGTCCTTAGGCATGTTGATGAGCATGGCAAGTTGCATGTGTGGTTGCTTATATGCTGACAAGTATATCGCTAGCACCAAGAAAAATGATGACTACCGGATTGTTTTCCTGATGCAGAAAGTGGGGCAAAATTATTGTATTGCCAGAATACGCTATGCACACAGCTTGCTGTAGCTTTCAACTAGTAGATACCAGCGTGTCTGACAAGGAGGCTAGAAATGAGCGAATTTCTCAAAAATTCGATTTGGCTGGTTCACAGAATTTTCCGAAAAGATTTGATTCGATCCTAATTTATTTGCGGTGAATCGCATTAAAAATAGCTATTTCCTGGCTGCAGAGAGCCGCTATAGTGGTGTAGAACACTGTGCCTTGCAGTAACACACATAGGGAGTCTGCTGTGGTAGTGAAACAATACTGTGAGTCAGTATGGCACGCACATGAAAGGCGTCACTCTTAGAATCACTGCACACTTCACTTATTTGTGCAGCTATGGGGCCAAAACTGACCAAATAACTCAAGTGTGAACTCAGCCTTACAGGTCGATGTTAGCGGCAGGTATAAAAAAAACGTGCAGAAGCCCAAGATCCTACTGTAGCATGAAAAAGTACACTCCTTTTACACCGTCGTGAGCTAATTCCACATAGATGTCTACAGAAACTGTTCTATTAAACGCTTATACAAGTAGAGCCCCCCAGAGTAGAGAGGTTGTAAGCAGTAAGTTTGTGTTGATGTCACTGATTATTTTGCCCTTCCTCTGATCCGTGAGAACAATAACCCCACAAAAAACGAATCCTGTCTTTTGAGCATCCGCCTTCACTCGGTCAGCTTTTGGTCAGCAATCCATCAGTATTGGTAAAGCAAAAAAAAAAAATGGAGTGGATCCAAAACAGAGATGACATGTAAATGGAATATTTTTATGTCTTCTGTGTTTTTACCACACAGGGCAGGTAGGCTCCTGCGAAGTGGATTGTCTACCCCGGGCATGTTTGGCTCCCAACCTCCCACTGCTGACTCCCAGCCATGCTACCACCTTGCTGGCTCTGCCGCTGCCTCACACGCAAGCTGCCACCCTCTTCTCCCGATGATGATGAAGGCCCTTCTTCACCCAGCTCCCAATTGCGATTGGCTAAATTCTCATCGAGTACCATCTGCACGTCACTGATGTCCTCCGCAACAGTCTCTGAGCCAGGACCATGACCGCTCACAACACCAGCTCCCACGCCACTCTCCTCATCACTACTTGCCCGCCTACTAGAGGAAGTTGTGGATGTCTTCTCCAAATCTTGGCTGGGCAGTTGCTGCTGACTGTCCTCTAGTAGCTCGTCCTTGCTGTATAGTGGAGCTTAACCCACAGCATATAATTCTTCTCTGACTGAGAGAACATAAAAGAACATATGCAGGTTGAGGACAGGTGAAGGCTCAGGGCCTGCTCCCGGGCCATGCCAACTAAGGGTTGTGTCTGACAAGCCCACCGACTCTTGGCTTGGGGTGTCTGATGTCACTTGGGACGAAGTGGATGACTGAGTCAACAATTCAAGAATCGCTGGGTTGCTGGTCAAGACATGACCGCTAGATGACACCGGGAGCTCAGGCCTCTCAAAGTGACCAATGCTGCCATGCCTCCTTACTCTACTGTGACCTGTGACTGTGCCAGAAACATTTAGGCCTCTGCCCCTCCCCTGTGCAGGGCCTGTAACTTCTCTGTCTGACATACTGTTAGATTAAATAAATGAATAAAAATAGGTTTTAGAACATATAACTGCACCGCTGAACAGCAAATTAGCCCTGATTTTTTTTCCACTAATACACCCCAAAAAGGCTTTAGAACAGGGATGCCCAACCTGCGGCCCTCCAGATGTTGTAAAACTACAACTCCCACCATGCCTTGCTGTAGGCTCATAGCTGTAGGCTGTCTGGGCATGCTGGGAGTTGTAGTTTTGCACCAGCTGGAGGGCCGCAGGTTGGGCATCCCTGCTTTAGAACATATAACTACACAGCTGAATGGCAAATAACACTTTTTGTTTTCCACTAATACACTCTAAAAAAGTCTGTAATTTTCTCACTTCACCACACAGCTAATAAGTTCTTTTTTTTTTTGCACTAATACACCCCAAAAAATGCTTTAGCACATATAACTGCAACGCTGAATGGCAAATAAGCCCTTAGTTTTTTCCACTAATACAGCCCCAAAAAAGGCTTTAGAACATATAACGGCATCGCTGAAGGCAAAAAAGCACTTATTTGTTTCCACTAATACACCACAAAAAAAGGCTATATTTGTCTCACTTCCCCACACAACGGCTAATAAGCCCCCTTTTTTCAGCTAATACAGCCCAAAACACGCTTTAGAACATATAACTGCACTGCTGAATGGCAAATAAGCCCTTATTTTTTCCACTTATTCTTGTCAAAAATGGCTTTAGAACATAGAACTGCACCGCACAAGGACTAATAAGACATAGAAATATTTCCTAGTATTACACCCTGTTAATGGATGCATCACACAGCACTTGCACCCCAATAGCAAGCAAGGTTTGCTAGAATTTCAGAGGTATCATCTATTGCAAACTAATTTGGATTCCCACTTAGTGCAGCAAGGTGTAATCGGATTGTTCCTATTACCCAGGCTGTACACTTCCTATTGGACCCTGTTCTGCTTCAATACTGTGGAATAATTCCTCCCTAGCCTTACCCCTACACTTCTAATGATCGTTCCCTGAATTCCTATTCAGCAACATAAAAGTTTTCAAGTATTTCCTAGCAATTTCCCTTGTATCTGCTAACGTCTCTCCCTGCACTAAGTACATTGGAAAATGGCTGAATTTAAGATGGCCTAAGTCCCTCCTGCCTTCTGGTGAGTAACCAACCTCCCGCCATCTTTACTATGGCAAGCAGCATAAGACACATCAATTATCTCACTTTTGATTTTGGTGACTGAGGACAGTTTTGAATCTAGTCACTGACAGCAGGGTCCCTGCTATATCCACTGACATTGTTATGAACATGCAATGTTGGTGGATCAACCGCGGCATACAGAAAGTTTGTGGGTGATCTGCGCCTGCATTTACATCCCTATTGGGTCCCTGCACTGCAGTGACGGGGAACCAATGGCTGAGAATGCAGCCTAATGCCTTGCACAAGCATTGTGCTTGCCCTCAATGGAATCCTTGGAGAAAAAATAAAAAGTTAAAAAAGTTAAAAATGTGTTTTTCATAATAAAAAATAAATTTTCAATTAAAACGCCCCTTTCCATAATAAAGACAAAAAGTTGCAAAAAAAAAAAAGAAAAGCAAACTAATTAGGTATCACCACAACTAATGACCGACCGTAGAAAATATTACATAATCCACCCTGTCAGATAAATGCTGTAAAAAAAAATATAAAAACTGTGCCTAAAAAGCAATTTTTTATCACCTTACATCATAAAAAGTGTAATAACAAGCAATTAAAAAGCGGTATGTACCCCAAAATAGTACAAATCAAACCGTCACCTCATCCCGCAGAAAAATGAGAACTTCCATAAGACAATCACCTGAAAAAAATCATATATAGCTATCAGAAAATGAAGACACAAAAGCATGTTTTTTTTTTCCAAAAATGTTTTGATTGTATAAAACTGAAATAAATTAAAAAAATAGACATATTAGGTATTGCCACATCTGTAAAGGCCTGATCTATAAAAATATCACATGATCAATCCCTAAGGTGAATGGCGTAAAAAAAAAAAAAAAAAAAAAAAAAAAAACTCTGTCAAAACAACCAATTTTTTGTTCATTTTGCCCCATAAAGTGTGATATTGAATGTTCTAAAAAATCATACACTACTCCCAAAAAGTTAGGGGTATTTGGATTTCGGGTGAAATTTATGGAAAACTTAAAAAGTTCATGCTACAGTGATATTATATCATGAAGATAGAGCATTTAAGTAGAAGCATGCAATGGTGATTTTTCCTCACTTCGAGCAATTTATTGAAACAATAGCCAATAGTGGTGAGGATACCCCCACAAAAAATGTCATTGTCTCAAAAACTTGTCATGTGGCCTTGAGCATCAATTACAGCTTGACAACGATGTCTTATGCTGTTCACAAGACGACTTATTGTCTGCTGAGGCATGGCATCCCACTCTTCTTGAAGGGTGACCCTCAGTTCATTGAGGTTCTGGGGTACAGAGTTACGAGCCTCTTCATGGCGACTCAGCTGATCCCTTAGGTTTTTAATGGGATTCAGGTCCAGATAAAGTGCAGGCCTCTCCATTTGAGGTATCCCAGTCTCAAGCCGCTGTTCCCTAAAGAATCAAACTTGATGACCAGGCACATTGTCGTCCATGAAGATAAAATTAGGCCTGTGTTGTTTATGCAGAGGCACAATGACTGGATTAATGATGTTATTTAAGTAGTATGGGCTTATCACTGTCCATTTACAAAGTGTAGGGCAGTTCTGCATTGACTACAAACACCTCCCACACTGTAACACCACTACCAGGCTCGTCTGGTGACTACAGTGGGTGACGTCTCCAACATGGTTGACAGCCATCATTTCTGCTCAGCGTGTTTCATCACTGAACAGCACTGAGGACCACTGGTCCCTCGTCTAGTGTCGATGCTCCCTGGCCCATGCAAGTCCATGCAAGTCAGTGACGTATGTGCCTGGTGTTGTGGTCAGGTATCATTGCATGCTGATGGAAACAATTTTGAATGTTCTGACATGACACTTTTGTGCATCTCACCTCCATTAAAGGTGCCTGGAGTTGTGTGGCATTTATCATCTGGTTCTGCAGGCATTGTTCACCTACATGGTTAGGTTTCTAGAAGCAGTTGTGGAAGCCAAAATCAGGAGTGGATCAAAACAGGAGTGAAAGCATTAAGGACAGATGCAACTTATCTTTTTTCAATCAACTTCTGGTTTTGGTTTCCAAAATTGCATCAAGACACCTGATCAAGTGGCTGTAACCAATGAATCATCCTATCTGCATTAAATCACCTATCTTATGGCCCAGCTCTATATGGTAGCAATTAATGATAATGGTAATCTGCAAAACTGACTTAGCAAATCCACTACTTTTTATCAAAATTCAACTTCAATATGGATATATATTCAAACAGTTCACACAGTTTGTCATTTTGTAAAATGAGCAAAATTATTTAATTTTGCTTGAGGGCAAACATTTTTTCTGTTTCTAATGTTAAATTTAGTAGACACTGTATTGTGTCTATCAAGCTGACTGTGATTGTCAAAAGCATATAAACTATTCAATCAGCATTTAAATGAAGCTGCCGTGTACAAAATAATGAGCTTTTATGTGAAAATGGTATAGTCAATGTTTTCTTTTTTTCATTTTCAAACGTTTTGATTATGACACTTGGGAATATAAATATGCAAATTATAAAATATATGCAGTGCAGTCCAAATATTTGAGGCCACATTGGAAATCTGTGATGTTTGGTTTAAACCTGCAGATAAACATGCAGTTTTATAATGTTGAAAAGTCTAAATCAACAAAAAAGCTATATGGAGATGCAATAAAAAATAAAATACCATGCTGTATACAATACAAAATGTTCCACAATATTATTTAACTTCTGTGCCGTACATGTTTTACTGTATCCTTCTGTATAGAACAGTGTAGGCCACTTTACAGCAAATTAAAAAGGATGCCTACTGGAACAGTGTATGCCAAAAGGACACTGTGTAGGTATACACTGGGTGCTTGTGGCCCAATGAATACATTAAGCCTATGTGCTGTGCTGGTGGGGTGGTGGGGCCCGGGGCCATGGTGGTCTCGCCGCACAGTGGGGTTACTGTGCAGTGCCTGGGTCCCGCCCTCCGCGGGTGCAGTGCCGGTTGTCCGTGGTCACGATGCAGTGCTGCGCCATAGCTAGAATAGGTTCCCACTTGATAGAGGCAACCTTGTCGCGGTAAGTGGGCCTATGTGCTTTGATCAAACTGTATACCAATGCCTCATGATTATGCATAGCATATTTTGACATGAGTTATTAATTGTGCTGACAAGCCCGTTTAAATATGGTGAGAAACAGTGGTTATATCAAAAGTATAGTGTTTGAGGAGGTGCGACCCAAATTCACTCTCTTATATTGTCTTATATTTGCATAACCCTTCCTTTTTTTTCCCCATTCTGGCATCAGCACTCCTCCCCATCCGGACCAAGTGTTTTTAATTAGCCTCAGCCAGGCAGTGGTTTATAAATGTCTACTACCTCTCATTTGGATTTCCTGGGAGGCATGAATTGGGGAGCTCTTTGCACCTGTTCAGATGGTGCAGTACTGCGTGGTGGACATTGGTGCCTGTGTGCTGTGCTGGTGGGGTGGTGGGGTGGTGGGGTGGTGGGGTGGTGTGGTGGGGCCTGGGGCCATGGTAGTCTCGCAGCACAGTGGGGTTACTGTGCGGTGCCTGGCTCCCGCCCTCCGCTGGTGCAGTGCCTGTTTTCCGTGGTCGCGACGCAGTGCTGCGCCATAGCTAGAGTAGGTTCCCACTTGATCGAGGCAACCTTGTTGTGGTAAGTGGGCCTATGCGCTTTGAACAAACTGTATACCAATGCCTCATGATTATGCAAAGCATATTTTGACATGACTTATGTATTAATTGTGCTGACAAGCCCGTTTAAATATGGTGAGAAACAGTGGTTATATCAAAACCATAGTGTTTGAGGAGGTGTGACCCAGATTCACTCTCTTATATTGTTTTACATTCAGCCTATGTGATGGGTGTTTTCCTGGCTCATACTCTAAACATATACGGAAATAAATATGTGAAAAAAACCTTAAAGCAATTGTTCACCTCTTATAATTGTGCTAATGCCTCAGTCTTTTTAAGAAGCACGTGCTAAATAGATTTGTGATGGATAGATTAGTATCAAAACTAATCAAAAGTGAGCAGAAAACGACCCCAATAAATATTTCTCAACTATAACCAGATAGTCATACAGAAGACGCACAGTGCACACAAGCATACAGATACAGTAACTGTTTGTAGCTTCCAAAATTTTTTTTATCACATTCTGTTTGATCATTACATATCTGTAACAATGCTAGTTGTCGCAAGACCAGAGAGCTGGACTTTACTTACAGCAACCACCTTTCCCAAGTACTAATAATATCTCTTGGTATTCAGATACCTCTGTACTACTAGACCACACAACAACCAAGTTGTCAGAGTCAGCATATATGAAGCATGTATGAACACTGTCAGTCAAACATGTACTGAAATAGACTCACTGACAGGTGACAAGAATGAATGATGATATCCATGGGTGTGAAGAGGATGTAAGTCCAGCAATTGAGTTGTATGGCATATAGGTTGACAAAGGATGAACGACAGTGAACAGAAATAAAGATGCACTGAACTGACCCTGGTTTGAAATACAACCCAGCAAGAGAGACAAGACAAACCAAAACCAACAGAACAAAACCAAACAGACAATAAAAGAATCATAGGGAAATAATAAACAACTAACTTCAATGCTACCAGCAATGAAAGGTCGGAGAACCACAAGTCCCTGTAAAAACTGGCACAACACATCAGACTATAACAAGATACTATAAATCTAGAAACAAATTCATAGAGCATGTGTTATCTCCAGCAACCAGAGAAGCAAAAGACATTTTAAAGTTTTCAAGACTAAGCAATCAATTGCATAACAACTTCCCCAAACTATTTTAGTACAAAGGTGAGGAAGAAGCAGCAGGGAAATACCTGTTGCTCTTAACATCACCATATGCTACAAATTGTGCATACATTAGTCAGATTGTGTCATATATATAGTCCACAGAGAGCCAGAGATATGCCTAATTTATTAAGAGGCATCTGCATCTTACTTAATTCCAGAAAGATCAATACTGGCCTATGGGAATGCCAGTTTTGATAAATCTCCCCCATCGTGTCAAATCTTCTTTCTCTTTGGTCTTTATTGATATGTATATAATGTGTCTTCTCTAATGTTTGGGGGCTCTAATTGATGTTTGCTGTGGCCCTCTGCTATCTTGTTTTTGCTTAGTTTTATTGTATTAGTGTTGGTGTGCCGTTAGCCATATGGTTTAATCCATTTCAGACCGTTGCGTACATCTCCAGCATTTAAACATGTTGTCCTCTCAGAACTTGCCAAATAATGGTATCAATTAGTGATGAGCGAAGTTAAGAAAAATTTAATTTGGCTTTCACATGGGAACTCAATATTTGATAATTTAACCCAATACAAAGTGCATTCCTTTGTATGTAGTGGGTGCACTGACAGGGGACGGCTATCATGCCTCTCCCCATCATTGAACCCTTCAGATGCCACATTAATTGATGATCATGGCATTTGAGATTATAATTAAGGCCTTTCAGGGGTTAATCTGGTTAAATAATAATAATACATACGTACTTACCATATCAATTTGCTCACGATGAGGCTGTCTCGGCCAGTTTGATTGAGTATACTGCATAATCTTCATTCACGATCACCACTGATGGATTGCTGGGTGGTCATAACCATGGAAATGAGTAGTGTATAATGTGATAGAAAATGGAATCCAGTCCGCAAATGAGGCAATATGGATAATAGCAATACATTAGCAAGTGGCTTGTATGAACTTCCTCTACATAATAAATGCTACAGTATCTGCTGAAGTGAGACAACCCCTTTAACAAAGTGATTATTTTTCTTTATACTTATAGTTATGCATACTGCCTTCTTTTTATGTGCTACTTTTTCATATAATTTTGCTTCTGAAAGATTTGATCGCTTTGGTCTCCTTAATTCTTACTGATGTGTGACTGTGACCACAGATTTATAAGTCACATATAAAATGTGTCTCATTTCATTCCTGTTGATGTTGTCTTCATACAAAGTAAAACACCTGTCGGGCACATTTTTATCATTTATATCAAAGTAAAACCCTATCAAACTATGTTTTAGATGCTTTTTGAACTTCATTTGCTTTTAAAGCTTCTACAAAAGGGAGCGTGGTTAAGATAAGTCATAAATTGTGCCAGATTTAATAATAGCAAGCTCTATTATTTTGTTGGAAAACATTGGTGTGAATTAAGCTAGGCAAGTTGTGGTGTAAGGAAGAGAAAAGTGTAAAACAATTCTAGAAAGATGCAAAACTTCTGCCCACCTCATATAGCTATAAACTAAATTTAAGACCGCTTTAATAAATCTGCTCAGTTGCCTATAAAGCAGTTTAAATATTTCAAATGTTATCATGTATATACTATTTCATTTTCATTTACATCAAAAATACAAAAAGCATGGCAAAGCTATATAAATAAGGTAACAAACTATATTTGTGCTCTTTGGGTATAACAAGTACCCATTGGATTTTCCATAATGCGTGTTTTATAATTGAAAAGAAAATTGTTAAGGCTCCCAATCAATTTGCTAAAGCACTTAAGTGATTTCCATGCATTAGTTTGCAAACAGAGTACTGTATCTGTCAATCCAATGATTCAATACATTTTATTCACGGATTGCAAATTATTGTTTTTTTTTTTACATTTCACATTGTCCAAAAGTAATGTATAATTGCAGCATTCATCCTACTTTACCAGGTAAATCCATATTTTCGATTAGCTCATTTTAATTACTTCTTTGAATGTGTTAAGAGTTTTGGCAACTCTCTAATTACATATATTGTGTTCAGTTTATTCCATTCAGTGGAAATGGAACTAATATATTATTTTTCCTTAGCCTGTACACACCATAACTGCAATAGATAAGGATGAACCTAAACTCAGCCATGTATTCTCTTTTACTCAACCCCCTGAGGAATCAACCATTGCAAATTTTACTATTACAGACAATGGAGGTAATTTTCTTCACCTACTACTTTGTGAGTAACTGTTGTTTATTCAGTCTGCATTATGGAGATGAGCAAACTAATTCTCTCAGTTTAAAAGGTTCACTGCATATACATCATTTCATGTTATTGGAGGCCTGCAAACAGTTGACTGAATTGCTATTGACTTAAAGAGGATTTGTCACCTTTCCTGACATGTTTGAAGTAATGAATAATTGAATTCCCCATGAAACGACAATTATGGATCAGTTATTTTTATGACTTCTGATGTTGTGCCATTCTTCTATTATTATAACTAGAACTTTATGAATAAAGGTCCAACTGGGTGTTACCAGTTGGGGTTGTGTCACTACAAAGTGTTGCCAATATTAGAGTATTCAGGGACACAACCCTTACTGGGAAAACCCAGTTGTACATTTTATTCATAAATGTGTAGCAAGAATAATAGAGAAACAAAACTTTGGATCCAAGTTTTAAAATGTTTTTTCCAGTTAAAAAATATATTTACTGATACATCTTTTAGGTTCAAAGGATCTATTTTTGAATCTTTTTTGAATCTATTTTTTATTTTCTTATAGAAATAGGTAGATACAGATACGAGATGGATAGATAGATAGATAGATAGACAGACAGACAGACAGATAGATAGATAGATAGATAGATAGACAGAAGATATTATGAAAATAGATAGATAGATAGATAGATAGATAGATAGATAGATCGATAGATGATAGATAATATGAAATTGATGGATAAATAGGAGATAGATAGATAGATAGATAGATAGATAGATAGATACTAGATGGATGATAGACAATATGAAATAGAAAGATAGATAGATAGATAGATAGATAGTAGAGATGAGCAATTTTTTCTGATTTGCGAATATTACAAAAAAATTTGCATCGTGATGAATTACTTCGTCATGAAGTGCATTTTTTTGTAAGTAGTGGGCGCAATGACAGGGAGCAGTGATAGCGCCACCCCCATCATTGCACCCCTCAGATGCCGCATTCATACATGATTACGGGAGCTGAGTGTAAAAACAGTGTGAAATTAACATTTAAAAAAAATTAAATTAAACTTGCTGCGTCCATTTGCTCACGATGGGTCGGCTGCCGCCATCTTGCTTGAAGATGGCGCAAAATCTGGTGCAAAATCTGGCGCGGTGCGAGATTACATCATCACGCCGGGAGACGTCGTGATATCATTCATCACCACTCATGGGATTTCAGCCGAGATCTTCAATCAAGGTGGCGGCTGGCGGCCCATCGCAAGCAAATGGAGGAGGTAAGAATTATTTTTTTAGTTTTTTAATACTATTTCAGGTTAAATCGATTCGCTTACACGAAGCACGAGGAAATTCGTCTTCGCTCATCTCTAATAGATAGATATAGTTAATGTCAGAAAAAAATAATATGTATGTGAATATTCTAGAATATCTCAGCTCTACTAATGCTGTTTGATGTGTCTCATGTGAACCCATTGACTTATGTACTTTTAATTTTAAGAGACAATTACAGCTTCCTTATAGGAAATAAAAATGTGCTCACTACATAAAAGTAAAAATCCTGAGGAAAATATTTGATTTCCTTACATAAAAATTAATAGATGCAATAAAAAAGACTTCCTTGCTCACCATTCTGTTTTATGTCTGATGAACTAATTGAATAAGACGCCAGTTCTTCACTTAACATATCTGTATCTAAAGTAACTAAATATAGGATTTTACATTTGAAGAAATGTCAACCTTCCAAACATTCATGATACAACTTATTGTAACTTATTGTTATTCTTCTTTTGCTGATCCAAGGCTCCATTCCTGAGTTATGATACTTTTTCTTGATATGCAAATTTGGACGTTGGTGCAATGAAGGCATCACCGTTGCTCTGATTGTGTCCCTGTGGCCAGCCCCTCCCAGACTGCTTTGATTGACAGGGCCAGGCAGTGGCTAATTAAAGTGTCTAAACTAAACAAAGTGCTTTTCTAAACAAAATGCTTTAATACAGAGAATAACAATGGTGTATTTCCATGAGTAAATCAAGCTTAACATTTTAGTTGATCAAAATCAAGATGTCTTTTGGGCAGACCAAATTTATTGAAAAATATTCAATTTGATTGTTTAAAAGACTTTAAAGGGGTTATTGTAAAATATTGTCCAAATGTAATATATTCTTATGTATAAAAAAATATAATAACTTGCTTGGTAATCCTCTCCAAATATAGTGTATGCTTATTTGGAGTAAGGAACACCAGGAGGACTCAGTCACCAGGATTCAACAAGAGTTATATAAAGAATTAATAATGCAATTTTTTTCAGTCTTCATAAAAGTTGATTACTTACAAAAATAGTTTAGGAAACTTAGTCTAATTGTCCATGTGTGAATATGAAAGTCCTTGAAGTATCATTGTTGAAGGGTAGGTGTATCCTCCTCAAAATCCATGTGTGTTCTCCATCTCCTTCAGCAGCATCCCCCACTAGAGTGTGAAAGCAAGAAGACGAACCCTTGTCTGTCTCTGTCAATCATTTATACCATAGAAATCAGGTGTGTTTTTCTAAAGTATGTGCATTATCATATATGGAGGCTTCAAATATAGGTCTTGAAGTTCTGATACAGACCTCCCATTGCCAAGTGTACATCGCTATATATGGTGTCAGTGTGTAGTGTAATACATACTTAATAATAATAAATACCAATTAATATTATATCACATACTATTTAACAGTTATGCAGCAGAATAATAAAAAAAAAATATTGAAATACCTTCCATTAGGTTTGGAAGGTCTCCTGCAGCCTTCATGTACAGTTTCCTTTGTTTTTGAGCTTTTTTTTAACCTCTTCCCTTCTCTTTCCCTTGGTGAATTTTATGTACTTCACCTTTGTAAGCTACATTTCCCAGGAGTCAGTAAACTTCCTTGCTTTCTCGTCCTCTCATATTTTGGCTCTTTTGCTTACTTAGAGATATCCAATGCCCCTACTCTTCCCATCCATATACCATTCTATACCCACCCTTCACCTGTCCTTTTCCTCCCTACTCCCATCCTGTGTTACATATAAGCTGCTGTGCACAAATCCTACAGTAAATATCTATCTATCTATCTATCTATCTATCTATCTATCTATCTAGTATACAGTACTGCAGTCAGAGAAGCCTCATTTATTTTCACTTTAGTACAGTGAATATTAATGAAGCTGTTTCTCTTGAGGTGGGGGTGGGGTGCTCTCGCAGCATATAGGCCCTGATTTATCAAAAACAGGGCATATGTGCTGGGAGAGCACCCAGCACATAGGCCCTGGAAAAACTGGTTTAGTTGGCCACAGCAACAAATCAGATTTCACCTTTCATTTTCCAACAAAGCTCCTGAAAAATCAAATGCACATTTAATTGATTTCTATGGGTAACTAAGGCAGGTTTTTACATTTTTTGTTTTGAAATCAGGTTCATAGACTTACTAAAGAAACAAATCTACACATATTTGTGACAATATGAACCCCATACTAGAAATGAGCAAATCTTTTGAGATTAGAGTTTGTTTCAGGCTTGCAAAATTTTTCAAAAATATTCTGCCGAAACCGTTTCTTTTAGTTGCCCTGAAACTTCGTCTAGTCTCCTACAACTCAGACTTTAGGAAAAAATGTTATCTTATTTCATTAATATTTTTACACATTTTAGAATTTTTTCCCCCTTCCCTAAGCTCTTGAATGTAATGACAGCAATGGAAAATAATGTCAGAGTGACACTGACATATAACTGGATAAATGCATGTTTGACAGTGTTAATAAACAGTGTGTTTTAAAACACTTCACGCCATTGCATGTGTTATTGCAAATCTTCCAAAATTATCCCTTATTGGGGGAAGATGGTGTTTAAACACAGACTGTTTTATGGGAAAAAAACTGTGGATTGTTGGGGGACCAACTATCAAAAAACTATGCTTTAATAGGGCCAGAATGTGATAATTTTCAGAAGAAAGAGTGGCTGGTTCTGAAGGAGCCTAGAAATAGTCTCCCTTTTAATTGGGAGCAGCAGGCGTACTGTGCTCATGGCACGTAGCCAAAACAGTAGTGTCAGCAGTAACAGTATAGCATAGAAAAGAATATGCAGTAAATTGGCTGTTAGGGATAGTAATAGTAGAATTGCAGGTGTATAGCGTTAATAGTGGTTGTAGTAGATGATTAGAAGTGAGTAGTAGCACTTGCGATTAGGGCCCGGCATCAGCACCCTACACGGACAAGTGCCGGGACCCACTGCTCCAGGCGGGGGGGAAAGGGGCACTGCATAATCGCTTCCATCAATACAGATGGAGGCGCTCATTGCTGGAGCGCAGAGAGCTAAGTCACATGAAAGCCTTTTTCAGCAGCATGCAGATTCCGGCTGCTGCTGTCCCCCTTACAAGCTTCTGTGCTGTGGAGCTTTAGACATGCCCCCTCTTCACTCCAGCAGATCAGGACATGTTACCTTACAAGCTTCATACATGTTCCCTCTACACAGGACGTGCTGCCTGAGGAGGAGAGAGACCCCAGTGGAGCAGAAGTGTGACGAGATGGAGATAAGTCTGTGACACCTGCCCCAACCCCCCCAATATCTTGTCCTTCTCTTATCTCATCCTCATGGAGCCCCTGCTGTCTCATTTCCTCCCTCATGTATCCAGAGCTCCTGTTCAACCCCTCCTATCTCCTATTGCTGCCATGCACAGGCCCCCTGCCACTACTTTTTGTATAAATCCCCCTCAGAGCTTCTTCCACCTACTTCCTGCTTCCACCCCTCCTGCCCATCCAGGGCCCTGGCCACCTGTCACGCTCCTCTGCCAATCATTATGGTGGTGTCTAAACTGCATGCACCATAAGGATCTTCTAACGTCACAGGGTCATGTGACTGTGCCCCCCACTCTGCATTGTGCCCTCTTACCATATCCTGTACAGCACCTCTAGTCATTCCCTGCACTGTGCCCTCTTATACCCTTTTATCCGGTCACTGTATGGTGTTTTTATCTGGTTACTTATGGAAGTATCCAGTTACTGAATGGAGGTGTTATCTAATAACTGTATGGCCCTAACTGTATCCCCTTCCCTGCCCACGCCACTTTTTTTAGACCTCGAATGAGTGGGGAAAAGTTACGGATTGCTGACCACCAGGACAAGGTTGTGCGCTCTGTTAGTACATGGCAGTCTCCCCTCTCTGCTCCGCTTTGTACTATTGCCATCCATATACATTAACAGATGCCTCAGACTGATGCTATACAGTGGTGGCCATTCACCATACAGTTCCATAGTAAAAACAAAACATATGTTAAAGTATGTATTTTTTTACTGGACTATACAAAAACTTGGTGTGCTGCACATTTGTATGCAGTACCTTTGTATGCTGTATCTTTTTTGTATGCATCAAACATTTTCTGTGGGGCCCAGTCAGTTCTAGCTAGTGAGGGCCCCTTAAACAATATAATGACCCCAGTAACCCCAATACAGTATAATGACCCCCAGTGCCCCCTCCATATGGTACAACCTTCAGTTTGATGGCCACTGGGGGTCATTATTCAGAATGGAGGGCCATTGTGGGGTCATTATACTGTGTGGGGGGCCCACTGAGATTTATCGCCTAAGGGCCCACATGAACCTGGAGCCAGCCCTGCTTGCAATGGTGGAGCCAGCAGCAGCCATATGGTACTGAACATTTTGGCAGCCAGACAATGATAGCGGCATGATGGCAGCAGTGGCAGCTGTAGCCATATGGTGTGGAACATGATAGTAGGAAGGCAGACAGTGGCAGCAGTATGATGGTGGCAGCAGCGATATCTTATGGGACATTATGACAGGCAGACAGCAGTAGTTGCAAGATGGGGCACCGTCAGCAAGTCTAAATCTATTCATAGGTGTCAGCCACAGTGTGAAAATCCTCCCAGATCCATGCCTGGTTCATTTTTACAAAAGTGTATCAAAACAATTTTAAACAATTCTTATTATGAATATTATACAGCTAAATAAAATGTTGGTGAAGGCGCCAAAGTGTGCCAGCTGGCACCACAGTGGAAAACACTGTTCCATCGTGTAACAATTGGCAATCTTTACTGGATGCTTTAGCTTCTGCTACTTGTTAAAGCGGAGATAGCTGGAAAGAGATTATGAAAATTTGGGTGAAGGTGCGGAAGTTCGCCACATTTGTGGATCGACCGTGTCTCATTAACCCTCACTAACCATCTGACTCTCTTCGCTTCTGGACCCTGCTGTGTGCCCATACATGAGTTTGCCAGTAAATATGGATAACACATTGTAGGGTGATTCTCTCCTATTATTCCTTATGAAAATTATTTTTTTTTGTGGTCTAAAGCAACACTTTATTGGAAAAAAATACTTTTTCATTTTCACCAAATGTTTCTAAACTCTATAAAACTCATGTTGGGTCAAAGTGCTCAACAGGCCTCTTGAAAAATTGATTGGGGTTGCAGTTTCAAAAATTGAGTCACTTTTCAGGAGGGTTGTGCAATTTCACTGTAAGAGTACCTCAGTGTCTCTTTAAATGCAACATAGATCCCAAAAATCATTCCAGCAAATTCTGCCTCCATAAAACCATATTGTGCTCCTTCCTATCTGAGCCCTGCCATGTAATTATACAGCAGTTTACGACCACATCTGTGATGTTTCTGTAAGCTGCAGAATAAGAGTACTTAATATTGATGTTTTGCTGTTAGCCTTTCTTGTGTTACAGGGAAGAATTGATTAAAATTATATATTTATACTTCACCTCAATTGCTTTCATTCCTGTGGAACACCCAAAAAGTTAACAATGTTTTTAAATTCAGTTTTGAATACATTTTGGGGGTGTAGTTTCTAAAATGGGGTCATTAGTGGATGTTTTCTATTATTATAGTAAGCCTCTTAACCCCTTCCACCTCAGGACATTTTTCACCCTTCTGTCCAGGCCATTTTTTGCAAATCTGACATGTGGTAATAACTTTGGAACACTTTTATTTATCCAAGCCATTCTAAGACTGTTTACTCGTGACACATTGTACTTTATGACAAACATAAATTTGAGTCAATATACTTCCTCTTTATTCATGAAAAAATCCCAAATTTACCAAAATTTGTTTAAAAATCGTAATTTTCAGAATTTAAATTTCTCTGCTTTTAACACAGAAAGTGATGCCTCATAAACTATTTATTACTTAACATTCCCCATATGTCTACTTTATGTTGCCATAATTTTGTTACTGTCATTTTATTTTTTAGGAGGTTAGAAGGCTTAGAATTTTAGAAGCAATTGTGAAATTTTTAAAGAAAATTTCAAAAGCCTTTTTAAGGACCATTTCAGTTCTGAAGTAAGTTTGTCGGTTTTACATAGAAACCCCCCATAAATGACCCCATTATAGAAACTACACTCCTCAAGTTACTCAAGTTAGTGTTGAGCGCGAATATTCGAATAGCGAATTTTTTTAGCGAATATCGGCACTTTGCTATTTTGCGAATATTTCAAATATAGCGATATAAATTCGCCATTTTGATTATTAGTTTGTTTTGTATTTTTATTGTTATTTGTTTTTTCGTTCTCACTTCCCAAAAGTAGTTCTTACCTGTCCTGAGGATTCCTGGCTTCCTGGCTGCTCCAGTCTTAACTTGAAGTAATCACATTTCGATTTCAACTTAAAGCTGAGTTTCTAAAAGGTCAGCTTGCTAGAATTAACAAAGTTAACGAATATGGAATATAGCAGTGCTAAGTTAAAAAATCGCAATGCAATGACTTCAAGTTATATTAATCACATTGCGATTTCAACTTAGCACTGCTATATTCCATAATCGTTAACTTTGATAATTCTAGCAAGCTGACCCCAAAAAAAATGATGTTTTAGTGCCTCCACAGTCTTAGAGCTATAGTTTTTTTGTTTGTTTTTTGACAGATTGCCTTAGGTAGGATCTCTTTTTTTTGTGGGAAGTGACAGTTAGTACTATTTTAGGGGCCATACGCCTTTTTGATCACTTGGTGTTGCATTTTTTGTGATGTTAGTTGACAAAAATTGGTTTAAATGCACTGTATTTATTTAACTTTTTTTTTTACAGTGTTCCCCTGAGGGGTTAGTTCATGTGATATTTTTATAGAGCAGGTTGTTATGGACATGGCAATACCTAATATGTCTACTTTCTTAAATTTACTTCACATTAATACAATAATAGCATTTTTAAAACAAAAAGAAATATGTTTTAGAGTCTCCATATTCTGAGAACTATATATATATATTTTTTTTTTTTAGGCGATTGTCTTATGTAGCGAGCTCATTTTGTGAGATGAGGTGATGGTTTTATTGGTACCATTTTGGCTGGCATATGCCTTTTTGATCGCTTGGTGTTGCACTTTTTGTGATGTAAGATGACAAAAATGCTTACATAACAGCTCTCTGATGACGTATCTACTATTGGGCAGCTCTTCCTTTGCACCTCTATGCCTGAACCTGACCATGGTCCTCCTCTTAAAAGCCTGGCCAGTATAGCTGGTGTTTGATGTAAAAGATGGTGACCCACAACTCCAGGCATTCCCAGAGGAGGTGTGACCAGGTCCACCATCTTGCCATCCTTGTGGGCCCTGTATAGACTACTGGCCTCCTGTACTAGGGGTTCTATTGCTGTCTGTGTAACTAAAGGGGGGAACTCCTGTGCATCAGACTTTTTATGCCCCCTCCCCACCATCAGTGTCACGAATTATGTTTTAGAGTCTCCATATTCTGAGAGCTACAGTTTTTTTTTTTTTTTTGGGTGATTGTCTTATGTAGGGGCTCATTTTTTGCGGAATGAGGTGACTGTTTTATTGTTTATCGATTGGTGTTGCACTTTTTGTGATGTAAGATGACAAAAATGTTTTTTTTGACACAGTTTTTATTTTTATTTCTTTACGGTGTTGATCATGTGATACTGTGTATTTATAGAGCCGAAACCAAAAAGGGCTCAATTACACAATATGAATACCATGTATTGTCAAGTATGCAAATGCCTATGGTAAAAGAAATTAATTCAAATACCTATATAGGACTACCAGACCACATGAAGTCAATAATAAACTTTATTTACAACATTCATAAGAGAAATCACAATAAAAACAAGTGCAGGGAAAAGGCTAAATCAACCAGAAGGGGGCACAATAGTACTAATTCATACTGCCCCAACATTTAATTAAGAACTAAAGTGCAAGTGCAAACAATACTACAAAATACAAAAGGCAGAATCAATTACCCATAATGTGCCTCCTCCAGGATGACGCCAAACCCGACGCTCGTTTCAGCGAACCTTCGTCTGGGGGTCTGATCCCCTCTGCAATGCATTACACTATATCTGTACTGTAATGCATTGCCTGTTAGTGTATTACACTAGGTAATACACTAACAAATTGCCTAGGAAACCCAGCCTGGGGCTGGATCTCTTCAGCCCTGTGGAAGGCAGGTCCCCATGCCGTTCAAGGCATTGGGCAGCCTCTGCACAGCATCGGG
Organism: Bufotes viridis; assembly: GCA_033119425.1. NCBI lineage: Eukaryota > Metazoa > Chordata > Amphibia > Anura > Bufonidae > Bufotes > Bufotes viridis. The sequence continues at coordinate 129,291,531 of CM065593.1, read as the reverse complement.
TGCATTGTCACCCATCGGGTCCCCGCCACAGCAGCACTGGGACCTGATGAGCTCCCTCATCCGCTGCAAACCTCTTCTATGCCGCTGTCAACACTGACCATGACATAGAAGGGGTTAATCTGCTGGCATCAGCTTCTAAAGCGATGCCGTCGGATACAGCAGTGACTGCCAGGAATCTGCAGTTATCATGCCCCCGCCCAATCAACATGACATAATAGTATGTCCAAATGCGGGAAGTCACTTGCTGCCATGACATACTATTATGCCATGTGTCGTGAAGGGTTTAAACCTAAGAGCATCTTGTGATTTTCTATTTTTGCGTTATCATTTTTCACTCACCGCCTTCCTAGAGCCATACATTTTTTATTTTCCATTCACATAGCCTTATGAGGGCTTATTTTTTGCAGGAAAGTACACGATTTCCAACCCACTCAAATGGGGTGGAAATTGAAAAAATGCAATTCTGCAACAGTTTTATGTTTTTTTATTTTTTATTTACAGTGTTCCCTATGCAGTAACATTTACCTGTTATCTTCATTCTCCATGTCAGTGTGATTACAACAATACCACATTTTCTCTTTTAGTCGCCATATTCTGATCCCTATAAATTTTTTGTAGTTATATGTACGGATCTGTGAGGACTTGTTTTTTGTGGGGCAAGCTGTACTTTTCAGTGATACAATTTTGAAATGTGTTTGACGGAAAGATGAAGGGACAAGAATGGCAAATTGGTCAGTTTGAATTTTTTCCTGTTATGTCATTCGCCATATGGGATATGATATATGATAGAATAGTACATATGTTTTCAGACATGGTGATGCCTGACATTTTTTTTTTTTATTATTTATTTTGATTTGGGGAAAGGGGCTGATTTGAACTTTTATATTTTTATTTTTTATATGTTTAAAACCATTTTACTTTTTAAAGTCACCTTAGGTGTCATTATGGAGCTCACTATGTGTTAAAAATGACATGATGACCTTTTGTAGTTCAGTTCAATTACAGTGATACCAAATATTTGTAGTTTTTATTTTGTTTTGCTATTTTAAAAAAAATGCATACTTTTAAATTTTTTCCTGGCATCTCCATATTCTGACACCAATATTTTTTTCCGTCTACAGAACTGTTTGCGGGCTTGTTTTTGTAGGGAGAGCTATAGTTTTTATTGGCGCCATTTTGTATGCATATGCAAAATAAATATGGAGCACCAGTATTGGGTCTACAACACAATGAAAGCCAGATATCCCTCAAAGGAAGGAAAACTGAGCAAAGGGGTGACTCCATTACAGAGATCACCAAATCCACCAGACCCAATAATAGATAACTGGCTAAAGTATTCCCCCTCATATCCTTAAAGTTTGTATAAAAGCGGGATCTTGACATAGGGGCTACTTAATATGGTGGATTTGTTTCGCAGGGAGCTTTGCACTTTGGATTGCTGTGTTGAGACTCTTAGATGAGTCTCCATGGTGTTTTCTATAGCTGCTCTCCCTCAGATCAGCTATTGTTTTGTTTGAGTAGTCTCCAAGGCATTGCTCCCAGTTAGACAGAATCCTACTTCACACTGATGAGGGGCAACACCCCGAAACAGCTGTCTGTGGATGGATAACTGGCTTAGGTATTTCCTGTCACATCCTTAAAGCTTGTAAAAAAGCAGGATCTTGACATAGGGGCCCCTTAATATGGTGGATTTGGTGATCTCTGTAATGGAAACACCCCTTTGCTTGGTTTTCATTCCTTTGAGGGATATATGGCTTTTATTGTGTTGTAGACCCAATACTGGGGCTCCACATTTATTTTTTTAGATTGCTGTGTTGAGGCTCTTAGATGAGGCTCCACACAGTTTTCTGTAGCTGGTCTCCCTGAGATTACCTATTGTTTTGTTTGAGTAGTCTCCAAAGCATTGCTTCCGGTTAGCCAGAATCCTACTCCACACTGATGAGGGGGAACACCTCAAAACAGCTGTCTGTGGATGGATAACTGGCTTAGGTATTCCCTGTCACATCCTTAAAGCTTGTAAAAAAGTGGGATCTTGACATAGGGGCTACTTAATATGGTGGATTTGGTCATCTCTGTAATGGAGACACCCCTTTGCTTGGTTTTCCTTCCTTTGAGGGATATCTGGCTTTCATTGTGTTGTAGACCCAATACTGGGGACATTTATTTTTTTGTAGCTGGTCTCCCTGAGATCAGCTATCATTTTATTTTGTATGCATATGACATTTTGATCACTTTTTATTCAATTTTTTGCAAGGTCAAGGAGAATAACAATGAAAACTCCATTATTGCATTCACTATGGAGGAAAATTATTTATATATTTTAAGAGTTCTCACATTGGATTCAACAATACCTATTATGCTTATTATTATTATTATTAATTTTTTTTGGTTTCTTTTATATGTAAAATTGGAAAATAATGTGAATTTTAGATTTATTTTTTATTTTTTTAATTACAGTAATTTTTGGTCCTTTTAGGGAAATTAGACATGCAATCCTATAATCGATTGTACCATAGACTGCAAAAAAATACTATTGCAGTCTATGGGATTTATACAGGCTGCCTTAGGCTCAGCGTACACTGGGTTCAGACCTGAGCGTTCTAGAAACGCGCGTTTTACGCGCGTTTTTGTCGCGCGTATTTCAGCGCGTTTGCGAATAGGAACGCTACGCTTAACGCTGCGTCCCTATTAAACTCTGTTTATGGGGACGCTGAACGTGGCCAAAAACGCAAACATACTTGCTTTAGCGTCGGTCGCTTTTACTGCCGCGTCCGAACGCGCATAAAAACGCGCAAGTGTGAACCAGTCCCATAGAAATGCATGGATATTGTACAGTTGTGCGTTTTTATGCGCGTTCGAACGCGCGTAAAAACGCTAAGGTGTGAACTGAGTGTTAGTAAACAGCCTAGTATGAAGGGTCTGGGACCCTTTTTAGAATAGCAACTGATTATAGCCTTATGAATTCACTTTGATTAAGGGACAGACTGAGCGCTTCCTTTTGTCTAACCTCTCAGCATCTGCTATTGACCGTGGCATCTGAGGGGTTAAATGACTGAGATCAGAATTATCTCTGATGCTGGTCATTGCAGCTGGTTATGTATTATACAGTCGACAGCCTCTATGTATGGAGCAAGATCAGCTCATGAGCCTACTCCATAGATACCCTTAATGCAATTGACATACGGGAAGGTCATTTTGCATTAAGTGGTTAATTGTTGAACAGCTCAAGCTATTTTTTTCCAATGATAGATAGATAATTTCATACCATTTGTATAGTTTATTTTCTTTTTTTCTATGGTTACCACTTTAGAATGCAATTGGTACAGAAAGTGAAGTTTTTATTTCTATATTTACAATTTATGTGGCTTCCATTCAATATCAATCTTTCTGTGAGCATTGCATATGCTGTAAAAAAGGACAGAAACTATAAGAAACTACTTTCATCTTTGAACTCACACTGTACATTTTCAATGCTGATGCTTTAAAGCGCAGAACACACTTACTTATACTAGATGGGTAGATTTATTTAAGAACAGTCTGGAGTCTTTAAAGTTATGTACAGTAGTTTATGAAAGGATCATGTACAAAAATGCTAAAATGTCTTTCCATACCTTTCCTGTTTGCCAAACATATCCCAAGCTGAGTGATCCGATTTGACCAACTTTCAAAAACAAACAAATTTATTACGTTTAATTTCTTTTTAATGTATTTTGGCAGGTTATGAAGAGCACAAATTGTAATTTACTAAAGAAAAATCTGCAATTACATTATATTTTTGAAACTGTTGGTTTTCTTAGAGCGTTATCACTGAAATGGAAAAGTTACAGTGTGTCTTTATACGACGACCGTAGACTAGGAAAGAGATAGAAGAGTTTTAACAGGTTTGAAAGATGAAATGGTGTCATAATATGCGCTATGAAAAGTGAGAAGGAAATACATGATTATTTTAGTAGAGTAAGACTTTTCCCATTTACAAATGACTTGTATCTTTTCAACTTTTCTTAAATAGATGTTTTTGAATTTTCTTGCAGATAACACGGCTACCGTTTTGACAGCAGAAGATGGATATAGCTCTGAAGATAATCCATTATTTTACTTGACAGTTATAATAAGTGACAATGGATCCCCTTCACTCAGCAGCACCAGTACCTTAGCCATTAAAGTCTGTGATTGTGGCATTGATAACAATACAGAATCCTGTGGAAAAGGAGGATTTCTTTTTAACTTTATGAACTCAGGAGCAATCATTGCTATCTCAGTTTTCATTCTGTTAATTTTCGGTAATTTATGAAATTATTCTTACTTTTTATTTGCTTGAAGAGTTTTATATATATATATATATATATATATATATATATATATATATATATATATATATATATATACATATTTACATACTAGCAGAAGGACCCGGCTACCACGGGTATATTTCATCTATTTAGTTTCATGTTTTCGTGTGTCGTAAAAAGATATCAACAGTGTCCCACATAACAGTGACCTCTACAGTGCCCCGCCCCACTGTATGCTGAGCTGTGTATCTAATCCTGTCCTGGGTGATACCATCTGCTGAGCTGTGTATCTAATCTTATGTTGTGTGATACTGTCTGCTGAGCTGTGAATCTAATCCTAACATGTCTGATAACATCTGCTGATCTGTGTATCTAATCCTATCCTGTGTGATACTGTCTGCTGAGCTGTGTATCTAATCCTAGCCTGTGTGAGACTGTTTGCTGAGCGTGTATCTAATATTATATCCTGTGTGATACTATCTGCTGAGCTGTGTATCTAATCATATCCTGCATGATACTATCTGCTGAGCTGTGTATCTAATGTTATGTTGTGTGATACTGTCTGCTGAGCTGTGTATCTAATCCTAGCTTGTGTGATACTATCTGCTGAGCTTGTATCTAATATTATATCCTGTGTGATACTGTCTGCTAAACTTTGTATCTAATCCTATCCTGTGTGATACTGTCTGCTGAGCATGTATCTAATATTCTATCCTGTGTGATACTGTCTGCTGAGCTGTGTATCTAATCATATCTTGTCTGCTGAGCTGTGTACCTAGTAGCTGATTTTTAACTTTATTTTTTCAATCCCTTTTGGCTGAGTGGTAGGGGCGTGGCCTAACTGGATTGGGGCATGTCCTTTTGAACATCTCACTCTAAGACAGCAGCAATGTCCTCTCTGATTGTGAGCTGCAAAGAGAAAGTCACCATCCCTGGCCTAATAGCCGTGGCCTAAAAGCACTTAGTAACTTATTTCCTGAGGTTTCCATAAAAACTCGGCCATTTCTCTTCACTGCTGCAGGTTAGCTTTAAAGGGGCAGGGCGCTGTGGATGACACAGTTAAGGGAGCGGAATGCTATGGAGGTCACAGTTCAGTGGGAAAGAAGGGTGGCCATTCAAGTCACCCTTAAAACCCCGCCCCTAGGTCCAGATAAGCCACACCTCTGATTCGGTTAGGTCATGCCCCCTCCACTCCTGAGGTGGGAGGGACAGAGATTTTCTCCCTGCAGCTCACATTCAGACAGAACAGTGCTGCTGTCTTAGAGTGAGCTGTTTGAAAGGACATGCCCCCGATCCTGTTAGGCCATGCCCCCTCCCACTAAGCGAACAGGGATTGAAAAAATAAAGTTAAAAATCAACTTTTAGGTCCACTAAACCACACCCCTGATATGTTTAGGACACACACCCTCCACCTCTGCAGCCAATGAGTAATGACAAAATGAAGTTAAAAATCAACATCTGTCAGCTGCAGAGGTGGGAGGGATAGTGACTTTCTCTTTGCAGCTCACACTCAGAGAGGACAGTGCTGCTGTCTTAGAGTGAGATGTTCAAAAGGACACGTCCCAATCTAGTTAGGCCACTCCCCCTCCCACTCAGCCAACAGGGATTGAAAAAATAAAGTTAAAAATCAACTACTAGGTACACAGTTCAGCAGACAGGTTAGGATTAGATACACAGTTTAGCAGATAGTATCATACAACATAAGATTAGATACACAGTTCAGCAGACAGTATCACACAGGAGAGGATTAGATACACAGCTCAGCAGACAGTATCACACAGAATAGGATTAGATACACAGCTCAGCAGACAGTATGACACAACATAAGATTAGATACACAGCTCAGCAGATAATATCACACAGGACAGGATTAGATACACAGCTCAGCAGACAGTATCACACAAGATAGGATTAGATACACAGCTCAGCAGACAGTGGGCGGGGTACTGTAGAGGTCACTGTTATGGGGGATACTGTTGATATCTTTTTACGACACACGGAAACATGAAACTAAATAGATGAAATATACCTGTGGTAGCCGGGTCCTTCTGCTAGTTACTTATATAACTTAATGCTCAGATATGACTAGGAGAAATTGGTCTATAAGTAACATAACAATCAATTCTCCAATTTTTCTCACCAAAACTAATCTAATATATTAAGATATTGATCAACTCCCCAAATATCATACACTTTTAACACTAGACTACTTATTGAAATAAAAATGACATTTGTGGTATGGAAGTAATCTCTCTGTTCTATCTGTAGTGTTGGCTTTACTTGTGCATGTGAGATGTCAGAAAAATCACAATATCATGAGTGAAAAAGGAGAAGACTTGAAAGAAAACATTGTCAAGTATGATGATGAAGGGGGAGGAGAAGAGGACACAGAAGCTTTTGATATCACAGGACTCAGACATCACACAGTAATGCGAGAGCGAAAGCCAAAGAGGACAATAAGAACTGATATTCAGAGTATGTATCGACTGTCATTGGGGCTTGGTCCTGATGTTGCCATATTTAAGGAATTCCTAACAGAGAAATTAGAAGAAGCAAATACAGACACAAGTGTTCTTCCTTTGGACTTCCTTCATTGCTATTCTTTTGAAGGTACAGGTTCTCCATCTGGATCACTTAGCTCACTAAGCTTTACTGAGAGTAATGTATCAGAAATGGATCCATATTATTGAAAATCAAACATGAATGAATATTTTTATTTTATTTTTATTGTGCTTTACAATACTCATGACTTGTGGAAATCATGTACATTCCATAAAGGGAGGTCATGTGGCTGCTATAGATCTGATGGATAAAGGGGTCCCAACCCTTGTCCCATCCTCTTTGCTATTGAGTTAATGGGGTCGTCTCACTTCAGAAAATGGCACTTATCAAGCAGAGAAAGTTATTACAAGGCACTTACTATTGTATTGTGATTGTCCATATTGCCTTGTTTGCTGCCTTAAAGGGTTTGTCTCATGTCACCATTACTAATGCAAGATGAAACACAGTCCCGATCACCTCCCGGCTGGGAAACAGAAGAGCGCTCCGGCTCCTGCTGTTTCAGTAGCTCTAAGGCTGGGGACACACCTAGGCGTTTCTGAATCGCGCGTATGACGCGCGTTTTTGGATGCGCGTTTTTGTAACTAAGAAACGCGCGTCATACGCGCGATTCATTGATTCTCGCCTATGGCAACATTGTCCATAGGCGCGTTAAAACGCCCAAAAGAAGCTCATGTACTTGTTTGGGCGTTGGGCGTTTTACAGCGCGTTCAAACGCGCTGTAAAACGCCCAAATGTGAACCATGCCCATAGGGATGCATGGCTTTTCACATGTTGAGCGTTTTTCAACGCGTTTGAACGCGCTGAAAAACGCTCAGGTGGGTTCCCAGAGTAATTGTCGTGCATGACAGCTACAGAAATGGTGTAGCACAACAAGCTATGCTGCTTCTGAGTTAAGGAAACAACATTGCTTGCTTGCTACACTGTTTTGAATAGCTGTCATGCATGGCAATGAGAGCTACTGAAACAGCAGAGCGCAGGATCGCTTTACTGTTTCCTGGCTGGGAGGTGGTCGGGACTATGTCCTATCTCACCTTAGTAACAGTGAGATGAGACAACCCCTTTAAGTAATTTTTCCATCACATTATACACTGCTCATTTACAGAGGTTATAGCCACAGCTGAAGTGCCGATACTGCGCATGTGTGCATATGTGCGCTCCCACGGTCTCAGCCACCAGAGATGCTGGTACTTTTTCCTACAGTGTGCAAGCATGTTCACTGCTCCTGGATTGAGGGTGGTCGTACGTCCTGGATATGAGCAGTGTATAATGTGATTGAATTAAGCCAGCAAAGGGGGAAATATGGACAATCACAATACATTAGTAAGTGCCTTGTATTAACTTTGTCTACATTATAAAAGCTATTTATTGAAGTGAGACAGCCCTTTAAGAAAACCTGCAGAAAACGCCTCTTTCTAGGGGACTGATATAGTCCTTTGTCCAAAGTGAGAATCATAACCAGATAATAGTAGCCCTCCATGAACAAACAGTCACGTTATGACATGCATAATCCCTGGACATGCCGAACTTCTGGTGTGAAAGCTGAAATCACTTTCTCTGAACATGCCAACTGACAGCAAACTGCAGTCTAAACAACTGCAAGTGCAGATAAAGTCTCCTCTTTACTTAGTATGCATAGCTATTAGATTGGGGCTACATGGTATCTTAAAGGGGTTTTCAAAGATTAGGAAAAATGAGCGTAGAGGGAGAAATACCATAAAACAATAAAAGACATATACAGTATAATACTTCAACTAATAAATTCCCTGCCGCTGAAGTGTGACTGCTCTGATACTCCCCACTGGTCTTTGTTCACAGTGCTGCAGTGGTGGTGAGTCCAACTACCCATGTAACTGCTGTAGCCAATCAAGTTGCAGGCCAACTTCTATTGTTCCATATAGTGAATATTACATCTGATATTGAGACTATATAATAGTAGTTTGCATACTTTTTAACGAGTTACATACTTTGGGTTGTGATTAAAATAACAGGTTTAAAGAGAACTAGTCTTTTTGAGCTTTCCAATTTACTAATCTTGCGGCAATTAAGGCTATTACCGTTAGATAAATGTAATCAGACCAATAAGTAGCTGATCATATACTTTATAGAGTCCACCATCCTTGGCTGCATTTTGTAGTTCTAAACTCTATTTCTATAAGATCAGTGTTTCTATATTCCAGCTTTTCCTCCAATATTTCATTCATGTAGTCTATAGAGTTCTCAATAATAATATTATGCCACCTTCACATACAGCGCTTCTTCAGGGTTTATTCCTCCAAATAGTTTTTAATAAGAGAATAAAAGGCTTTACCACTTCCCGACCGCCCATTGACTATAAATGTCCTTGGGTGGTCGGGTTATCTCTGAATGGACTTTCTGGAACATACTTTCAGAGATGGCAGCTGCACGCTAATCGTGCAGCTGCCGAACGGGAGGCATGCTGTCAGTGACAGCAGGGCAACCAAGAGAGAAGGCAGGGACTGTTCCTGGGCGTCCCTGCTTTTTAGATCACTGTATCCTATACACAGTGCTCAACGAGCACTGTGTATACTGATCAGGAAGCGCTATGCCGCTTCCTGTTCCGGCTCTGTGGTCATGTGACCACCGGGGCTAGAGGAGTGCAGGAGCTCACGGGTCTTCCATAGACCATGATGAGCCCTGCATTGAGGCTGTTCAGCGCAGTATTATGCTGTACAGCCTCTGGGGGGTGTATTTCCACTGTAACTGGGTAACTGGGGCTACTATGTTAGCCCCAGTTACAGGAGAAATCAATTGCTAAAAAAAAGAAAATGAAGTTAAATGTCCCCGAGAGTTATTGTATGACACAAAGTGTAAAATAAAAAAATAAAAAAATAAAGTATTTTGAAAAAAAAGTTTCACATTTAAAAAAAAAATCCCCCCAAATCTGTTATTCAAAAATAGTTAAAAATCTAAGAAAAAAAAATAAAATACACATATTTGGTATCACTGTGTCCGCAACGACCATCTGTATAATAATATCATATGATCTACCCCATCAAGTAAACACTGTAAAAAAAAAAAAATAAACATTACGTCAAAACAGATTTTCTAGTTAGCTCACCATCCAAAAAACATAATGTTAATCAATCAAAATTAATCAATCAAGCAATAAAAACGTCACCTCATCCTGCATAAAATGAGCTTTAAGAAAATTGCAACACAAAAAGATGATTTTTTTTCCTAAGAATGATCCTATTGTGTAAAACCTAAAAAAAAAATACAGACATATTTGGTTTTGCCGTGTCCATAACAATTGGCGCTACTAAAATATCACATGATCTACACCTTAAAGTGAATAGTATTAAAAAAATTAATAAAAATTATGCCACAAAAAACATATCAGTCAAAAAGTCGTATTTACCCCAATGGTAGCAATAATAACATCACCTCGTTCCGCAAAAAACAAGTGCTCACAGGAGACTATAGCCAGAAAAATGAAAAAAAATATAGCTCTAAGAAAATGCCAACACAAAAACATGATTTTTTTTTCTAAAAATGTTTTTATTGTGTAAAATGTAAAAAATAAACAAAAAACTTGACATATTTGGTATTTTTGCGCCCTCACGCAGCTCATTCAACAAAAAATACAAAAAAGTTATTAGTCTTAAAAACCGTGACAGAAAATTCCATGTTAGAAGATTCAGATGCCGCTCCCTCCCTTCTAAACCCTGGCGTATCACCAAATAACAGTTTATGACTACAGTTGGGGTGTTACTGTATTCAGAAGAAAGAGGTAGCAAATTGTGAGGGGACATTTTCCAGTTATCTTTTGTAAAAAAGAAAGTTTGGGCCTAAAACACAATTTTCTTATAAAATAAAATAAAAAAAATATATTTTTTTCACACCCAAGTATAAAAAATTTAATGAAACAACTGTTGACTGAAGTATTTGATACACCCTTAAAAAAATCCTTGGGTGGTGTAGTTTACAAAATGTGGTCACTTTTTGGGGGTTTTGACTGGGGGAACCTCAGGGTCTCTTCAAATGCACAAACCATAGAAAACTATGAAAGCTACTTCTAAAATTAATAACTTTTATTTCAAACACTTGTTTAAAAACACCCCCTACAATGGGAGGAACATATTCCCCAAAGCCTAAAGAAAAGTTACAGGCACAACAGAGAACGTGATATCAGTTACGGCACGCATTGGCTGTCCCTGATATGGTTGCCCTGACTAAGGCTCAGCCCGAGGGCACCCCCTGGTGGTGGGAGCCCCTCGTCCTCGTGCCTACCCTACCTCACCCTGCAACCGTCCCTCAAACAAAACTGCGTGGTACCAAACCAAACTTGCACACAAACCCGTCAATGTGTGGTGCAGTCCCTGTGAAGGTTGGCCACGCTACTCGTGAAAGTACTATTCGGGATTACTTCGCCCTAGAACTATTCACGGGTAAAGAGGTCGCATACAGTCAAAAAAGGTCATCAAAATATCCCCGACGCGTTTCCCCCAATACACAAAATTGAGTTCATCAGGGTTCACATATATACAAAAATGCACCTGTGCGACATATAGATAAGGTCCTCATATGGGGATCCAGAGGCTGCCAGATAAGAAGTCACATCATAGGAACCTATGTGGTAAAACATATCAATAAACACATAGTCATATCTCTGACCCTTTGTGGTTATGCTGAGTTGTTATTCTATGCGCACTAAAGGAAGGAAGAGGGCTAACTTACCCACATATGAGCCTTAGACAAGGAGACAGTGCCTTAGTCTCAACCAGGGGTGAGGTGTCTGATGTTGCACCTGCCCCTGGTGCGTGTCCGTCTGATTTAAATAGTCGGAGGGCACGCCCCTACCTCTCGAGTGTGCCAATTAAACGCCACCAATTTCTTAATGTTGCCGGCTAATAGGGATATGCGTATTATTTCCTTCATCTGGAACGCATACCTCACATCCGGGGGCGGTACCCGCCCGCCGAGATGTTACCAGCATGAGAGGCACGCACGTCATGTCCTGTATGCGGAGCTCAGACCTCACCTCCGGAGGCGGCGCTTCACCCTCATGACGCGCAACCAAAGACCGGCGCATGCGTACTAGATAAGTGGAGCGCCCAGTGTCAAAATACACATCCGCGCAGGCGCACTGATACACTCGCCCGTAGGGTATAATCGCCAACGGAGACCCTGCGCCGCTTGCATGCCCCTCCTCCGGACCTCATAGTAACCCCGCCCCCGCCATCATGGGGAGGGGAAAAAAACAATCCGTCATCCAATAGGAGGCCGGAGGCCGCCTACCCATAGATAGATACAGACCTATAACACAAACACTACTGGTGATCTACATTATAGGACTATAATATAGGTAAGCATGCACGCAAAAATGCTAATATGGGTATCTCTTCAAATGCAACATGGTGCCCAAAGACCATTCCAGCAAAATCTGCCATCCAAAAGCCATATGGTGCTACTTGCCTTCTATGCCCTGTTGTGTGCCCAAAGAGCAGTATATAACCATGTAGGGGGTGTTTTTGCAAACTGCAGAATCAGGGTAATAAATATTGAGGTTTGTTTTGTTGTTAACCCTTGCTGTGTTCCAGGAAAAAAATATTATTAAAATTGAAAATCTGCAACAAAAGTGAAATTTTACCTCTATTTTGCTTTAATTCCTATGGAATACCTAAAGGGTTAACAATATTTCTAAAACCAGTTTTGAATAGTTTGAGGGGTGTCGTTTCAAAAATGGGGTCATTTATGGGTTGGTTCTATTATGTAAGCCCCACAAAGTGACTTCAGAACTGAACTGGTCCTTAAAAAAGTTGAATTCTAAACCTTCTAACATACTAAAAGAATAAAATTACATTACCAAAATGATGCCAACTTTAAGTAGACATATGGGGAATGTTAATTAATGAATATTTTATAAGGCATCACTATCTGTCTTAAAAGCAGAGAGATTCAAATTTAGAAAACAGTGAATTTTTTCAAATTTTCGTTAACTTTTGTATTTCTTTATAAATAAAGGTAAAACATAGTGACTCAAATTTACCATTAACATGAAGTACAATGTGTCACAAAAAAAACAGTCTCTGAATGGCTCAGATAAGTAAAAACATTCCAAAGTATTTGCCACATAAAATGACACATGTCAGATTTGCTAAATTAGGCCTAGTCAGGAAGGGGGCAAATGGCCAGGTCTTGAAGTGGTTAATTTCCACAACTAGCCGAAAAACAAGCTGGCCATGAACTTGGTTAAATGTAGAGAGGTTTTAAAAAGGACCTGGCACCACTCCTGAGATGCCATTTTAATAGCTACATGCATTCACTGAGTAACAACTGTACTGGAGCATCTCTTCTTATGTCTGTGTGATGTGCCATCCTTTTATTATTTCTACTAGTATGTTATGAATGAATTGCTAGCAGTCTGCAGTAAGGGTAACCACAACAAGGTCAATGGTAACCTAAAGCAAAATATAACTAATGGATGTATATTTTTTCTAAAAGAGAGCAAGACTGTGTTCAACCCTTTTATAATATCAATCTCCAAAAAAATGATTGGGACTTAAATGTCACACATAAAACTTAAATTTGAGATTTGGTGCCATCTTATGGAGGCATACATTTCACCACATTTTTGTGGCAGTGTACAGAATTTAAACTTAATAAGAAATGCTGCATACTCTGGTACCCTATGTCAAACACATTACTCTCTAATGGCACAATTTAACCCTTTAATGGCCAGGAAAGGCCACTAATGATCAGACTTTTTTTTTAGGATTGAGCACACATGGTGTTTTAACGGTCCTAACTTTTTTATTAGTTGGACTACCAACATAATTTTTGGTGACATTGTTACTTCACACCTAGTTCTTTTTATCAATATGTTTTTTTAAGAAAATATGTTTTTCTTTTTTCGTTTTATTTAGATAAAAAAAAAATTGTTTTTTTTTTTTCAACTTATAACTCCTTATTCTTTAAATATGCAAAATGACACCAAAATAAATTATTAAAATTGGCTGCATATTTTGTGTTGGTTGTTTTAGTATACAGTATAATGTATACGAGATGACTATTGCGGCAGTTACTGTTGGCATGGGCATTTTTGTTTTTGTTTTATTTTATTTGTACTTTATTTTAAAGGAGTCCCACTTACAGGGGAAAATAGCCCTCTGTTCTACATAGGTAGACTTATCAGGATGTGCTAAGACCCTGCAGCTCTACTATATTTGAGAGACCTAGCAATTATATGATATACCGCTTTTGCTTTCCCTTGGAGTCCTTGGCTGTCACTGTCAGCTGGGTACCTGACGTTATCCCGCCACAGTGCTGAAGCAGCAGATTTAACTTTGTCCTGTACAAGTACAGTATGGTGCTTTGGATTAATGCCCACCAACCAAGTGCCTTAAATGTATGGTGCTTGCTCATTATGAGGTTCAATAATAATAAGAAGAAGACGACACTACAATGTATAACATACCCTGGACTTGTTTTTGATCATCTACACAGATATTTAAACTGCTATACGAGAGTACACTACAGTTATTAAAACCAACCCAATCTCAGGATAGGCAGGGGTTTCAACTGTTAGACATTGCCAAATCAAAGTTTTATGATACCATATTTTTAATGGATGGGTCAAGACCAAATACTGTAAAAAAAAAACTTTTAGGGTCGATTCACAAGTCCATAAGTGTTTTGCGGATCCGCAAAACACGGACACCAGCAATGTGCGTTCCGCAATTTGCTGACCGCACATCGCCGGCACTATAATAGAAAATGCCTAATTTTGTCCGCAATTGTGGACAAGAATAGGACATGTTCTATTTTTTGGCGGAAACGGTTTGCTGTCAGCATCTTTTCCGTCCCCATTGGAAATGAATGGGTCCGCACCCATTCCACAAAATTGCTGAACAGATGTGGACCCATTTTGCGGACCTGTGAATGGAGCCATAGTCGGCATTGACTTTTAGGGAAAGCAGATATGGGTTTTACATAGGGAGACGTAAATACTTTTCTCTTTATATTCTTTTCCTTTTGAACTCATGCACATAAACGTATTATAGCTTCATACAACCTTCAAATTGTACAGAGTCTAAATACCATTGTACAAGATCTGCGTATACATATTTTCCATTTGCATATGGTCTTAAGATGCCCTTTTCTGATCAGTGGCAAAGGTTAGGCATATGCGTTGTTCTAGATTTAACAGTTGATCTACTTAAGTACATTTCCAATAATTCTATGGAATTAAGGCATGTAACTGAAGCTTAAGGGCAGTTTGCCTGTGGCTTGGGAATAGCATTTTTCTCAGCTAATTACTGAGGACAACTTTGTAAATAAACCTTATTAATATTCGTAGAGTGAGATGCACAGTGCTCCTTCTGCTACGAAGGGCTTTTCAGATCAATACAGTAAAAAGTAAAAAAAATATACTCTATGACAAATAATAATGTAGCAGCATCCTATACATAATGTAAAATATGCAGTTTTTAAAGGGTAAACTGCAATATTCTAAAAATGTTATGTATTTTGAGTAAACTAAATATATTCTCATAAGAATTGTATAATGGTTTAAATATCATGGGATATGTTTCACTTACTCCACCCTATACACTTTACAGAATATGAATGTTTTTAAGCAAGTGTTTTCCAAGTCCATAGAAAAATGATTCACAGCACAGACAGCTCTATGCCTTTGAACATAATACAAATTGAACCATTTTATGTATGAAAGTCTAATTAGTGGTGAAAAAGGTGGCAAGTGTGCAGTTTTCCATGCATCTAGCTGGCTTTTGCTTTCCGCCCGATGACATCTTATTTCCATAAATATTCCATTTCTTAAGTACTCTGCAATAAGCTATGTATAATTCATTTTTAATAATTGAAATTCTTGCATATTTCTACAGTTACTCCATTTTATTTATATCAAAATTTATAGTTTATTATTAAAAATCAAAATGTTTCAAAAATGTTACTGTTTTGATCTATTTTGTAACCATCAACACGCGCTCACATAAAACTACCACAATTCAAAGGCAACATATAAAAATAAAAATGCTATATAAAATATTTCATCATATCAATGTGGAAACTGCTGAGTGGTGCTTCTTGAGTATGGTTGCCATGGTATTTCTGAAGTGAGCAATTGCTTTCTCTAACTTAGACAAAGTTCACATAACACAAGCACATTTGTACCTAGCTACAGATCCAATTATCCCAACTAATACAATTTGGCCTTTATTTATAGCTGGTGTTGAGCGAATCAGAGCATCTGAAGTGTAATTTTTTCAGAAGTTTAGGAAAAATTAGAATCACAATTAATCCTAAATTCTTTGCGCTTCATGGTAACGAGAGTTTTTTTGCTAAAAATGGCAGTTACATGTGTAACAAAGTGAAAGTAAGAAGCCTGGGAATGCAAAATCACCCATAATGCCATGCAGCCAGCCGCCATCTACTTTGATGTAACACCTCATCCCTTTTGGTCTGCACTATTTCACTGTGAGCTGAGTAAAAAGAGAGATATAGAAAATGCTAGAGAAAGTGTTTCAGAAAGCTTTAAATTGCAGAATATTGGATAGGGAAAGTACAGGGGCAGTGCAGGGACAGTGTAGGGAAGCCATAGGGAGAGTTTTTAGACACTTTAGGGAAAGCATAAGAAGAGCATAGGGAGACTGCAGGGACAGTGCAGGCTGAGTGTAATCACCCTGTGCATCTTGTTCAACTGCTGTAACATTCATACTTAATCTGTTCTGTTATACATGCACCATTCTGCCTTTTCAGGTCAAGGAGGGCGTGTTTTGCAAGGTAATAGTGGCCGAAGTGTATGCACAATTTCCTGGACATTTTTAACAGCTCTATTAGTTTGGTGGAAGACTTGAGGAACTGGTTGACAACCAGATTGAAAACATACACCATGAAGGTTGCATGGGTCAGCCCTTCCTGACGCAGTGCAGATAGAATATTCTTCTTATTATCAGTAACCATCGGTTCCTATCTCCAGTTGGTGAGAAGACAGTCAGCCAATATCTCGGTTGATGACATGAAGCAGTTCCTCCTTGTTATGATTCCGTTCAACCAGGATGAACAGGTGCTGAACAACGTGGCAATGCTATGTATTGCATAGGTGGTTTGCTGGAGGACCACTCTGAACTGTGCCTACAGTGGAGGCTGAGGACAAGGTGGAGGATGAGTAGACAGAGGAGGGAATTGGCACAGAAATCCAACAATTACAACGTGGAGGTGGCATTGCCATCATCTGGCCAAGTTGCTGTTGTGCCTGGACCAAAGCCACATTTACCCAGTTGGCTGTGAAGGACATATAATGTCCTTGACCATAGTTACAGCTCTACATGTCAGCGCTGGCATGAACTGTACCAGATACTAACCGGATCAAGGACGGGCCCATCTTCTGCTCAACATACGCAGGCTGGTAGAGCTTTTTTAGAGAAGTAATGATGGCCTGGGACTCTCCACCTTGGGTGGGCACAAGCCATCAGCTCTCTGAAATGTCCACAACATAAAAAGGGAGGGACTGTAGTACAAGCAACTTGGCCAGGTGCACGTATAGCTTCTAAGCCAGTGTTTTTCAACCTTTTTTGTGCCAAGGCACACTTTTTTATGGAAAAAATCACGAGGCACACCACCATTAGAAAATGTTAAAAAAATTTAACTCTGTAGCCTATAAGCCCTATATTGACTATATTAAGTAATTCTCGTCAAAGTGTCTTAAATGGAAATGAAATAAACACAATGAAATTATTTCTTTGATCTTCGCTGATACAGTGCAGCAGGTGCATCCTGAGCTGAGGGCTTTTTTCCCGCCAGCTCATCTATCAATGTCAAGTTCCCAGCCCCCCCTCCCCTCTCCTCCCCTCTTCTCTCCTCTCCTCCCCTCTTCTCTCCTCTCCTCATATCTCAGGACCGGGTGGTGCTGTGCTTGGCTTGAAGTTAAATTGTCTGTGAATGAACTTACTTACCTGCTCCTATGGCTCCTGTCCTGGCTCTGGATGATGAGTCCCGTCCTCCTTCCCTCTCAGTCTCTTCTCCGACTCTGCTCCACCTCTGAGTGCTGCTGTGCAAGTCGCGCGGGGCGCATGTTCCCAAATCCCGTGAGACCTGCCGTGACCTCGAGAATAGTGTTGAGCTCGAATTAGTCGCGAATATTCGTGGTAAAAAAATCACATGCAATTTTTTTTTACCACGAATATTCGCGAATAATTAGAGCTCACGGACACGGCACACCGGGCAATATCTCAGGGCACACTAGTGTGCCGCGGCACAGTGGTTGAAAAACACTGTAAATCTAAGCCATTGGATAAGTGAACGCATACTCTTGTATCTTTGGCTGTGCCTCTACATTAGTGATCACGATTTTCCCAGGCCTCTCCATGGTAAGACTCCATGTGTTGACGCAAGGCTGTGGAGCCAGCATTAATATCCTGACCATGCTTCACCTTCTGCCCACACATCCTGCATACCAACACGCTAACATCCTCCAGCACCTTAATAAAAAATTTGCACACTGTCGAGTATGGCATTTTACCTCCACCAATCTGTGATGACTGCCTGCCACTGCCTTTATTAACTCGTGCAAAGCTAGTCGTTTCCTGACAGGTAGACTCCTCAGTAGCAGAAAGTCTACCCTAGGCACGTTTGGCTCCAGATCTCCAACTGCTTCAACCTTGCTGGCTCATTGGCACACTGCCACCCTGCTGCTGTCTCACAGGCCTGCTGCCACCCTTACCCCCTGATGATGGTGATGCCCACTCTTCACCTGGCTCCCATGTGTGATTAGCTACATCATTATCCACTACTGCCTAGTTGTCACTTATTCCAGCCTTACCAGTCTCATGGCCATATACCTGACCACTTCACTGGAGGGGGTGCTGATAAATCTGACTGGCAAGGGTACATAAGACCTGGCTCCTACATCTCAGGGCCACCGAAGCCCTGCGGAGGCTGAACTGGCACAGGAGGATGAGAATGAAGAGTAGGACATAAACACCCAGAAATACAATATAGAACTAGATGATTTTTGTGACCAAGCGACAGGAGAGGACCAGGAGGGGCAAGAGCAGCATGAGGAGCTGGATGGCAATGAGGAAGACCAGGCAGATGACCCCAACAGACCATGGCAGTCCCAAATGGCCAGATGCATGTTGAGTTGCTTGCGCAGTAACTAAAGATTAGCAAAGTTTTTGAAATTAGCTTTATCAAATTTGCTTTGTGACAAATTATTTTGTCACAAAGCACATTTTTGTAAGCAGCGGGTCCAATGACAAGGAGCTGCAATAGTGCTGCTCCCCATCATTGTACCTCTCAGATGCCACATTCATACATGATTGTTGCATCTGAGAGTAAAAAAAAAGTGTAAAATGACTAGAAAAAAAATTAAATCATACTTACCGCCTCCGCTTACTCGTGACGGGCCAGCGTGGTGACAGGCCGAGATCTTACACTATTTCAGGTTAAATCAATTTTCTACCACGAAGCACAAGGAAATTTGGCTCTGCGGCAAATTGAATTTATCCTGAAATTTGGATCAAATTCCACTTTGTTGGATTTGATTCGCTCATCTCTAGTAGTGACAGCTTCATTATTACGATTTGGCAGATGGATGACTACTGGCCCTCCACCATGTTAGACAATAACAGTCAATAAAAGTTCTGTAGGGCTGCGCTTTTACAGTGAGCGCTTATCAGGGAACTTCAAGAAGCCAAGCTTCTGTATGATCACGGCTGGCTCTGCATACATTGCTTCCGCTCTCCCGGCACCGAACTTGCAGTGTTTTTCCACTCTCTTCCTTAACAGAATAGAACCCTGGACATAGTGTAATACCGCCTGTATTGCATATAAGGTACGTTTCTATTGTACTTACAAGAGAAACATCAAGTTTCTCCAATAATTGCACTTTGTTTCAGACGCTCATGTTGTAGTCTCGGTCACGCTCTGCTCTATTCCTTAATGCAGTAAAAAGCCCGGGACATAGTGTAATACCGCCAGTGGTTCTTAAAAGTATTAGTTTTATTGTACTTACAAGACATCCACTTTAAAACAGACGCATCAGGTACATAAAATGATCATATCTTATGTGAGATATTCACGATATCACCCGACCTAGGTTTCGCTTTTAGCTTCTTCAGGGGTATCTAGTTTGTGTGTCTCTCCGTGATTTAAAACGGGGAGGTATTGTGGCGTCACTTCCTTCATGCATATTCAGCACAATGTGCTGACTTCACTTCAGCTTCTTTGTTTAACTCTTCCAATACCTCTCCATACCTGCATACTTTAAAACAATTGTCTAAAACGGTCTCTATATAATACATTTTAAAGGCTAAGATCATACATATAATCGGGTGATAATCCACCTATTGCATCGAAAACACAGAATCCTCATAAGCTTATATCATGCATCATTTTTTCATCATGCTATCTGCCACATAATACTGCAACAACTTTGAAAATTTTGCATATTTGGGGGCCCGCGATACCCTATTCTGTATCTTGCATAGTAGTTTAGGTCAAACTAACTGCCACCATATCCCATTCTATATTTAACCCATAGGGTTGCAGGGTGCCCAATTTGTAAATCCATTGGGCCTCCTTCTTATTGATGTTATTTACGGAACCCCCTCCTCTCCAGTTATTCTCTACTTTTTCTACTGCCATAAAACGCAACCCCGCTGGATTTTTTTGATGGTATTTTTTGAAGTGTGCTTATACACTGTGGGTGTCCAAACCCTTTCTGATATTTCTTATATGCTCTGCGATTCTTGTCTTAAGCTTGCGTAGTGTGCATCCAACGTACTGTAGTCCACAGGGACACTCCAGTACGTAGATTACTGCCACAGATTTGCAAGATATCTCACCTTTCACTTTTTTCTTTCCCTTGCCAGACTTAAGAGTATAAAGGGGGTCAACCCAGCCATGAACAAAGGGATTCAGGAGAACACACATACCCCAAAGAAAAAAAGAACATTAGAGGAAAGAGGGGAGGAAGAAAAGGTGGGAGTAAGCCAGCAAGTGAAGAGGGGCAGGGATTAGATATAGGCATATACAACCTCAGTACTTACACCCTGACAAAACATGAAGAATCAGTACTGAGCAAAGGTCTTAAATTTGCTCCTAATAATAAGGGTAACAAATATGAAATGTATTTAGATGTCCACAGATATATTAGGAGACTCAATATCTGTAAATATATGGCGTCTAAAGAAAATGTGGTACAACAAACAGATAAAGGCTCCAACACAAAATTGAGGAATAAATCTAAATTTTGTCCCATCAACAAAAACAATGAGTGTATAGATGCTTTTATACCAACCATTTTATGTTTATGCCAACATACATTGTCAATCAAACAAGGGGGACAATTTGAACAAAAAAGAAAAGGAGGCACTACAGGAATTAGGAAAAAATGAGAACATAGTTGTAAAACCAGCGAATAAAGGGGGGGGGGCATTGTTGTGTTGAATAGAGAAGATTATGAAAAAGAAATGCTACGGATCCTTAGTGATAGCAACACATACAAATTATTGAGAGGCGACCCTGTTAACAAGTATAAGAATATATTGAAAACTCTCTTGGACAAAGGGAAATCCCAAGGGATCCTGAATAAATATGAATATGAATACCTAAACAATAAATACCCCAGAACCCCAATAATGTATTATTTGCCAAAAATACATAAGAGCGTAAAATGTCCTCCGGGCAGGCCCATAGTCTCTGGCATAGACTCTATCACAAGTCGAGTACGTTGACGTATTTCAGAGATATGTACCACAAACACCATCTTTCTTGAAAGACACAGGGCATGTATTAGAAACCTTAAATGAAATAGAGTTTTTTTCTGAAAATATGTTTTTGGTAACGGTAGACGTCACCTCATTGTATACCATCATCCCCAAAGAGATTGGACTAGAAGCAGTCCTGCAATTTTGAAGGGAAGATCCAGATATCGAGGAACCCCATAAAGATTTCATTCTAGATTGTATTAAGTTTTCCTTGAACACAATTGTTTTAGGTTCGGAGAGCATTTTTATGAGAAGATCACGGGAGCGGCGATAGGCGCAAAATTCGCGCCCAGTTTCGCCAATCTGTTCATGGCTTTTTGGGAAAAGAAATATATAGACCCTTTGATGCAGGAACCCAATATTGGCCTAAAATTGTGGAAACGTTATATAGACGATTGCTTATTCATCTCGGAAGGCCAGGACAGAAGCCCTAGAGAGTTCCTTACATACATTAATGACAATGAGTGGAATATTATTTTCACGGAAGTAGTGAGTAAACAAAGCATTAACCTCCTAGACTTAGTAATTTTTGTGACCAACAAGAAAATTAACACTAAAACCTACTTCAAACCGACAGATAGGAATGGGTACATAGATATTTATAGCTGCCACTACGACCCTTGGATCAAAAACATTCCGAAGAGCCAGCTCCAAAGAATCAGTAGAAACTGCTCAAAAATGGGAGATTATGACACACAAAACCAAATTATAATAGATAGATTTAAAGAAAAAGGCTATGGAGAGGGGTTCCTTGAAGAACGAAGGAGGGAAGTAAGAATGAAGAGAGTGGAAAAGGTTGACAAAGAAAATAACAGTTTATCTAAAGAGAAGGAACAGAAGGATTTTAAATATGCATTTATTACCACTTTTTCTAAGTTATGCCCACAAATGAAAAGAGTAGTACAGAAAAATTGGGAAATTTTAAAGAACGATGAAGTGTTGGGCCCTTTAATCTGAACGTCCCCCATTCATTTTTAGGAGAGCTCCAACAAGCAGAAATGGTATTGTATATGGTTGCAATAAAAATAGGAAAAAATTGTCCAAAAAGAACTTTTTTACATGGTGCGCATTCTGCATAGGGTGTAAGAATAGATAAAAAGAAGACAAAAAAGTTAGTAGAGTAGAGGAGGTAGAAATAAAGTCTGGCAAGGGAAAGAAAAAAGTGAAAGGTGAGATATCTTGCGAATCTGTGGGAGTAATCTACGTACTGGAGTGTCCCTGTGGACTACAGTACATTGGACGCACACTACGCAAGCTGAAGACAAGAGTCGCAGAGCATATAAGAAATATCAGAAAGGGTTTGGACACCCATAGTGTATCAGCACACTTAAAAAAATACCATCAAAAAAATCCAGCTGGGTTGCGTTTTATGGCAGTAGAAAAAGTAGAGAATAACTGGAGAGGAGGGGATCCCGTAAATAACATCAATAAAAAGGTTCACTTTATCAGAAAGTCCACAGCTCTCACCTGCATGTATTCCATCCGGGGCACGGACGCAATCCCAGGGCCCACAGGAACAAATAGAAAAAATGAAGACGTCCAGCTCCAAGATGTTTAAAAGGTGTTATTCCCAATACTTTATTCTTCAATAAAAAGTGCAAATACAGTGCAGATAGGAATATTATCTCAGATCAACGCGTTTCAGACTATATCAATCACAGTCCTTCCTCATGATATCTTTGAGACAGAAAGAATGGGAATATAAAGGATACTCCCCCATTCCCACAATGCTTCATTCCTATGTCATTAAAGAAAAGTGCTTACACATGTGAGTAAAACCTGTGTTACCAATATTTACTCTATACAAAAAGACACATATTCAAACATAATAAAAGCAGGGAAGACGCATATATATCTGATCGATCTTTTCATCTGGGTCATTTCAATATTGTAAAATCAGATCTTGTCTTTTATTTAGACCTTTAGGTTGTCTAGTACCCAGTTGAAAGATCCAAAATGCTTCCCTATTGCGGTATTTTCACTTGTGTATAGACTGGGATAGACTGTTAAGTCCCAGTCTATACACAAGTGAAAATACCGCAACACCGACGTGGTTAAATACTCGAGGTAGTTGCAAATGTGGTCACACAAGATGCGTGTGTTGCAAATACATGGAACAAAAAAACAGTTACAGTTCTACAGCAACAGGGAAGGAGTTTACAATTAAATCCTACATAAATTGCAACACTTGTTATGTGGTATATCTGATTACGTGCACTGAATGTAACATCCAATATGTGGGATGCACAACCAATGCTGTGAAAACCAGATTTCGAAAACACATATCCGATATACCGCATCACCAAAAACGCATTGTATCGGCAGTAAGTTTACACTGTGCGCTAATGCACGAGGGCAGTTCAGCAAGTCTCAAATTACAAGGAATAGAAAGGGTTACTCTTCCTTTACGTGGAGGTGATCACAGACAAAAGCTGTTGAATAGGGAAGCATTTTGGATCTTTCAACTGGGTACTAGACAACCTAAAGGTCTAAATAAAAGACAAGATCTGATTTTACAATATTGAAATGACCCAGATGAAAAGATCGATCAGATATATATCGTCTTCCCTGCTTTTATTATGTTTGAATATGTGTCTTTTTGTATAGAGTAAATATTGGTAACACAGGTTTTACTCACATGTGTAAGCACTTTTCTTTAATGACATAGGAATGAAGCATTGTGGGAATGGGGGAGTATCCTTTATATTCCCATTCTTTCTGTCTCAAAGATATCATGAGGAAGGACTGTGATTGATATAGTCTGAAACGCGTTGATCTGAGATAATATTCCTATCTGCACTGTATTTGCACTTTTTATTGAAGAATAAAGTATTGGGAATAACACCTTTTAAACATCTTGGAGCTGGACGTCTTCGTTTTTTCTATCAATAAAAAGGTGGCCCAATGGATATACGAATTAGGCATCCTGCAACCCCATGGGTTAAATATAGAATGGGATATGGTGGCAGTTAGTTTGACCTAAACTACTATGCAAGATACAGAATAGGGTATAGGGTAATTTATTTATTATCATTTAACGTTTGTTTTTTTAATATATTTTAAATATATATGCTTTAGAGAAAATAAATATCTGTTTCTGTTTCTGATGACCCTTGATGATTGCGTGCCAATCTACTATACAAAGTAGCAAAAATCCGCAGCACTCGTCCATTCAGGTGAAAGCAATCCTGGTGTTTATTCAAACAGGCATCATGGTTACAGAACGACGTTTTGACCTATTTCGACCTACTATATGACCATGTAAGCATGAAAGGGTTATTATGTGACTTACAGTTAGTGGTGGTCCCTGTATCAACAGTGCGTGCGAAAAGCCTAGCGAGTCCTTGTAGCAACTGCGCATGCTTGGGGATGTCCGACCAATATAAAAAATACACAGATGACGTTGTTCTGGTCCTGATGCAATGGTCAGGCTGAGTTGATGTACTGCTCCGAATGGGTATCAGATTTTAGACGTACGCCGAGAGAGAAATCACACAGACTATCACAGGAATGTCAATGCAAGATGTTCTGTTTATTACGTGTGATACATGAGTTAATAAGAGGTAAAAAGAGGAACTTAAGTGACTAAGTCTATGTTATCTCATTTGTCACATGTTAGTGTTCTAACGGTCTCAGACCACATTAGAATAGCTGAATCATTATGATTAGTAAGGTGTTAGCTTTTACTTCAGGGGCCATTTTGTCAAACTAACTGTTAGTTATTTAGTTATTAATACAAGCAAGTATACACTCATATATATGATTCCACAACAACGTCATCTGTTGCTGATGGGAGAGTGCAGAGGCAATGCTCTCTCCCCACGGTCTCCAATCAGACGCTCTGTTTTGTGTATGATTTCACCAGTTGCCATGCGGAGAGGGGCAACTTCAGGGAAGCCGGAGCTGCTCCGTGTCCAGGGACAACGGGGGTGTCATATATACTAAGGCCCCTTTCACACGGGCGAGTTTTCCGCGCGGGTGCAATGCGTGAGGAGGACGCATTGAACCCGCACTGAATCCGGACCCATTCATTTCTATGGGGCTGTGCACATGAGCGGTGATTTTCACGCATCACTTCTGCGTTTTGCTTGAAAATAGCAGCATGTTCTATATTCTGCATTTTTCACGCAACGCAGGCCCCATAGAAGTGAATGGGGCTGCGGGAAAATCGCAAGCATCCGCAACCAAGTGCGGATGCGTTGCGATTTTCCCGCATTGTTGCTTAGCAACGGGACCCAATCTCTATTATTTCCCCTTATAACATGGTTATAAGGGGAAATAATAGCATTCTTAATAAAGAATGCATTGTTAAATGATGAGGAAGGGGTTAAAAATAATAAAAGTTAACTTACCTTAGCCACTTGATCGCGTAGTCGCGATCTGTCCTCTCTTTCCCTGCAGCATCTATGATCTAAAGGACCTGTGATGACGTCACATCACATGGTCCAATCACATGCTCCATCACTATGGTGATGGAGCATGTGATTGAGCCATGTGATGCTGTGACATCATCACAGGTCCTTTCCTACCAGCAAGCTAACGGAGAGGATGCCGGGCTTCGCGATCAAATGGACCAGGTAAGTTATTATTAGTTAATTATTTTTAACCCATTCAGCACCGGGTTCAACATTAGGAAGATGGCCAAGGGTATTATTTCACATTATAACTATGTTATAATGTGAAATAACACCAGCGGGACAATTTCTGACCCGAACATGCACTTCTGTGAAGAAGTGCAGGTTCGGGTCTGGGTACCAAAAGTGCCGATTTTTCTCCCGTGCGTGCAAAACGCATGACAGCGCTTTGCACTCGCAGGGAAAAATCGCGGCGATTTCCGCAACGCACCCGCACTGTTTGACGGAGTGCACCTGCAACGCCCGTCTGAAAGAGGCCTAAGGGCTGGTGACCATGTGGAGATAGTGGTTGGTGTGTAGATAGGTTGTCAAACACTCAGGGGTGTCTGGGGAGTATTTAATCAGCCGTATCTGTCAAATGAATGACTGACAGCCATGTCATGAAACCCCCTGGCACCCAAACTGTGACTCCCTAAGGATGATAGCCAGTGTCAGCTGGTCATACAGCCTAGGTAGGGGGTCACATTAACCATTTATTCAATCCCGGTATATGTAAGCAGCACCCTACGTAGGAGCAGGGTGCATGCAAATTTCAAACCGGGATGTTACTGGGTCATACTATAACATCCTCTGACAGATTAATATTATCGACCCGTCTTAAGGGTGTAGGTGTATGTTACCCAACCAATCAAACATGGCAGCCTTTTCAATAGGAACACACCCCCTAACATGACCGGGTGATCATCAGCTTTCCAAAAAGAATAATTTAGGGAAGGTCAGATAGGGTCCCCGCAAGGTGCAGTTTATGGAGACGGAGTTGGTAAGGGTGGAAAATGGGGGCTTCACAGGGAGTGTCACCTATAAGTGAGAAAAAAAGGAAAGTATTAGTGATATGAGTATTAGTGATATGACAATCCAACATTATCTGAAAAAAATGGTGACAGTTAAAATGCTATACACAACAATTAGAACTGTTGGGCACTATTCTTAGGTACAATATAGTAAGCTAATCTATATCAGCAACCTAGGCATGGGAAGCAACCTGTTTTAGTTTTTCTGACTTGTTGCTGTAAAGAGATGGAGTCCACGAGAATCAGTCTGTCTCTAAGGTTAGGGCCCCTCTTATATGAGAACAGAGGTGGATTTTGGAATTCACAAGTATTTGGAAAGGCCTGTGAAAGTAATCTTCAATTCTTTGTGATAATAGTCGCTACCTTATTGCTAAGTGGGGTGTATTTGGAGACAAAGGTAATCCTACCCATCTCTATTTTTTTTTCTACCCCCTTTAAGAAGTGTTTCCCTAGTAATGGTCTGGACTTTGTCCTGATGTCTTTTGAAAAGTTGTGTAGGATAGCCTCTTTGTATGAATTTTTCTTTCATCTCCTTAAGTCTGGTTTGAGTTGTCTGTTCCTCATTGACTATTCTTCTCACCTGTAAGAGTTGATTAAATGGTAGCGATTTGACCATGGGTGAGAACTGTCAAATTGTAGGATGTTATTTCTGTCATTGGCTTTGACAAAAAGATCAGTATTTAGAGAGATTTCTTGTGTATAGACAAGTGTGTCCACAAATTGTAATTTCCGAGAGGAGCTGACCCTGGTGAATTTTAAATCTTGGTGTATATTGTTCAAGTAGTTGTTAAAGTCATCTAAATCTGACTCTGTTCCTGTCCATTTGAAGAAAATATTGTCTATGTACCTCACCCAGCCCCTCATGTACTGAAAGAAGCTGGATGGGTACACCACAAATTAAATATAGATATAATCTCACAAAAGTAGAAAGGGACACACTCAATCAGTTGAGTAGTAGGAGGGACATTACCATAAAACCAGCCGACAACAGCAATTTTCCTTGATAAAATCCTCCAAAAATTTGCAAACTCAGCTGCCTCCTTTGTCAAAGACCAACCACTTTCTTCTCAAAGTTGAAAACCTTGACTACACCGAAGGGGACCTATTGGTCTCATTCGATGTTGTCAGCCTTAACACAAGCATAGAACACGACAAGGTCTTAGAAGCAGTCCATTACCACCTTAATTACTCTAATTATACACCCAAGAAAGTACAACTCATTATGTCTCTACTTGAGATCATACTTACATGCAACTACTTTCTCTTTAAAGACAAATTCTATATCCAATGTACGTTTGTGTACCCATCTAGCTTCTTCCAGTATGTGAGGGGCTGGGTGAGGTACATAGACGATATTTTCTTCATTTGGACAGGAAAAGAGTCCGATTTAGAGGAATTTAACAACTACTTGAACAATATACACCAAGATTTAAAATTCACAAGGGTCAGCTCCTCTCAGAAATTACAATTTTTGGGCACACTTGCCTATACACAAGAAAACTCTCTAAATACTGATCTCTTTGTCAAAGCCACTGACAGAAATCTCATCCTATATTTTGACAGTTCTCACCCACGTGGAATGGTAAAATCACTACCATTTAGTCAACTCTTACAGGTGAGAAGAATAGTCAGTGAGGAACCAGAATTAAGGAGATGAAAGAAATAATCATACAAAGAGGCTATCCTACACAACTTTTCAAAAGACATCAAGACAAAGTCCAGACCATTACTAGGGGAAACAGTTCTTAAAGGGGTAGAAAAAAAAATAGAGATGGGTAGGATTCCCTTTGTCTCCAAATACACCCCACTTAGTAATAAGGTAGCGACTATTATCGCAAAGAATTTGAGATTACTTTCACAGGACTTTCAAAATACTTGTGAATTCCAAAATCCACCTTTGTTCTCATATAAGAGGGGCCCTAACCTTAGAGACAGACTGGTTCTCATGGACTCCATCTCTTTACAGCAACAAGTTAGAAAAACTAAAACAGGTTGCTTCCCATGCCTAGGTTGATGCCATTACTGCAGCATGATCAAAGGGAACTCTCTTGTGCATCCTCAAATGGGCAAAAGGTACCATATTGAAAAATGTTATACTTGTAATTCCTCGTTTCTGATCTATATTGTACAATGTCCTTGCGGACTACAGCATAAATCCAAGATTCGCACTTCAGCGCTTGAACTACCTGTCCCAGAACATTTCTCAAAGCTTGGACATAATATCTCCCAATTAAGATTCCAAATAATTGACGGGATTGTGCATTCAAGTACAGGAGGGGGGGGAGGGTAGGGGGGAATCGAGAGACACTCCTCAAAAAACTTAATTCAAAATGGATCCATAGTCTGGATAAGGGGACTTAACAGGGACTTCAATTTGGGTTTCTTCATCTGAGATTTCCTTCCAGTATCCAATACCTTCCTCCTCTAATATGGATTAGCTTACTATATTGTACCTAAGAATAGTGCTCAACAGTTCTAATTGTTGTGTATAGCGTTTTAACTGTCAACAGTTTTTTCAGATAATGTTGGATTGTCATATCACTAACACTTTCCTTTTTTTCTCTCATATAGGTGACGCTCCCAGTTTGTGTGCCAGGGGGTTTCATGACATGGCTGGCAGTCATTCATTTGACAGATGCAGCCAATTGAATACTCCCCAGACACCCCTGATGTCACGACCTTGGTTAAGGTCGCGACTGTGTTGCCAGCGGCAACATGTCGTCTGCACGGTGGGGCTGCTATCCGCCTCACGTGCGGTTGCCGTTGGCAACGTGTCACCCTCTTTGCGGTCGTGGCTTTTGACCTGCTGCCTCACATGCACTTGTCGTGGGCAACGTGGTGTTGCATAGTTCATGTGGGGGCAGGGCCACGGCAGCTCTGAGTTGGTGTGGTGACACAAAGCCACACATGCTGTTGCCGGTGGCAACATGTCGTCTAGCATGTGTGTGCTCACCTTGTTTGTGAGCACGTTCTTTGGGTGTGGTTTACACAGGGTTAATGTCTGTGTGCTGGGTGTGTCCTCTGGCCTCCTTAAGTGTCTGTGTTTGGAGCCTGAGTTCAGTTTGTTTGTCTCCAGCCTTGGTGTGAGCATGTGCTGGAGGTGGTTGCTTGCACCCATGTTATGTCTGTGTGAGTCACCCTTATTTGTTATATCGTTTACACTGTTTGATTTTATTCTCCTCCTGTGTGCTCCGGAAGGGGCTTGCTTACCCGGAGGGGTATAGCATATTCCGGATGGTGTGCTGCCCGGCCAGGTCTCTCCCCAGGCATCTAATATCCGCTTGGGGGTCCGGGAGGTCCTGGCGCTGCTTCTCTACCTTCAGCATGGCAGGTAAGTGTGGGTTTCTTGTACATGTTTCCTATGTTACTTGCCTGCCATGCGGGCACACACTGTTCGGGTCCCGGCTGCTGTGGGGGCCTCTGGAGACTCCTGCTCATCCGCGGTCTAGGGTGAGCAGGTGGTCTCTGCCCTGTTTTCATGTGAGGGCGAGACAGGGCGTTCAGGGCCATAGGTTCGTGGGTATGAGCCGTCCCACCTTCAGGGTCCGCTCATACAGCCAGTAGACCAGGGCAAGTTTTAGGGACATGCCAGGAGGTCATCTGCTCCTTTGTCCCTGATTTTAGGCCCAGCGGCCGAGGATAGTGCGCGGCGGGGGGTTTTCCCCACTTCCCGCCGTGACACCTGAGTGTTTGGCAACCTATCTACACACCGGTGAATGAATAATAACGGTTGGGCACTCAGATACTGGATCACCTGACAAAGCGGAGACTTGCTAGTATAGAAAAGATTTATTTAAACAGCATGTAAAACAAATGCATAAAGCAATTGGATTCCTTAATAGACAATCAATATGGGTAGCTTGATTTTGATTAACTTGTTGTCTCCATGATTGTAGGACCAGACTGAAATGTTAAAATGTTATAAAATATCCCTTGAATGTATATCTCCACTTCCATGGGTAAGTGATAGTGCCCTTACTATCGAGATTAAGTCCAGATAAGTTAACGATAGGCTTATACACCTCTTGCAATGATACTTAGATTCAATGCACAAATTTCCTAAAGTCCCAATATAGTGGGAATTTCTTGAAGGTATGTACTCACTGTCCGACTGTACTCACTGTACTCACTGTCCGACTGGATCAGCTGTTATCCACGGGCGGCGTGTGTGGCGTCCCACACTTTCTTTGCTCTGCACCGCTGGTTTTCTCGTAGTATCACGAGAACGCAGTCGATCCCTTCAGAAACAGACAAGCGATTTAATATTTGCTTCCTTAACGTGGTCCATATGTGGCTGCCAGCAAACCACCTTACATCTGTTGGGTACTGTACACTCCACTGTCAAAAACGCCAGACGCGTTTCGGGAACTCTGTATTTCTTGTCCCTTCCTCAGTGGCAATCTATCTACACACCGACCACTATCTCCACGTGGTCACCAGCCCTTAGTATATATGACACCCCTGTTGCCCCACGGTCTACACAGGGACCACTACCAACTGTAAGTCACATAATAACCCTTTCATGCTTATATGGTCATATTGTATAAGTTACTGAACAAGCTGTCATATGACTTTAGCTCTCTTACAATATTATATGTGACGTCGGTACTATAATGACCACATTCCCACCCAGAGGGAGGGGCTAAATGGTGTATTTAGGGCGCATCAATTCTTGTGTTATTATAGCTTGAAAAAGACCTAACACGGTCGAAACGTCGCTCTGTAACCATGCTGCCTGTTTGAATAAACACCAGGATGGCTTTCACCTGAATTGACGAGTGCTGCGGATTTTTGCTACTTTGGATATGTGACGGGACCTCCAGCCAGGATCCCTATCTGCGTGAAGCACTGTACATTGGCACCATTGATTTGTTTTCCTATTGTTTTTGCTAATAGTAGTCCTGCTCATCCTCTTGGTTCTCTATCTACAATACAAAATACAATTTACTAGTGACTGAGAGCATTGTTACGATAAGAGCACCATATCCCTCTCAATAAATAGTTGAGCCGTCTCATTTTTGAACAAAAGGTAAAATGTGTTTGTTTTGTATAATGCTCCGGAAATCTTAGCAAATAAAGTGAGTAAAAATAAAGCTGCACAATCCAGCTTGTATCTGTAATGCATCTGAGTGCATGAGGTATGGTGGATAATATTCGATGATGGATCAGGTTCAGAAGAATGAGGTTGAGTTGGATGGAGGGAATGGAGAAGAGCTAGATTAGGGGATGTGATAGACCAGCCTAAAAAGCTGTGTTGTAAAATTGTTAGTAATTAGCCTAATTGCTTAAGGTAGAGCATTCCAGAAAATTGATGCAGCTTGTGAAAAATCTTAAAGATGGGAGTGAGAGTTTTAGATTATGGTGGATGTTAGTTATAAATCGTTTGTAGATTGTAAAGCATAGGTAGGGTGCTAGACAGAATTGAAGGAGGTAGGGGGGTGCAGCACTGTGGAGAGCTCTGTGGATGAGAGTGTGAAGTTTAAATAGAATCCTATACCATATGTGTAAATGTGTAACCGTTGCAATGACTGCCATAGGGTGTAAACATCAGAGTAACAGTTAGACAGATAGATGAGAGAGGATGCTGTGTCCAGATTAGATAAAAACAATGAGAATTAAGTGAGGGGAAGACCAATTAGTAATGAGTTACAATAATCCAGATGATAGTGGGTCAGGACAACAAGAATTCTTGTTTTCTCAATAAGAAAGGGGTGGATTCTAGAGTTGTTTTGAGGTGCAGAAAGCATTAGCAAACGTTACGTATTAATATTTTGCTAAACTTATGAAACATAATTTATTTGTAGCAAGTTACAGCAAAAATGATTTCAAATAGTCCCCTTGTGATAAATTCCCCTCTTAGGTACGGTTTCTGTTCATATGTACTATTTATTACATATTTCTTCTCAGTCTTTGCTATACCGAACAGCCTCTAGGCTTCCTAGCAATTCTCCTGGTAGTTTAAATTATGATTACTTCTTTGATTATATGCGGTATAGTAATTACATACTGTATTGACAGATAAAAGGAAATACACAGTACAGGTGCCAGTCACATAATGATCTTTTCACTTTTATCCCAGATAAATAACAATAGGAGTAAATTAGAAGCCGCATATCTCATCAGGGTTAAAATAGCTACACTTTACATCCTAAGTGAGTAAAATGTAGAAATCTACTGTACAAGAAAATGCAATGGCTGAATGAACCGTAAAATGGAATGTTTTAGAAAATCTTAACTTGCCTCTTCTAAAGCCTTTCAGACAGCATAACATAATTAAACTATACAATATTCATAGTTACATTGACATCGTTCACGTGTATTTAGAGAACGACCATAATGTTTGGATGAATGGAGTCTATCTTCTTTGCAGAAAATAAAATAGCGCTTTAAGGGGGAATTTAATTAGGACTTAATTCACATGTGGATTTGAAATAAGGACTACATCTTCAGTCTACTTAAGCCCTTAATAAAGATGCGCATTAACTGAGCATTTCAGGATCAGTTATAATCCCTTAATTATTGTGGCTATGGAGAGAAGTGAATGCCCTACAATATTCTTACTTACAAAATAACATTTATTTTCTGGGAAGTAGCATAGATAATGGAATAACTGTCAGCTTTCTTGCCACATTGAAGGCATGCTACAGTACAACCTAAGAAGGAGAATTTCCTTGTTCACATTTCCGTTTTTAACTGATTTTAATGTGTTCACACACCAGTATTTTTGTACTGACCATGCGTCACTGAAGAAATCACAAAGCCAAGCACTACTTTAGTCTGTGATGCAGACAAAACTTCCATTGAAATCTATGGATCCATGAAAATCATGGAAACAACATGAATGGCATCCAATCTGCATACGTATTTGGTTTGTTTTTCACTGAACACTGATGGGCAAAAATGGACACACGGACCTAGGCCTCATGCACATAACTGTTGTTTGGGTCAGATGTTTACCCTTTCACTTCAGTGGGGCCCAAAAAATGAGGCCTACCCACATCCGTTGCTCCATTCCGTGGCCCAGCAAAAAAATAAAAATAAAAATAGAACATGGCCTATTCTTGTTCGTGTTGGACAAGAATAGGCATTTCTATAATGGGCTGCCCATTCCGCAAATTGTGGAACGCACAAGCGTGGCATGTGTGTTTTGCGGATCCGCAATTTAATGGACTGCAAAACATGGCACAGTCATGTGCATGAGGCCCAAACATGGATACTTCACAGACATTCTCACAGATGAAGCATGGAAGGATTTTTTCACAGATGTCAAATGGGCACAGAAATGTGAACGAGGCCTAAGTATCTCTACACAAATGACTTTGCACTGCCATGTTTTACCATTAAAAAACATATTTATCACCAAATCAGTCCCAATAATAGACAAATTCAACTCACTGGAACACTCAATATCTCAATTACACTTCTAAAAAATATGAGTGAACTAAGCTCAGCCCTATTTCACCTTAAGGACCCGACCATTTTTTGCAAATCTGACCAGTGTCACTTTATGTGGTGATAACTTTTAAAAGCTTTTACTTATGCAGGCCATTCTGAGATTGTTTTTTCGTCACATATTGTCACATCATGAAGACAGTGGTAAAATGAAGTCGAAAAATGTAATTTTTATTTATAAAAAAATACCAAAACTTACCAAAAATTTTGAAAAATAAGACATAGTAATACCGCCAAAAATAAGGTATTGATTTACATTCCCCATATGTCTACTTCATGTATCGATCATTTTGGGAATGCCATTTCATTTTTTGGGACGTTACAAGGCTTAGAAGTTTAGAAGCAAATCTTGAAGCTTTTCAGAAATGTTCAAAAACCCACTTTTTAGGGACCAGATCAGGTCTGAAGTCACTTTGTGAGGCTTACATAATAGAAACCAGCCAAAAATGACCCCATTCTTGAAACTTCACCCCTCAAGGTATTTAAAACTGATTTTACAAAAGTCGTTAACCCTTTAGGTTTTCCACAAGAGTTAATAGCAAATGGAGATAACATTTCAGAATTCAGATTTTTTTGGAAAATTTTCCATTTTAATCCATTTTTTCCAGTAACTAAGCAAGGGTTAACAGCCAAACAAAACTCAATATTTATTGCCCTGATTCTGTAGTTTGCAGAAACACCCCATATGTGGTCGTAAACTGCTGTATGGCCAAAGGGCAGGGCACAGGATGAAGGGAACACCATATGGTTTTTGGAAGGCAGATTTTGCTGGACAGTTTTTTTGACACTATGTCCCATTTGAAGCCCCCTGATGCACCCCTAGAGTATAAACTCCATAAACGTGACTCCATCTAAGAAACTACACCCCTTAAGGTATTCAAAACCGATTTTACAAACTTTGTTAACCCCTCTCCCAGCATCACATTGTTGGCAGTGAGACCGCACTCGGTGTTATCGGCATTAGGTTGGATCGGGGCACCACCCCCCCACCTCTCTCAGTGGACCACTGTCCCTGGAAGAATCTTCACATTATTGCATCGCATTATACCATCCTTCATTGTTTATCTCCCATTCCCCCATCCACTAAGGATGAAACATGACACGTAGGGACTAATAAGTGAAGGGGGAGCGTAGTATATTAGACCCCAGACATGGCCAGGTTCTGTACGGGGTCGCCCCTGTAGGGGAGGGTGCTCTGTGTCTGTAGGCAGGCGACAGAGCAATTGTACCCACATTGATCAAGCAGGTCCTAGTGAAGAGTCTAGTAGGAGCATCTGGTGCCACTTGGCATTTATGCAGCACGGACCCTATCACAAGTTAGGTGAGCCCTCCAGTGACATCTGTTGAATGGCCACTCGGGTCCAACATTGGATGGGGTGAGATAGTATCTTTTATACATATAATATTGACAATTTTATGGTGTCGTCAGCATAATAGTGGTGGTGTTGGTTGCATTTGTGACTAAGATATACTTACCTCTTTATAAGGCAGTACACCAATACTGGGTATTTGCGACCTCTATTTGCTGACTAGAAGCAATTTTTGTATGGGCATAATGTGAATCGTTTATATTAATGTGCCTAGTGTTATGATCATTTTTTCTATGGATGGTTTACCGTATGGTAGCACCTTTTTTCTGGTGCGGATCCAAAGTGAGTAACCCATGAGAAATTTTGGGTGGCTCTGATCATAATGCTGGCAGGGTCTACTCATATGTTTGTCCTCTCACTGTTGTTCATGATTGATGGTCACAATTTTAACAGTTATTCATTAAAGGTTATGTTTTAATAATCTAGTCCACCAATGGTTCTGAGTCTAGTTTGGAGGTGTGACATTGCTATGGGGGTGTAAGGCAATATATCACTCTAATAGCCCTTTATGTAATTTCAAACCGTTTAGGTGTTCCACAAGAGTTATTGGCAAATGGAGATAAAATTTCAGAATTTCTATTTTTTGTTACCTTGCCTCGAAAAAAGTGTAATATACAGCAACCAAAAATCATATTTACCCTAAAATAGTACAAACAAAACTGCCAACTTATTCCATAGTTTCCAAAATGGGGTCACTTTTTTGGACTTTCTACTGTAGGGGTGCATCAGGGGGGCTTCAAATGGGACACAGTGTCAAAAAAACAGTCCAGCAAAATCTGCCTTGCAAAAACCATAAGGCATTCCCTTCTATGCCCTGCAGTTTGGCCATACAGCGGCTTAGACCACATATGGGGTGTTTCTGCAAACTACAGAATCAGGGTAATAAATATTGAGTTTTGTTTGGCTGTTAACCCTTGCTTTGTTACTGGAAAAATGGAATAAAATGAAAAATTTGCCTAAAAAATAGCTGTTTTGGGATCGTTTTTATTGTTTGTTATTTGCATAGTTGATCTGACAGGTTAGATCGTGTGCTATGTTTATAGAGCAGGTTGTTACGGAAGCGACAATACCAAATATGACTACTTTTTGGGGGTTTTTAGTTTCAGTTTTTTATAACAAAGCATTTTTGAAAAAATGATTTTTTTAGTGTCTCCACATTCTGAAAGCCATATTTTTTTTATTTTTTAGGCGACTATCTTATCTAGGGTCTCATTTTTTGCAGGATGAAATGATGGTTTGATTGGAACTATCTTGGGGTGCATATGACATTTTGGTCGCTTGCTATTGCACTTTTTGCGACCTAAGGTGACAAAAATGGCTTTTGATACGGTATTTAAATTATTTTGCTGTGTTCACCTGAGGGGTTAGATCATGTGTTAGTTTTATAGAGCAGGTTGTTACGGATGTGGCCATACCTAATATGTATACTTTTTATTTATTTATTAAAGTTTTACACAATACTATTATTTTTGAAACAAAAAAATCATGTTTTAATGTCTCCATAGTCTGAGAGTTATATATTTTTTTATTTTTTGGGGCGATTGTCCTATGTGGTGTATCATTTTTTGCGGGATGATATGGCGGCTTGATGGGCACTATTTTTTGAGTGCATATAACTTTTTGATTGCTTGCTATTACAGTTTTTGTAATGTGAGGTGATATTTTTTTATATAGTTTTTTTTAAAGAGGTTTTACGGACGCGGCGATACCTAAAATGTATACTGTTTTTTTATTTATTTTACTTCAACACAATAATAGCATTTTAGAAAAAAAATAATGTTTTAGTGTGTCCATAGTCTGAGAGCCAAATTTTTTTATTTTTTTGGGCGATTGTCCTATAGAGGGGCTCATTTTTTGTGGGATGAGATGGCGGTTTGAGTGGTACTATTTTAGGAGGCATATGCCTTTTTCATCGCTTGGTATTACAATTTTTGTGATGTAAGATGACAAAAATTGACTTTTTTTACACTTTTTTTGATTGTTTTTTGCTGTATTTACTTGAGGGGTTAGGTCATATGATATTTTTATAGAGCTGTTTTTTATGGACTCGGCGATACCTAATATGTTTAGTGAATTTTATTCTTTTTTTAATTATTTTTACTTTTTTTCACTTTTTTTTTCTTTTTTTTGACCCAGACCCACTTGGTTCTTGAAGATCCAGTGGGCCTGATGTCAGAATAATACAGTAAAGTACGATTTCAGCAGGCATCCTGTTCCAATTAACTCCTGCAGCACTGCAATTTTCTTTTAAAGATATGACGTACAGGTACGTCATGCGTCCTTAACCACCTCAGCCCCCCTAGCTTAAACACCCTTAATGACCAGGCCACTTTTTACAATTCTGCACTACACTACTTTCACCGTTTATTGCTCCGTCATACAACTTACCACCCAAATGAATTTTACCTCCTTTTCTTCTCACTAATAGAGCTTTCATTTGGTGGTATTTCATTGCTGCTGACATTTTTTACTTTTTTTGCTATTTTACTTTTTTTGTCAAAATTTTTGCAAAAAAACTTCATTTTTCTCTTTCTATTAGAAAATTTGCCAAATAAAACTACATTTCTCTATAAATTTTTCTCTAAATTTATTGTTCTACATGTCTTTGATAAAAAAAAATGCAATAAGTGTATATGTATTGGTTTGGGTAAAAGTTATAGCGTTTACAAACTATGGTGCAAAAAAGTGAATTTCCGCACTTTGACTTTCTGAGCACCTGTCCTGTTTCCTGAGGTACTACAATGCCCAGACAGTAGAAACACCCCATAAATGACCCCATTTAGGAAAGTAGACACCCTAAGGCATTCACTGAGGGGCATGCTGAGTTCATGGAAGTTTTTATTTTTTGTCACAAGTTAATGGAAATTGTTTTTTATTTTCAAAAAATTTCATTTTCCGCTAACTTGTGACAAAAAATAAAAACTTCCATGAACTCAATATGCCCATCAGCGAATAGCTTAGGATGTCTACTTTCAGAAATGGGGTCACTTGTGGGGTATTTATACTGCCCTGGCATTTTAGGGGGCCCTAAAGCGTGAGAATCCAAATGAATTAAAATACCCTGTGAAAAACTAAAGGTACTCATTGGATTTAGGGCGCCTTTGCGCATCTTGGCTGCAAAAAAGTGGCACACATGTGGTATTGACGTACTCAGGAGAAGTAGGGCAATGTAATTTGGGGTGTATTTTTACATATACCCATACTGTGTGTGAAAAATATCTCTGTAAATGACAACTTTTTCCATTTTTTATACAAAGTTGTCAATTTACAGAGATATTTCTCTTACCCAGCATGGGTATATGTAAAAATACACTGCAAAACACATTGCCCTACCTCTCCTGAGTACAGCGATACCACATGTGTGCCACTTTTTTGCAGCCAAGATGCGCAAAGGGGCCAAAAAACAAATGAGTACCTTTAGGATTTCAAAGGGCAATTTTACGCATTTGGATTCCAAACTACTTCTCACGATTTAGGGGCCCCTAAAATGCCAGGACAGTAAAAATACCACACAAGTAGAGATGGCCCGAACTATCCGCCGGCGAACAGTTCCCGGCGAACATAGCTTGTTCGCGTTCGCCTCAACGGGCGAACACATGTGATGTTCGGTCCGCCCCCTATACATCATCATTGAGCAAACTTTGACCCTGTACCTCACAGTCAGCAGACACATTCCAGCCAATCAGCAGCATACCCTCCCTCCCAGACCCTCCCATTTCCTGAACCGCATCCATTTTAGATTAATTCGGAATTTGCAGTGTTAGTGAGAGGAGGGAGAGTGTAGTTGCTGCTGATTTAATAGGGAAATCGATAGCTAGGCTAGTGAATTCAGCGTCCACTCCAGTCCTGAAAGACTCATCTGATCTCTGCTGTAAGGACAGCGTCCTGACAGCACCCCAAAAAGCCCTTTTTAGGGCTGCAACATTAGTCTGCTTTTTTTTTCTCCATATACATATTGCAGTTGCCTGGCCTGCGTGTGTGTGAGGAGCTGCAGGCCCACAGACTGTAGTGTGCCCACTGCCAGTGCCCACCCCTGTCATCCCATGTGGCACAGGACTTTGCATCAAAAAAAGGCATTTAATTTTTACACTTTAATCTAAGGTTAGTTGCCTGCCAGTGTGTGTCAGGCTGACTTCCACTGACTGTAGTGTGCCCACTGCAAGTGCCCACCACTCATACCGGCTGGCACAGGACTTTGCATAAAAGAAGGCATTTAATTTTTACACTTTAGTGTAATTTCAGTTGCTTGCCTGCTGCTAGTGTGTGTCAGGCCGACTTCCACTGACTGTAGTGTGCCCACTGCCAGTGCAAAACCCCTGTCATCCCGTGTGGCACAGGACTTTGCATCAAAAAAAGGCATTTCATTTTTACACTTTAGTGTAATTTCAGTTGCTTGCCTGCTGCTAGTGTGTGTCAGGCCGACTTCCACTGACTGTAGTGTGCCCACTGCCAGGTCAAAACTCCTGTCATCCCGTGTGGCACATGACTTTGCATCAAAAAAAGGCATTTCATTTTTACACTTTAGTGTCATTTCAGTTGCTTGCCTGCTGCCAGTGTGTGTCAGGCCCACTTCCACTGACTGTAGTGTGCCCACTGCCAGTGCCAACCACTGATACCGGGTGGCACAGTAGCTTGCTGATAAATAAGGCATTTAATTTTTAGACAGTAGTCTAAATTCAGTTGCTTGCCTGCTGCCAGTGTGTGTCAGGCCCACTTCCACAGACTGTAGTGTGCCCACTGCCAGTGCCAACCAACCACTGATACCGGGTGGCACAGTAGCTTGCCGATAAATAAGGCATTTAATTTTTAGACAGTAGTCTAAATTCAGTTGCTTGCCTGCTGCCAGTGTGTGTCAGGCCCACTTCCACTGACTGTAGTGTGCCCACTGCCAGTGCCAACAACTGATACCGGGTGGCACAGTAGCTTGCCGATAAATAAGGCATTTAATTTTTAGACAGTAGTCTAAATTCAGTTGCTTGCCTGCTACCAGTGTGTGTCAGGCCCACTTCCACTGACTGTAGTGTGCCCACTGCCAGTGCCAACAACTGATACCGGGTGGAACAGTAGCTTGCCGAGAAATAAGGCATTTCATTTTTAGACAGTAGTCTAAATTCAGTTGCTTGCCTGCTGCCAGTGTGTGTCAGGCCCACTTCCACTGACTGTAGTGTGCCCACTGCCAGTGCCAACCACTGATACCGGGTGACACAGTAGCTTGCCGATAAATAAGGCATTTCATTTTTACACATTAGTCTAATTTCAGTTGCTTGCCTGCTGCCAGTATGTGTCAGGCCCACTTCCACAGACTGTAGTGTGCCCACTGCCAGTGCCCACCACTGATACCGGGTGGCACAGTACCTAGCACGCGTAGTACCAGATATCTAAAAAAAAAATGACAGGCAGAGGCAGGCCACCCCGCAGGGGCCGTCGTGGTCGTGGTGCTGTGATTTCCACTGTCCCTGGAATAATGCCTAGTGTTCAGAGGCCACATACCCTGAACCCGAAAAATTCTGAGGGCATAGTTGACTGGCTTAGACAGGACACCCAATCTTCAACAGATTCCGCTAAGAACCTTGACGCACCATCCTCCTCCAGCTCAGCTTCGGTCACCTGCTCTCGTTACCATACACCCGCCCGCCGCTGATAGGAATAGTACTAGTTAAGACACCACTCATATAGGGTGTCACAGCACATTGCTCTGTGCACGCGCAGTGCCCCAATTTGGGAGTATGAGGACCGACCAAGCTGCTTTTTTCATCTCCCGGTTCCTAAAATCAATTCAGTTTGGTGTATGAGAGTTTGGTCTGTCACTGTGAAGGCAGTCGAAGGTACCCGGCCTAAATTTTTTTTCACAAAAGGCAAACCCTGATATGGGATGTAACAGGAATTAAACTGATGAGAATAGTACTACAGAAAATACCACTCATATCGGGTGTGACGGTAAATTGCACGGTGCAGACGCAGTCACCGTGGTTTAAAACAGAGTGGAGGGAGCCAGCGTTTTTTTAACCATCTCCCCGTTCGAAAAATCTATTCAATAAATGGCCCCCAGATTGAGGACGTTAGAGGGATTAAACTGATGAGAATAGTACTACAGAAAATACCACTCATATCGGGTGTGACAGTAAATTGCACGGCGCAGACGCAGCCACCGTGGATTAAAACAGAGTGAAGGGAGCTAGCGTTTTTTTAACCATCTCCCCGTTCGAAAAATCTATTCAATAAATGGCCCCCAGATTGGGGATGTTAGAGGGATTAAACTGATGAGAATAGTACTACAGAAAATACCACTCATATCGGGTGTGACAGTAAATTGCACGGCACAGACGCAGTCACCGTGGATAAAAACAAAGGGGAGTGAGCCAGCGTTTTTTTAACCATCTCCCCGTTCGAAAAATCAATTCAATTCACCTTTCGGGGACCCTTGGTGGAGGAAGAAACCTTCAATGACATCACCGGGACGTGGCTAGCTTGGTATCCAACCTTGTGCAAATTGGGAGTTTGTGGTTGTGCAAATGAACTGTTTGCGGTTGTTTCCGGTGCATTAAAAGGGGAGTTTGGTCTGTCAATGTCAGTGAAGCGGGCGTAACCCTTACACTACCTGATCGATACAACATCATACCTGATCGTATACACACACTGGATGTTTTAAAGCATGCTATTCCAAACAATTTAGGAATGTTAGTTGATTTATGCCCTTTATGGATTAAAACCCGACTCTGCGTCCACTACGTAATTTTCCATGAGAGTTTTGCCATAGATCCCCCTCCGGCACGCCACAGTCCAGGTGTTAGACCCCTTGAAACAACTTTCCCATCACTATTGTGGCCATAGATCCCCCTCCGGCACGCCACAGTCCAGGTGTTAGACCCCTTGAAACAACTTTCCCATCACTATTGTGGCCAGAAAGAGTCCCTGTGGGTTTTAAAATTCGCCTGCCAATTGAAGTCTATGGCGGTTCGCCCGGTTCGCCCGTTCGCGAACATTTGCGTAAGCTCGCGTTCGCTGTTCGCGAACAGAAAATTTTATGTTTGCGACATCACTACACACAAGTGACCCCATTCCGGAAAGTAGACACCCTAAGGTATTTGCTGATGGGAATAGTGAGTTCATGGAAGTTTTTATTTTTTGTCACAAGTTAGCGGAAATTGAATTTTTTTTTTTTTTTAAAGTCTCATATTCCACTAACTTGTGACAAAAAATAAGATTTTACATGAACTCACCATACCCCTCAGGGAATAACTTGGGGTGTCTACTTTCTAAAATGGGGTCAATTGTGTGGTATTTTTACTGCCCTGGCATTTTAGGGGCCCCTAAAGCGTGAGAAGAAGTCTGGAATCCAAATGCGTAAAATTGCCCTGAGAAATCCTAAAGGTACTCATTGGACTTAGGGCCCCTTTGCGCATTTTGGCTGCAAAAAAGTGGCACACATGTGGTATCGCCGTACTCAGGAGAAGTAGGGCAATGTGTTTTGGGGTGTATTTTTACATATACCCATACTGTCTGTGAAAAATATCTCTGTAAATGACAACTTTTTCCATTTTCTTCTACAAAGTTGTCAATTTACAGAGATATTTTTCACACCCAGCATGGGTATATGTAAAAATACACCCCAAAACACTTCTCCTGAGTATGGCGATACCACATGTGTGCCACTTTTTTGCAGCCAAGATGCGCAAAAGGGCCCTAATTCCAATGAGCACCTTTTAGGATGGCATTTTTACGCATTTTTCTTCTCACCCTTTAGGGCACCTAAATTGGTCAGGACAGTCAGAACAGAAATATCGGGTGTCACGCCTTATTCCACTCCTGCTACAGACACAACATCTTTTTCAGGGTGGCAGTTGGGTTGAGGTTCCAGCAACGACATTGGGGAAATGTCGCTCGTGTAGACGGCTCACTACACTGGGGTTTGGGGCCACGGAACCTCCTGGATACAGGAGGTTCTCGATCATCTCTTCCTGAAAATTGTGGAAGGATCCTGTTCTCCCAGCCTTACTGTAGAGAACATAACTATTATACATAGCCAATTGAAATAAATATACAGACACCTTCTTATACCAGCGTCTGGTGCGGTGGGAAATCAAATACGGTGCCAACATCTGGTCATTGAAGTCCACCACATACATGTGGAGGTTATAGTCGTGGACTGAGAGGGGCTTTTCAACGACACTGGTTGCCCGTTCAATTTGTATTGTCGTGTCTGCGTGAAAAGAGGTGAGCATGTAAACATCACGCTTGTCTCTCCATTTCACCGCAAGCAGTTCTTGGTTACACAAGGCAGCCCTCTCCCCCCTACAAGACGGGTGGTAACGAGCCGTTGGGGGAAGCCCCAGCGACTAGGTCGCACGTTGCCACAGCAGCCAATCTGTTCTAGGAACAAATGCCTGAAGAGGGCCACACTTGTGTAGAAATTGTCCACATAAAGATGGTACCCCTTGCCGAATAAGGGTGACAACAAGTCCCAGACTATCTTCCCA
Source organism: Bufotes viridis (assembly GCA_033119425.1). Lineage (NCBI taxonomy): Eukaryota > Metazoa > Chordata > Amphibia > Anura > Bufonidae > Bufotes > Bufotes viridis. The sequence goes on along the minus strand of CM065593.1, from coordinate 129,247,203 downwards.
CTGCTCCCCAGGTAGTCAGGGCAACTGACCGGCTCCAGGGTCTGATCTTTACCCTCATAGACACGAAATTTGTGGGTATAGCCTGTGGCCCTTTCACAGAGCTTATACAATTTGACCCCATACGCACGCTTGCTTGGGATGTACTGTTTGAAGCCAAGGCGCCCGGTAAAATGTATCAGGGACTCGTCTACACAGATGTTTTGTGCGGGGGTATACAAATCTGCAAATTTCAGGTTGAAGTGGTCTATGAGGGGCCGAATTTTGTGGAGCCGGTCAAAAGCTGGGTGGCCTCTGGGACGGGAGGTGGTGTTGTCGCTAAAGTGCAGGAAACGCAGGATGGTCTCAAATTGTGTCCTGGACATGGCAGCAGAGTACATGGGCATGTGATGAATTGGGTTCGTGGACCAATATGACCGCAATTCATGTTTTTTTTGTCAGGCCCATGTTGAGGAGAAGGCCCAGAAAAGTTTTATATTCTTAAACTTGGACTGGTTTCCACCGGAAAGGCTGGGGATAGAAGCTTTCCGGGTTGGCATTTATAAATTGAGTGGCATACCGATTTGTTTCTGCCACGACTAGGTCAAAGAGCTTCTCAGTGAAGAACAGCTCAAAAAACCCCAGTGCCGATCCGATCTGAGCTGTCTCCACCCGAACTCCTGACTGGGCGGTGAAAGGGGGAACTAATGGTGCGGCTGAAGATGGGGGCTGCCAATCCGGGTTTGCCAGCACCTCAGGGATTCTAGGGGCTCTACGGGCCTGTCTGCATGGTGGCTGCGACGGGGGAACTACTGCACGTGCCACCGTACCAGCTTCAACTGCCCTTCTGGTGCTCGCCACTTCACCATGTTGTACGCCAGTGCTGGTAGTAGGTCCAGGATGGGCTGCGCTGCTGGTGTATGCCTCACCACGTAATCCGGCAGTGCCAGCCCCACTCTGCTGCCCTTGAAACGGATCCTGCACTACCTGTGGTCTAGCGACACGGGGCCGGGTATGCCTGGTGGTATGAGGGACCTCAACCTCCTTGTCCGAACTTTGGGTCAGACTGCCACTGCTTTCTAAAGGTTCACATTCTGACCCGCTAGATTCGTCAGATGAGGGTTCCCATTCCTCATTCGACTGGGTCAGAATCCTGTAGGCCTCTTCAGGAGAATACCCCATATTTGACATTTGGACGACTAAATTGTGTCTCCGTCATCAGGCATCTATTTGCCCCGCTAAAGGATTATTTTAAAAGTGTATAGAAGCTACAAGGGGAGATTTTACAGCATATAACTACAGCACCCAACAATGTAAACGGCGCCAAATTCACCGAATAAAATTTCCACTCAGGTATGCAGTGCAGGGGAACTTTGAAAGAAAGAAAGGGTACAGATTATCTAACAATCTGAAGGACACCTAGTTTACTGAATATATTTCCAAGACCGGTATGCAGTGCAGGATTACTTTATGGCCCAAGAATGTAACGATTTTTAGAAATTTACCTCCCTGTCACTTATGCAGAGCAGGGGTTTGTATACGGCAAAACTGGCAAAATGTCACCCACCAATGTAACAGATGATTTTTTGAAATTTACAATATGGCAAAACTGGCAAACAGTTTTTTCAGCGTTGTATGCAAAAGTTCTCTGTGGTACGACAGTACGGGTTCATTCCCCCAACTACAGAAATACACTATGTCATCGCAAAATTATACAACAGGTTTTTCAGCGTTGTATGCAAAAGTGATGTGTAACTAAAAATTGAAGGGAAAATCTGTGATAATTGTGATCATTCACATATATTCACTTAAACTTCTAGTGATCCGGAACTGGCAAATATTAAAACTTAGCCTTCATTTGAGTATTCACTAAAATAGGGTCCCTTTTTTGTTGATAGATAGTCGTAATCACCGTGTGCAGCTGCAATTCCTTGTGTTAAGCCAGGGATATAAACCACAAACTTAGTGAATGAAAATTACAGCTGCACCATTCCACTGGGCTTGATGCTTGGTGGGCTAAAGGTACTCAATGTACCAAAATCCAGAATAACAAATAGTATTCAACAACACTGCTGTCTGACACGGTAAGGCCAGGAGCCACTCCAATACAACCAGATAATCCGCCAGACACAATGATGATAATGTATAGGTATGTGCTCGGCGGCACCAATAGTCCTACCCTACAGTTGATAGAAGGTCCGGACTCTCACGTTGTTGGTTCCTGGTGGTCCGTTGGGTGGTTAGGATGGTGTGCTGGACCTGTAATCAAGGGAAGATGGTTGGTCTGTCCCTATATGGCCCTTTAAGCCCTACAATGGCCCTTTTTGTCCTAACCACAGAGTATCCCACTAGTTGGGCGCCTGTCCGGAATCTACACCTGGAATTGCGTTCTCTTTTATTGCCCTAAATTCTTCCCAACACGCATGTTTCTCAAGTAAGAAACCTTGTCATCAGGGGAAATATAAATGGGCTGGCTATATTTGGTATATAATGGTGTTGGGGAAGATGGTCCCCAACAACCTAGGAGGGCACAGTTAAGTGTCACCAACTAGTACAGAAACGCTGTGGGCATCGATGTTACCTGAGGGGGCAGTGATTCCCGCTGTCTTTTTAAAGACTAGATGTCCACATGTGACAAGCATGGTGGCGTGTTGACGTCGTCAGCGCTCCACCGTGCCAGGCGCATGCGCAGTTAATACCTTCTTGTGTATTACCCCGGCATGCATTCCACCAGGATCATGGCTGATGAGAAATTCACTGCACCTGCGCTAGAGAGGCTGCGCAGGCGCTCTGAATGTCGGTACCTCAATGCAGGCCGGAATCTAGGAAGTGCGCATGTCACGTCTGGTGCGCACATCCCTGTAGTGGGCATGCACCACTGACGCCAAGTAAGAATGTCTCGTCATCGATGCCTGATATTTGTCTACATAGGAAGTGGATTATTTACTTTGCAGAGATACTTTGGCTCAGCATAGATAATGAAGTCCAAAAAGTTGGAAATGGTCAGCACTCGGGACAAATGTCATAGCCATTCACATCAACAATTTCCTGATTTTTGCAGCTCGATGACTCAGCAATTTAACCTGGGTTTAATAATACAGATGCCTAGTGATATTGAGTCAAGTGAAAAGGAATGGACATAAACCTATAAAGTCAGTATAGGTCACTATCAATATACAAAAGATTTGCCTGATCGCTACATTCGATGAGGCGTCAGGACAGGTCAGGGATATCCTTAAGAAACACTGGCCAGTGTTATTGATGGATCCCGATATCATCAAGGTTAGCTTTGAATATCCACAGATCACCTTTAGAAAGGGAAATAGCCTCAGAGACATCCTTGTCCATAGCCACTACAATCTGCCCCCGAAAAAAGGCACTTGGCTGGATCGGAAAATCCAGGGATGTTACAGATGTAGTGGATGTGTGACGTGCAGAATAGTCCAAAGTGGAAGGACATTTTACAGCAGCAACCTACAAAAATTATTCCCGATAAAGGATTTAATTAATTGCCGCACCAGGGGCATTATTTATAAAATTACATGCATGTGCGGTTTAGAGTACATCGGCAAAACCAAAAGGGAGCTACGCAGACGCCTAGGGGAGCACATTAGGGATATCTCCAACGAGCGTGACACTCCAGTTGCTAGGCATGTTAATGACTTCCACAGTAGCGATACCAACTGTATTAAAGCTATGGGTATAGACAGAGTACCACGACCAATACGAGGCGGGTACTGGGACAAACTTCTTCTACAGCTAGAAGCAAGGTTGACGTACAAACATGACACAATGTCCCCTAGAGGTCTCAACGAACAACTCAACTTCAGTTGTTTCATCTAACTTTAATGACTCTATAACTATCCTTTTCCCATAACAAACTTCTCTATAATGACCTAGGACCATGTATATTGATAGTGACCTATACTGACTATATAGGTGTATGCCCATTCCTTTTCACTTGACTCAATATAACTAGGCATCTGTATTATTAAACCCAGGTTAAATAGCTGAGTTATCGAGTGCAAAAAATACCCCTTATTTTCTAATATTTCTATATCAGAAAATTGTCGATGTGAATGGCTGTGACCTTTGTCCCAAGTGCTGAACATTTACACATTTTTGGAGTTCATTATCTATGCTGAGCCAAAGTATCTCTGCAGAGGAAATAATCTACTTCCTATGTAGACACATATCAGTATATCTTACAAACAACCATAAATGTACCAGCTTTATAGTTCTGACAATACTGTCATTCTGGGGATTGGGGTTTCATCTAATGATAAAGAATTGGCTCATCCCCTGAGCGCATGCTCAACTGATCAATGGCTATAACAGGCATACATCTGTAATTATATCTTAAAAAGGGTTAAATTAGCCCAGGGGGCATGCATCGATGACGCAGCATTAATACTTGGCGTCGGCGGCGCACGCCCACTTCAGGGATGTGTGTACCAGACATGACATGCGCACTTCCTAGATTCCGGCCTGCATTGAGGTACCGACATTCAGAGCGCCTGCACAGCCTCTCTAGCGCAGGCACAGTGAATTTCTCATCAGCCATGATCCTGGTGGAAAGCAGCATGCCAGGGTAATACACAAGAAGGTATTAACTGGCACGGCGGAGTGCTGACGATGTCAACACGCCACCACACTTGTCACATGTGGACATCTAGTCTTTAAAAAGACGGCGGGAATCACTGCCCCCTCAGTTAACATCGATGCCCACAGCGTTTCTGTACTATTTGGTAACACTTAACTGTGCCCTCCTAGGTTGTTGGGGACCATCTTCCCCAACACCATTTTATACCAAATATAGCCAGCCCATTTATATTTCCCCTGATGACAAGGTTTCTTACTTGAGAAACATGCGTGTTGGGAAGAATTTAGGGCAATAAAAGAGAACGCAATTCCAGGTGTAGATTCCGGACAGGCGCCCAACTAGTGGGATACTCTGTGGTTAGGACAAAAAGGGCCATTGTAGGGCTTAAAGGGCCATATAGGGACAGACCAACCATCTTCCCTTGATTACAGGTCCAGCACACCATCCTAACCACCCAACGGACCACCTGGAATTTACAGGAACCAACAACGTGAGAGTCCGGACCTTCTATCAACTGTAGGGTAGGACTATTGGTGCCGCCGAGCACATACCTATACATTATCATCATTGTGTCTGGCGGATTATCTGGTTGTATTGGAGTGGCTCCTGGCCTTACCGTGCCAGACAGCAGTGTTGTTGAATACTATTTGTTATTCTGGATTTTGGTACATTGAGTACCTTTAGCCCACCAAGCATCAAGCCCGGTGGAATGCAGCTGTAATTTTTATTCACTAAGTTTGTGGTTTATATCCTTGGCTTAACACCAGAATTGCAGCTGCACACGGTGATTACGACTATCTATCAACAAAAAAGGGACCCTATTTTAGTGAATACTCTAATAAAGGCTAAGTTTTAAAAAGTTCTGTGTGGCACAACAGTATGGGGTTATTCCACCAATGTCAGAAATGCACTATGTCACCGCAAAATTTTAAAATTGGTTTTTCAGCGGTGTATGCAAATGTGATCTGTGGTACGACAGTAGGGGTTTATTCCTCCAACTACAGAATTGCACTATGTCACCCCTAAGTTATAAAATGGCCGCCGACTCCCACCTCAGTAACAGATGGATTAAAAATTATTTTGCAGTATCACTTGGCTCAGGGCTGGGTACAAATATGTAGCATAGCACCCTCAATAATTGCTGTAGTTTGAAGATTTACCACCACCAAGTTCAACAGATTTCTTCCCTAATCTCACCCTCACAGCAGCCGCAACCTGTCCCTACACTAAGGGAGTGACATGCAGCGCTATGTGACTCCAGCTTATATAGAGGCTGGGTCACATGCTGCACTTAGGGCAAAGTAGTGAAACGCTTGTTGATTGACTGCCCTCCAGCCTTTCAAAAAGCGTGAAGAATTCGCCGAACAACGAACCCGAACCCAATTTTTTATGGAAATGTTCGGTTTCGGGTCAAGGTGCGGAAAACCTTAAAGTTTGGTACGAACCTTAACTATACAGTTCGGGTTCGCTCAACTCTAATTATAATTTATTTCTTTATGTATTAATTTGGCTTCCAGTAGCCAATTTTTCTAAATTTATTGTGGATAGTATACATTAAGTGAATATATATGATGCGTTCCCTCTTTATCAGTTTTAGTTTTCCATGCTCGCTATGAGCGCATGACGATCGCGCAGCCTGAACGCTTTCTTCGTTCCCAACTGAGACACGGCATCGGCAACATCAATCCGTGTCTAGTTACGTAGGATTGCCCTCTCTGACGCCAGACTTGGGGAAGGGCGGAAGAGATGTACATGCGTCATGCGCCGCAACATGGCGATATCAATTAAAGGTCACATGATATTCAATCCAGCATAGGATTGGCCTGCATCACTTTAAAACCATACATAGGTCCCCTGCAAAACCAGTCCTTCTATCGAAGCGCGCGTTGAGGAAGTTTGCCACACGCACAGCAGCACTTTGGTATGTTATCCAAATAAGCACTTTATTGACATAATCTCATTGAGTTCTCTTTTGTGAATGTTTTCAATTGTTACATAGGGTCTGGGTGATTATTAATTATTGAATTTGCACAATGCACTTTGGTATGTTATCCAGATAAGCACTTTATCGTCATTATCCCTTTGAGTACTCGTTTGGGAATGTTTTCAATTGCTATATAGGGTCTCAGTGAAGGTGAATATTGCATTAGCACAAGGTAGATGTAGTTTTCATGTGACTCCATTTTTATGTGGCTATATTTATGCAGCATTAATTGATCCTGAGGTGTACTCTTACCTTGAGATAGCTAGCATTTATTTATGGCATTAATCATGTATTTTGGATATTTCATCATGATGTATTGATATGTAAATTCCAAGTTAGGTAACTGGTCGGCATTGCCTTGATAGTGTGCGGTGCACGTGTCTGCGGGCGGGCGTCCCACAGATACACTTTAGAAGAAAAGACCAGCACTCGCTTCTTAGGATTATAATTGCTAATTTATTGGTCACATATTATAGGCATAGAGACGCATTTCAACACCAGGTGTGCTTTCATCAGACTCTAGACATCCATTGTTCAGTTACACAATAAATATATTCAGACATGGAGGAAGTGACGTGGGAACCTAGGCTCCTTCCACTTACAAAAAAAGGAAAAAAAGAGGGAAATTGAAACAAAGAAAACACTTTTTTCATACTGTCCTATGGATAATCCATATGTCAAATCATGTTTCAATGACTCAGAAAAAAGAAAAAAAGATTTTTTTATAAAAAAAGAAAATTATACAAGTTTGTATTCAAAGAAAGCTACGTACATTATACTCTCGGTTTAAACCTTTTGGCTCCATCGTTTGTAACCGATGGATCCAATAGGCCTCGCGCTTCAGTAATATTTTGTTCCTATCCCCACCTCTGCGTGGTAATCAGACACCTTCAATAATCTGATAGCGTAGCTGTGATATGTTGTGATTCTGATGATGAAAGTGGTGAGGAATGGGAAGTAGCAAATTGCCTTTTCGGATGGTCGATTTATGTTTGCTCAGCCTGTCTTTTATTTGTATTGATGTTTCTCCCATGTATAGACAGCCACAGGGACATTTTAGTATATAGATGACAAAAGTACTATCACATGTGAATGCACCCCGTATGGGGATTCTCTCTCCTGTCTGTGGATGTGAGAAATGTGAGCCCTTGATCACGCTGGAACAACTTACACAGTTGAGGCAAGGAAATGTTCCTCGCTTAGGTGAGGAAAACATGGTCTGTCTGAGTCCTCTTTTGTTATTGCCTATATCAGCTTGCACTATCCTGTCCCTAATGTTATCTGTGCGTTTATATCACATCATCGGTGGAAGCTGGAACTCTGGTATCTGTTGGTAAGATTTAGAGACAATATGCCAATGCTTATTGAGAATAGCTTTCAACTTATGTGTCCACGGGTGGTATTTAACCACTAGTGGAATACATGGTTCCTTTTTCCGTTTATCAAGTGATGTGTGTTCTGTTTTTACACTTTGTTCAGTCAGTAGATGTTGCGGATAACCTCTTTCTTTAAATTTGATAGTCATCTCATCACGCCGTTTCTGACATGTGTCTGTATCTGTGACAATACGATTTACCCTTTGAAATTAGGAGAAAGGGATAGCCTTTTTGGTGGCTGCTGGGTGACTGCTTGTGTAGGCTAACAGGCTATTTCTGTCAGTGTTCTTGACAAAAAGGTCTGAATGTAACCTGCCATCTTTTCATTTTACTACCCAGGTATCTAAAAAGGAAACCCTTTCCGCATTTTGATGTACCTTGAATTTTTGCTCCACCCAGATAGTGTTGAGATAGACGGGGAATTCCTCGAGGGATCGAATGCCACCCCGCCACACGCAAAATATGTCGTCGATAAATCGACGCCAAAATATGCAGTGTTGCTGATATAGTCGATTAGAGCATACGAATTGTTGTTCAAATTGCGACATGTAGCAATTTGCGTATGGCGGTGCGACATTCAATCCCATTGCGGTCCCGCGGCACTGTTGAAAAAAGGTATCCTGGAAAAGGAAATCATTTTGTTCCAATACTATCCTCAATAATGTTAAAAAGAACTTCTTCTCATTCTTATCATAAGGGCTATTCTCCAGGAGACCCTCTACTGCCTGGATACCTTTCTCATGGGTTATAGATGTATATAGGCTGCATACATCAAACGTGACCAGTATGCAGCCTGCATCTATCTGTGTCACGTATGTATGAGGGTTATTTTTGTGTTAAAGGGGTGAGTACCTTTTCCAGGAGGATTACTGGTGGGGAGAGAATGGAGTCAGTAGACGCCAATATAGGGCGTCCAGGAGGCTTTGTGAGAGACTTGTGCACTTTTGGCAGCGTATAAAACACTGGAGTGATAGGGTGTTGGTTAAACAGAAAATCACTCAGTTTGGCATCTATGACTCCACTCTCCCTAGCCCCATCTACAACCTCCTGGAGAATCTCCTTAATGTGAAACACTGGATCAGATTCCAATAACCGATAAGTTTCAGTATCACTCAATTGTTGCAAGATTTCAGATACATAGTAATCCTTGTCAAGAATGACAAGGGCTCCCCCTTTATCAGCAGGTTTGAATATCAACGATTTGTCATCCAACAAATGATTAAGAGCCTGTTTCTCTTCAACCTTCAAATTATGGTATACATGTAGTGATTAGTGTTGAGCGAACAGTTCGAGAATAGTTCGGGTTCGTACCGAGATTTTGGGGTGTCCGGGACCCAGGCCCGAACCCGGACATTTTCAAAAAAGTTCGGGTTCGGGTTCGGTGTTCGTCGATTACTTCCCGCTTTCTGAAGGGCTGCACAGCAGCCAATCAGCTAGCGTTTTACTTCTTGCCTAAGAGCCCATCACAGCCATGCCTACTAATGGCATGGCTGTGATTGGCCAAGTGCAGCATGTGACCCAGCCTCTATTTAAGCTGGAGTCACGTAGCGCCGCACGTCACACTGCTCTGATTAGTGTAGGGAGAGGACGCAGCTTCTGTCAGGGCGAGATTAGGCAGGTTAAAGTTAGCAACAGCACCTAATGAACGGATCAATTTACAGCTGAGAATCATTGAACTTCTGCTAGTTACTTGCTCGCTGGTTTTTAGGCTGCACAGAGCGTTTTCTGTCACTTATTTTCTGGGTTGATCGGCGGCCATTTTGTGACTTGTGGTGCGCCAGAAGAAGCTGCCACCAAGTCCATCAATCCATCAATACTAGTTTTTTTTTGCTATATCTCTACATCAGGGGCTTGGCTGTGCTAATTGTCACCCCTAGAAACTCAGGAAAGAAATTTCTATATTTTATTAAGGGGTTAAGTACAATTGCCCAAATACCAATCCCCTAAATCTGGTGTTCCAGCTTTGGTTAGACAAGTATAATACTGTCTGCTGTCTGGCAAAGGATAGATTATTTTCTGGGGTTAAATTCAATTGCCAAAATAGCAATACCATAAATCAGTGGTTTCAGCTGTGGCTGGCAAAATAGAATAGTGTCCGAGGTAACGCACACACGTACAGACGCATGCGTACACGATTCTTGAATAGTTGTATTATCGCGATAATAAAACTAACAGTGTAAAGTTGACTGTATTGCTCTAAGTTATATTCGCGTACGAATGTAACTTCTATTACAGCACACCAATACTAAAACTGACTAAGAGACAGCTTTAAGTTCTATTTGAGCGCGATTGCAACTTTGGAACTTAAAGTGGTGTACGATTTTAAAAGTTGAGTACTAAAAAGTTGGAATCGCAATGCGATTCTTATGTATTGCTTAATCGCATTGCGATTACAACTTTGAGCTACCGATCACCATGGGAACGCCTCCTCCAGTAGAATGTACTGTCGGATGTGAGAATTAAGTTGAAATCGCAATGCGATTATTATATATCTGCTTAATCGCATTGCCGTTTTAACTTAGCATTGCTAAATAATTCCATCCATATTCGTTAACTTACTGACTCAGTAAGTTAGCGATATGGATGGAATTATTAGCAATGCTAAGTTGAAATCGCAATGCGATTAAGCTAAATATAAGAATCGCATTGCGATTTCAACTTAATTCTCAGATCCGACAGTACATTCTACTGGAGGAGGCGTTCCCATGGTGATCGTTAGCTCAAAGTTGTAATCGCAATGCGTTTATTGCGGTATATTATCCCTCTGGGTGTCTTTTACAGCCTTTTTAGTGCCCAAAAGTTCGGGTCCCCATTGACTTCTATGGGGTTCGGGTTTGGGAGGAAGTTCGGGTTGAGTTCGGATCACGAACCCGGACATTTTCCGGAAGTTCGGCTGAACCTCTCGAACCCGAACATCCAGGTGTTCGCTCATCTCTAGTAGTGATCCCTGTTTACATTGTTGCAACCAGGTTTCAATGTCCCTCTGCACTAAATTGATGTATGTCTCAATTGGATGATATGACCTTGGAGGTACAAAGTTACTTTTAATCTTCAAATTAAACTGTTTGGGAGTTAGTCCCTTTGATGAACTTTCCCCCAGTCTTTCACCCGGTTGAGACGTGATGTTCTCATTGGCAAAGTGGGCTTTGAAACGCATGGTCCAAAAAACGCTGCATGTCCATGTCCAAGATGAATGTGTCCAAACTCCCCGTGGGGCTGAAGGACAAACCTTTTTGGACCAAGTTCATTTGGGCAGGACCAAGGCTTTTAGAGGACAGGTTCAATACAGAATTTAATGTCATACCTGTGATCTGATCACTCTCGGGAATCTGCTTCGCCTATGATGGCGGCCGGCTCTCCTGGTATTGATCTTTTTGCACGTTGGCGTTTGCCTAAAAATGGAAAGGGTTTCCTTTTTGGATACCTGGGTAGTAAAATGAAAAGATGGCAGGTTACATACAGACCTTTTTGTCAAGAACACTGACAGAAATAGCCTGTTAGCCTACACAAGCAGTCACCCAGCAGCCACCAAAAAGGCTATCCCTTTCTCCCAATTTCAAAGGGTAAATCGTATTGTCACAGATACAGACACATGTCAGAAACGGCGTGATGAGATGACTATCAATTTTAAAGAAAGAGGTTATCCGCAACATCTACTGACTGAACAAAGAGAAAAAACAGAACACACATCACTTGATAAACGGAAAAAGGAACTACGTATTCCACTAGTACTTAAATACCACCCGTGGACACATAAGTTGAAAGCTATTATCAATAAGCATTGGCATATTGTCTCTAAATCTTACCAACAGATACCAGAGTTCCAGCTTCCACCGATGATGTGTTATAGACACACAGATAACATTAGGGACAGGATAGTGCGAGCCGATATAGGCAATAACAAAAGAGGACTCAGACAGACCACATTTTCCTCCCCTAAGTGAGGAACATTTCCTTGCCTCAACTGTGTAAGTTGTTCCAGCGTGATCAAGGGCTTACATTTCTCACATCCACAGACAGGAGAGAGAATCCCCATACGGGGTGCATTCACATGTGATAGTACTTTTGTCATCTATATACTAAAATGTCCCTGTGGCTTGCTATACGTGGGAGAAACATCAACACGAATGAAAGACAGGCTGAGCAAACATAAATAGACCATCAGAAAAGGCAATTTGCTACTTCCCATTCCTCACCACTTTCATCATCAGAATCACAACATATCACAGCTACGCTATCAGATTATTGAAGGTGTCTCATTACCACTCAGAGGTGGGGATAGGAACAAAAGGTTACTGAAGCGGGAGGCCTATTGGATCCATCGGTTACAAACGATGGAGCCAAAAGGCTTAAACCGAGAGTATAATGTACCTAGCTTTCTTTTAATACAAACTTGTATAATTTTCTTTTTTTATAAAAAAAATCTATTTTTCTTTTTTCAGCGTCATTAAAACATGATTTGACTTATGGATTATCCATGGGACATAATGAATAATTTTTAATTCTTTGTTTCAATTTCCCTCTTTTTTCCCTATTTTTGTAAATGGGAGGAGCCTAGGTTCTCACGTCACTTCCTCCATGTCTGAATACCTATTTATTGTGTAACTGAACAATGGATGTATAGAGTCTGATGAAAGCACACCTGTTGCTGAATCGCATCACCATGCCTATAATATGTGACCAATAAATTAGCAATTATAATCCTAAGAAGCGAGTGCCGGTCTTTTCTTCTAAGATGTATTGATATGTGGCATATTATTTTGATTCGCTACTAGAGATGAGCGAACACCTGGAAGTTCGGGTTCGGGAAATTCGGCCGAACTTCCCGAAAATGTTCGGGTTCGGGATCCGAACTCGACCCGAACTTTTAGGCACTAAAAAGGCTGTAAAATAGTTCAGGAACGGGCTAGAGGGCTGCCAAAGGCAGCAAAATGTAGGTAAATCCCCTGCAAACAAATGTGGATAGGGAAATGAATTAAAATAAAATAAAATAAATAAAATTTAACCAATATCAATTGTAGAGAGGTCCCACTGCAAGGAATCATGCGTCATATCACCCACCACTGGAGAAGGCCACTTTCAGTTATTTCAGCCCAGCACCCAGAACGAGGATACAGGTCCCACATCAAGGAATCATGCGTCATATCACCCACCACTGGAGAAGCCACTCAGTTATTTCGGCCCCAGCACCCAGACAGAGGAGAGATGTCCCACAGGAAGGAATCATGCGTCATATCACCCACCACTGGAGAAGGCCACTCAGTTATTTCGGCCCCAGCACCCAGACAGAGGAGAGAGGTCCCAAAGCAAGGAATCATGCGTCATATCACCCACCACTGGAGAAGGCCACTTTCAGTTATTTCAGCCCAGCACCCAGACAGAGGAAAGATGTCCCACAGCAAGGAATCATGCGTCATATCACCCACCACTGGAGAAGGCCACTCAGTTATTTCGGCCCCAGCACCCAGACAGAGGAGAGATGTCCCACATCAAGGAATCATGCGTCATATCAACCACCACCGGAGAAGGCCACTCTCAGTTATTTCGGCCCAGCACCCAGACAGAGGAGAGAGGTCCCACAGCAAGGAATCATGCGACATATACACCACCACCGGAGAAGACCACTCTCATTTATTTCGGCCCCACCACCCAGACAGAGGAGAGGTTCATTCAACTTTGGGTTGCACCGCAAGATCAGGGTAAAGTTAAAAAAATGAGGATTCAATAAAGAAGTGCCCCGGAGTACAAGAATACATGGTTGAGGGGGAGGCAGTTATAAATGTCTATTCTGCACAATGGAGGCACAGGTCCTGTGGGATCCATGCCTGGTTTTTATGAACGTCAGCTTGTCCACGTTGGCTGTGGACAGGCGGCTGCGATTGTCAGTAATGATGCCCGCTGCCGTGCTGAATACACGTTCAGACAAAACGCTGGCCGCCGGGCAGGCCATCACCTCCAAGGCATAAAATGCTAACTCTGGCCACGTGGACAATTTGGAGACCCAGAAGTTGAATGGGGCCGAACCATCAGTCAGTACGTGGAGAGGTGTGCAGACGTACTGTTCAACCATATTAGTGAGATGCTGCCTCCTGCTAGCACGTTTGGTATCAGGTGGTGGTGCAGTTAGCTGTGGCGTGGAGACAAAACTTTTCCACATTTCTGCCATGCTAACCCTGCTCTCAGAGGAGCTGGCCGTGACACAGCTGCGTTGGCGACCTCTTGCTCCTCCTCTGACTTCGCCTTGGGCTTCCACCTGTTCCCCTGTGACATTTGGAAATGCTCTTAGGAGCGCCTCTACCAGCGTGTGCTTGTACTCGCGCATCTTCCTATCATGCTCCAGTGCAGGAAGTAAGGTGGGCACATTGTCTTTGTACCGGGGATCCAGCAGGGTGGCAACCCAGTAGTCCGCACACGTTAAAATGTGGGCAACTCTGCTGTCATTGCACAGGCACTGCAGCATGTAGTCGCTCATGTGTGCCAGGCTCTTCAGAGGTAAGGACAAGCTGTCCTCTGCCCCCAGCCACGCTCCAGTGATGGGCTTGAGCTGTGTCGGGTGCCACCCCGCTGTGAACCTGCTTCATCCACATCCTCCTCCACCTCCTCCTCATCCTCCTCGTCCTTCAGTAGTGGGCCCTGGCTTGCCACATTTGTACCTGGCCTCTGCTGTTGCAAAAAACCTCCCTCTGAGCCACTTCTTACAGACTGGCCTGAAAGTGCTAAAAATGACCACTCATCCTCCTCCTCCTCCTGGGCCACCTTCTCTTCCATCATGGCCCTAATCGTTTTCTCAAGGAGACATAGAAGAGGTATTGTAACACTGATAATGGTGTCATCGCCACTGGCCATGTTGGTGGAGTACTCAAAACAGCGCAACAGGGCACACAGGTCTCGCATGGAGGCCCAATCATTGGCATGTGCAAGGTGGAGTTCCACCTGGTGGGCACATCGCATATGAGGCGGTGAGCGGGAAGGCCAAAGTTCCGCTGTAGCGCAGACAGGCGAGCAGCGGCAGGATGTGAACGCCGGAAGCGCGCACAGACAGCCCGTACTTTATGCAGCAGCTCTGACATATCAGGGTAGTTGTGAATGAACTTCTGCACCACCAAATTCAGCACATGCGCCAGGCAAGGGATGTGCGTCAAACCGGCTAGTCCCAGAGCTGCGACGAGATTTCGCCCATTATCGCACACCACCAGGCCGGGCTTGAGGCCCACCGGCAGAAACCACTCGTCGGTCTGTTGTTCAATACCCCACCACAACTCCTGCGCGGTGTGGGGCCTGTCCCCCAAACATATGAGTTTCAGAATGGCCTGCTGACGTTTACCCCGAGCTGTGCTGAAGTTGGTGGTGAAGGTGTATGGCTGACTGGATGAGCTGGTGGAAGCAGAGGAGGAGGAAACCGAGTAGGAGGAGGAGGCTACAGGAACCAAAGAATGATGCCCTGCGATCCTTGGCGGCGGAAGGACGTGCGCCAAGGAACTCTCCGCCTGGGGCCCAGCCGCCACTACATTTACAAAGTGTGCAGTTAGGGAGATATAGCGTCCCTGGCCGTGCTTACTGGTCCACGTATCTGTGGTTAGGTGGACCTTGCCACAGATGGCGTGCGCAGTGCACACTTGATTTTATCGGATACTTGGTTGTGCAGTGAAGGCACGGCTGTCTTGGAGAAGTAGTGGCGGCTGGGAACAACATACTGTGGGACAGCCATGGACACCAGCTGTTTGAAGCTGTCTGTGTCCACCAGCCTGAATGACAGCATTTCAAAGGCCAGAAGTTTAGAAATGCTGGCATTCAGGCCCAGGGCTCGAGTGTGGCTAGGTGGGAATTTATGCTTTCTCTCCAAGGTTTGTGAGATGGAGAGGTGAACGCTGCTGTGTGACATGGTGGAGATGCTTGGTGACGCAGGTGGTGTTGTCGGTGGCACATCCTCTGTTTGGTGGGCGGAAGGTGTCAACATTCCTCCCGAGGCGGAGGAAGAGGCCGAGGCAGCAGCAGAAGAGGGAGCAGGGGGAGCCAGAGTGAGTTCCTTGCATTTAAGGTGTTTACTCTACTGCAGTTCATGCTTTGCATGTAGATGCCTGGTCATGCAGGCTGTGCTAAGGTTCAGAACGTTAATGCGACGCTTCAGGCTCTGATGGCACAGCGTTCAAACCACTCGGGTCTCAGGTGCCATGCCAGGGAACTCCTTGAAGCTGCTTTTGGGGTGCTCGGTCCCTGCTGGCGGTGGCCAGTAGCAGGCGAACTCTCTTGGAGGCGGCTGTTCTGCTTTTGCCCCTTGCTCTCTCTTTTGCTACGCTGTTGGCTCGGTCTCACCACTGACTCTTCCTCTGAACTATGAAAGTCAGTGGCACGACTTTCATTCCATGTGGGATCTAGGACCTCATCGTCCCCTGCATCGTCTTCCACACAGTCTTCCTCCCTGACCTCCTGTTTGGTCTGCACACTGCAGAAAGACGCAGCAGTTGGCACCTGTGTTTCGTCATCATCAGAGACGTGCGGACTCCAATGAGGTTGTATTCCCATGTCCTCATCATCAGGAAACATCAGTGGTTGTGCATCAGTGCATTCTATGTCTTCCACTACTGGGGAAGGGCTAGGTGGATTCCCTTGGGAAACCCTGCCAGCAGAGTCTTCAAACAGCATAAGAGACTGCTGCATAACTTGAGGCTCAGACAGTTTCCCTGATATGAATGGGGGTGATGTGACAGACTGATGGGCTTGGTTTTCAGGTGCCACCTGAGCGCTTTCTGCAGAAGACTGGTTGGGAGATAATGTTGTGAACGTGCTGGATCCGCTGTCGGCCACCCAATTGACTAGCGCCTGTACCTGCTCAGGCCTTACCATCCTTAGAACAGCATTGGGCCCCACCAAATATCGCTGTAAATTCTGGCGGGTACTGGAACCTGAGGTAATTGGTTCACTAGGATGTGTGGCTGTGGCAGAATGGCCACGTCCTCTCCCAGCACAAGAGGGTACACTAACACCACCACGACCGCGTCCCTTACTAGATGTTTTCCTCATTGTTACCGTTCACCAGGCACCACAATAAGAAAAAAAATATTTGGCCCAATGTATTGATTTCAAATTCAGGCCTTTTTTTACAGGCACCTAACACTATCTGCCTATTTATTTATGTAGCGTATTACACTAATCCAGGCACAGCAGTAACCACTGATTTAGGGGAATATCTCTTTTAGGGCTAGTATTTAGGCCCTGGATGAAAGGTATCCATTTATGGATAGATTTACAATTGGCCTGCAACAGCTCGTACACCAGATTCAGGGTATTGCTATTTTGGCAATTAAATTTAACCCCACAACAAAATATGTTTTGGCGGACACTATTATATTTTGCCAGCCACAGCTGAACCACTGATTTATGGTATTGCTATTTTGGCAATTGAATTTCACCCCAGATCAAAATATATGCTTTGGCGAACACTATTATATTTTGCCAGCCACAGCTGAAACCACTGATTTATGGTATTGCTATTTTGGCAATTGAATTTCACCACAGAACAAATTATATGTTTTTGCAGACACTATGAATCTTGGCCTGCAACAGCTGGGACACCAGATTCAGGGTATTGCTATTTTGGCAATTGAATTTCACCCCAGAACAAAATATATGTTTTGGCGGACACTATTATATTTTGCCAGCCACAGCTGAAACCACTGATTTAAGGTATTGCTATTTTGGCAATTGAATTTCACTACATAAAATAATCTATCCTTTGCCAGACAGCAGAAAGTATTATACTTGGCTAGCCAAAGCTGGATTGTATTGGTATTTGGGCAATTGTATTTAACCCCTTAATAAAATATAGAAATTGCTATCCTGAGTTTCTAGGGGTGACAATTAGCACAGCCAAGCCCCTTAAGTAGGATATAGCAAAAAAAAAACTAGTATTGATGGATTGATGGACTTAGTGGCAGCTTGTTCTGGTGCACCACAAGTCACAAAATGGCCGCCGATCACCCCAGAAAATAAGTGACAGAAAAACGCTCTGTGCAGCCTAAAAACCAGTGAGCAAGTAACTAGCAGAAGTTCAATCATTCACAGCTGTAGATCGATCCGTTCATTAGGTGCTGTTGCTGACTTTTCCCTGCCTAATCTCGCCCTCACAGAAGCTGCATCCTCTCCCTACACTAATCAGAGCAGTGTGACGAGCGGCGCTACGTGACTCCAGCTTAAATAGAGGCTGGGTCACATGCTGCACTTGGCCAATCACAGCCATGCCATTAGTAGGCATGGCTGTGATGGGCTCTTAGGCAAGAAGTAAAACGCTAGCTGATTGGCTGCTGTGCAGCCCTTCAGAAAGCGGGAAGTAATCGCCGAACAACAAACCCGAACCCGAACTTTTTTGAAAATGTCCGGGTTCGGGTCCGTGTCCCGGACCCCCCAAAATTCGGTACAAACCCGAACTATGCTCGAACTGTTCGCTCAACAATATTCGCTACTATTATCACGTAGTTAATTATGTATTTTATTCATGTTTAATAAAGTTTGATAAACTTAGTTTTAGAAACCACAAAAAAATATTCTATTCTGCATAAGGTTTTTATGAATTTTTGTGTCCTTGTTTTACTGGTGATTTGCGATATAGAAATGGAGATATCAACATCCATAAAAACAGTAGCAAAAAACATGGTGTGTCCTGATTTTCATATTTCCCATAGACTTTGAGCTAACATCTGGAGCTTGTGCAAAAGGGCTGTTTAAAAAAAAAAAAAATGGCACCAGAAGTTTAAAAGTCCAAAAAAAAAGCATCAAAAATCTATGAGGCACAACAAGATATAAATTATTATCTGTGCCGTTAGAAAGGTATGGGATGTATTGTAAATAGTAGTGAGGGAAATATTCTTGGTGGTGGCTTCATTAACTTTCTTACCTGCTTCACTGTCCCAGTGTACAATAGCTCTGTGCTGAGGCCTGCTACTTGCTGGATATGCCACTCGCTGCCAGTGGGCCAGATGCTTCCTGCAGCCTATGGATGGTCACCTTTAGGACATTAAATGTACATTTCCCTGTGACTCTAGTTTGCTAGTTTTTTACAATGGGGTGTGGTTTGTTCTTTTTCCTTTTATATTTAATGACTTCTGTCTGACTTCTTTAATTGACACTTTAATTTCTGACCTGGCCCTCTTATGATCTTTATCCTGACCCTGAGATGCCTGCCCTGACATTGGATTATTTATCATTTTGCTCATACTCTGTTTACACTGTCTATGGCCTGCCCCTGATTATAGTTTTACCTGTTCCCTCGATGCACTGGTGTATTGGACAGACTAGATGGGCAAAATGGTTCTTATCTGCCGACAAATTCCATGTTTCTATGTTTTTATGTCTCTTGACCCTGTGGGCAAACAGTCAATTCAACAGATAAAACTTCAGGAGGTAGCTGGCTGGTGATTCCTTTACAGCTAGTCAAGATCCCTGTACAGAGATTAAAAGCTGAAGACCTGGAAAGCCATTCTGAAGTAACCCCAAGTCAAATATGTTCATGTGGCACAACAAATGAACATCCACTTCA
Organism: Bufotes viridis; assembly: GCA_033119425.1. NCBI lineage: Eukaryota > Metazoa > Chordata > Amphibia > Anura > Bufonidae > Bufotes > Bufotes viridis. Next base: position 129,227,731 of record CM065593.1, on the reverse strand, counting down.
TTATATATCGTATTAACCATTTAGTAATTAGTGATTTTTTTTTTTACATACATTAGTCCATCTTTTCTTCCAGGCTCTTTAGTAATTGAACAATTGAGTGACAGGCAGTTTCATGGTCTGGTGCGGCCTTATTATTTCTTGACAGATTAATGAGATAAAGGGTCGAGAGATGATTCCAATTTTTGAATGAACAATAAAGAAATGTCTTTATGAATGTTAGTCCAGAGAGTTTATAAACGGATTCTAATGGAAAGGCCAAACTAGACTAAGTTAAAAAAAAATGTAACTACCCAGATCAGTAATTCTGTCCAATTTTGGAACTAGATTCTATTGTCTATGGACAAATGAAACCAAGATTATCTTGTACCAACATGATGGGAACAGTATAAAGAAAGCATCCCAAAAGCTTCTTAAGGCAAAGTAAAGGAATTGATTTGAATGGCCAACTCATGCAAACAACCTCAACATCAATGAGTATGCTTATGGCAAAGTTTTTCTGCCTTGGATGTTTTCCTAAACCAGGCCAATTTTGTAGCAATATCCATGTGTTCTATACAAACGGGACTATACTCCTACACTGAAGGGTTAAAATTAGAGTTGAGCGAACACCTGGATGTTCGGGTTCGAGAAGTTCGGCCGAACTTCACGAAAATGTTCGGGTTCGGGATCCGAACTCGACCCGAACTTCACCCCAAACCCGAACCCCATTGAAGTCAATAGGGACCCGAACTTTTGGGCACTTAAATGGCTGTAAAATTGCCCTGGAAGGGTCTAGAGGGCTGCAAAAGGCAGCAAAATGTAGGTAAATGCCCTGCAAACATATTTGAATAGGGAAATGACTTAAAATAAACTAAAATACAGAAAAATAATAAATAAACATTCTAAACTTGAGCCCGAGTGAGTGAAAGTGGCACCTGTCACCCAGCAAACAGAGGTGTGGCAGCAACGCCACCACATCTGTCATTGTCACCAAGCATCTCCACCAAATCCCATAGAAGTGTTCAGCTATCAGCTGTCCATCTCCCAAATACTGGAGAGAAAAATAAATAGAAAGAGGAAGTACCCCCCTACCCATGGCTCTGAATGCCATATTTCAAACTTCCTGGTCCTTTGAAATGCTGTCATTCTGTCTGGTGGACAGTTTTAAAAACCTTATGACGGTGGCTATCCCACAGTATATGTATCCCAGCCACCGCTACTTTTGCAGGCGAGCCATCCCTTCCCTGCACAACCAAGTGGTGGACAGAATCAAGTGTGCACTGCGCAACACTATCTGTGGCAAAGTCCACATAACCAACAACACAGTGGGTAAATGTAGTGGCTGGCCCAAAGGCAGATAGCATTTTTGCGAATGTCCTTCCGCCTCCGAGGATTGCAGTGCATTTCTCTTTGTATCCTGTTACCTCCTCCTCCTACTCGGCGTCCTCCTCCTCTACCTCCACCTCATCCACTCAGTGTAACACCTTCACCACCCACAGCAGCACAGCCAGGGGGAAACGACAGCAGGTTGTTTTAAAACTTGTGTGTTTGTGGGACAAACCCCACACCACGCAGGAGCTGTGGACAGGCATGGAACAACAGACTGACCATTGGTTAGTGCCACTGAGCCTCCAGCCCGGCCTGGTGTTGTGCGCTAATTGGCGAAATATACTAGCAGGTCTGGGCCTAGCCGGTTTGACACACATCCCCTGCCTGCCACATGTGCTGAATTTGGGGTGCAGAAATTCCTAAACACCAGACAGTGAAAATCAATTCAGTTAATTGAACACACACAACACCCCACACCCCTATCAATCAAACCATTAACAAACTATTTACTAATTTTCTTTAAAACATATTAAAATAGCTATAATTCAGCTAAACTTACTATATAAAGAAACAAAACTATATACTTGCCTTATCCTTAACTTAAGGCCAACCAAATACAAGTGGCTTGGAGGGTGGGTATCTGCACCAACATAGGCCCTGGCCTGGAACACAATTGTCCAGCCAGGGCACAGTTCTGGAGGATGAGGAGGATAAGTAGGATGAGGAGGAGTAGGAGGAACCGTGCTCTCAGCAGGGTGGCACCCAAGCCAGCTCACGGGCAGCTGGGTCACCATCAGCACTTCAGAAGGCTGGGTTAGCATTGGCGAAATGTAGGAAAGCTTTGTCATCACGCCACAATAACCTGCACCACCAGCAGATCTGGAACGTCTTAGCCGGAGGCAGCATTTCAGCTACATGGTGGAAGAGTACACGTACTGACTGATGGGTTTGCCCAGGGGTGTAGCTACAGGGAAGCGTGGGAAGCACACTGTTTTGGGTCCCTGACTTAGAAGGGCTCATCCAGGAGGAGGAGGACTAAAAGACTTTGTCAGGGCCCCCTCAACAGTATTATACAATGAAATTAGATACAGTGGCAATATAGTGAGGAAAGTGGATGGAAAATAAACCCAAACAGCCTCACACCCTACACACTCAACACCCCCCCCCCTTCACTCAAACCATTAACAAACTATTTACAAATTTACTTAAAAACATATTAAAATAACTATAAGGCAGCTAAACTAACCATATAAAGAAACAAAACTATATACTTGCCTTATCCTTAACTTAAGGCCAACCAAATACAAGTGGCTTGGAGGGTGGGTATCTGCACCAACATAGGCCCTGGCCTGGAACACAATTGTCCAGCTAGGGCACAGTTCTGGAGGATGAGGAAGAGGAGTAGGAGGAACGCTGGGGGATACAGAGGACAGAGACAATATACCTCCCACAAAGAAGATAGCTTGTCCTTGCCTCTGGGAAGCCTGGCAGACATGAGTGACTACATGCTGCAGTTCCTGCGCAACGACTGCCCAGTTGCTGCCACATTCTAAATTTTGCTGATTACTGGGTGGCCACCCTGCTGCATCCCCGTTACAAGGACAACGAGCCGTCCTTAATTCCCTCACTGGAGTGTAATGGGAAGATGAGCCCGCTAGTAGACACGCTGCTGATGGCATTCACACCTGACACTGGGGATTCAGTGGAAGCACAAGGTGAAGGCAGAGGAGGAGGAGGAAGAATTTGCCAATGCAGCTGGGTCACCAGCAACACCTCAGAAGGCAGGGTTAGCATGGGCAAAATGTGGAAAAGCTTTGTCATCACGCCACAACAACCTGCACCACCAGCAGATCTGGAACATCTTAACTGGAACAGATCTGGAACATCTTAGCAGGAGCCAGCATTTCAGCAACATGGTGGAACAGTACACTTACTGACTGATGGGTCAGCCTAGGGGAATAGCTACAGGGGAAGCAGGGGAAGCAACTGCTTTGGGGTCGTGACCTAGAAAGGGCACATCCAGGAGAAGGAGGAGGACTAACAATATTATACAATGAAATTATATACAGTGGCAGTATAGACAGTGTAGAAAGCGAATGGAACAGCTGATGGGCCTGGTCTGAGAGAACGATCTTTAATAGCCACAGGCATGGTGGCATGAAAGGAAGGGGTTTGCGCAAAAATTACTGTGGTGCCCAATCATTTCTAGCTACGCCACTGGGTCTGACCCATTCAACTTCTGGGTCATCAAATTGGGAACATGTCCTGAGGTTGCCCTTTACGCCTTGGAGGTGCTGGCCTACAATGCAGCCACTGTATTGTCTGAACGTGTGTTTAGCATGGCTGGTGGCATTATCACAGACAAGCGCAGCGGCCTGTCCGCTGACAATGTGGGAAAGCTTTTGTTTATTAAAAAGAACCAGGCATGGATCCCACAGGACTTGTTTGTACCTTATGCAGAATAGACATGTATCCAAAAGTCAAGTCAGAAACAAACAGCGGCACTCTCCTCAAACGGCCAATTTCTCCAACTTGGCCTCAGCTGGATCCTAGACTTGTCAACCGTAACAGTGGTGCGCAATCCAAAGGAAAGTCCATGCAAATACATAGAAAGCAAGAGCAAGTGAAACGGAGGCACTCACCACAGTGGGTATAATCCAAAAGTTTTATTCAGCACACATCGGTGCACTTCGAAGGCAGGGGTACAGACATCGTGATCACACAAGGTACAAAAGCAGGATAGCTATTTCGCGCGTCCGCGCTTCTTCAAACTGCTGACACCAGTCAACTTCAGATGACGTCTTATTTAAGCGCTAGCGTCCCAGGTTGCTGCGCAACCCTAGACGCCACTCGCTTCCACAAACTCTAATTGCGGCACACTGCCACTATTTACAATTATAGACAAGTACACTAAACATGGGAAAGGCCTTCACTACAAATATAAGTACAAAATCCAACTCGAATAGAGGTTCACAAGAAGACCGACATGTCGGCACGCTCATTCAGTCCTAGACGACCTGTGGCCTGTGTTCGGAGGATCCACCTACTTTCACGTTGCAGAAGTAGGCGGTGTCTATCACCTCCATTAGGTAGAGGACGGACTGTTTCTAAACCTACGAAATGTAGCGATTTGAGATCTCCACCATGCACTTCCCGGTAATGTTCAATAACTCGTGGGCAACCCTTCCCAGAAGTAACCGAGGAAACATGTTCTCTGATCCGATTGTTATATGTGCAGGTATGGCTTACAAAAGAAGGTGGTGGCCTTTGCAGGCTTGTACCACAGAATAAAAGAGTTCATCAATTGTAGAAGCACCCACGTCGTGTATGCTTTGTTGTGCGACTGTGGCTGCTTCTATATAGGGAAGACAGTTAGATGTCTGAATGAACGGATCAGAGAACATGTTTCCTCGGTTACTTCTGGGAAGGGTTGCCCACGAGTTATTGAACATTACCGGGAAGTGCACGGTGGAGATCTCAAATCGCTACATTTCGTAGGTTTAGAAACAGTCCGTCCTCTACCTAATGGAGGTGATAGACACCGCCTACTTCTGCAACGTGAAAGTAGGTGGATCCTCCGAACACAGGCCACAGGTCGTCTAGGACTGAATGAGCGTGCCGACATGTCGGTCTTCGAGTTGGATTTTGTACTTATATTTGTAGTGAAGGCCTTTCCCATGTTTAGTGTACTTGTCTATAATTGTAAATAGTGGCAGTGTGCCGCAATTAGAGTTTGTGGAAGCGAGTGGCGTCTAGGGTTGCGCAGCAACCTGGGACGCTAGCGCTTAAATAAGACGTCATCTGAAGTTGACTGGTGTCAGCAGTTTGAAGAAGCGCGGACACGCGAAATAGCTATCCTGCTTTTGTACCTTGTGTGATCACGATGTCTGTACCCCTGCCTTTGAAGTGCACCGATGTGTGCTGAATAAAACTTTTGGATTATACCCACCGTGGTGAGTGCCTCCGTTTCACTTGCTCTTGCTTTCTATGAGAATAGACATGTATACCGGCCTCACCCAACCACTGTTATACTACCGTGCACTTACACTTTGTTTGATTGTTTTGGGGTCTACACTAATTTATTTAAAAAAATCAAAAATAAAAAAACAGTTATTGGCGACTACCTTTGGCTTCACAGCTCAAAAAGGCTTTATTTCAAGCAAGAATGTAACCGCCAATTGTAAGTTTCCTGCCAGTTATGCAGTGCAGGGGCTTGTACCTGGAAAAAATTTTAATAATTCACCCAACAATTTAAAAATCTATCTGTTGCTGGACAGTATTAAACTTGGCCAGCCACAGCTGGAACCACTGATTAACGGTATTGCTATTTTGGCAATTAAATTTCACCCCACAAAATAATATATCCTTTGACGGACACTATGTAACTTGTCCAGTCACAGCTGGAACACCAGATTTACAGTATTTCTATTTTTGCAACTGAATTTCACCCCAGAAAATAATATATCCTTTGACGGACCCTATGAAACTTGTCCAGTCACAGCTTGACTACCAGATATACGGTATTACTATTTTTGCAACTGAATTTCACCCCAGAAAAAAATATATCCTTTGCTGGACACTATTAAACTTGTCCAGCCACTGCTGGGACACCAGATTTAGTGGATTGCTATTTTGACTATTGAATTTCTCCCCAGAACAAAATATATCCTTTGCCGGACACTATTAAACTTGGCCAGCCACTGCTGGGACACCAGATTTAGGGGATTGCTATTTTGGCAATTGAATTTCACCCCAGAAAATTATCTATCCTTTGCCGGACACTATTAAACTTGGCCAGCCATTGCTGGGACACCAGATTTAGTGGATTGCTATTTTGGCTATTGAAGATCTCCCCAGAACAAAATATATCCTTTGCTGGACACTATTAAATTTGGCCAGCCACTGCTGGGACACCAGATTGAGGGGATTTCTATTTTGGCAATTGAATTTCACCCCAGAACAAAATATATACTTTGCCGTACACTATTAAACTTGGCCAGCCACAGCTGAAACCACTGATATACGGTATTGCTATTTTGGCAATTGAATTTCACCCCAGAACAAAATATATCCTTTGTCGGACACTATTAAACTTTTTAGGAGAAAAACTGAACTGACGTCACTTACTATACGATATAATGTTCTCGATCACTGATAAGTGTATAACCAGTACCTTAAATATTATATAAACTAGAGAACCAATGTGTAGAGTGTACCGTATACAATCAGTATTTATTTGATTAACCACATGTGATGTATTGTACTGCTAAGTGTCAAGACATTGTGAGTAGTGTTGAGCGAACAGTTCGAAAACCGTTCGGGTCCGTACCGAATTTTGGGGTGTCCGTGACACGGACCCGAACCCGGACATTTTCAAAAAAGTTCGGGTTCGGGTCCGGTGTTCGTCGATTACTTCCCGCTTTCTGAAGGGCTGCACAGCAGCCAATCAGCTAGCGTTTTACTTCTTGCCCTAAAAGCCCATCACAGCCATGCCTACTAATGGCATGGCTGTGATTGGCCAAGTGCAGCATGTGACCCAGCCTCTATTTAAGCTGGAGTCACGTAGCGCCGCACGTCACACTGCTCTGACTAGTGTAGGGAGAGGATGCAGCTTCTGTGAGGGCGAGATAGGCAGGGATAAAGAAGTGATTGAATGATCTACCTTTCTACACCTGTGCATCAGAACAACTCAGCTGAGCTGTTCACTGAAAGTCACTATTTTGTTGAGACTGGCCAGAGCGATTTTTACTGGCACATGTAACTGGGCTGACCGGCGGTGGCCATTTTGGGACTTGTGGTGCGCCAGCACAAGCTGCCACAGAGTCTAAGCCAAAGCTCCAAAGAAGTGTAAAATCTACACCTGTGAATAAGAACAACAGCGATTCAGCTGCTCAGTCAAAGTCTATTTTTTTTCTGGCTGGGCAGACCGTTTTCTGGCACATGTTACTGGGCTGATAGGCGGCGGCCATTTTGGGACTTGTGGTGCTACAGCAAAAGCTGCCACAATGTCTATTAATCTCATGTAATAGTCAATTTTTTCATAGATTTACTACATCAGGGGTTTGGCTGTGCTTGTGTCACCCATACTAACTGCAAAGATATTTAATATATCAGTGGTGAAACTGAAAGTAACCCACTTGGATAGCAAATCCCATAATTGTGCAGTTCCAGCTAGGCTAGCCAGTGCCACTACAGCCAAATCCAATACTGTCAGCCAGAAATATTTTTTTTTTTTATGTGCCAGAAATATAAATTAGAAAAAGCTTTCACCGTAATAATAAAATTATTCTGGTGTTAGACCAGAAGAAGCACTCCTGTTGTAATTAATACTGTAAAAAGGCTTAGGCAATATTTCTCCCAGTGTGGGAAATTTATCTAGCAAAACTAGCATTTTAAAAATTCCGGTGTTCTGAAATACCAGCAGTCCTCTTGTAATTAATACCGCAAAAAGGCATTACATTGTCCAGTGTTGTAATTTTGGTGAAAAAAAGGCCAATTTAATCAATCTGGTGTTTGTTAGACCAGAAACAGTAGGCCTCACGTTTTTACTCCTGTAAAAGGAATTATATCTCCCCGTGTGGGAATCTATGTACCAAAACTAGCATTTTAAAAGTTCTGGTGTCCAATTTGCAGCAGTTTTCTTGTAATTAATACCGGAAAAAGGAATTATATCTTCCAGTGTGGGAATTTATGTGCACAAACTAGCATTTTAAAAATTCTGGTGTCCAATTAGCAGCAGTCTTCTTGTAATTAATACCGCAAAAGGCATTACATTGTCCAGTGTTGTAATTTTGGTGAAAAAAGGTCAATTTAATCAATCTGGTGTTAGTTACACCAGAAACAGTAGGCCTCACGTTTTTACTCCTGTAAAAAGGAATTAATACCGGAAAAAGGCATTACATTGTCCAGTGTTGTAATTTTGGTGAAAAAAAAGCCAATTTAACCAATCTGGTGTTAGTTACACCAGAAACAGTAGGCCTCACGTTTTTACTCCTGTAAAAGGAATTATATCTCCCGTGTGGGAATCTATGTACCAAAACTAGCATTTTAAAAATTCTGGTGTCCAATTAGCAGCAGTCTTCTTGTAATTAATACCGCAAAAGGCATTATTGTCCAGTGTTGTAATTTTGGTGAAAAAAGGCCAATTTAATCAATCTGGTGTTTGTTAGACCAGAAACAGTAGGCCTCACGTTTCTACTCCTGTAAAAGGAATTATATCTCCCGTGTGGGAATCTATGTACCAAAACTAGCATTTTAAAAATTCTGGTGTCCAATTTGCAGCAGTTTTCTTGTAATTAATACCGAAAAAGGAATTATATCTTCCAGTGTGGGAATTTATGTACACAAACTAGCATTTTAAAAATTCTGGTGTCCAATTAGCAGCAGTCTTCTTGTAATTAATACTGCAAAAAGGCATTATTGTCCAGTGTTGTAATTTTGGTGAAAAAAAGGCCAATTTAATTAATCTGGTGTTTGTTAGACCAGAAACAGTAGGCCTCACGTTTTTACTCCTGTAAAAAGGAATTATATCTCCACGTGTGGGAATCTATGTACCAAAACTAGCATTTTAAAAATTCTGGTGTCCAATTTGCAGCAGTTTTCTTAAAATTAATACCGGAAAAAGGAATTATATCTTCCAGTGTGGGAATTTATGTACACAAACTAGCATTTTAAAAATTCTGGTGTCCAATTAGCAGCAGTTTTATTGTAATTAATACCGGAAAAAGGAATTATATCTTCCAGTGTGGGAATTTTGGGGCTAAAAAAAATATATTTTATTGTGGAGCGAGTTGAATCGCAACAATGAGCAAACATTCTATTAAGGGACGAGGACGCGGTCGTGGTGGTGTCCGTGGAGCCTCTGTTGCTGGCAGAGGACGTGGCCGTTCGGCCTCAGGTGCACAAAGTAGTGAACCAACTCCCTCAAGTAGCCGGCAGAATTTACAGCGATATTTGGTGGGGCCCAATGCCGTTATGAGGATGGTAAGGCCTGAGCAGGTACAGGCATTAGTCGATTGGGTGGCCGACAGTGCTTCCAGCACGTTCACCACATTGTCTTCCGCCCAGTCTTCTGCGGAAAGCGCACAGGTGGCACCTGAAAACCAAGCCCATCAGTCTGTCACATCACCCCCATGCATATCAGGGAAACTGGCTGAGCCTCAAGTTATGCAGCAGTCTCTTATTCTGTTTGAAGACTCTGCTCGCACGGTTTTCCAGGGGCATCCACCTAGCCCTTCCCCAGCGGTGGAAGACATTCCATGCACTGACGCACAACCACTTATGTATCCAGATGATGAGGACATGGGAATACCACCACAGCAGAGTGACCGAGTCTCTGATGATGATGAAACACTGGTGCCCACTGCCGCGTCTTATTGCAGTGTGCAGACTGAACAGGAGGAGGTCAGGGAGGAAGACTGGGTGGAAGACGATGCAGAGGACGATGAGGTCTTAGACCCCACATGGACTGAAGGTCGTGCCGCTGACTTAAATAGTTAAGAGGAAGAGGCAGTGGTGAGACCGAGACAACAGAAAAGACAAAGAGGGAGCAGGGGGCAAAAGCAGAACAGCCGCCGTCCAGAGAGTTCGCCTGCTATTGGCCAGCGCCAACAGGGACCCAGCACCCCAAAGGCATCTTCAAGGAGTTCCCTGGCATGGCACTTCTTCAAACAATGTGCTGACGACAAGACCAGAGTGGTTTGCACGCTGTGCCATCAGACCCTGAGGCGAGGCATTAACGTTCTTAACCTGAGCACCACCTGCATGATCAGGCATCTACATGCAAAGCATGAACTGCAGTGGAGTACACACCTTAAAAACAAGGAACCCGCTCAGGCTCCCCCTGCTCCCTCTACCGCTGCTGCCTCAGCTTCCGCCTCGAGAGGATTGTTGCCACCTGCCGAGCATCAAACAGAGGATGTGCCACCGACACCACCACCACCACCGTCACCTAGCGTCTCCACTATTTCACACAGCAGCGTTCAGCTCTCCATCTCTCAAACCTTTGAGAGGAAGCGCAAATTCCCACCTAGTCACACTCGAGCCCTTGGCCTGAATGCCAGCATTTCTAAACTACTGGCCTTTGAAATGCTGTCATTCCGGCTGGTGGACACTGACAGCTTCAAACAGCTGATGGCCATGGCTGTCCCACAGTATGTGGTTCCCAGCCGCCACTACTTCTCCAAGACAGCCGTGCCTTCCCTGCACATGCAAGTGATAAAATCAAGTGTGCACTGCGCAACGCCATTTGTGGCAAGGTCCACCTAACCACAGATACGTGGACCAGTAAGCACGGCCAGGGACGCTATATCTCCCTAACTGCACACTGGGCAAATGTAGTGGCGGCTGGGCCCCAGGCGGAGAGTTCCTTGGCGCATGTCCTTCCGCCGCCAAGGATCACAGGGCATCATTCTTTGCCTCCTGTAGCCTCCTCCTCCTACTCGGCTTCCTCCTCCTCCTCCTCTGCTTCCACCAGCTCATCCAGTCAGCCACACACCTTCACCACCAACTTCAGCACAGCCCGGGGTAAACGTCAGCAGGCCATTCTGAAACTCATATGTTTGGGGGACAGGCCCCACACCGCGCAGGAGTTGTGGCGGGGTATTGAACAACAGACCGACCAGTGGTTGCTGCCGGTGGGCCTCAACCGGCCTGGTGGTGTGCGATAATGGGCGAAATCTCGTGGCAGCTCTGGGACTAGCCGGTTTGACGCACATCCCTTGCCTGGCGCATGTGCTGAATTTGGTGGTGCAAAAGTTCATTCACAACTACCCCGACATGTCAGAGCTGCTGCATAAAGTGCGGGCCGCCTGTGCGCGCTCGGCGCTCACATCCTGCCGCTGCTCGCCTGTCAGCGCTACAGCGGAACTTCGGCCTTCCCGCTCACCGCCTAATATGCGACGTGCCCACCCGGTGGAACTCCACCTTGCACATGCTGGAGAGACTGTGCGAGCAGCAGCAGCAGGCCATAGTGGAGTTTCAGCTGCAGCACGCACGGGTCAGTCGCACTGCGGAACAGCACCACTTCACCACCAATGATTGGGCCTCCATGCGAGACCTGTGTGCCCTGTTGCGCTGTTTCGAGTACGCCACCAACATGGCCAGTGGCGATGCCACTGTTATCAGCGTGGCAATACCAATTCTATGTCTCCTAGAGAAAACGCTTAGGGCGATGATGGAAGAGGAGGTGGGCCAGGGCCAGGAGGAGGAGGAGGAGGATGACGGGTCGTTTTTAGCACTTTCAGGCCAGTCTGTTAGAAGTGGCTCAGAGGGAGCAGAGGGCAGGTACAAATGTGGCCAGCCAGGGACCACTACTGGAGGATGAGGAGGATGAGGAGGAGGTGGAGGAGGATGAGGATGAAGCAGGTTCACAGCGGGGGTGGCACCCAGCACAGCGCAGGCACATCCCTGGTGCGTGGCTGGGGGGATACAGAGGATGATGACGATACGCCTCCCACAGAGGACAGCTTGTCCTTACCTCTGGGGAGCCTTGCACACATGAGCGATTACATGCTGCAGTGCCTGCGCAACGACAGCAGAGTTGCCCACATTTTAACGTGTGCTGACTACTGGGTGGCCACCCTGCTGGATCCACGGTACAAAGACAATGTGCCTTTACTTCCTGCACTGGAGCGTGATAGGAAGATGCGCGAGTACAAGTGCACACTGGTAGACGCGCTCCTGAGAGCATTCCCAACTGTCACAGGGGAACAGGTGGAAGGCCAAGGCCAAGGCAGAGGAGGAGCTAGAGGTCGCCCACCCAGCAGTGTCACGGCCAGCTCCTCTGAGAGCAGGTTTAGCATGGCAGAAATGTGGAAAAGTTTTGTCTCCACGCCACAGCTAACTGCCCCACCACCTGATACGGAACGTGTTAGCAGGAGGCAACATTTCACTAACATGGTTGAACAGTACGTCTGCACACAACTCCACGTACTGATGGATGGTTCGGCCCCATTCAACTTCTGGGTTTCCAAATTGTCCACGTGGCCAGAATTAGCATGCTATGCCTTGGAGGTGCTGGCCTGCCCGGCGGCCAGCGTTTTATCTGAACGTGTATTCAGCACGGCAGGGGGCGTCATTACTGACAAACGCAGCCGCCTGTCCGCAGCCAACGTGGACAAGCTAACGTTTATAAAAATGAACCAGGCATGGATCCCACAAGACCTGACCCTCCCTTGTGCAGAGTAGTCCTTAATAACTGCCTTAGACCATGTTGTCTTGTACTCCTGGCCACTTCTTCATTGAAAAATCAATTTTTGAAATTAAGTAGGATCTTGGGGTGCAACCCAGAGTTGAATGAACCTTCCCTCTGTCTGGGTGCCGGGGCCAAAGTACATGAAAGTGTCCTTCTCCTGTGCTGGGTGATATGAATGTTATACTTGTGCTGTCTGACATGTCTCCTCCGTGTGGCTGCAGGGGTCAAAGTCTCCTAAAGTGCCCTTCTCCTGTGGTGGTTGATGTAAAACTGATGCTTGTGCTATCTGACCTGTCTCCTCTGTGTCGGTGCTAAGGCCTAAGTCACTGAAAGCGGCCTTCTCCTGTGCTGGCTGATATAAATGCCTGAATCTCTGCTGTGGGACCTCTCTCCTCCGTGTGGCTGCAGGGGTCAAAGTCTCTAAAAGTGCCCTTCTCCTGTGGTGGTTGATGTAAAACTGATGCTTGTGCTATCTGACCTGTCTCCTCTGTGTCGGTGCTAAGGCCTAAGTCACTGAAAGCGGCCTTCTCCTGTGCTGGCTGATATAAATGCCTGAATCTCTGCTGTGGGACCTCTCTCCTCTGTGTGGCTGCAGGGGTCAAAGTCTCTAAAAGTGCCCTTCTCCTGTGGTGGTTGATGTAAAACTGATGCTTGTGCTATCTGACCTGTCTCCTCTGTGTCGGTGCTAAGGCCTAAGTCACTGAAAGCGGCCTTCTCCTGTGCTGGCTGATATAAATGCCTGAATCTCTGCTGTGAGACCTCTCTCCTCCGTGTGGCTGCAGGGGTCAAAGTCTCTAAAAGTGCCCTTCTCCTGTGGTGGCTGATGTAAAACTGATGCTTGTGCTATCTGACCTGTCTCCTCTGTGTCGGTGCTAAGTCCTAAGTCACTGAAAGCAGCCTTCTCCTGTGCTGGCTGATATAAATGCCTGAATCTCTGCTGTGGGACCTCTCTCCTCCATGTGGCTGCAGGGGTCAAAGTCTCTAAAAGTGCCCTTCTCCTGTGGTGGTTGATGTAAAACTGATGCTTGTGCTATCTGACCTGTCTCTTCTGTGTCGGTGCTAAGGCCTAAGTCACTGAAAGCGGCCTTCTCCTGTGCTGGCTGATATAAATGCCTGAATCTCTGCTGTGGGACCTCTCTCCTCCGTGTGGCTGCAGGGGTCAAAGTCTCTAAAAGTGCCCTTCTCCTGTGGTGGTTGATGTAAAACTGATGCTTGTGCTATCTGACCTGTCTCCTCTGTGTCGGTGCTAAGGCCTAAGTCACTGAAAGCGGCCTCCTGTGCTGGCTGATATAAATGCCTGAATCTCTGCTGTGGGACCTCTCTCCTCCGTGTGGCTGCAGGGGTCAAAGTCTCTAAAAATGCCCTTCTCCTGTGGTGGTTGATGTGAAACTGATGCTTGTGCCATCTGACATGTTTGCCGGGGTCCCATTAAATGGTGGCCTACTCCTTTGGTGGGTGATCTAAATGCCTTATTCTCTGCTGTGAAAACCTCTCTCTTCCGTCTGGGTGCAGGGGTCAAAGTCTCTCAAAGTAGCCTTCTCTTGTGCTGGGTGATGTGAAACTGAAGCTTGTGCCATCTGACATGTTTGCCGGGGTCCCATTAAATGGTGGCCTACTTCTGTGGTGGGTGATCTAAATGCCTGATTCTCTGCTGTGAAACCTCTCTCCTCCGTCTGGGTGCAGGGGTCAAAGTCTCTAAAAGTGGCCTTCTCTTGTGCTGGGTGATGTGAAACTGATGCTTGTGCCATCTGACATGGTTGCCGGGGTCCCATTAAATGGTGGCCTACTCCTGTGGTGGGTGATCTAAATGCCTGATTCTCTGCTGTGAAACCTCTCTCCTCCGTCTGGGTGCAGGGGTCAAAGTCTCTCAAAGTGGCCTTCTCTTGTGCTGGGTGATGTGAAACTGATGCTTGTGCCATCTGACATGTTTGCCGGGGTCCCATTAAATGGTGGCCTACTCCTGTGGTGGGTGATCTAAATGCCTGATTCTCTGCTGTGAAACCTCTCTCCTCCGTCTGGGTGCAGGGGTCAAAGTCTCTCAAAGTCGCCTTCTCCTGTGCTGGGTGATGTAAAACTGATGCTTGTGCCATCTGACATGGTTGCCGGGGTCCCATTAAATGGTGGCCTACTCCTGTGGTGGGTGATCTAAATGCCTTATTCTCTGCTGTGAAAACCTCTCTCCTCCGTCTGGGTGCAGGGGTCAAAGTCTCTCAAAGTGGCCTTTTCTTGTGCTGGGTGATGTGAAACTGATGCTTGTACCAGCTGACATGGGTGCAGGGGTCAAATTAACTAAATGGTGGCCTACTCCTGTGGTGGGTGATATGATGCCTGAATATGAGCTGTGGGGCCTCTCTCCTCTTTCTGGGTGCAGGGGTCAAAGTAACTAAAAGTGGCCCTCTCCTGTGCTGGATGGTATAAATGTAATGCTTGTGCTATCTGACATGTCTCCTCTGTCTGGGTGCTAAGGCCTAAGTCACTGAAAGTGGCCTTCTCCTGTGGTGGTTGATATGATGCCAGATTCTCTGCTATGGGACCTCTCTCCTTTGTCTGGATGCTGGGGTCGAAATAATAGTAAGCGACCTTCTCCATTGGTGGGTGATTTGAAGCCTCATTCTGTGCTATGGGACCTAACTCCAATTAATATTGGTTAATTTTATTTTATTTTATGTTAAGTCATCATTTCCCTATCTACATTTGTTTGCAGGGGATTTACCTACATTTTGCTGCCTTTTGCAGCCCTCTAGCCCTTTCCGGGAGTCTTTTACAGCCTTTTTAGTGCCCAAAAGTTCGGGTCCCCATTGACTTCTATGGGGTTCGGGTTCGGGATGAAGTTCGGGTTGAGTTCGGATCACGAACCCGGACATTTTCCGGAAGTTCGGCCGAACCTCTCGAACCCGAACATCCAGGTGTTCGCTCATCTCTAATTGTGAGTAAGCAACATCACTGATAATTGCAGCCATTCACTATGTGCAAGTTTCCTTAGTAAACTAGCGTTGCCTATATGAAGCTTTCTCTTTTTCCACATTCCATATTACAGTGGAATACAGTGTCCCTCTATACACTTTAGTCCAGTGAGCTGTCACCCAATGCGCTACTGAACCGCTATTTAATGTCCTATTTCTGTACTACACTTTAAGTAGTATAGCAAGACACCAGCACCTCTACACCAGTATCATTATCATCTGCACATCCTTTATATCTTTACACACACACATCTGTTATTCACACAGGTTATTAGACACTGATGTAATGTTCCCAGTGTAGGTTTTAAGTGTACTCTGCATTGGGTTACTTTTTGTATATATGTTTCATATGTGGGTGGTCACCTAGAGACTAGAGAGCGCAATTTATGTTAGATAATAAACACAAACTTTCCTTTTTTTCCTTTATTGTATAATACCTACGCCGACACATCTAGTTAACAACATATGAAAGGGCATACACATTCACTCACTTTATATAACACGACGATGATGTGTTACATATGTCTTAATCACAGCCCGTCCTTCTCTTCTCTTCTCCTACTCACAGCAGTTAAATCCCAGAAGATAAACACTACGTGCACCTTCTCATTGCGCAGCGCATGCGCGGACGAACTTATTTGTGAATATGCCTATGAGTACGTGCATCCTCTAACTGCGCAGAGCGTCATGATGACGCGCTGCCAAACACTCAGGATTGGACACTAGAGAAGCATGCAGCATTTTGGGTAATCTATCTGATAGGCTGTCATGACACTTAGCGAGGAAGAGACAGGATATTGCACCTTTCAATCTAACGCTCACTATTTATACCTCCAATGTAGCGGTGACACTCAATGCTGCCCATCCCCCTGAAGAAGCCATAATGTTGGTGAAACATGTTGGGGGCAGATTTAGATTTTAGATCAGAACGCCACTCCGTCAATCCCTCATATAATAGCTCAAATTAGATAGCGATCTCTTTATCGTCAGAGCTCAGAGGTGCTGGCTGTTGAAGTGGCATGCAGGACTTTGTCACTGACATACCCCAGCATCAATAAAAGGACTACTCCTCACGCAAGTGGTAGTCTGGGAGAGCGCATTAATAATAGCGCCTCCCTGGCTGTAGCTCTGGTAAACAGCACATGCTGTAGTCGGCTATAGATCAAAAGTTAGCCTCACGGCTTATACAAAAGCTGCCACAATTGAGCCATGAGATAAAAAGTGAATAGGCAGGAGAGTGTGCACATCTCCTTCACTTATCACTGTAGACATTGGCAATAATTGGCGGAGTGGTGACTGTATTTTTAATCACCCCCGTTTTTGTTTGGTTCTAAATAAGACACGCATGAAATATTTTATATTTGCTATAATAAAAGTGAAGTTTTATTTTATTTCACACCTGGGTCAAGATAGGTTGCACAGCCTAGTTTAGGCATCTGTTTGTTCATTAATCATATGTACGTGACACGATGTAAGTAGTGCAACGTCTTGATGGCATCCAGTGTGATGGGGACGTCTGGCTGGCTAGCCTCGACGTGGAGGCGCTGTACAGCCTTATTCCCCATGACACTGGATGCCAGGCCGTAAGGGCCTTCCTCCAACAAAGAGGGGAACATTTTGGGAGGCACAATGAGCTTGTCATGACACTTCTCCTGTTCACATTGACGCATACTGTGTTTTACTTTGACCGTAGAATCTTCCACCAGCTCAGGGGGGTTGCCATGGGCAGTCCCTGTGCCCCAACTTATGCAAACCTCTACCTGGGCTGGTGGGAGAGAGAAGTGGTCTTTGGAGAAGCCATGGATCAGTACACGTCATCGATATTAATGTGGATCCGTTTTATCGATGACGTGTTTCTGTTGTGTAAAGGTACCAAGGACACCTTCAGTGAGTTTGTGAGCAGACTAAATGATAATTTACTCGGCCTGTACTTCACGTCAGAGATTGATCATAAAACAATTACGTTTTTAGATCTGACAATCACTGTAGGAACTGATCGCAAAATTGTAACCACTTTTTTTATAAAACCTACTGCGACGAATAGTCTGCTGCAGTGGGACAGTGGACATCTCCTGGCCCTCAGGAGAGGGATCCCTAAGGGACAATACCTAAGGGCCAGGCGGAACTGTTCCGAGATAGGTGGCTTTAAGTCAGCGGCAAAAGATCTACGTAATCGCTTTGTCGATCGTTGCTATCCCCAACACATTCTGCGTGAAGCATACCACCACTCACTGACCACGAATCGACAACAACTTTTGGTTCCTAAGGCTAAAGCTCAGGGGGATGAATACCCGAGAATCATTGCTACTTATGATAAAGCATACAAACAAGTATGTGAAGTCCTTCAGAAACATTGGCCTATTCTTCAGTCCGACCCAGATATTGGTCATCTAATATCGGGAAGACCACCAGTCACATACAGACGTAGTGCGAATCTGCGCGATCGTCTAGTTCACAGTTTATTTACATCCTCTACAAAGAATACTTGGTTAAGGAGTAAGGTTACTGGGACCTTCCCCTGTGGTTCATGCATTATCTGTTCCCACATCAGGAGGGGTCCATTCTCCCTCAATCAAAATACTGGAGAGAGGTTCTCCATCAGGGCCCTTATCAGACCAATACATGTGTGGTGTATCTACTTACCTGTGATTGTGGAGCACAATACGTTGGGAAGACCAAAAGAGAACTACGGCGACAGATAGGAGAGCATCTATTGGATGTGAAAAACGGACGAGACACATCAGTGGCCCGTCATGTGCGTGACAATCATGGTGTCAATATTAATATGTTGCGGGTCCAAGGGATAGAGTGTATTCCACAATCGGTGCGTGGAGGTGATGTGGATACGGCCCTTTTGCGCAAGGAAGCATTGTGGACCTTTAAGTTAAATACGGTTACTCCGCATGGTCTAAATGAGAACATCTCATATGCTTGCTTTATCTAAATCGGACACACCTCCCAATGTGAACTTGAGTACCGCTCCCTTATGAGCCAGCCGTCACTGGGAGAGTACTTTAATGCCTTTTAGGTAGTGCAAGTCAATTCTGCACCAATACTAAGTCCCAGTATATAATATTACAGTACTTAGAGGATGTGACCTGTTCTATACATCTAATGTCACATTGTCATATACCTATAAGATCCATGGTGTCTTGGTCATTTACTGAGAGTTTATTATTCATTTTGGATTTTCCTATCCTGATTCCACACATAGGAGTCCCCATTTTGATGCGGCAGGAGCCTCTGTTTTATCTCACCTGCCACTATGTACCGCGATCGGGTTCCCCCATATATTACAAGCGCTCAGCGCTCCTGCCAGATATATTAACAGCATCAGTCCGTGGGACGAGTAGGGGAGGTGTGGCCAGGACGCGCCCCGCTCCCTATTGGTCCAACACGGCAGGTTCCTCCCTGGTAGGTGGGGCTTTAGTTTCATAAGCTCGGCGTGTGTATGACCATGCACGGCCATCACAGCACTGGATGCTGAGCACTAAACTGTGCGGGCAGCTAGGGCTATAATATTGCTAATTACATACATCGGCTTTATTACTCCGGAGGACACTGGGGGCCTTGTTCCCCTGTAGAAACGTGTCGAGTGACGCCAGTTATGTATGTCAGCTCCCAGCTAAAGGGTCAGTGTCAGTGTGGTTAGGACAAATGAAATAGCTGAACGCTAACAATTGTGTGCTGACTGCAGCCATATCTCCCGAACCGCATGCTGCTGGCTGTGTGATTGAGAGCTGCCGCACATGGAGCTCTGGTTGAATGGTGTTGTGCAGTGATTAGGGTATTTAGCAAATACAAGGTAGTGAGCTGTTACAAATGGTGCTCACTGGTGCTACATCTCGGATAGACTGCGCACTTTTCAGTGGATGCAAGATCATCATATGTTCACTGCAACCAGATAGGATCCAACGGATCCATTAATGTGACAGGGACTCTCTTATTGGGTTTTCACTAGTGTGGATGGTCTTAATGACAATCCCTCTCTACACAGTGGAATCCTGTGCCTGATAAGGTTCTAAATAGATGAACCCCCCTCCCCCCCCCCTTTCTATGTGAGATTAAAGAGTTTATTGTTTTTCTCCATTTTGACATCCAGTCAGGCTGAGAATTAATATAAGTTGGTGCGGACGTCTAACTGTTATCAAGTTTTTTTGGGAAGTCAATGAATGGCTCACCACGCTTCCACTATTTATACTGTCTACATATTCCCTACCTGCAAAAAGACTTCTGGTGACTGTCACATATGTGGATCTGCTCAAGAGAAAGAAGCAAGGAGATAGTCTATAAGGCCTATACTTCTGATATACATATAGAGAGTCTTGATACTTTTCTATAATCTGTTACACTGCACCTCAGTGGATTCTCTATTGTCTGCACTTGATCCTAGGGGATACATAGTAAGAAACAAGATCCCCTCTAAATGTTGGTGTGATATGAGCACATATGAGACTCCCTATTCCTCACTCTTCATTCGGCTGATTTGACACATTTCACAAAGAAATTCATTTTGTGATTAATTACTTTGTCACGTAACACATTTCTTTGTAAATAGTGGGTGCAATGATGGGGAATGCAGATTGTGCCACCCTCCCATTATCGAACCCCTCAGATGCCATGTTCATCGTTGATCGTAGCATCTGAGATTAAAAGTGAGGGCTTTCAGGAGTTAATCAGTAAAAAAATATATATATATTACTCACCTCCATTTGAGCGTGGCCATCTTGATTGAAGATCCCGCACAAAATCTTGTTGGCCGGCATGGTGTCATCATAAGTCGCTATGGCAGCATCTTCACGCTCAAATGGATGAGGTATGTTTTTTTTTTTTTTTATCAATTAAAAATTATTTCTAGCCCAAAATGAGTAGAAAGCAATACATGTGTATCTCAATATATTAGAATGTCAGTAAAATGTTGGAAAACACACTGTGAACAGCTAGCTTCTTTAGCAATGACCTCTGTGGCTTACTCTCCTCGTGGATGGTGTCTTCTGGATAACTGTCAAGTCAGTAATCTTCCCCATGATTGTGTAGCCTACTGAACCAGACAGAGGGGCCATTTAAAGGCTTAGGAGACCTTTGCAGCTGTTTTAAATTGATTAACTGATTAGAGTGTGACACTATGAGTCTACAATATTGACCTTTTTAACAATATTCTAATTTTTGGAGATTTTGCGGTTTTCATTAGCTGTAAGCCATAATCATTAACATTAAAATAAATACACACTTGAAATAAGTCACTCTGTGTGTACCAAATCTATACAATATATGAGTTTCACATTTTGAACTGAATTGCCGAAATAAATAATGTTTTAATGATATCCTAATTTATTCAGATGCACCTGTATATCCAAAGCCTTTAACTCTTTGAGAAGTCCATCATTATGTTTTTTTTTTTTTTATTGTACAACACTGTTTTTTCCTCCATGAATATCATATTTAAAAATAAAAGAAAATAAAGTATCCTTTTAATTCTTTAGCACATAGGGATTATCCCTAACATGAAAATACTATTATTGAAATACAGGTTATTGAAGGGTTAATGCCGTATCAATGTCGCTTCAAAGAGAAACAGATCTAAAAATGAGCATTTGGCTTTGCTGTATTACTCTATACATGCAATTTACTTAGAACAAATGCAGCAGATGTGATTTTCCTCATCGAAACCAATTAATGTGAAAAATAATACACTAATTAAAGGAATAATGCATGCTTTGCTGTGCTTTCATTAGAGCTTGTGTGGAAGCAGGATTACAAAACGTGTCAGCATTGTTATAATGGGCCAATAACATCTGCTAGTTTCATGCCAGCTCATTTTTGTGTTATAGCAATAAGACAAATAATTAAATTACATACAAAAACTATCAAATGTTTTTTGTTTTGTTTTTTCAAAAGAGGTAAATGATGGTGATACAGAATTACTACAGAAAATGAAATTTTACCTGAAATAAATATGTAATTGTTTCTGGATATAGTGCAGTCTATCATGGTTCCATGAACTCTGCAGATATTAATGTAGAATAATAGAAATGGTGCTATATGTCAGAAACTTATTTATAGACTCTACTTCAGTCTGCTTTATATTTCCTTGTTTAAATTCTCATTTTCTTTATACCTTTGAACACCTGCTATTTTGTGTTGGAAATTTTAAATTAGGTCTGTAACAAGTTTCAGGGATCGACTCTGTTACGTGAGATTTGCAGTGGCTAAATTCAACACACAGCCTTAAGGCTCATGAAAACGGCCGTTGTTCAGCGTTCCCCCTTTAGTGGCCGACAAACAGCGGGTTCACGATATGTTGGCACCGGCCGAGTGCACACTGTATCACAGATGTGGATACAGTGTAGTTCTCTAGCAGTGGCCGAGCTTGCACAGTTTTTCCTCTATGCTTTCTTTTTTTTTAAATATAATAAATATTTTTAATTTAAATATTTTTATTTTATTCATAAAAAGATAAAAGTTGCAACAGTATCAATACAAAATGTATGACAAAAGTAACCCATCAATGTCCACATACAAAGAAACAGTGTAGTACACTTATCATACTTCAAAGCATTCTAACACTTCATACACGTAAACTTAAGCCCCCCCCCTCCCCTGTCAGCTGTCTTCGAATAGACCACTTCAATTATAGTATAGATGACATTAAGTTACCTCAACCCATCACACGTGCCCCTCTCCGTTTCCTTTCCATTTCCTCATAAATTTTAATTTGCCGTGAATACTGGATCATTCATTCATTTATTGAGGGTGGGGAGGCAGAACCCCATTTTTTAACTAGAATAACTCTTGCAACCATCAAGCCGCGCATCCACGTCCATCTAACCAGAGCCGGTATTACATCTTCCGGATCGAAATGTCCCAACAGCACCATCAGGACATCAGGCTTATACTGATGGGAGGCCTCCTTTTGTATAGCCACAAAAAACTGTTCAGAAAAACCTTTTCAATTTATTACATTCCCAGAGGACGTGTACAAAATCCGCTTCTAGACATCCACATTTCGGGCAGCAGCACTCACGATCCCTGTTTCTAGCAAATTTTGGATTCTTGGATCTTGGGCGTATAGTAGAGTCGATGTATAATATTAAATTGAATTAATCTATGCGCATTAGAAATTGTTGCCTTTCTAATATTCCTATAAATACTAGCCCAGTGTAATGAGGAGCAACGCAACTCTTGCTCCCATTTACGTGGACTGTTAAATTCAATTACATCTACCAATGACCTACAGAGATTAAAGTAAAGCTTCGAAATTTTAATACCTTCTTCTCCCTGTGCAAAACAGTAATCAAAAAATAAGTGATGACAAACTTAGATACATAATCAAATCTAATGAAGAAATAACAGTGCTATTATTTTCCAGTAAGGACTTAAAATGTCCTAAAGAAAAAAGGTGAGACACCCTTACGACACCTTTATGGAGCCAATAGGTATAGTAAGTGATTGTGAGGAATTCCACCAGATTTCTATTCTCCCACAGAGGGGTGAACCAAAAAGCGTGGGAAACTTTAATAATACTCTTAAGTTTATTTCTTACCCTCTGTAGGGTCCAGGGAATCAATAGTGACTTCCTCAAACCCAAGTGACCAGATTCCAAAGAAGTAAAAATATTCTCTATAGAAATATCCATAACATGTGAAAGATATTGTACAAGTAAACTATCTTTAAATTTACAACAACGTTGAACTTGAGCACACAAAAAATAACCTTAAAAAAAGGAAGTGATAATCCACCCTCCAATTCAAACAACCATAAGTACCTTTGTTTTATGCGCGCCCTCTTCCTTCCCCAAATTTGATCATTAACTAAAACTTCCAGTCTATAAAAAAGATATCAGGAATCCAAATAGGGGAAACGCAAATCGGGTACATCACAATAGGTAAAATAATAATTTTTACTAAAGCTATACGATCAGTCTGGGCTAGTACCAATTTCTGCCAAGCCCAAATTTTAGATTTAACTATATTTAAAACCAGGGCCAAATTAAGCTCATAGAACCTGTTTATTGGAACCTCAATCTTAACCCCCAAATAATCCAAGGTTTCATTAAGAGAGAGAACCCGAACTCCACTACCTGTATCTACAGCCTTGCGGTTAAGCGGGGGGAGCGATGACTTAACCTAATTAATCAAGTAACCTGATCCAAAAACAAGATAACGTCGTCGGCATAAAGGCTTATTTTATCGCTCACTCCTGCAACCCCAAAGCCATCTATACAGTCATCTAATCGAATTTTACAAGCCAGTGGTTCAATAAATAGGGCAAAAAGAAGAGGGGACAGGGGGCACCCCTGTCTCATCCCACGGCACATCCTAACCGGAGAAGAATTATTGCCATTAACACTGATACACGCTATTGGCTGTTCATAAAGCATTTTTGTCATCAGTGTAAATGGTTCCCCTAGGCCAAAATAGGACATGGTACGCCATAGAAAGGGCCACTCCATCCAGTTGAATGCCTCTGTAGCATCCAAAGACAGGATGGAGCGGTTCCCACTCTCCCCAACTAGGAGGTTCAAATAGACCCTAGAAATGCTCGTCTGTATTTGCCTCCCTGGTATAAATCCTGTCTGATTAGGATGTATCAAAGAGGCAATGACCAGCTTGAGACGATTCGCAAGAATTTTTGCAAATATTTTATAATCTGTATTCAGGAGCGATATGGGTCTGTATGACCCTACATCACATTCATCCTTATCCTTTTTTAGTACCAAGATGATCACTGCCTCTCTAAATGAAGGGGGTAAAGAGCCAGATACACAGGATTCATTCAAAACCTGCAGCAGAATGGGGAGTAATAATTTAGCATGATGGCTCTACAATTCAAACGGTAAACCATCTGGACCTGGGGATGAATTATATTTCAACATTTGAAGTGTCTTAAACTCCTCCCTAATAAACTCTGGGGTCCTCACCCTTTTACCGTTCCTGATCATGGATTCCTGATCTCCCGTATAGTTGTTCGGTCTTTCTGATTGGCAACCAAACGTGCTAAAAACTTACCCGTTTTACCCGACTCACAAAATCGATTCTGTCCTTGAAAAATAAGCTTGGGCTGAGCTTTATTATACGTGAATGTCTTAAGCTGTAAATTGGCCTCCTTTAACTGCTCTACATATTGTTCACTATAATGAGATGCCACTGAACCCTGCAGGAAGTTAATTTTCTGCAGCAACTGATTCTACTTTCGGGGAAGGTCAGATCTATACCTGTTGATTTTAGTAAAAAATAAGCCCCTTATGTGTGCCTTTAGTGCATCCCACACATAATGTATATGGGTAGAGCCTACATTTAAATGCCAAAATTCTTGGATATCTGCATCGATAAGATATTGCTCTGATATTACATCAAACCAATGTGAATTCAGTTTAAATACTCTACCAGGGCGTAAAGTTTCCGCCTCCCTAAACGAAAGCAGGACTGGAGAGTGGTCCGAAACTCCGTGAGTTTTATATTTCATCTTAGCAATCTGATGGATCAAATCCCGGCTTACAAAAGCCAGGTCAATACGAGACATTGAGCCATAAGAATGACTAAAACAAGAAAACATTTTTTTATTGCCATAGAGATGGAGCCAGACATCGACCAGCGCCAGCTCCTGGCAAATAATAGTTAATGGAGAATAAGCCCGAGTTCAGTCAGAAGAGGTGAAAATCGATCCAGCTCCGGGTCAGGGACTGAATTAAAATCTCCAGCTACTAGAAGTTGACATAGATTTTTTGTTGACAAATATTTAGACAAGGAGGAAAACACAACAGATCTATATGGTGGTGGTATGTAGATTAAAGCAAGTATAATCTCCTGCCCATTCCAAAATCCGTGCAAGAAAACAAATCTACCCTCCTTGTCTATCATATTGTCAACAGGTTGAAAATCGATCCCACGATGTATATATACGCTAACCCCTCGTGCATAAGAAGAGAAGTATGCATGATATTCAAGAGCAGCCCATTTTCTTTTTAATGAATACAACTTATCCTCTGACGCATGAGTTTCTAGTAGTACCACAATTGCAGGCAAGTGACACACAACCAGGTCAAAGACCACAGTCCTCTTGACTCCCAACCCTCTCACATTCCAGAATAAAATATTAAGCATCGTGGCCTATGTACAACAAATGGACCCCATAGCAAGAAGAAGGGCACGTGTGCAAACAGATCCCTCGACGACAGCCAACCCCTCCCTAAATCCATCCCCCAAAAACCCACTACATGGTTAATGAAGTATAAAACCTAACCCATTAACCTCTTACAAACCCCCAAAATCCTTCCCTCTACCAGCCTCGACCCAAACCTCCCCCTTCCCCATATTACACTCCATGATCACCTAATCATTTTTAATTATAAACCTGACACATCAAGCCATTGGACAACTTCCGAGGGAGCAGAAAAAAAAAAGAACCAAATCATTATGTACCACTCTCAATTTAGCCGGGAATAACAGCAAGTATTTTATATTAGCAAGAGCTAATCTTTTTTTAACTTCTAAAAAAGATAGTCTTTTAACTTGAGTCTCCTGAGAGAAATCAGGGTATATCGATATTAAATTACCGTCATAAAAAATTTGGGGATTTCCCTTTTACGTCTGAGTACCCAGTCCCGGTCCTTTGAGCACACCAGTTTCACCAAAAGAGACCTAGGAGGGGCTCCTGGAGGTGATTTCTTAAAGGGGGTTCTATGGGCCCTTTCAACACAAAAAGTTAATGCATCGTGATCTGGACCAAGGTTTTCAACCAATTATTAATTAATAAAATTCACAGGGTTATACTGTTCTACCCCCTCAGGGAAGCCTAACAATCTCAAATTATATCTACGAGATCTATCTTCCAGGTCTATTACCTTCTTCCTAAGCCAAAGACGATCTTGGTCAACTTCTTCTAGCCTCTTTTTTTTAATAAACTATTCTCTGATTATCGTAATATCTTCTTGTAAAGCTGAGAGAGAAGAGGAGAGATCTGCCACAGTAACACTGGTAGAATTTACAACATCCAATATATCTGCCAGTTTTTTATTAATAATGTCCAGTCCTACAGTCTGATATGACTTAGTTTGAGATACATTCTAATAGTACCGTATTACCCTCTCCCATCTCAGCCTGTATAACAGGCCTTTGTAACCCACTTCTGGTTTTTGGTGGTGGTGACTTCAAAAATCTATCCAATTGGGCCTGGGGGCTACCCGCTACCCCTCCTTTCGGCGAGGGCATCTCTCCAGATTTACGATACTTAGGAGGCATTTTATGTCACCTAAATATTAACTCAAATCCTGCAGATAGACCCTAGAAGAATTACTATTAATAGAAATATTATAAAATGCTAAAGATATTCCACTACACAGCCAACATGAAAATATGAAGTACAACAAGCCTATTCCATGTAAAAGGTTGAATACTTATCCCTTAGATTTCAGCTTATAATCAAAGACAATAAAACAAAGTTAATCAAGAACAGATTTCGACATCTATAGAATATAAGCTGAATATAGGATACTTTCTTGAAAGCTAAGTACGAGTGAACTAAGTACAAGTAAGCTGATTACAAGTAAACTAAGTACAGATGAGCTGAGTACAAATAAACTGAATACAAGTAAGCTGAATAGCTCTATGCTTTCTAATGGAGATCACTGGGATAGAGTGAACGTGCATGCTGAAGCATGCACAGAAGCTCCCTGTCTGGCCACCTCCATCATTGTGCTAGACAGAATGACCACAGACCCTTCAACAGTCAAACATGCAGCCTTTCACGTATCATAACTACAGAGACGTTTAGCTAGAAGTGATTAAACTGCACAAGAAATACTGTCCCGTATGTCCTACTGTTAAATTTGAACATAAATCTTCCCTGCTTCGAATGTTCACACTTCACGGCAGGGCAGCTGAACCATGAGCATCTACAGCAAGATAACCTGACAGTATTTCTTGTGCATATGATTTACAACTAGCTAAACATCTGTTTGTGAGAGTATACTAAGGAAGCCACTACAACTACACATGATATGAGAGTGTGCATCTGGTGAGGGTAAGTCCTGCCCATAGCCAGAGAAATCTGAGGAAGAGGAGGTAGATGTAGGGAGACACAAGGGGGAGTAGACTTACTAATGACAAAACCCTTTTAAATCCCAGGATGATTTCTGCAAATCTGAAGTGTCATTTTATCTGGGAATAACTCTAGAATGCTTTTACTTATCCAAGCAAGACTGTTTTCTCTGGACACATTGTACTTCATGTTGGTGACGTACTTGAGTCAATATGTTTTACCTTCATAAAATAAAAATAAAAATTGAAAATTTGAAATATGAATTTCTCAAATTTTAAGGCAGATTCTGATAATATAGTTATTACTTTATATTTCCCATATGTCTACTTTATGTTTGCATCATTTTGTAAATGTCATTGAATTTTTTTAGGACATTAGAAGGCATAGAATTTTAGAAGCAAATTTTAAAATTTTTAAGACAATTTCAAAAACACACTTTTTAATGACCAGTTCAGTTATAAAGTCACTTTGTGAGGCTTACATAATAGAAACCCCCATAAATGTCCCTATTTTAGAAACTACACTCCTGAACTTATTGATCTTAGAAACTATGGTAACCCTTTAGCTGTTCCACAAGAATTAAAGGAAAATGGAGGTGAAATTTCGAAATTTCTCGTTTTTGCAGATTTCTCCATTTTACTCAATTTTTCCTGTAACACAGCAAGGGTAAACAGCCAAACAAACCTCAATATTTATTACCTTTATTGTGCAGTTTACATAAACACCCCACATGTGGTTGTAAACTTCTGAATAGGCACACGGTTGGGCACAGAAGGGATAGAGCACCATTTGGTTTTTGAGGGGCAGATTTTACTGGGATAATTTTAAGTTGCCAGGTATTATATGAAGACCGCCTGATGCACCCCTACAGATCAAACATCCAAAAAGTGACTCCATTTTAGAAACTACAGGGTAAGGAGATAGTTTTATTGGTTCTATTTTGGTGAGTACGCTTTAGTAAGGCAAAGTAAGCTTTTGTGAGGCAAGTTTTTTTTTATGGTATTCACCTGACAGGATATATCAAGTACTATGTTTTATAAAAAAAAGATTGTTACAGATGCAAAAATATCAAATATTACTATTTTTATTTTTTTCATTTAAATTTTACATAATAAAGCATTTTTGAAAAAAAAAAATCCTAAAAATGCTGAAAGACATATATTTAAAAAAAATGTCTCCCAATCATCTTATCTAGGGGCTAATTTTTTGCAGGAAGAGTTGACATTTTTATTGGTACCATTTTTGGCCACATATAATTTTTTTGATTTAATAATACACTTTTTGGGGGCAAGGTGACCAAAAATTGCTGTTTTGGCAGGTATTTTTGCGGCATTCACTTTAGGGGATAGGTCATGAGAATTTTTTGTAGAGCAGGTTGTTACAGATGCAGTGATACCCAATATGACAGTTTTTTATTTTTGTTAAGTTTTACACTCTAAAAGCATTCTGAAAGCCGTATTGTTTTCTATTTTTTTTGGCAATTGTCTTATGAAGGTTTGATTGGCACCATTTTTGGTACAGACGACTTTTGGTATTACATTTTTTGGGAAAAGGTGACCAAAAACTGGCTGTTTTGGCAGTTTTTTCTTACAGCATTCCCTTTAGGGAATAGATCATGTGATATATTTGTAGAGCAAGTTGTTATAGATGCAGAAATACCTAACATGTCTGTTTTATATTTTTGTTAAGTTTTACACAGTAAAAGCATTTTTGAAAAAATCTTGTTTTTATGTTACCATATTCTGAAGCCCCAAATTTTTTTTTTTTTTTATTTATTCATTTTTTTTTTTGGGGGGGGGGGCGGTTATCTTATGTAGGAGATAATTTCTTGCAGGATGAGGTGACGGTTTGATTGGTACCATTTTGGAGTACATACGGCTTTTTGGTCATTTGGTATACTTTTTTAAGTCAAGGTGACAAAAAAATTGCTGTTTTGGCACAGTTTTTAATTTTTTTTTTTTTATCTGACGGTGTGGATCATGTATTATTTTTTATAGAGCTGGTTGTTATGGATGTGGCAATATATAATATGTTGTTTTGCTTTCTTTTTCTTTATTTTAGGAAATGGTTGTCTGTTTTTTTTAACTTGAAACGTTTTTTAAACACTTTTTTTACTTTTTATTTTTTATCTACTGTGGGATTTCAACTTTTTGTGGGTCTGATCCCCTCTGCAATGCATTACAATAAATATGTATTGTAATGCATTGACTTTCAGGGTATTGCCTGGCCGGGCTGTGAGACCCAGGAGGTTGGGTCTCACAGGCTTCCGTAGGAGGTAAGCCCCAATGCCTGTGTTAGGCATCAGGCTTCCATTCCTGCCATCGGGTTCCAAGATTCAACCACTCTTTCAGTAAAATAATATTTCCTGTGTGGGGAGTCGCTCTGGTAGACAGCGGTGCGGGTGCAGTTTAGAGGCAAAACAAGGAGTCCAGATGGTGCATCAAACAGTGTTTTATTCACACTTGCACGCCATAAAATGAAAAGCAGTCTCTTGGTGACAGTTCACACACAACGGAAATACTGTGGCAAAACAAAAACAGGCCAACACAGGGTCCAGTCACCTTGGGTGGTTTAGGTGCGGGTTCACACCTAGCAGTCGGCTCAGCCGCAGGCGATTCCACCTTCAGGTCGCAGGGAAACACCACCTTGCTGAGCTCCTTCCTCCAGGACAGAGAATTCCTCAGCCCTGTTTGCAGGCTCCAGGATAATCACAACCCCCAGACACAGCTGCTGGCTGCGTTTTATATCCAGCCCAAAACATGGACTGGACCGTGGGGAGCAGCCACCCACCCTACTCTTTAGCTGCTCCCAGTAAGAGCCGGCCCGGATCGGCTTTGCAGCCATGCTATTTAACAGAGCAGCACTAGCTGCTGCAGACAAAAACCCGGCTCTCACCTCACCGAGGCCAGCAACCTCGGTGACACGTACCTGCTATCAAATACAACACCTTGCACCCTCTTACACACCCCCCCCCTTTGTTCAACCCTGAGGGGTTGCCCTGCAAGCGGCCTGCCCTGTGTTCCACGGAGAATTTGAAATTCTGAAGAGATAGGAACCACCTGTTGACCCGAGCATTCCTCTCCTTGGCCTGACTCATCCATTTGAGGGGGGAATGGTCGGTCACCAGACGGAACCTCCTCCCTAACAAGTAGTAGCGGAGAGATTCGAGTGCCAACTTGATAGCCAGGCACTCCCTCTCCACTATACTGTATCTGGACTCAGCGGGATTGAGCTTACGGCTCAGGAAGACAACGGGATGTTCTTCCCCGTTGACCTCCTGAGACAGTACTGCACCGAGGCCTACCTCCGAGGCGTCGGTCTGTACGACAAACTCCTTGTTGAAGTCGGGTGTCACCAAAACCGGGGACCCACACAGGGCCGACTTCAACGCGGCGAAGGCCTCCTCCGCCTTCTCACTCCAGCTAACCCTCCCAGACTTTCGCCCCTTCAACAGGTCTGTCAACGGCGCTGCTATTGTGGCAAAGTGGGGCACAAACCTCATGTAGTAACCTACAATCCCCAGGAACGACTTTACCTGCCTGGTGGTGACCGGTCGGGGCCAGTTACGAATGGCCTCTACCTTGGTTACCTGAGGTTTGATGACTCCCGCCCAATTACATATCCCAGATATTTTGTCTCCTCTAACCCTATGGAGCACTTCTTTGGGTTAGCGGTCAGTCCGGCTTTCCTCAGGGCATCCACTACCGCCTGCACCTTGGGTAAATGGCTTTCCCAGTCGGTGCTGTGGATGACTACATCATCTAAGTAGGCCGAGGCGTACCGACGATGTGGTCGCAGCACTATGTCCATTAACCTTGGAAAGTGGCGGGGCACCATGCAGGCCAAAGGGTAACACCTTGTAGTGATACAGGCCCTGCGGGGTAACAAATGCGGTTTTTCCTTAGCCGACTCCGTTAAGGGTACCTGCCAGTACCCTTTGGTGAGGTCTAGCACAGAAAAATAACGGGCTTGCCCTAAACTCTCAACAAGCTCGTCTACCCGGGGCATGGGATACGCATCAAACTTGGACACTTCATTTAACTTGCGAAAATCGTTACAGAACCGCAACGTCCCATCCGGCTTGGGTATTCGGACTATGGGACTGGCCCACTCACTCTTCGATTCCTCAATGACATCGAGCTTCAACATTAACTGTACTTCCTCCGCGATGGCCCGTCGCCGAGCCTCGGGTACCCGGTATGGTTTTAACCGGATCTTGGCCTGAGGCTCAGTGACGATGTCATGTTGGATGAGAGACGTGCGGCCAGGGAGGTCCGAGAACACATCCGTGTTCCGACTGATGAACTCCTTGACTTCCTGAACTTGTTTGGAAGACAGG
Organism: Bufotes viridis; assembly: GCA_033119425.1. NCBI lineage: Eukaryota > Metazoa > Chordata > Amphibia > Anura > Bufonidae > Bufotes > Bufotes viridis. The sequence goes on along the minus strand of CM065593.1, from coordinate 129,195,888 downwards.
CTGTCTGCAATTTTTACCGTGGTTACTGCTTCACAGGCCTCGAACTGTGGGGCTGGACCCTTTTCACCTAGAAGCCCTGGCCGGGGCTGTGGTCGTCGGCCGTGTCCCTATCTTTCCAAGGCTTAAGTAAATTCACGTGGTACACCTGCTCCGGCTTGCGCCGCCTGGCTGGTGTACTTTGTAATTTACTTCCCTACCTTCTCGATCACCTCATAGGGGCCCTGCCACCTAGCTAGGAATTTGCTGTCAAGGGTGGGTACCAGAACCAACACTCGATCTCCCGGATTGAAGCCCCGTACCCGAGCCTGACGATTATACACCCTACTCTGGGCTTGTTGTGCTGCCTCCATATGCTCCCGGACCAGCGGCAACACCCTTTCTATCCGTTCCTGCATCTGGGTGACATACTCAATGACACTTTTGTGGGGGACAGGCTGTTGTTCCCATGCTTCCTTGGCGATATCCAACAGGCCCCGAGGGTGTCTGCCATAAAGCAGTTCGAAGGGCGAGAACCCAGTAGAGGCCTGGGGTACCTCTCGCACTGCGAACATGAGATAGGGCAGAAGCAGGTCCCAGTCCTTCCCATCTCTAGACACCACCCTCTTTAACATATTTTTTAGAGTTTGGTTAAACCTCGCAACAAGACCGTCTGTTTGCGGATGGTAAACGGACGTCCGTAGCTGCTTTATACGCAACAATTTACACAGTTCCCTCATTACTTTGGACATAAAAGGGGTCCCTTGGTCTGTCAGAACCTCTTTTGGCAGGCCCACACGGGAAAACATCTCCATTAACTCTTTGGCAATGAGCTTAGCTGAGGTATGTCGCAGAGGCACCGCCTCCGGATACCGAGTGGCATAGTCGAGAACTACCAGAATATGTTGGTGGCCCCTGGCAGACTTTGGTACAGGCCCAATTAAATCCATAGCGATTCGCTCGAAGGGTACTTCAATAATTGGCAGAGGTACCAGAGGACTACGGAAATGTGGCTGGGGGCTAGTTATCTGACAGGTCGGACAGGACTTACAATAATTCTCTACCTCCTTGAACACACTGGGCCAATAAAACCGCTGCAGTATGCGGTCCTGGGTTTTCTGCCACCCCAGGTGTCCCCAAGAACATGTTGGTGGGCAAGCTCCATGACAAGCTTGCGATACGCTGTGGGCACCACCAACTGTTCAACAGGTTCACCTCGGATTTGGTTCACCCGATACAACATATCCTGCAGAACAATAAATCGTGGGAACATTAATTCAGCCCCTGGTTTCTGGGGTTTACCATCAATTTCCAGCACATTCTCCCAGGCCCTGGTTAGGGTTTGGTCCCGTGTTGTGCGGTCCCAAAATTTTCCCCGGAGACATTGAGGTCTGCCAACTCAGGCCCCGGTGGCAAGTCCTCCGTGTCTCCCACCATTACACTCAGTGGGGTTGTCTCCCCCACTACCGCTGCAGCAGTGGTCACCCCTACCGCTGGCTCTTCAGACTCGGGCTCCCAGGGTTCTGGCCTTCCAGGGGTATCAGGCCACTCTGCTAGGGATACCCCTGTCTCAGGGCTATTAGTCACTTTCATCTCAGGCCACAGTGACGGAAAACCAGGGAAGTCTCTCCCAATTATTAGTTCATAGGGCAGCTTTGTGGAGATCGCCACTTCACAAGTGCAGGTGCCGGCCGCCGTGGACAGAGACATTACAGCCGTGGGATAGTCCTTTAAGTCTCCGTGTATACACACCACACCAACTTTCCGGCCCGTATACTGGGTGGGCTGTACCAGGGCAGCACTTACCAGGGTTACCAGGCTCCCTGAGTCCAACAGTGCCACTGCCAGGTTATCCCCGATTTGCACCTGGCACAGATGTCGATTGTCTATTGTCTCGGGGTGCCGGTCGCACACAGTCTCCGGGCATACATGGAAGCCCGGTACCCATAATTAGTCTCCATGGGTTCCCCCACTGTGGACAGTCGGCCCTTACGTGGCCAGGCTCGTGACACCGCCAGCAGACTACTGGGGAGGGATCTGCAAGGGTACATCCCGGGCGGGTTTGGCCGGCCGCCGGGACTGGGGTGGAGGTTTCCGGGGTTTGACTGGCCTCCTCCCAAAGAACCCCCTGCAGGTTTCTGGTGGCCTCATATCGCTCCACCAGGTCGACCATCTCAAGGGCATTGGTGGGGGATACCTGGCCGATCCAGTGCTGGAGAGGGTATGGCAAAGACCTCCAGAATACATCTGCTAACAGACGGTCGAGCATAGCAGTGGGAGTCAGTATGTCTGGCTGCAGCCATTTTTGCAACCGATGTAGCAGGTCATAGTATTGTGGTCTGGCGGGTTCAGCCGGGTTAAATTCCCACTGATGCACCCGCTGGGCCCGGACCAAAACATTCACCCCCAGTCTTGCTAGAATCTCACCTTTCACGGTCGGGTAGTCAGCTGCCTGGACATCTGCCAAATCGAAAAAACTTGCTGGGGTCCGGCTGCCAGGAACGGAGCAACCACCTCGGCCCACTGGTCACGGGGTAACTTTTCCCTCACGGCGACCTTCTCAAAGACGGCTAGGTATGTCTCCACGTCGTCTGCGGGGGTCATCTTTGGGATCGCCGCACGGACCGCTTTCCGGGCATCATGGACGTGGTGGGACGCTCCTGCCGCCTGTAATGCCATCACATGTTGCAGCAATAACTGGTTGGTCTCCCGCTGCTGCACGTTAGCCTCTATGAGGGCTTTCACAGCAGCCTCCATGTTGCCAGAAATCACAGGCTGCAACTTTGCCGGCCTAATATAGGACATACACTTTTGCTCAGCAAACAAAGTTCGGCGTTCACGCCAGCCTCACTGCGCATGCCCGCATCCGACACCAAATGTGGGAGTCGCTCTGGTAGACAGCGGTGCGGGTGCAGTTTAGAGGCAAAACAAGGAGTCCAGATGGTGCATCAAACAGTGTTTTATTCACACTTGCACGCCATAAAATGAAAAGCAGTCTCTTGGTGACAGTTCACACACAACGGAAATACTGTGGCAAAACAAAAACAGGCCAACACAGGGTCCAGTCACCTTGGGTGGTTTAGGTGCGGGTTCACACCTAGCAGTCGGCTCAGCCGCAGGCGATTCCACCTTCAGGTCGCAGGGAAACACCACCTTGCTGAGCTCCTTCCTCCAGGACAGAGAATTCCTCAGCCCTGTTTGCAGGCTCCAGGATAATCACAACCCCCAGACACAGCTGCTGGCTGCGTTTTATACCCAGCCCAAAACATGGACTGGACCGTGGGGAGCAGCCACCCACCCTACTCTTTAGCTGCTCCCAGTAAGAGCCGGCCCGGATCGGCTTTGCAGCCATGCTATTTAACAGAGCAGCACTAGCTGCTGCAGACAAAAACCCGGCTCTCACCTCACCGAGGCCAGCAACCTCGGTGACACGTACCTGCTATCAAATACAACACCTTGCACCCTCTTACACCTGCCATTGTTCCTGATCTTAACACCAGCTAATTTCAGATTGTGTCCCCTTTCTCTATGTCTAGCTTCTTATTGAGAATACTTTCCTAGTGAATCTTATTTAAACCTTTAACATACTTAAAGGTTTCGATCATGTCCCACTTTTTCCTTCTTTCCTCTCCCAGTCTACCCTGTTATGTTTTTGCTTAAGACCCTTCAACAGTTTTGTAGCTTGTCTCTGCACCCATTCCATTTTATCTAAATCTTTTTATAGGTGGGACTGGGGTCTCCAGAACTGGACACGCTCTATACAGTGGGATTACAATCTTTCTCTTTATACAGCCAAGCATCCTACTTGCTTTACCTGCTGCCTGTCCACACTGTTCACTTATTTTGAAGCTGTTTGATATCAGGACACCTAAATCATTCTCTTCTAAAGCCCTCGCTAATACAGAGCTGCCAATACAATATTCAGCCTTCTCCCCAAGTGCATTACTTTATATTTGGAAACATTGAACTGTAGTTTACATTGTTTGGACTATACATTTAGTGAAGCTAAATCGTTTTCCCGTGTTACAAACTTCTTCTGGAATATCAACCCTATTACACACTTTTGTGTCATCGGAAAACGGACAAAGCTACCAAACCTTCTCTTATGTTACCTACAAAAATATTAAAAAGAATAGGACCCAGGACAGACCCTTAAGGTACTGTACACCACTTGTGACTAGTCTCTCCTTAGAATGTACCCCATTAATAACAACACTCTGATATCTATTTAACAGCCAACTGTGGATCCACTGAACTACCCAGGGATTAAGTCCAATTTTCAGTAATTTATCTTTCAGCTCATTATGTGGCAGTGTCTCGAAGGCTTTCTTAAAATCCACATAGACAATTTTCTGACATTTACTTTTTTGTCAAATAAGTCAATTAATTTAACATGTTTGGCCCTCAATAAAGCCATTCTGTTTTGGGTCTAATAAGTTGTTGGTTTTTAGGAGGTCAATTTTGTTTTAGGAGGGTTTCCATTATTTTTACTACTACATATGTTAAGTTCACTGGTCTGTAGTTTCCAGCTTCCTCTAATTCCAGCTTGTCTCCTGACCATGAGTATAAACTGTTCCTTCCGTGCTTAACACCGGTGTCTCTGACCCTTGTGGGTCTGCTGCAAACTAAATCAGAACTATTCAAAGAGGTAGTGACCTAGTGGTTCCCCTGCAGCAAAGACCAGATCCCTGTATAGGGGTTAAAAGGTGAATACCAGGAGACCTACAGGACAATGCCCTTAGGTTTAGTCCAAAGTCAAATCAATTAGTTAAAACTTCGGGTCCACACCCACTGCCTTTTACACTGTAATTGTTATATGACTGGGGGGGGGGGGCAGGGGCAGCAGGGCCGTATTTACCTCTAGACACTGGACACAGCCTTCAGTAATAAAAATTACTTTTTTTTTAACATCCCACTCCATCATGACTCATATAAAATGGTGTCATTATAGAGTGGGGGCTGGGCAGCATAATCCACTACTGATAAAAGAGAAAGATAAAATGAAGGAAACAATATTCCTCAGTGTTGCAGCAGGCAGTTCTGAATGGTGGAACAGAGGTCAGCAAGGGCTTCTGTCTGCTGTTGTACCAATCTGCAATGCCTGCATGCAACCACCTTACTGAGAAAGCAGCCAAGAGCTATGTAAATATATGTTTTTTAGTTATATAATCTCTCTCCTAGTCAGATGGGAGGGGGACGGTGGAGTCACTAGTATCAAAATAAAGGGTGTTAATCACTAGTGCATGGAGCTGTTCTCAACATCTTATCACTAACTTCTGTTTATTGCTGGAACAAATTAGGGATTTAACCCTCACAGTGCTTCTCTATAGCTAAACAGTCATTTCTTCAGGAAGGGTTATAACGCCTTACCTGAGGCAGCAATAAACAAAAGTCAGTGATAAAGAGACATCAAAGAATTCATAGAATGGTGATGTCATTGTGAGCCATACTGTCACGGACGTTCCCGTGACAGGTGGAAGGAGATCGGTAAGACTGGCAACATGTGGTTTGATCTGACAGGTTTCCTTGTGGATCAGAAGGAGTCTGTGTTGTTTCTGGTAAGGGCCATACCCCTTTCCTCAGGTGTTGCTAATGTGGTCATTTAACCTTCCTTATTTATAGTTGCTTCTCCCACTATCCTGTGCGATTTATAGCTTCAGTTTCAGTTTTGGAATGCTGTTGTGTGGATCTCGATGGAGTTTATGGTGCATCCATTGCTTCTTTGAAGTTAAGTCTTACCTTTTCCTCTTTGTATTTTGTTTGAGTTCTGTGTGTTGCATTTCACTGTCATTTGTATTAAGGCCTGGGGGAGACTACTGTTTGTCCTTCCTTTTGGAGGAACAGGTTGTCTCAATCCTGACATTAGTACCAGTGTACTATAAGGTGAGTTAGGAAATTAGGTATTCCTGTGTAAGCACTCACCTACAGTTGTGTTCAAAATTTTTCAATCCCCACTGAAATTGAGTGTTTTGGCCAGTTTGACATTGATTTTGATCATTTCAGTCATCTTGTTTACAATTAAATCAAAGAGGCACTTGTAAGTCAGACAAATATAACATTTATAATGAAATAACCACAAATGTCTTTTCTGTGCTCACATCATTATCAACCCCCAAGTGACATTCAATCTTAGTACTTAGTACAACATCCTTTTCCAGTTATAACAGCTTTTAAACGTGAAGCATAGCTTGACACAAGTTTCTTGCAGCGATCTACGGGTATCTTAGCCCATTCTTCATGGGCAAAAGCCTCCAGTTCAGTCACATTCTTAGGCTTGCGCGCTGCAACAGCTTTTTTTAAGTCCCACCAGAGGTTCTCAATCAGATTTAAGTCTGGTGACTGCGATGGCCACTTCAAAATGTTCCAGCCTTTAATCTGCAACCATGCTCTAGTGGACTTGGAGGTATGCTTGGGATCATTGTCCTGTTGAAAGGTCCAACGTCTCCCAAGCCTCAGGTTTGTGACGGACTGCATCACATTTTCATCCAATATCTCCTGGTACTGAAGAGAATTCATGGTACCTTGCACACGCTGAAACTTCCCTGTACTTGTAGAAGCAAAACAGCCCCAAAGCATGATTGACCCCCCCCGCCATGCTTCACAGTAGGCAAGGTGTTCTTTTCTTCATAGTCCTTGTTCTTCCTCCTCCAAAGATAGCGTTGATCCATAGGCCCAAAAAGTTCTAATTTTGATTCATCAGTCCACAGAACACTATCCCAAAACTTTTGTGGTTTGTACACATGACTTTTGGCATACTGCAGTCGACTCTTCTTATTCTTTGGAGACAGCAACGGGGTGTGCCTGGGAGTTCTGGCATGGAGGCCTTCATTACGCAGTGTGCGCCTTATTGTCTGAGCTGAAACTTCAGTACCCGCATCTGACAAATCTTTTTTCAGTTCCTCAGCAGTCACACGGGGACTTTTCTCCACTTTGCGCTTCAGGTAGCGCACAGCAGTCGAAATCAGCATCTTCTTTCTGCCACGACCAGGTAGCGTTTCAACAGTGCCCTTTGCCTTGAATTTGCGAATGATGCTTCCTATGGTGTCTCTTGGTATGTTTAACATCTTTGCAATCTTCTTATAGCCATTGTCCTTCCTGTGAAGAGAAATCACCTCTTCTCTTGTCTTCCTGGACTATTCTCTTGACTTCACCATGTTTGTAAACACACCAGTAAATGTGTAGAAAGAGCTGAGTATCACAGTCATTTTAAATCTGCCTAATTGGTGCTTATTATGCTTGATTGCTGCTCCTTGACATCCACAGGTGTTTTCAATACCTGATCGAAAACACTTGAATGAACCTCTGTTCTTAAGAGTGGTAGTCTTTAAGGGGTTGAATAATTGTGTCAATGAAGAAATCACAAAAAAAACATTTAATACTGTATTACAAAAACAATTGATGTCATTTTAGTTGCATTTGGTTCTTTAAAAAGTCCTTGTAAGATTTCATTCTGAACACAATTACAAATGTACACTAAATTCCCTAAAACCCTTTAAAGAATTGGGGGTTCAATAATTTTGAACACAACTGTACCTCTGGGGTTTGTTCATACTCGTAGTTAGTCAGGACTTTGATTAGGGTTTTACTAGGAGGTGTCCATCTCCTCCCTGGTTTCCAGGCCTTATTCCCCCACCCCTTTCCTCCTATGTTCAGTGTAGTGTTTACCTCCCACACCCGAACATGACATTATAAACCGCCAAAAACATCATTCTTTGATTGTTTCAGTACAGCCATGGATCCTATTGCTGCACTGGCCGGACAGCTGCAGGGGCTGTCTTCGGAGGTAGCTGACCTCCGCACAACCGTCTTGCAGATCCAGAGACCACAGGCTGCTGGTCCTAGTTGTGGTTACCAGGCCTGTTTCTAGCCTAAAGTTGCCCTCCTGGACAGATTCTCTGGGGGAAGTGATAATTTTATTTTGTTCAGGGAGGCGCGCAAATTGTATTTTAGGCTACATCCACACTCATCTGGTGCTGAGATTCAGAGAGCTGTTGTGATTATTTCATTGCTTAAAGGGGAACCTCAGTCATGGGCTTTTTTTCTACAGACCAGATCGCAGTCTCTCCGGTCGGGGGATTAATTTTTCAAAGATCTGGGTCTCATCTATGATGACCTGGATCAGACCTCCCTGGCCGAGATCAAGCTGGCCATCGTCAGGGAGAGCGTTCTGCTGAGATCTATTGCTCTGAGTTTAGGAGGTGGGCTTTGGATACTTAGTGGAATGATCCGCCTCTCCATAGTCATTTTTGTCAGGGATTATCAGAGAGGTTAAAGGATGCTTTGGCCTTTCATGAGAATCATGAGTCTCTGGAAGCCGCTATGTCTCTTGCTGTATGCATTGATAGATGTCTGAGAGAGAGATCCAGGGGCCCCCACTCTCAGGACATACTATCACATAATGTATCATCTTCCTCTGACACTTTGGGTGAAGATACTCCTGGGTTTATGTCTGGGGACGAACCTGTGCAATTAGGGGGAGCTACTCCTGGGTCCGCTTTTAGGCATACTGGTAATAGGAAGGGAGTGTTTTTTTTTTTTTTTCTGCAGACAAAGGGACATTTTATCAGTGTATGTCCATGCATTTAATGTCAAAAAGAAAGAAAAGAGACCTTTAATTCCCATCTGAGTCTTGGAGGGGTGAGAGGAGAGTCAGAAAGTGTGCATTTGTCTTTTACCGGTAGTACCCAATTTCTCCTGGCAGCTAAGGTGCCTCTAGAGTAAAAAATTGTGGGAATTGATGTGATTATCGACAGCGGGCCGGGGTGAACCTGATTGATGCTCCGTTCATCCGTTTGCACGGGTTGTCACCGAGTGCATTAGATAAAAACATTTCAGTTTTTGATATTGATTCTGCACCTCTAGCTCAGAAGTGTTTATCTCAAGTGGTGCATGATATCAGATTAAGAGTGGGTGACTTTCATCAAGAATTTATCTTGTGTTTTGTATTGGAGGGTCTCCCTGCATCGGTGGTTCTGGGTTTAAGCAAGCACAATCCAACCGTCGATTGACAAGCTAGACAGATTCTGGATTGGGGTGATTATTGCATTGACAATTGTCTGAATACATCTTTTTCTGTTTTAACTACTAAGACATTACCCTCTTTTATATCTGGTTTTGCCAACGTGTCTTCTGAGAGTGGATGCCAGGATTTACCTCCGCATCGGGCATATTATTGTCCTCAATCTTATTCCCGGAGCTAATTTGCCAAAATCTAGGTTGTATAACCTTTCTGAACCTGAAACACTGGCCATGAGAGAGTATATTACCGAGAGTTTGGCTAAAGGACACATAATGCCTTCCAAGTCTCCAGCGGCAGCAGGGTTATTTTTTGTTAAAAAAAAGGACAGAGGTCTTTAGCCATATCTGGATTTCCGTGAACTCAGATTACTGTCCATGATCCTTACCCTCTTCCTTTGATTCTCTCATTCCTTAACCAGATTATTGGTGCCAAGGTGTTCTCCAAGTTGGATTTAAGGGGGGAATATAATCTGGTTAGGATCAAGGAAGGGGAAGAATGGAAGATGGCTTTTAATACTCCTGAGGGGCACTTTGAAAACCTGGTCATGCCTTTCGGGTTGACCAATGCTCCTGCAGTTTTCCCGCATTTTGTGAATGACATTTTTCATCACCTTTTGAGGAGGTTTGTAGTGACATTTTGGATGACATTCTAATTTATTCTCCAGATGTGTAGACACATCAGAAACACGTTAGACAGGTGTTACATATATTTAAGGACAATAAATTGTACGCAAAATTAGAGATGTGTGTTTTTGCAAAAGGTGCAGTTTTTGGGCTACCTGCTGTCATCTTCAGTTTTCCGAATGGATCCAGAGAAGGTCCGTGCTGTATTGGACTGGGATCAACCCGAAAATCTGAAGGCTCTTATGAGGTTTTTGGGGTTAACCATCTACTACCGAAAATGTATTCAGAATTATTTGACAATAGTAAAACCCTTACCGGACATGACTAAGAAAGGGACAGATGTCTGTGTGGTCTGATTCGGCATTGCAAGCCTTTTCTGCGATTAAGGAATGCTTCTCTTCTGCCGCTATATAGGTTCATCCAGATGTGTCAAAATGTTTCATTGTGGAAGTGGACACGTCCGAGGTGGGAGTAGGAGCAGTTTTATCACAAGGCCCGTCACCTGGTAAATGGCGTCCATGTGCCTTTTTCTCTAAAAAAAACTTTCTTCCGCAGAGAGAAATTATGATGTGGGTAACAGAGAGTTACTGGTCATTAAGTTGGCTTTTGAGGAATGGCATCATTGGTTGAAAGGGGTAATTCATCCGATCACGGTGCTCACAGATCACAAAAACCTGGCTTACCTGGAGTCAGCTAAATGACTGAACCTGAGACATGCCAGATGGTCTTTGTTTTTCACCAGATTTAATTTCATTGTCACCTATCATCCTGGGGTTAAGAACATCAAGGCTGATGCCTTGTCACATAGTTTTCCTGGAGGAGGTGATTTTGAAGATACGAGTCCAATACTGTCTGAAGGGGTGGTAATATCCGCTCTTTAACAGGACCTAGAGGTGAAGGTGTTAGAGGCCCAGGGAGACACACCGGATTCTTGTCCCTCTAGAAAACTGTTTGTGCCATTGGAATTGTGTCACAAGGTGTTTGAGGAACATCACTGTATGGTTCTTATGGGACACTCTGGGAGTAGATGCACTGCCGACCTCATCTCTCGTAGATTCTGATGGTCGGGGTTGTGTAAGTGTGTTGAGGACTATGTGTCAGCCTGTAGTATTTGTGCACGTGCTAAGGTGACACATACTAGGCCTTCTGGATCTCTACTTTCATTGCCCATCCCGTCCCGACCATGGACTCACTTATCCAGGAATTTTATTACTGATCTACCCAATTCTTCAGGAAAGACAGTTATTCTGGTAGTAGTTGATTGCTTTAGTAAAATATTGCACTTTATAGCGTTGCCGGGCCTACCTAATGCTAAAAGACTTGCACAAGTGTTTGTTGACAACATTGTGAAACTCCATGGCATTCCCTCTGATGTGGTCTTGGATTGTGGGACTCAGTTTATTTCCAGATTCAGGAAGGCGTTTGGTACTCGACTGGGGGTACAACTGTCCTTTTCTTCTGCTTTTCATCCTCAGTCGAACAGACATACGGAATGCACTAATCAAAGTCTGGAGACTTACTTAAGATGTTAAGATGTTTTGTCTCTGAGAACCAGGAGTAGAGATGGCCCGAACTATCCGCCGGCGAACAGTTCCCGGCGAACATAGCTTGTTCGCGTTCGCCTCTGCCGGGCGAACATATGCGATGTTCGGTCCGCCCCCTATACATCATCATTGAGCAAACTTTGACCCTGTACCTCACAGTCAGCAGACACATTCCAGCCAATCAGCAGCATACCCTCCCTCCCAGACCCTCCCACCTCCTGAACAGCATCCATTTTAGATTCATTCTGAAGCTGCAGTCTTAGTGAGAGGAGGGAGAGTGTAATTGCTGCTGATTTAATTGGGAAATTGATAGCTAGGATAGTGAATTCAGTGTCCACTCCAGTCCTGAAAGACTCATCTGATCTCTGCTGTAAGGACAGCGTCCAGACAGCACCCCAAAAAGCCCTTTTAGGGCTGCAACATTAGTCTGCTTTTTTTTTCCTTTATATACATATTGCAGTTGCCTGGCCTGCCTGTGTGTGAGGAGCTGCAGGCCCACAGACTGTAGTGTGCCCACTGCCAGTGCCCACCCCTGTCATTCCGTGTGGTACAGGACTTTGCATCAAAAAAAGGCATTTAATTTTTACACTTTAATCTAAGGTTAGTTGCCTGCCAGTGTGTGTCAGGCTGACTTCCACTGACTGTAGTGTGCCCACTGCCAGTGCCCACCACTCATACCGGCTGGCACAGGACTTTGCATAAAAAGGCATTTAATTTTTACACTTTAGTGTAATTTCAGCTGCTTGCCTGCTGCTAGTGTGTGTCAGGCCGACTTCAACTGACTGTAGTGTGCCCACTGCCAGTGCCCACCCCTGTCATCCCGTGTGGCACAGGACTTTGCTTAAAAAAAGGCACTTAATTTTTACACTTTAATCTAAGGTTAGTTGCCTGCCAGTGTGTGTCAGGCTGACTTCCACTGACTGTAGTGTGCCCACTGCCAGTGTCCACCACTCTTACCGGCTGGCACAGGACTTTGCATAAAAAGGCATTTAATTTTTACACTTTAGTGTAATTTCAGCTGCTTGCCTGCTGCTAGTGTGTGTCAGGCCGACTTCAACTGACTGTAGTGTGCCCACTGCCAGTGCCCACCCCTGTCATCCCGTGTGGCACAGGACTTTGCTTAAAAAAAGGCACTTAATTTTTACACTTTAATCTAAGGTTAGTTGCCTGCCAGTGTGTGTCAGGCTGACTTCCACTGACAGTAGTGTGCCCACTGCCAGTGTCCACCACTCATACCGGCTGGCACAGGACTTTGCATAAAAAGGCATTTAATTTTTACACTTTAGTGTAATTTCAGCTGCTTGCCTGCTGCTAGTGTGTGTCAGGCCGACTTCAACTGACTGTAGTGTGCCCACTGCCAGTGCTCCACCCCTGTCATCCCGTGTGGCACAGGACTTTGCTTAAAAAAAGGCACTTAATTTTTACACTTTAATCTAAGGTTAGTTGCCTGCCAGTGTGTGTCAGGCTGACTTCCACTGACTGTAGTGTGCCCACTGCCAGTGTCCACCACTCATACCGGCTGGCACAGGACTTTGCATAAAAAGGCATTTAATTTTTACACTTTAGTGTAATTTCAGCTGCTTGCCTGCTGCTAGTGTGTGTCAGGCCGACTTCAACTGACTGTAGTGTGCCCACTGCCAGTGCCCACCCCTGTCATCCCGTGTGGCACAGGACTTTGCTTAAAAAAGGCACTTAATTTTACACTTTAATCTAAGGTTAGTTGCCTGCCAGTGTGTGTCAGGCTGACTTCCACTGACTGTAGTGTGCCCACTGCCAGTGTCCACCACTGTCATACCGTGCTGGCACAGGACTTTGCATAAAAAGGCATTTAATTTTTACACTTTAATGTAAGTTCAGCTGCTTGCCTGCTGCTAGTGTGTGTCAGGCCGACTTCCACTGACTGTAGTGTGCCCACTGCCAGTGCCCACCACTGTCATACCGTGCTGGCACAGGACTTTGCATCAAAAAGGCATTTAATTTTTACACTTTAGTGTAATTTCAGCTGCTTGCCTGCTGCTAGTGTGTGTCAGGCCGACTTCAACTGACTGTAGTGTGCCCACTGCCAGTGCCCACCCCTGTCATCCCGTGTGGCACAGGACTTTGCTTAAAAAAGGCACTTAATTTTTACACTTTAATCTAAGGTTAGTTGCCTGCCAGTGTGTGTCAGGCTGACTTCCACTGACTGTAGTGTGCCCACTGCCAGTGTCCACCACTCATACCGGCTGGCACAGGACTTTGCATAAAAAGGCATTTAATTTTTACACTTTAGTGTAATTTCAGCTGCTTGCCTGCTGCTAGTGTGTGTCAGGCCGACTTCAACTGACTGTAGTGTGCCCACTGCCAGTGCCCACCCCTGTCATCCCGTGTGGCACAGGACTTTGCTTAAAAAAAGGCACTTAATTTTTACACTTTAATCTAAGGTTAGTTGCCTGCCAGTGTGTGTCAGGCTGACTTCCACTGACTGTAGTGTGCCCACTGCCAGTGTCCACCACTCATACCGGCTGGCACAGGACTTTGCATAAAAAAGGCATTTAATTTTTACACTTTAGTGTAATTTCAGCTGCTTGCCTGCTGCTAGTGTGTGTCAGGCCGACTTCCACTGACTGTAGTGTGCCCACTGCCAGTGTCCACCACTCATACCGGCTGGCACGGGACTTTGCATAAAAAGGCATTTAATTTTTACACTTTAGTGTAATTTCAGCTGCTTGCCTGCTGCTAGTGTGTCAGGCCGACTTCAACTGACTGTAGTGTGCCCACTGCCAGTGCCCACCCCTGTCATCCCGTGTGGCACAGGACTTTGCTTAAAAAAAAGGCACTTAACTTTTACACTTTAATCTAAGGTTAGTTGCCTGCCAGTGTGTGTCAGGCTGACTTCCACTGACTGTAGTGTGCCCACTGCCAGTGTCCACCACTCATACCGGCTGGCACAGGACTTTGCATAAAAAGGCATTTCATTTTTACACTTTAGTGTAATTTCAGCTGCTTGCCTGCTGCTAGTGTGTGTCAGGCCGACTTCCACTGACTGTAGTGTGCCCACTGCCAGTGTCCACCACTCATACCGGCTGGCACAGGACTTTGCATAAAAAGGCATTTAATTTTTACACTTTAGTGTAATTTCAGCTGCTTGCCTGCTGCTAGTGTGTGTCAGGCCGACTTCAACTGACTGTAGTGTGCCCACTGCCAGTGCCCACCCCTGTCATCCCGTGTGGCACAGGACTTTGCTTAAAAAAGGCACTTAATTTTTACACTTTAATCTAAGGTTAGTTGCCTGCCAGTGTGTGTCAGGCTGACTTCCACTGACTGTAGTGTGCCCACTGCCAGTGTCCACCACTCATACCGGCTGGCACAGGACTTTGCATAAAAAGGCATTTAATTTTTACACTTTAGTGTAATTTCAGCTGCTTGCCTGCTGCTAGTGTGTGTCAGGCCGACTTCCACTGACTGTAGTGTGCCCACTGCCAGTGTCCACCACTCATACCGGCTGGCACAGGACTTTGCATAAAAAGGCATTTAATTTTTACACTTTAGTGTAATTTCAGCTGCTTGCCTGCTGCTAGTGTGTGTCAGGCCGACTTCAACTGACTGTAGTGTGCCCACTGCCAGTGCCCACCCCTGTCATCCCGTGTGGCACAGGACTTTGCTTAAAAAAGGCACTTAATTTTTACACTTTAATCTAATTGGTTAGCTTGCCTGCTGCAGTGTGTGTCAGGCCGACTTCCACTGACTGTAGTGTGCCCACTGCCAGTGCCCACCCCTGTCATCCCGTGTGGCACAGGACTTTGCTTAAAAAGGCACTTAATTTTTACACTTTAATCTAAGGTTAGTTGCCTGCCAGTGTGTGTCAGGCTGACTTCCACTGACTGTAGTGTGCCCACTGCCAGTGTCCACCACTCATACCGGCTGGCACAGGACTTTGCATAAAAAGGCATTTAATTTTACACTTTAGTGTAATTTCAGCTGCTTGCCTGCTGCTAGTGTGTGTCAGGCCGACTTCAACTGACTGTAGTGTGCCCACTGCCAGTGCCCACCCCTGTCATCCCGTGTGGCACAGGACTTTGCTTAAAAAAAGGCACTTAATTTTTACACTTTAATCTAAGGTTAGTTGCCTGCCAGTGTGTGTCAGGCTGACTTCCACTGACTGTAGTGTGCCCACTGCCAGTGTCCACCACTCATACCGGCTGGCACAGGACTTTGCATAAAAAGGCATTTAATTTTTACACTTTAGTGTAATTTCAGCTGCTTGCCTGCTGCTAGTGTGTGTCAGGCCGACTTCAACTGACTGTAGTGTGCCCACTGCCAGTGCCCACCACTGTCATCCCGTGTGGCACAGGACTTTGCTATAAAAAAGGCACTTAATTTTTACACTTTAATCTAAGGTTAGTTGCCTGCCAGTGTGTGTCAGGCTGACTTCCACTGACTGTAGTGTGCCCACTGCCAGTGCTCCACCACTCATACCGGCTGGCACAGGACTTTGCATAAAAAGGCATTTAATTTTTACACTTTAGTGTAATTTCAGCTGCTTGCCTGCTGCTAGTGTGTGTCAGGCCGACTTCCACTGACTGTAGTGTGCCCACTGCCAGTGTCCACCACTGCATACCGGCTGGCACAGGACTTTTGCATAAATAAGGCATTTAATTTTTACACTTTAGTGTAATTTCAGCTGCTTGCCTGCTGCTAGTGTGTGTCAGGCCGACTTCAACTGACTGTAGTGTGCCCACTGCCAGTGCCCACCCCTGTCATCCCGTGTGGCACAGGACTTTGCTAAAAAAAAGGCACTTAATTTTTACACTTTAATCTAAGGTTAGTTGCCTGCCAGTGTGTGTCAGGCTGACTTCCACTGACTGTAGTGTGCCCACTGCCAGTGTCCACCACTCATACCGGCTGGCACAGGACTTTGCATAAAAAAGGCATTTCATTTTTACACTTTAGTGTAATTTCAGCTGCTTGCCTGCTGCTAGTGTGTGTCAGGCCGACTTCCACTGACTGTAGTGTGCCCACTGCCAGTGTCCACCACTCATACCGGCTGGCACAGGACTTTGCATAAAAAAGGCATTTAATTTTTACACTTTAGTGTAATTTCAGCTGCTTGCCTGCTGCTAGTGTGTGTCAGGCCGACTTCAACTGACTGTAGTGTGCCCACTGCCAGTGCCCACCCCTGTCATCCCGTGTGGCACAGGACTTTGCTTAAAAAAGGCACTTAATTTTTACACTTTAATCTAAGGTTAGTTGCCTGCCAGTGTGTGTCAGGCTGACTTCCACTGACTGTAGTGTGCCCACTGCCAGTGTCCACCACTCATACCGGCTGGCACAGGACTTTGCATAAAAAGGCATTTAATTTTTACACTTTAGTGTAATTTCAGCTGCTTGCCTGCTGCTAGTGTGTGTCAGGCCGACTTCAACTGACTGTAGTGTGCCCACTGCCAGTGCCCACCACTGTCATACCGGGTGGCACAGGACTTTGCTCATAAAAAAGGCATTTAATTTTTACACTTTAGTGTAATTTCAGTTACTTGCCTGCTGCTAGTGTGTGTCAGGCCGACTTCCACTGACTGTAGTGTGCCCACTGCCAGTGCCCACCACTGCATACCGGGTGGCACAGGACTTTGCATAAAAAAGGCATTTAATTTTTACACTTTAGTCTAAGGTTCAGTTGCTTGCCTGCTGCTAGTGTGTGTCAGGCCGACTTCCACTGACTGTAGTGTGCCCACTGCCAGTGTCCACCACTCATACCGGCTGGCACAGGACTTTGCATAAAAAGGCATTTAATTTTTACACTTTAGTGTAATTTCAGCTGCTTGCCTGCTGCTAGTGTGTGTCAGGCCGACTTCAACTGACTGTAGTGTGCCCACTGCCAGTGCCCACCCCTGTCATCCCGTGTGGCACAGGACTTTGCTTAAAAAAAGGCACTTAATTTTTACACTTTAATCTAAGGTTAGTTGCCTGCCAGTGTGTGTCAGGCTGACTTCCACTGACTGTAGTGTGCCCACTGCCAGTGTCCACCACTCATACCGGCTGGCACAGGACTTTGCATAAAAAGGCATTTCATTTTTACACTTTAGTGTAATTTCAGCTGCTTGCCTGCTGCTAGTGTGTGTCAGGCCGACTTCCACTGACTGTAGTGTGCCCACTGCCAGTGTCCACCACTCATACCGGCTGGCACAGGACTTTGCATAAAAAAGGCATTTAATTTTTACACTTTAGTGTAATTTCAGCTGCTCACCTGCTGCTAGTGTGTGTCAGGCCGACTTCAACTGACTGTAGTGTGCCCACTGCCAGTGCCCACCGCCAGTGCCCACCCCTGTCATCCCGTGTGGCACAGTACTTTGCATCAAAAAAGGCATTTAATTTTTACACTTTAGTGTAATTTCAGTTGCTTGCCTACTGCTAGTGTGTGTCAGGCTGACTTCCACTGACTGTAGTGTGACCACTGCCAGTGCCAACCACTGATACCGGGTGGCACAGTAGCTTGCCGATAAATAATGCATTTAATTTTTAGACAGTAGTCTAAATTCAGTTGCTTGCCTGCTGCCAGTGTGTGTCAGGCCCACTTCCACAGACTGTAGTGTGCCCACTGCCAGTGCCAACCACTCATACTGGGTGGCACAGTACCTAGCTGCAGCGTAGTACCACTTATCTAAAAAAAAATGACAGGCAGAGGCAGGCCACCCCGCAGGGAGCCGTCGTGGTCGTGGTGCTGTGATTTCCACTGTCCCTGGAATAATGCCCAGTTTTCAGAGGCCACGTACCCTGAACCCGAAAAATTCAGAGGGCGTAGTTGACTGGCTTAGACAGGACACCCAATCTTCAACAGCTTCCGCTAAGAACCTTGGCGCACCATCCTCCTCCAGCTCAGCTTCGGTCACCTGCTCTCAAGTTACCACGCACCCGCCCGTCGCCACCACCACCACTACCACCACAGCCACCACAGCCGCTTCACTTGATCCGTCAGAGGAGTTATTTACACATCAGTTGGATGCAATTAGTGATGCGCAGCCATTATTGCCAGATGATGTAGATTACGGGGATATGTCTCAGTCAGGCAGGATTACACACATGGACGTACAGTGTGATGATGATGATGATGATGTTGTACCCGCTGCTGCTTCCTTTGCTGAGGTGTCAGATACAAGTGAAGCGGTTGATGATGACGATGTGTCCACGGATGCCACGTGGGTGCCTGCTCGAAGAGAAGAAGAGGGGAAAGTTCTGAAGGGGAGACAGAGAGAATGAGGAGACGAGTTGGAAGCAGGGGAGGTCGTCGCAAGGAGTTAGTGGCACAGTCAGACAGCATGTATCGGCACCTGGGGTCAGCCAGACAGCACGCCAGTCAACGCATGCTGTTGCCACCACTAGAATGCCGTCATTGCAAAGCTCAGCAGTGTGGCATTTTTTTGTGTGTCTGCCTCTGATAAAAGCAATGCCATTTGCAACCTGTGCCAAAAGAAACTGAGTCGTGGGAAGTCCAACACCCACCTTGGTACAACTGCTTTGCGAAGGCACATGATCTCACATCACAAACGCCTATGGGATCAACACATGAGTACAAGCAGCACACAAACTCAAAGCCACCATGCTCCTCCTGGTCCAGCATCTTCAGCCACGTCAACCACTGCTGTCCTCCCTGCCCCCTCTCAACCACCCGCCACTCCATCTCTCACCTTCAGCAGTTCCTGCTCATCTGCCCACAGTCAGGTGTCTGTCAAGGACATGTTTGAGCATAAGAAGCCAATGTCACAAAGTCACCCCTTGCCTGGCGACTGACAGCTGGCTTGACGGAACTCTTAGCCCGCCAGCTTTTACCATACCAGCTGGTAGAGTCTGAGGCCTTCAAAAATTTGTCGCTATTGGGACACCACAGTGGAAGGTACCCGGACGAAATTTTTTTCAAAAAGGCAATCCCAAACCTCTACCATGTCATTGAAAAGGAAGTCATGGCATCTCTGGCATACAGTGTTGGGGCAGGGTCCATCTGACCACTGATACCTGGTCTGCAAAGCACGGTCAGGGCAGGTATATCACGTATACTGCGCATTGGGTCAACCTGCTGACGGCTGACAAGCATGGAATGCGTGGCTCCGCAGCGGAGTTGGTGACACCACCACGACTTGCAGGCAGACCTACTGCCACCTCCTCTACTCCTACTCCATCCTCTTCAATATCCTCCTCGGCTGAGTCCTCTTCTGCTGCGGCGTCTGGCTGCACATCAACTGATTCCCCCAGCTCCCCAGGGGCTATTCCACATCCCGGATACGACAGTGTCACGCTATCTTGGGGTTGACTTGCCTGAAAGCAGAGAGCCACACAGGACCAGCACTCCTGTCCGCCCTGAACGCACAGGTGGATCAGTGGCTGACCCCGCACCAACTGGAGATCGGCAAAGTGGTGTGTGACAATGGAAGCAATCTGTTGGCGGCATTAAATTTGGGCAAGTTGTCACATGTGCCGTGCATGGCACATGTGTTGAATCTCATCGTACAACGTTTTGTGTCTAAGTACCCAGGCTTACAGGACGTCCTCAAGCAGGCCAGGAAGGTGTGTGGCCATTTCAGGCGTTCCTACGCGGCCATGGCGCACTTTTCCGATATTCAGCGGCGAAACAACATGCCAGTGAGGCGCTTGATATGCGACAGCCCGACACGTTGGAATTCAACACTCCTAATGTTCGACCGCCTGCTCCAACAAGAAAAAGCCGTCAACAGTATTTGTATGACCGGGGTGCTAGGACAGCCTCTGCGGAGCTGGGAATCTTTTGCCACGTTACTGGACACTCATGCGCAATGCCTGTAGGCTTATGCGTCCTTTTGAGGAGGTGACAAACCTAGTCAGTCGCACCGAAGGCACCATCAGCGACCTCATCCCATTTGTTTTCTTCCTGGAGCGTGCCCTGCGAAGAGTTCTGGATCAGGCTGTAGATGAGCGTGAAGAGGAAGAGGAAGAGTTGTGGTCACCATCACCACCAGAAACAGCCTTGTCATCATCGCTTGCCGGACCTGCAGCAACGCTGGAAGAGGAGTATGAGGAAGAGGAGTCAGAGGAGGAATGTGGCGGCTTTGAGGAGGAGGAAGACCAACCACAGCAGGCACCCCAGGGTGCTCGTTGTTGTCACCTATCTGGGACCCATGGTGTTGTACGTGGCTGGGGGAAGAACAGACCGTCAATGACATCAGTGAGGACGAGGAACGGGAAATGAGTAGCTCTGCATCCAACCTTGTTCAAATGGGGTCTTTCATGCTGTCATGTCTGTTGAGGGACCCACGTATAAAAAGGATAAAGGAGAACGATCTGTACTGGGTGGCCACGCTACTAGACCCCGGTATAAGCAGAAAGTGGCAGAAATGTTACCAAATTACCGAAAGTCGGAAAGGATGCAGCAGTTCAAAACCAAACTAAAAAATATGCTTTACACAGCTTATAAGGGGGATGTCACAGCACAACGGGAATCTAACAGGGGAAGAGGTGAGTGTAATCCTCCTCCTACCACGGCGGCAAGGACTGGACGATTTACAGATGTGTTGTTGATGGAGGACATGCAGAGCTTTTTCAGTCCTACTCATCGCCACAGCCCTTCGGGATCCAGCCTTAGAGAACGACTCGACCGACAGGTAGCAGACTACCTCGCCTTAACAGCAGATATCGACACTCTGAGGAGCAATGAACCCCTTCACTACTGGGTGTGCAGGCTTGACCTGTGGCCTGAGCTATCCCAGTTTGCGATAGAACTTCTGGCCTGCCCTGCTTCAAGTGTCCTGTCAGAAAGGACCTCCAGTGCAGCAGGAGGCATTGTCACTGACAAGAGAAGTCGCCTCGGTCAAAAAGTGTTGATTACCTCACCTTCATAAAGATGAATGAGGCATGGATCCCGAAGGGACTGACAGTGGGGGATACGTTTGACTAACAAAAGGCCTGATTACATGCCATGGCCTCAAAATGGTCCCCACGCTGCTGTATTTAATGTCTGCATACCGGATGACTTTCGTGAATTCTCCACCACCAACTAGGGTTCAAGCCGCAATGTTTTAGTCACTTTTCTGCCTGGAAAACATAAATTTTTCCGGCCGCTGCTACAATAGCGGCTGCAACAGTGCCATTATTTTTCAGGCATGTGTACATGCCTAATTTTTCTGTCCTATGGTGCAGCACTGTGGCTGCAAAAACAAACCAAAAAAAAGGCACATACAAGTGTCAATTCGCCTTCGTGATCGTTACCTTGTTGTGGTGAAGGGGCTTGCGTATCACAATGAAGCAATCATCATCACCTCTATAAGTGTGTTGGCAATGTTGCCACACCCCAGATGATAAGGCCGTTGCTTCATTATGGTCAGACCAAAAGCGATCAGGTGGCCACGCTACTAGACCCCGGTATAAGCAGAAAGTGGCAGAAATGTTACCAAATTACCGAAAGTCGGAAAGGATGCAGCAGTTCAAAACCAAACTAAAAAATATGCTTTACACAGCTTATAAGGGGATGTCAATGGGGGATTCGACAATGGTTAATCAATTCGACCGGATAGGGTCCGTAACAGGGATTAAACTGATAGCAATAGTACTAGTTAAGACACCACTCATATAGGGTGTCACAGCACATTGCTCTGTGCACGCGCAGTGCCCCAATTTGGGAGTAAGAGGACCGACCAAGCTGCTTTTTCCATCTCCCGGTTCCTGAAATCAATTCAGTTTAGTGTATGAGAGTTTGGTCTGTCACTGTGAAGGCAGTCGAAGGTACCCGGCCTAAATTTTTTTCACAAAAGGCAATCCCTGATATGGGACGTAACAGGGATTAAACTGATGAGAATAATACTACAGAAAATACCACTCATATCAGTGGAGGGAGCCAGCGTTTTTAACCATCTCCCGTTCAAAAATCTATTTAATAAATGGCCCCCAGATTGGGGAGTCGGGGACGTTAGAGGATTAAACTGATGAGAATAGTAATACAGAAAATACCACTCATATCGGGTGTGACAGTAAATTGCACGGCGCAGACGCAGTGACCGTGGTTTTAAAACAGAGTGGAGGGAGCCAGCGTTTTTAACCATCTCCCGTTCGAAAAATCTATTCAATAAATGGCCCCCAGATTGGGGACGTTAGAGGATTAAACTGATGAGAATAGTACTACAGAAAATACCACTCATATCGGGTGTGACAGTAAATTGCACGGCGCAGGCGCAGTCACCGTGGTTTAAAACAGAGTGGAGGGAGCCAGCGTTTTTTAACCATCTCCCGTTCGAAAAATCTATTCAATAAATGGCACCCAGATTGGGGACGTTAGAGGATTAAACTGATGAGAATAGTACTACAGAAAATACCACTCATATCGGGTGTGACAGTAAATTGCACGGCGCAGACGCAGTGACCGTGGTTTAAAACAGAGTGGAGGGAGCCAGCGTTTTCTTACCATCTCCCGTTCGAAAAATCTATTCAATAAATGGCCCCCAGATTGGGGACGTTAGAGGATTAAACTGATGAGAATAGTACTACAGAAAATACCACTCATATCGGGTGTGACAGTAAATTGCACGGCGCAGACGCAGTGACCGTGGTTTAAAACAGAGTGGAGGGAGCCAGCGTTTTTAACCATCTCCCGTTCGAAAAATCTATTCAATAAATGGCCCCCAGATTGGGGACGTTAGAGGATTAAACTGATGAGAATAGTACTACAGAAAATACCACTCATATCGGGTGTGACAGTAAATTGCACGGCGCAGACGCAGTGACCGTGGTTTAAAACAGAGTGGAGGGAGCCAGCGTTTTTTAACCATCTCCCCGTTCGAAAAATCTATTCAATAAATGGCCCCCAGATTAGGGACGTTAGAGGGATTAAACTGATGAGAATAGTACTACAGAAAATACCACTCATATCGGGTGTGACAGTAAATTGCACGGCGCAGACGCAGTCACCGTGGTTTAAAACAGAGTGGAGGGAGCCAGCGTTTTTAACCATCTCCCGTTCGAAAAATCTATTCAATAAATGGCCCCCAGATTGGGGACGTTAGAGGGATTAAACTGATGAGAATAGTACTACAGAAAATACCACTCATATCGGGTGTGACAGTAAATTGCATGGCGCAGACGCAGTGACCGTGGTTTAAAAAAGAGTGGAGGGAGCCAGCGTTTTTTTAACCATCTCCCGTTCGAAAAATCTATTCAATAAATGGCCCCCAGATTAGGGACGTTAGAGGGATTAAACTGATGAGAATAGTACTACAGAAAATACCACTCATATCGGGTGTGACAGTAAATTGCACGGCGCAGACGCAGTCACCGTGGTTTAAAACAGAGTGGAGGGAGCCAGTGTTTTTTTAACCATCTCCCCGTTCGAAAAATCTATTCAATAAATGGCCCCCAGATTGGGGACGTTAGAGGGATTAAACTGATGAGAATAGTACTACAGAAAATACCACTCATATCGGGTGTGACAATAAATTGCACGGCGCAGACGCAGTCACCGTGGTTTAAAACAGAGTGGAGTGAGCCAGCGTTTTTTTAACCATCTCACCGTTCGAAAAATCAATTCAATTCATCTTTTGGGGACCCTTGGTGTTGTACGTGGCTGGGTGGAGGAAGAAACCTTCAATGACATCACCGGGACGTGGCTAGCTTGGTATCCAACCTTGTGCAAATGGGGAGTTTGCGGTTGTGCAAATGAACTGTTTGCGGTGCATTAAAAGGGGAGTTTGGTCTGTCAATGTCAGTGAAGCGGGCGTAACCCTTACACTACCTGATCGATACAACATCATACCTGATCGTATACACACACTGGATGTTTTAAAGCACGTTATTCCAAACAATTTAGGAATGTTAGTTGATTTATGCCCTTTATGGATTAAAACCCGACTCTGCGTCCACTACGTAATTTTCCATGGGAGTTTTGCCATATATCCCCCTCCGGCATGCCACAGTCCAGGTGTTAGACCCCTTGAAACAACTTTCTCATCACTATTGTGACCAGAAAGAGTCCCTGTGGGTTTTAAAATTCGCCTGCCAATTGAAGTCTATGGCGGTTCGCCCGGTTCGCCCGTTCGCGAACATTTGCGGAAGTTCGTGTTCGCTGTTCGCGAACTGAAAATTTTATGTTCGCGGCATCACTAACCAGGAGGAGTGGTCTTTGTTTTTGTCTTTGGCAGAGTTTGCCATAAGCAATCGTAAACAGGAGTCCACTGGTAAGTAGCCGTTTTTTGGGGGCATATGGGTTTCACCCGCAGATTGGCACATTTTCTGGTTCTGATGCTTTTGGTATCCCCAAGGAGGAATGTTTTTCGTCATCATTGTCATCTATATGACAGAATATATGTCGGAGAATTCAAAATAACTTGATGAATATGGGCAACATGTTCAAACGTGTGGATAACAGGAAACGTATAAATGGTCCAGACCTAAGAGTGTGGGATTCTGTGTGGCTGTCCACAAGAAACATTAAGTTAAAGGTACCTTCTTGAAAGTTGGGTCCAAGGTTTATTGGTCCATATAAGATCACTGCCATTATTAATCCTGAAGCTTTTTGTCTTGAACTTCCTCAGGCCCTGAAAATTTATAATGTGTTTCATAAATATTTGTTGAAGAGATATGTTGAACCTTTGAAGCCGTGTTCCTTGCCACCCGCTCCTGCCAGGGTGGACGGTAGTTTGGAATTTCAGATTGCCAAGATGATTGACTCTCGAGTTCTCGGTAGATCTCTTCAGTATCTTGTTCACTGGAAGGACATCAGTGAGACTGGCAACAAGTGTTTTGATCTGACAGGTTTCCCAGTGGATCAATAGACGTCTGTGTTGTTTCTGGTAATGGCCACACCCCTTGCATCATGTGTTGCTAATGCGGTCATTTAACCTTCTATAGTTATAGTTGCTTCTCCCACTATCATGTGCGGTTTATAGCTTCAGTTTCAGTTTTGGATTGCTGTTGTGTGGATCTCAACAGAGTTCCTGGTTCTTCCATCGCTCCTTTGAAGTTAAGTCTTTTCTTTTCCTCTTTGCATTTTGTTTCAGTTCTGTGTGTTGCATTTCACTGTAATTTGTATTAGGCCTGAGGGAGACTCCTGTTTGTCAATCCTTTTGGAGGAACAGGATGGCTCAATCCTGACGTTAGTACCAGGGTCCTATAGGGTGAGTTAGGACATTAGGTATTCCTGTGTATGAACTCACCTACTTCTGGGGTTTGTTCATACTGGTAGTTAGCCCCGACTTTGATTAGGGTTTTACTAGGAGGTGTCCATCTCCTTCCCTAGTTTCCAGGCCATATTTCCTCACCCCTTTCCCCCTTATGTTCGGTGTGGTGTTTCCCTCCCACACCCAAATGTGACACATACATACATTGCTACCTAGTGGGGAAGATTTCTCTGCCTGATACACCGCCCTTTTAAAGGGGTATTGCCATCTCGGAGATTAATGACATATTGTTAGGCTATGCCTCCAATGTCTTTTACAGTATCTCTAGAATCGGGCCTCCAAAGAAAAGAAGTGCCTACTGCACATGCACAGTGTCTAGTCACTTCTTTGGGAGTTTTAATAAGAGCCAAACAAGCCAACTCACTATTTTCTGAACAAGTGAAGGGACTGTGGTTATGCTTGCGCAGTGCATTCTTCTCTTTGGTGGGGTGGGGCTTGTTTTGAGCACTCAGTGAGGGGGAGCGCAAAGTTTAGACCCCAAACAGGGAAAGGTTCCGTATGGGATTACTCCTATCGGGGTGGGTGCTCCGTGTCATTAGGCAGGTGTAAGTATAGCCCCCTCACCTTGTGACAGGTAGGGTCCTAGATGTAGGACATTGTCGCCTACTGCCACTGACACTAATAGCATTGGTCACCTGTGTCCGTTGGATCTGCAATATATTGGACACATATGGCACATACCTGAGACCAACACGTTAAGAAGTGGTAATATCTATAATTTATTTCCACTTTTCCAGCTCTCAGGTAGTGGTGCCAGTAACCTTTTATTTCTTGATGGTCTTTGACTATATCATTGATATTGACTATGTCTCGCGATTTTGTTTACTCACTGCATTACTTGACAATATTTTTAAATGATGTAGTAAAAGCTAAGTTTTAGAAATTTACCTTGTCCACTGTGCACTTTTGATTTGATTTGTTTTGAGCATAGAGGCAGGACCCTCCTCTCTCTGACATTGGTCGCATATCACAGCAATATGCCACCGATGTCTGAGGTGAGACAACCACTTTAACCACTTGAAGACCACAGGTTTATACCCCCCTAGTGACCAGGCCCTTTTTTACAAATCCGCACTACACTACTTTCACCGTTTATTGCTCGGTCATACAACTTACCACCCAAATGAATTTTATCTCCTTTTCTTCTCACTAATAGAGCTTTCATTTGGTGGTATTTCATTCTTGCTGACATTTTAACTTTTTTTGATATTTTACTTTTTTTGATGAAATTTTTGCAAAAAAATGACATTTTTCACTTTCTGTTGAAAAATGTGTCAAATAAAACTCTATACATTCACATTCTCTATACATTTTTCACAAAATTTATTGTTCTACATGTCTTTGATAAAAAAAAAATTCTATAAGTGTATATTTATTGGTTTGGGTAAAAGGAACTCAGGAGAAGTAGGGCAATGTGTTTTGGGGTGTATTTTTACATATACCCATACTGGGTATGAAAAATATCTCTGTAAATGACAACTTTTTCCATTTTTTTATACAAAGTTGTCCATTTACAGAGATATTTCTCTCACCCAGCATGGGTATATGTAAAAATACACCCCAAAACACATTGCCCTACTTCTCCTGAGTACGGCGATACCACATGTGTGCCACTTTTTGCAGCCAAGGTGCGCAAAGGGGCCCTAAATCCAATGAGTACCATTAGGATTTCACAGGGTATTTTTACGCATTTGGATTCCAAACTACTTCTCTGGCTTTAGGGGCCCCTAAAATGCCAGGGCAGTAAAAATACCACACAAGTGACCCCATTTCGGAAAGAAGACACCCCAATGTATTCTGTGAGGGGTATGGTGAGTTCATGTAAAAGTTTATTTTTTGTCACAAGTTAGTGGAATATGAAACTTTGTAAAAAAATTTAAAAAAAAATCAATTTCCGCTAACTTGTGCCAAAAAATAAAAACTTCCATGAACTCACTATGCCCATCATCGAATACCTTAGGGTGTCTACTTTCCGAAATGGGGTCACTTGTGTGGTATCTTTACTGCCCTGGCATATTAGGGGCCACTAAACGTCAGAAGCAGTTTGGAATCCAAATGCGTAAAAAATGTCCTGTGAAATCCTAAAGGTACTCATTGGATTTAGGGCCCCTTTGCGCATCTTGGCTGCAAAAAAGTGGCACACATGTGGTATTGCCGTATTTAGGAGGAGTAGGGCAATGTGTTTT
This sequence comes from Bufotes viridis, assembly GCA_033119425.1. Taxonomy (NCBI): domain Eukaryota; kingdom Metazoa; phylum Chordata; class Amphibia; order Anura; family Bufonidae; genus Bufotes; species Bufotes viridis. The sequence goes on along the minus strand of CM065593.1, from coordinate 129,168,378 downwards.
GGGGTGTATTTTTACATATACCCATACTGGGTGTGACAAATATCTCTGTAAATGACAACTTTTTCCATTTTTTTATACAAAGTTGTCCATTTACAGAGATGTTTCTCTCACCCAGCATGGGTATATGTAAAAATACACCCCAAAACACATTGCCCTACTTCTCCTGAGTACGTGATACCACATGTGTGCCACTTTTTTGCAGCCAAGGTGCGCAAAGGGGCCCTAAATCCAATGAGTACCTTTTAGGAGGGCATTTTTACGCATTTTTCTTCTCTCGCTTTAGGGCCCCTAAAATGCCAGGGCAGTATAAATACTGCACATGTGACCCCATTTTAGAAAGAATCCACCCCAAGGTACTGTATTCTGTGAGGGGCATGGCGAGTTCATAGAAGATTTATTTTTTTTTTGGCACAAGTTAGCGGAATTTGATATTTTTTTTTTCTCACAAAGTCTCCCTTTCCGCTAACTTGTGACAAAAAGTTCAATCTTTCATAGACTCAATATGCCCCTCAGCAAATACCTTGGGGTGTCTTCTTTCCAAAATGGGGTCACATGTGATGTTTTTGTACTGCCATGGCATTTGAGGGTCTCCGTAATCATTAAATGTATGGCCAGCATTAGGAGTTTCTGCTATTCTCCTTATATTGAGCATACGGGTAATTCGATTTTTTTCCAATCAGCCTCTGGGCTGAAATAAAAAATGAACGGCACAGATTTCCTCATTCGCATCGATTGATCTGGATGAAAAAATCTCTGCCAAAAAATATGCAAGACAAAAAAGAGGGGCCTGGCGATTGCCAGGACATAGGTGCTCCGTCCAAACATCCATACCCACTTCAGCTCCTATGTCCTGGCAAACGTGATTTCTCCATTCACATCGATCAATCGATCGTTGTGGAGGAAGACATCTTTGCCAGATGTTTGATACAAAGTGTTTGCCAAAGCATATGAACTCCAACACCTCTCCTCAGCTCATATGCCTGGGCAAACGTACCTGTACTGCAGAGGAGAAATCTCGTCTTGCAGCGCCGCATACACCGACTTCACGTGTCTTCTGACAGCAGCGCAATGCTTCTCTCAGAATGCACATCAGTGCTGCAGCTGGCTCTTTGCTTGATCCACCTAGAAGGTAAAAAAAAAAACAAGAAATAAAAAACCAGGCAGCAACGCAATAATTTTATTAACATTAACTTTATAGAACATTAGAAACTGAACATTAACTTGAACATTTGAACATTTGAACATTTTTTTTTACCTAAAGGCCTCATGCATACGGCCGTGGAACACGGCCGTGCACGGACCGTTGTATCCCGGCCTGGCATCCATCTGACAGCAGGAGCGCACGGCGTTACTGGTTGCTATGACGCCGTGCGCTCCTGCTGTCAGATGGATGCCAGGCCAGGATACCACGGTCCATGCACGGCGTGTTCCATGGCCGTGTGCATGAGGGCTTAGAGGATAAACCTCTCCTTCCCCTGGGACAATGTGCAAAGCGCAAATCACCCAGAGATGTGGCGAAGAACATTATGCACTTTTTCCCAGGTGAAAGGAGAGGTTTGCAGCAGCTCTGTGTGAAAGGGCCCTAAAGGGCCCTTGCACACGAGCGTTGCTCACGTATGGTGATCGCAAAGGAGCGCCAGGCCTGACTTCTCCCGCACAGACCGGGTCGCATAGCATCATATTAATTTATGATGCTATGTAACCCTTACAGTTCTGGAATGCATTGGATAGCACTGGCAGCAGCAGTATGCCAGAGCTATCCAAAGCATTCCAGAACTGTAAGGGTTACATAGCATCATAAATCAATATGATGCTATGCGACCCCGTCTGTGCGGGAGAAGTCAGGACGGGCGCTCCTTTGCGATCACCATGCGTGAGCAACGCTCGTGTGCAAGGGCCCTAAGACCCCTGTGTGCCTGGCCTGTGTCTTGCAATCCCTATGCTAATAATGTACCTGGGTGTGATACTTGCGGAAACACTCCCCTATGCATAGAGCAGGCTGGTCAGGACAGTCAGGACAAAAAACGGTGGTGTCACGCCTTAGTCCACTCCTGCTACAGACACGACATCTTTTTCTTGGGGAACGGGAAACTAAATATGGAGCCAACATTTGGTCATTGAAGTCCACCCCTCCTATGTGGAGATTATAATCGTGGACTGAGAGGGGCTTTTCAATGACTCCTGTCGCCCGTTCTATTTGGACAGTCGTGTCTGCGTGAATGGTGGACAGAAGGTAAACGTCCCTCTTGTCCCGCCACTTCACCGCAAGCAGTTCTTGGTCACACAAGTAGCCCTCTCCCCCCGTGCAAGTCGGGTTTTAACGAGCAGTTGGGGGAAGCCCCAGCAACTAGGCCGAGCGGTGCCACAGCATTGGATTCCGACTAGATGTAAGTACCGAAAGAGGGCCACACTTGTGTAAAAATTGTCCACGTATAAGTGGTACCCCTTGCAGACTAAGGGTGACACCAAGTCCCAGACAATCTTGCCACTGCACCGCAGGTAGTCAGTGCATCCGACCGGCTCCAGTTTTGAGTCTTTTCCCTCATAGACCGTAAAACGATATGTATAGCCTGTGGCCCTTTCACAGAGCTTATACAATTTGACCCCGTACCGGGCGCGCTTGCTGGGGATGTACTGTTTGATGCCAAGGTGCCCGGTGAATTGTACTAGGGACTCGTCTATGCAGATGTTCTGACTGTGGGTATACGCATCTGCAAATTCAGATGACAAATAGTCTATGAGGGGCCGAATTTTATGGAGCCGGTCATAAGCAGAGTGGCCTCTTGGATGACAGGTTTCATTGTCAGTAAAATGCATAAAGCGCATGATGACCTCAAACCGTGCCCTGGACATTGCAGCAGAGTACATGGGCATGTAATGTATTGGGTCTTTAGACCAATATGACCGCAATACATTTTTTTTAGTTATGCCCATGCTGAGGGTAAGGCCCAAAAATGTTTTAAATTCAGAAACGGTAACTGGTTTCCACCGGAAAGGCTGGGCATAGAAGCTTTCCGGATTGGCGGTTATATATTGTATGGCGTATCGGTTGGTTTCTGCCACAACTAAGTCGTAGAGATCCGCGGTGAAGAACAGCTCAAAAAATTCAAGGGCCGATCCGAAATTGGCTGTCTCCATGCAAACTCCTGACTGGGCGGTGAAAGGGGGCAACACGGGTGCGGCGGAAGAAGGGGATTGCCAATTAGGGTTTGCCAGCACCTCTGGGAGACTAAGGGGTCTACGGGCCTGAGAACACGGTGGCTGCGATGGGGGAGTTAGTGCACGTGCCACCGTACCAGCAACTGCCCTTCTGGTGCTCGCCACTTCACCAGGGAATACGGCAGTGCTGGTAGAAGGTCCAGGATGTTCTGCGCTGCCGGTGTATGCCGCACAATAAAAAAGGTCAGCGCTAGCACCACTCTGCTGCATATGAGGTTTATCACGCGGGGTATGCGAAACACTGACATGGGGTCGGGTACGCCTGACCATAGCAGGGACCTCAACCTCGTCATCTTCGCTAGCGGTTAGAGTGCCACTGCTGTCTAAAGGTTCATATTCTGAACCACTGGATTCAGCGGTGAGGCGTCCCCATCGCTTTCATCCAACAGGGCCAGAATCCTGTAGGCCTCTTCAGCAGAATACCCCTTTTTTGCCATTTTGGAGTAACTAAATTTAGGGGGTATTCCTCTGAGACTACCCAGGAAAAAAAGCACACCTACCTAGTAAAAGGGAGTGCAGTGATCAGAAAAAAAAAAAATTCTGTCACTGCGGCGGGCGGACTGAACGCAAGTGTGCGCACAAGATCAGGCCTAATCAGGCGAACAATACGTTTTTTATAGAGCCTAAAGTGACCCTAATGTACTGATATAGACCTGATTGCGATCAGTCTTGATCACTTACAGATACTATATTAGTATTAGTGCTGATAAGCTACAGTCATGAAGCTAATCAGCGACTAATAAGTGACTGTGCGGTGCAGTGGGCTGGGCGCTAACTACCTAACAAGTAGCTAACTACCTGACGGTGATTAGGGACCCTTATAGGGGGGGTGATCTATGATAGGGGGGTGACAGAGGATGATCAGGGGGTTTATATGGGTAATCAGTGGCTACTAAGGGACTACTAAGGGGTTAATAACTGACAGAGGGGGGTGGGTGTAATGTATGTGTGGTGATTTGGTGTACTTACTGAGCTGCTTGTGTCCTCTGGTGGTGGATCCAGCAAAAGGGATCACCAGAGGACCAAGCAGGACTTATATCAGACGCTATTTTGTAAATACCGTCTGATATGCGATTTTCATAGGACGATTTAAAAAATTACAGCCTGCCAGTCAATGACATTCGTCTTCAGGAAGGGACAGATGGTGCAGGGCTTGAAAATCGCTTTTTTAGGTACCCAAACTTTTAAAAGACAGAAAGATTTCAGATTAGTGACATCCACAGTACGCCATCAGAAAGCAGTGTGTGGAGCAGACATTATAAAAAGGGGCCTATTCACTACAGTGTGCCTGCTAGTGAAATATACACTGCACCATCATAAAGCAGTGTGTTGTGTAGACATTATAAAAAGGGGCATATTCACTACAGTGTGCCTGCTAGTGAGATATACACTGCACCATCAAAAGTAGTGTGTTGGGAATACATTATAAAAAGGGACTTATTCAATACAGTGTGACTGCTAGTGAGATAAATATAGCACCATCAGAGAAATTATTTTTTCTGGGGAAATTAACCTAATTTGTGCCAAATTTGTGTGTGCGTTCAATCCGCAAATGTTATATTTAGTGTTGAGTGAACAGTTCGAGCATAGTTCGGGTTCGAACCGAATTTTGGGGTGTCCGGGACACGGACCCGAACCCGAACATTTTCAAAAAAGTTCGGGTTCGGGTTCGTTGTTCGGCGATTACTTCCCACTTTCTGAAGGGCTGCACAGCAGCCAATCAGCTAGCGTTTTACTTCTTGCCCTAAGAGCCCATCACAGCCATGCCTACTAATGGCATGGCTGTGATTGGCCATGTGCAGCATGTGACCCAGCCTCTATTTAAGCTGGAGTCACGTAGCGCCGCATGTCTCACTGCTCTAATTAGTGTAGGGAGAGGACGCAGCTTCTGTGAGGGCGAGATTAGGCAGGGAAAAGCCAGAAACAGCTGATCGATCTACAGCTGTGAATGATTGAACTTCTGCTAGTTACTTGCTCACTGGTTTTTAGGCTGCACAGAACGTTTTTCTGTCACTTATTTTCTGAGTTGATCGACGGCCATTTTGTGACTTGTGGTGCACCAGAACAAGCTGCCACCAAGTCCATCAATCCATCAATACTAGTTTTTTTTTTTGCTATATCCTAAATCAGGGGCTTGGCTGTGCTAATTGTCACCCCTAGAGACTCAGGATAGCAATTTCTATATTTTATTAAGGGGTTAAATACAATTGCCCAAATACCAATCCCCTAAATCTGGTGTTCCAGCTTTGGCTAGCCAAGTGTAATACTGTCTGCTGTCTGGCAAAGAATAGATTATTTTCTGTGGTGAAATTCAATTGCCAAAATAGCAATACCATAAATCAGTGGTTTCAGCTTTGGCTGGCCAAGTTTCATAGTGTCCGCAAAAACATATATTTTGCTCTGGGGTGAAATTCAATTTCCAAAATAGCAATACCATAAATCAGTGGTTTCAGCTGTGGCTGGCCAAGTTTCATAGTGTCCGCAAAAACATATATTTTGTTCTGGGGTGAAATTCAATTGCCAAAATAGCAATACCCTGAATCTGGTTTCCCAGCTGTTGCAGGCCAAGTGTTAATCTGTCCGTAAAAGGGTATATTTTGTTCTGGGGTGAAATTCAATTGCCAAAATAGCAATACCATAAATCAGTGGTTTCAGCTCTGGCTGGCCAAGTTCCATAGTGTCCTGCAAAGGATATATTTTGTTCTGGGGTGAAATTCAATTGCCAAAATAGCAATACCCTGAATCTGGTGTTCGAGCTGTTGCAGGCCAATTGTAAATCTGTCCATAAAAGGATACCTTTCATCCAGGGCCTAAATACTAGCCCTAAAAGAGATATTCCCCTAAATCAGTGGTTACTGCTGTGCCTGGATTAGTGTAATACGCTACATAAATAAATAGGCAGATAGTGTTAGGTGCCTATAAAAAAAGGCCTGAATTTGAAATCAATATATTGGGCCAAATTTTATTTTTCTTATTGTGGTGCTTGGTGAACGGTAACATTGAGGAAAACATCTAGTAAGGGACGCGGACGCGGTCGTGGTGGTGTTAGTGTACCCTCTTGTGCTGAGAGAGATCGTGGCCATTCTGCCACAGCCACACGTCCTAGTGAACCAACTACCTCAGGTTCCAGTACCCGCCAGAATTTGCAGCGATATTTGGTGGGGCCCAATGCCGTTCTAAGGATGGTAAGGCCTGAACAGGTACAGACGCTAGTCAATTGGGTGGCCGACAGTGGATCCAGCACGTTCACAACATTATCTCCCAACCAGTCTTCTGCAGAAAGCACACAGGTGGCACCTGAAAACCAAGCCCATCAGTCTGTCACATCACCCCCATGCATATCAGGGAAACTTAGCCTCAAGTTATGCAGCAGTCTCTTATGCTGTTTGAAGACTCTGCTGGCAGGGTTTCCCAAGGGAATCCACCTAGCCCTTCCCCAGTGGTGGAAGACATAGAATGCACTGATGCACAACCACTGATGTTTCCTGATGATGAGGACATGGGAATACCCCCTCATCGGAGTCTGCACGTCTCTGATGATGACGAAACACAGGTGCCAACTGCTGCGTCTTTCTGCAGTGAGCAGACCGAAAAGGAGGTCAGGGAGGAAGACTGTGTGGAAGACGATGCAGGGGACGATGAGGTCCTAGACCCCACATGGAATGAAGGTCGTGCCACTGACTTTCATAGTTCAGAGGAAGAGGCAGTGGTGAGACCGAGCCAACAGCGTAGCAAAAGAGGGAGCAGGGTGCAAAAGCAGAACAGCTGTTGCCAAGAGAGTTCGCCTGCTACTGGCCACCGCCACCAGGGACCGAGCACCCCAAAGGCAGCTTCAAGGGGTTCCCTGGCATGGCTTTTCTTTAAACAATGTGCTGACGACAAGACCCAAGTGGTTTGCACGCTGTGCCATCAGATCCTGAAGTGAGGCATTAACGTTCTGAACCTTAGCACAACCTGCATGACCAGGCATCTACATGCAAAGCATGAACTGCAGTGGAGTAAACACCTTAAAAACAAGGAACTCACTAAGGTTCCCCCTGCTTCCTCTTCTGCTGCTGCCTCGACCTCTTCCTCCGCCTAGGGAGGAACGTTGGCACCTGCCGTCCACCAAACAGAGGATGTGCCACCGACACCACCACCTGCGTCACCAAGCATCTCCACCATGTCACACGGCAGCGTTCAGCTCTCCATCTCACAAACCTTGGAGAGAAAGCGTAAATTCCCACCTAGCCACCCTCGAGCCCTGGGCCTGAATGCAAGCATTTCTAAACTACTGGCCTTTGAAATGCTGTCATTCAGGCTGGTGGACACAGACAGCTTCAAACAGCTGATGTCCATGTCTGTCCCACAGTATGTTGTTCCCAGCTGCCACTACTTCTCCAAGACAGCCGTGCCTTTCCTGCACAACCAAGTATCCGATAAAATCAAGTGTGCACTGCGCAACGCCATCTGTGGCAAGGTCCACCTAACCACAGATATGTGGACCAGTAAGCACGGCCAGGGATGCGTTATCTCCCTAACTGCACACTGGGTAAATGTAGTGGCGGCTGGGCCCCCGGCGGAGAGTTCCTTGGCGCACATCCTTACGCCGCCAAGGATCGCAGGGCATCATTCTTTGCCTCCTGTAGCCTCCTCCTCAGCTTCCTCCTCTTCTGCTTCCACCAGCTCATCCAGTCAGCCACACACCTTCACCACCAACTTCAGCACAGCCCAGGGTAAACGTCAGCAGGCCATTCTGAAACTCATATGTTTGGGGGACAGGCCCCACACCGCGCAGGAGTTGTGGCGGGGTATTGAACAACAGACCGACGAGTGGTTTCTGCCGGTGGGCCTCAAGCCCGGCCTGGTGGTGTGCGATAATGGGCGAAATCTCGTCGCAGCTCTGGGACTAGCCGGTTTGACGCACATTCCTTGCCTGGCGCATGTGCTGAATTTGGTGGTGCAGAAGTTCATACACAACTACCCCGACATGTCAGAGCTGCTGCATAAAGTGCGGGCCGTCTGTGCGCGCTTCCGGCGTTCACATCCTGCCGCTGCTCGCCTGTCTGCGCTACAGCGGAACTTCGGCCTTCCCGCTCACCGCCTCATATGCGACGTGCCCACCAGATGGAACTCCACCTTGCACATGCTGGAGAGACTGTGCGAGCAGCAGCAGGCCATAGTGGAGTTTCAGCTGCAGCACGCACGCGTCAGTCGCACTGCGGAACAGCACCACTTCACCACCAATGATTGGGCCTCCATGCGGGACCTGTGTGCCCTGTTGCACTGTTTTGAGTACTCCACCAACATGGCCAGTGGCAATGACACCGTTATCAGCGTTACAATACCACTTCTATGTCTCCTTGAGAAAACACTTAGGGCGATGATGGAAGAGGAGGTGGCCCAGGAGGAGGAGGAGGAGGAGGAGCATGAGGGGTAATTTTTACAACTTTCAGTCTAGTCTGTTAGAAATGGCTAGTCTGTTAGAAACAGCAGAGGCCAGGTACAAATGTGGCCAGCCAGGGCCCACTACTGGAGGACGAGGGGGATGAGGAGGAGGTGGAGGAGGATGAAGCAGGTTCACAGCGGGATGGCACCCGACACAGCTCAGGCCCATCACTGGTGCGTGGCTGGGGGGATACGGAGGACGATGACGATACACCTCCCACAGAGGACAGCTTGTCCTTACCTCTGGGGAGCCTGGCACACATGAGCGACTACATGCTGCAGTGCCTGCACAACGACAGCAGAGTTGCCCACATTTTAACATGTGCGGACTACTGGGTTGCCACCCTGCTGGATCCCCGGTACAAAGACAATGTGCCCACCTTACTTCCTGCAGTGGAGTGTGATAGGAAGATGCGCGAGTACAAGCGCACGCTGGTAGAGGCGCTCCTGAGAGCATTCTCAAATGTCACAGGGGAACAGGAGGAAGCCCAAGGCGAAGGCAGAGGAGGAGCAAGAGGTCACCAACGCAGCTGTGTCACGGCCAGCTCCTCTGAGGGCAGGATTAGCATGGCAGAAATGTGAAAAAGTTTTGTCTCCACGCCACAGCTAACTGCACCACCACCTGATACGGAACGTGTTAGCAGGAGGCAGCATTTCACTAACATGGTTGAACAGTACTTCTGCACACCCCTCCACGTACTGACTGATGGTTCGGCCCCATTCAACTTCTGGGTTTCCAAATTGTCCACTTGGCTAGAGTTAGCATTTTATGCCTTGGAGGTGCTGGCCTGCCCGGCGGCCAGCGTTTTGTCTGAACGTGTATTTAGCACGGCAGGGGGCATCATTACTGACAAACGCAGCCACCTGTCCACAGCCAACGTGGACAAGCTGACGTTCATAAAAATGAACCAGGCATGGATCCCAAAGGACCTGTGCCTCCCTTGTGCAGAATAGACATTTATAACTGCCTTCCCCTCAAACATGTATTCTTGTACTCCGGGGCACTTCTTTATTGAATCCTCATTTTTTTTACTTTACCATGATCTTGCGGTGCAACCCAAAGTTGAATGAACCTATCCTCTGTCTGGGTGCTGGGGCCGAAATAACTGAAAGTGGCCTTCTCCAGTGGTGGGTGATATGACACATGATTCCTTGCTGTGGGACCTCTCTCCTCGGTCTGGGTGCTGGGCCGAAATAACTGAAAGTGGCCTTCTCCAGTGTTGGGTGATATGACGCATGATTCCTTGCAGTGGGACCTGTATCCTCGGTCTGGGTGCTGGGCCGAAATAACTGAAAGTGGCCTTCTCCAGTGGTGGGTGATATGACGCATGATTCCTTGCAGTGGGACCTGTATCCTTGGTCTGGGTGCTGGGCCGAAATAACTGAAAGTGGCCTTCTCCAGTGGTGGGTGATATGACGCATGATTCCTTACAGTGGGACCTCTCTCCTCTGTCTGGGTGCTGGGTCCGAAATAACTGAAAGTGGCCTTCTCCAGTGGTGGGTGATATGACGCATGATTCCTTGCTGTGGGACCTTGCTCCTCTGTCTGGGTGCTGGGGCCGAAATAACTGAAAGTGGCCTTCTCCAGTGGTGGGTGATATGACGCATGATTTCTTGCTGTGGGACCTCTCTCCAATTGATATTGGTTAATTTTTATTTATTTTATTTTAATTCATTTCCCTATCTACATTTGTTTGCAGGGGATTTACCTACATTTTGCTGCCTTTTGCAGCCCTCTAGCCCTTTCCTGGACTATTTTACAGTCTTTTTAGTGCCTAAAAGTTTGGGTCCCCATTGACTTCAATGAGGTTCGGGTTCGGGATAAAGTTTGGGTCGAGTTCGGATCCCGAACCCGAACATTTTTGGGAAGTTCGGCCGAACTTCCCGAACCCGAACTTCCAGGTGTTCGCTCATCTCTAGTTATATTAATTACTCCAGCAGAGAGTGATTTATATTTTGGCCATAGTTAACTAGTTTTGTGCACATATGTGTGTGTGTGTTTAGGCCATAATCGTATATACAGTATTCCAGCAGAGAATACATTTTATTTGGGACAAATTTGTATCCAATATAGAACTACATCTGAATACAGCATCTATATTACAAATTCCATTATCTTTGGCCTAGTATACTTGCCGACATATGTTGTATTTTGCTTCCAATACTGAACTAAATCTGAATACAGTGTGTGTATTACAAATTCCATTATCTTTGGCCTAGTATACTTGCCGACATATGTTGTATTTTGCTTCCAATACTGAACTACATCTGAATACAGTGTGAATATTACAAATTCCATTATCTTTGGCCTAGTATACTTGCCGACATATGTTGTATTTTGCTTCCAATACTGAACTACATCTGAATACAGTGTGAATATTACAAATTCCATTATCTTGGGCCTAGTATACTGGTCGACATCTTTTGTATTTTGTTTCCAATACTGAACTATATCTGAATGCAGTGTGTATATTACGAATTCCATTATCTTGGGCCTAATTTGCTGGCCGAAATCTGTTGTATTTTGCTTCCAATATTGAACTATATCTGAATACAGTGTGTATATTGCAAATTACATTATCTTGGGCCAAGTTGACTTGACAAAATCTGTTATATTTTACTTCCAATACTGAACTACATCTGAATACAGTGTGTATAATACAAATTTCATGATCTTTAGCCTAGTATACTGGCTGACATCAGTTATATATTGATTTTAATACTGAACTACATCTCAATACAGTGTGTATATTTGAAATTCCATTATCTTTGGCCTAGTACACTGGCCGATATCTGTTGTATTTTGCTTCCAATACTGAACTACATCTGAATACAGTGTGTATATTACAAATTTCATTATCTTGGGCCTAGTTTACTGGCCAAAATCTGTTGTATTTTGCTTCCAATACTGAACTACATCTGAATACAGTGTGTATATTACAAATTCCATTATCTTGGGCCTAGTATACTGGTCGACATCTTTTGTATTTTGTTTCCAATACTGAACTATATCTGAATGCAGTGTGTATATTACGAATTCCATTATCTTGGGCCTAATTTGCTGGCCGAAATCTGTTGTATTTTGCTTCCAATATTGAACTATATCTGAATACAGTGTGTATATTGCAAATTACATTATCTTGGGCCAAGTTGACTTGCCAAAATCTGTTATATTTTACTTCCAATACTGAACTACATCTGAATACAGTGTGTGTGTTACAAATTCCAAATTTTTTTGGGCCTAGTATACTGGCCAAATTGGATGCAAAATCAGTTGTATTTTGCATCCAATTCTTTACTGCATCACAAACAATCTTCACCACATCTACAGACAAAACCAGTAATATGAAGTTGGTGAGCACAAAGGGACGGGGAAGTGGGCGTGATGCTGACGGTGCAGGAGGTGGTGGATGATGAGGTCACTGACCCAACATGGGAAGGTGAAAAGCCGAGCGAGGACAGAGGTACAGAGGGGGAGGAATCCGCTGCACTGCAACAGTCTGGAAGAGGCAGTGGTCTTGCAAAAGGGAGATGTCAGCCAACACCAAACAGGCCCACAACCGTTACACTGAGCACCGCCATGCGTAAATCTCCCTAGCCAAGGGGTAGGTGTTAATCAGTATGGCATTTTCTTTTTATAGGAAAGCGCAGACGACAAAAGAATGATAGTTTGCAACCTGTACCATGCCAAAATGAGCCGGGGCATGAAAACTAGCAACCTCACCACCACCAGCATCATCCGCCACATGGCATCCAAGCACCCTAATAGGTGGGCCGAACGCCTGGGTCCACAATCGGGCTCTGCAGGTCACACCACTGCCTCCTCTTCCCCTGTGTTACGCACTGCTGGCCAATCCCCTGTCGTAGGCGGAGGTCCGAATGCCCCTCGCCCTGCTCCTGGACCTTCGCATGAACCGTCAGCAAAAACATCCACTTCCTTGTCCCAGCACAGCATCCAAATGTCGATAACACAGGCATTTAAACACAAGCGCAAACACCCACCCACCCACAGGGAGTGTTGAGCGAACAGTTCGAGCATCGTTCGGGTTCGTACCGAATTTTGGGGTGTCCGGGACCCGGACCCGAACCCGGACATTTTCAAAAAAGTTCGGGTTCGGGTTCGTCGTTCGGCATGTATTTTGGCGCATTTTGAAAGGCTGCAAAGCAGCCAATCAACATGCATCATACAACTTGCCCTAAGATGCCATCGCAGCCATGCCTACTATTGGCAAGGCTGTGATTGGCCAAGTGCAGCATGTGACTCAGCCTCTTTATAAGCTTGTGCGCACGTCGGGACGTGCTCACTCCCGATGTGAATAGAACAGGGATAGACGCAGCTGATGCTAGGGCGAGAATAGGCAGGGATAATTGAATAACTGGAAGCAAATTTCTCTCCTCCACCTGTGATTCATCTGAACAACTGCAGCTGAGCTGCTTTTTTGATAGGGATTGGCTATTTTTAGAGTGGCCAGAGTGATTTTTCCATCCACATGTACCTGGGCTGACCGCCGGCCGCCATTTTGCGACTTGTAGTGCTGCAGCAGAAGCTGCCACAGTGTGCATTCCAAAGCTCCAAACAAGTCAGACATCTACACCTGGGATTCAGACCAATAGCGATTTAGCAGCACAGTCCAAGGCTATTTTTTTAAAGGTTGTGCAGACCATTTTGTGGCACATGTTACTGGGCTGATAGGCGGCGGCCATCTTGGGACTAGTGCTGCAGCACAATCTCTCCCAACGTCCATTAATCACTTGTAATAGTGGTCTGTGCCATAGAAATCCTACATCAGGGACTTGGGTGTGCTTGTGTCACCCCTACTAATACCAGTCCACCTGTAATCCATACAGTGAAAAGCCATAAAGTATTCCAGTGAGGGAATTTTTTTTATTTAAAAAGGCCAAGTTAGTTTATCTGGCGTTCAATATACTAGATACAGTTAGGCCTGCGTTTCATACATCTGGAATTAGCAAATTAATGTGCTGGGGTTGGGAAAACATATATGTACCCATACTAGAATCTGTCAAAGAAAGCGGTACTCACATATAACAGTCATTCCATCTGTAATCCATACAGTCAAAAGACTGAAAGTATTCCAGTGAGGGAATTTTTTTATTTAAAAAAGGCCAAGTTAGTTTATCTGGCGTTCAATATACTAGATACAGTTAGGCCTGCGTTTCATACATCTGGAATTAGCAAACTAATGTGCTGGGGTTGGGAAAACATATATGTACCCATACTAGAATCTGTCAAAGAAAGCGGTACTCACATATAACAGTCATTCCATCTGTAATCCATACAGTCAAAAGACTGAAAGTATTCCAGTGAGGGAATTTTTTTATTTAAAAAGGCCAAGTTAGTTTATCTGGCGTTCAATATACTAGATACAGTTAGGCCTGCGTTTCATACATCTGGAATTAGCAAACTAATGTGCTGGGGTTGGGAAAACATATATGTACCCATACTAGAATCTGTCAAAGAAAGCGGTACTCACATATAACAGTCATTCCATCTGTAATCCATACAGTCAAAAGACTGAAAGTATTCCAGTGAGGGAATTTTTTTATTTAAAAAAGGCCAAGTTAGTTTATCTGGCGTTCAATATACTAGATACAGTTAGGCCTGCGTTTCATACATCTGGAATTAGCAAATTAATGTGCTGGGGTTGGGAAAACATATATGTACCCATACTAGAATCTGTCAAAGAAAGCGGTACTCACATATAACAGTCATTCCATCTGTAATCCATACAGTCAAAAGACTGAAAGTATTCCAGTGAGGGAATTTTTTTATTTAAAAAAGGCCAAGTTAGTTTATCTGGCGTTCAATATACTAGATACAGTTAGGCCTGCGTTTCATACATCTGGAATTAGCAAACTAATGTGCTGGGGTTGGGAAAACATATATGTACCCATACTAGAATCTGTCAAAGAAAGCGGTACTCACATATAACAGTCATTCCATCTGTAATCCATACAGTCAAAAAGACTGAAAGTATTCCAGTGAGGGAATTTTTATTTAAAAAGGCCAAGTTAGTTTATCTGGCGTTCAATATACTAGATACAGTTAGGCCTGCGTTTCATACATCTGGAATTAGCAAATTAATGTGCTGGGGTTGGGAAAACATATATGTACCCATACTAGAATCTGTCAAAGAAAGCGGTACTCACATATAACAGTCATTCCATCTGTAATCCATACAGTCAAAAGACTGAAAGTATTCCAGTGAGGAATTTTTTTATTTAAAAAAGGCCAAGTTAGTTTATCTGGCGTTCAATATACTAGATACAGTTAGGCCTGCGTTTCATACATCTGGAATTAGCAAACTAATGTGCTGGGGTTGGGAAAACATATATGTACCCATACTAGAATCTGTCAAAGAAAGCGGTACTCACATATAACAGTCATTCCATCTGTAATCCATACAGTCAAAAGACTGAAAGTATTCCAGTGAGGGAATTTTTTTATTTAAAAAAGGCCAAGTTAGTTTATCTGGCGTTCAATATACTAGATACAGTTAGGCCTGCGTTTCATACATCTGGAATTAGCAAATTAATGTGCTGGGGTTGGGAAAACATATATGTACCCATACTAGAATCTGTCAAAGAAAGCGGTACTCACATATAACAGTCATTCCATCTGTAATCCATACAGTCAAAAGACTGAAAGTATTCCAGTGAGGGAATTTTTTTATTTAAAAAAGGCCAAGTTAGTTTATCTGGCGTTCAATATACTAGATACAGTTAGGCCTGCGTTTCATACATCTGGAATTAGCAAATTAATGTGCTGGGGTTGGGAAAACATATATGTACCCATACTAGAATCTGTCAAAGAAAGCGGTACTCACATATAACAGTCATTCCATCTGTAATCCATACAGTCAAAAGACTGAAAGTATTCCAGTGAGGGAATTTTTTTATTTAAAAAAGGCCAAGTTAGTTTATCTGGCGTTCAATATACTAGATACAGTTAGGCCTGCGTTTCATACATCTGGAATTAGCAAACTAATGTGCTGGGGTTGGGAAAACATATATGTACCCATACTAGAATCTGTCAAAGAAAGCGGTACTCACATATAACAGTCATTCCATCTGTAATCCATACAGTCAAAAAGACTGAAAGTATTCCAGTGAGGGAATTTTTTTTATTTAAAAAGGCCAAGTTAGTTTATCTGGCGTTCAATATACTAGATACAGTTAGGCCTGCGTTTCATACATCTGGAATTAGCAAACTAATGTGCTGGGGTTGGGAAAACATATATGTACCCATACTAGAATCTGTCAAAGAAAGCGGTACTCACATATAACAGTCATTCCATCTGTAATCCATACAGTCAAAAGACTGAAAGTATTCCAGTGAGGGAATTTTTTATTTAAAAAAGGCCAAGTTAGTTTATCTGGCGTTCAATATACTAGATACAGTTAGGCCTGCGTTTCATACATCTGGAATTAGCAAACTAATGTGCTGGGGTTGGGAAAACATATATGTACCCATACTAGAATCTGTCAAAGAAAGCGGTACTCACATATAACAGTCATTCCATCTGTAATCCATACAGTCAAAAGACTGAAAGTATTCCAGTGAGGGAATTTTTTTATTTAAAAAAGGCCAAGTTAGTTTATCTGGCGTTCAATATACTAGATACAGTTAGGCCTGCGTTTCATACATCTGGAATTAGCAAACTAATGTGCTGGGGTTGGGAAAACATATATGTACCCATACTAGAATCTGTCAAAGAAAGCGGTACTCACATATAACAGTCATTCCATCTGTAATCCATACAGTCAAAAGACTGAAAGTATTCCAGTGAGGGAATTTTTTATTTAAAAAAGGCCAAGTTAGTTTATCTGGCGTTCAATATACTAGATACAGTTAGGCCTGCGTTTCATACATCTGGAATTAGCAAACTAATGTGCTGGGGTTGGGAAAACATATATGTACCCATACTAGAATCTGTCAAAGAAAGCGGTACTCACATATAACAGTCATTCCATCTGTAATCCATACAGTCAAAAGACTGAAAGTATTCCAGTGAGGGAATTTTTTTATTTAAAAAAGGCCAAGTTAGTTTATCTGGCGTTCAATATACTAGATACAGTTAGGCCTGCGTTTCATACATCTGGAATTAGCAAATTAATGTGCTGGGGTTGGGAAAACATATATGTACCCATACTAGAATCTGTCAAAGAAAGCGGTACTCACATATAACAGTCATTCCATCTGTAATCCATACAGTCAAAAGACTGAAAGTATTCCAGTGAGGGAATTTTTTTATTTAAAAAAGGCCAAGTTAGTTTATCTGGCGTTCAATATACTAGATACAGTTAGGCCTGCGTTTCATACATCTGGAATTAGCAAACTAATGTGCTGGGGTTGGGAAAACATATATGTACCCATACTAGAATCTGTCAAAGAAAGCGGTACTCACATATAACAGTCATTCCATCTGTAATCCATACAGTCAAAAGACTGAAAGTATTCCAGTGAGGGAATTTTTTTATTTAAAAAGGCCAAGTTAGTTTATCTGGCGTTCAATATACTAGATACAGTTAGGCCTGCGTTTCATACATCTGGAATTAGCAAACTAATGTGCTGGGGTTGGGAAAACATATATGTACCCATACTAGAATCTGTCAAAGAAAGCGGTACTCACATATAACAGTCATTCCATCTGTAATCCATACAGTCAAAAGACTGAAAGTATTCCAGTGAGGGGATTTTGCTTATAAAAAATAATATATTTCATTGTGGTGCGAGTTGAATCGCAACAATGAAGAAAAATACTATTAAGGGACGAGGGCGCGGTCGTGGTGGTGTCCGTGGAGCCTCTGTTGCTGGTAGAGGGCGTGGCCGTTCGGCTCCAGGCGCACACAGTAGGGAACGAACTCCCTCAACTAGCCGGCAGAATGTACCGCAATATCTCGTGGGGCCCAATGCCGCTCTTAGGATGGTAAGGCCTGAGCAGGTACAGGCATTAATCGATTGGGTGGCCGACAGTGCTTCCAGCACGTTCACCACATGGTCTTCCACCCAGTCTTCTGCGGAAGCGCACAGGTGGCACCTGAAAACCAAGCCCATCAGTCTGTCACATCACCCCCAAGCATATCAGGGAAACGGTCTGAGCCACAAGTTATGCAGCAGTCTCTTCTTCTGTTTGAAGACTCTGCTTCCAGGGTTTCCCAGGGGCGTCCACCTAGCCCTTCCCCAGTGGAGGAAGACATACCATGCACTGGCGCTACAACCACTTATGTCTCAGATGAAGAGGACATGGGAATACCACCACAGCAGAGTCACCGACTCTCTGATGATGACGAAACACAGGTGCCCACTGCCGCGTCTTTTTGCAGTGTGCAGACTGAACAGGAGGAGGTCAGGGAGGGAGACTGGGTGGAAGACGATGCAGAGGACGATGAGGTCTTAGACCCCACATGGACTGAAGGTCGTGGCGATGACTTTCACAGTTCAGAGGAAGAGGTAGTGGTGAGACCGAGACAACAGCGAAGCCAAAGAGGAGCAGGGGGCCAAAGCAGGCGAGCCGCCGCCCCCAGAGTTCGCCTGCTACTGGACATCGCCAACAGGGACCCAGCCCCACAAAGGCAGCTTCAAAGAGTTCCCTGGCATGGCACTTCTTTAAACAATGTCCTACCGACAAGACCCGAGTGACTTGCACGCTCTGCCATCAGAGCCTGAGGCGAGGCATTAACGTTCTGAACCTCAGCACAACCTGCATGACCAGGCATCTACATGCAAAGCATGAACTGCAGTGGGGTACACACCTTAAAAACCAGGCACTCGCTGAGGCTCCCCTGCTCCCTCTACCGCTGCTGCCTCGGCTTCCGCCTCGAGAGGAATGTTGCCACCTGCCGAGCAGCAAACAGAGGATGTGCCACCGACACCACCACCACCGCCACCGTCAACTAGCGTCTCCACTATATCACACAGCAGCGTTCAGCTCTCAATATCTCAAACCTTAGAGAGGAAGCGCAAATTCCCCCGAGTCACCCTCGAGGCCCTTGGCCTGAACGCCAGCATTTCTAAACTGCTGGCCTTTGAAATGCTGTCATTCCGGCTGGTGGACACAGACAGCTTCAAACAGCTGATGGCCATGGCTGTCCCGCAGTATGTGGTTCCCAGCCGCCACTACTTCTCCAAGACAGCCGTGCCTTCCCTGCACATGCAAGTGTCCGATAAAATCAAGTGTGCACTGCGCAACGCCATTTGTGGCAAGGTCCACCTAACCACAGATACGTGGACCAGTAAGCACGGCCAGGGACGCTATATCTCACTAACTGCACACTGGATGAATGTAGTGGCGGCTGGGCCCCGGCGGACAGTTCCTTGGCGCACGTCCTTCCGCCCCCTAGGATCGCAGGGCATCATTCTCTGCCTCCTGTAGCCTCCTCCTCCTACTCGGCTTCCTCCTCCACTGCTTCCACCAGCTCATCCGGTCAGCCACACACCTTCACCACCAACTTCAGCACAGCCCGGGGTAGCGTCAGCAGGCCATTCTGAAACTCATATGTTTGGGGACAGGCCCCACAGCGCAAAGGAGTTGTGGCGGGGTATTGAACAACAGACCGGCGAGTGGTTTCTGCCGGTGGGCCTCAAGCCAGGCCTGGTGGTATGCGATAATGGGCGAAATCTCGTGGCAGCTCTGGGACTAGCCGGTTTGGCGCACATCCCTTGCCTGGCGCATGTGCTGAACTTGGTGGTGCAGAGGTTCATTCACCACTACCCCAACATGTCAGAGCTGCTGCATAAAGTGCGGGCCGTCTGTGCGCGCTTCCGCCGTTCACATCCTGCCGCTGCTCGCCTGTCTGCGCTACAGCGGAACTTCGGCCTTCCCGCTCACCGCCTCATATGCGGCGTGCCCACCCGGTGGAACTCCACCTTGCACATGCTGGAGAGACTGTGCGAGCAGCAGCAGGCCATAGTGGAGTTTCAGCTGCAGCACGCTCGCGTCAGTCGTACTGCCGAACAGCACCACTTCACCACCAATGATTGGGCCTCCATGCGAGACCTGTGTGCCCTGCTGCGCTGTTTCGAGTACTCCACCAACATGGCCAGTGGCGATGACACTGTTATCAGCGTTACAATACCACTTCTATGTCTCCTTGAGAAAACACTTAGGGCAATGATGTTAGAGGAGGTGGCCCAGGTGGAGGAGGAGGAGGAGGATGAGGGCTCGTTCCTAACACTTTCGGGCCAGTCTGTTCGAATTGGCTCAGAGGGAGGTTTGTTTAAGCAGCAGAGGACAGGTTCACAAGTCGCCAGCCAAGGCACTGTACTGGAGGACGAGGAGGATGAGGAGGAGGAGGTGGAGGGGACGAGGATGGCGCAAGTTCACAGCGGGGTGGCAGCCCAGGCCCATCACTGGTGCGTGGCTGGGGGGATACGGTGGACGATGACGATCGCCTCCCACAGAGGACAGCTTGTCCTTACCCATGGGTAGCCTGGCCCACATGAGCGAATATATGCTCCAATGCCTGCGCAACGACAGCAGAGTTGCCCACGTTTTAACGTGTGCAGACTACTGGGTGGCCACCCTGCTGGATCCCGGTATAAAGACAATGTGCCCACTTTAATTCCTGAACTGGAGCGCGACCGTAAGATGCGCGAGTACAAGCGCTACGCTGATAGAGCGCTCTTGAGAGCATTCCCACATGTCACAGGGGAACAGGTGGAAGGTGAAGGCAGAGGAGTGGCAAGAGGTCGCCAACGCAGCTGTGTCACGGCCAGCTCATCTGAGGGCAGGGTTAGCATGGCAGAAATGTGGAAAAGTTTTGTCTCCACGCCACAGCTATCTGCACCGACACCTGATACGGAACGTGTTAGCAGGAGGCAGCATTTCACTAACATGGTTGAACAGTATGTCTGCACACCCTCCACATCCTGACGGATGGTTCGGCCCCATTCAACTACTGGGTTTCGAAATTGTCCACGTGGCCAGAGTTAGCATGTTATGCCTTGGAGGTGCTTTCCTGCCCGGCGGCCAGCGTTTTATCTGAGCAGCGTATTCAGCACGGCAGGGGCGTCATTACTGACAAGCGCAGCCGCCTGTCCACAGCCAACGTGGACAAGCTGACCTTCATAAAGATGAACCAGGCATGGATCCCACAGGACCTGTCCCTCCCTTGTGCAGAGTAGTCCTTATTAACTGCCTAAAACATGTCTTGTTGTGCTACGGGCCACTTCTTTATTTGATACAAATTTTATGAAACCCACAGTTGAATGAAACTCTTCTCTGTCTGGGCGCCGGGGCCTAACCAGATGAAAGTGGCCGGTTAAACTAACGGGTGACATGAAGCCATAACCTCTGCCATGCTACCTCTGTCTTCTGTCTGGGTGCTGAGGCCTAAGTCAAATAAAGCGGTCTTCTGCTGTGCTGGGGATATGAAGCTAATCTCTGACCTCTCTCCTCTGTCTGGGTCCAAAGGCCTAAATCACTGAAAGAGGCCTTCTCCTGTGGTGTGTGATATGATGCCAGAATATGTGCTGTGGGGCCTCTCTCCTCTTCCTGGGTGCGGGGTCAAAGTAACTCAATGGTGGCTTCTCCTGTGGTGGTCTGATATGATGCCAGAATATGTGCTGTGGGGCCTCTCTCCTCTTCCTGGGTGCAGGGGTCAAAGTAACTAAATGGTGGCTTCTCCTGTGGTGGTTGATATGATGCCTGATTCTCTGCTGTGAAACCTCTCTCCTCCATCTGGGTGTAGGGGTCAAAGTCTTTCAAAGTCGCCTTCTCCTGTGCTGATTGATATGAAGCTGATGGTTGTGCCATCTGACATGGTTGCCGGGGTCCCATTAAATTGGGGCCTACTCCTGTGGTGGGTGATCTAAATGCCTGATTCTCTGCTTTGAAACCTCTCTCCTCCGTCCGGGTGTAGGGGTCAAAGTCTGTCAAAGTCGCCTTCTCCTGTGCTGATTGATATAAAGCTTATGCTTGTGCCATCTGACATGGTTGCCGGGGTCTGATTCAATGGTGGCCTACTCCTGTGGTGGGTGATCTAAATGCCTGATTCTCTGCTGTGTAACCTCTCTCCTCCGTCTGGGTGTAGGGGTCAAAGTAACTAAATGGTGGCCTACTCCTGTGGTGGGTGATATGATGCCAGAATATGTGCTGTGGGGCCTCTCTCCTCTTCCTGGGTGCAGGGGTCAAAGTAACTCAATGGTGGCTTCTCCTGTGGTGGCTGATATGATGCCAGAATATGTGCTGTGGGGCCTCTCTCCTCTGTCCTGGGTCCAGAGGTCTAAAGTAACTGAAATGGTGGCCTTCTCCTGTGGTGTGCTGATATGATGCCTGAATATGTGCTGTGGTGCCTCTCTCCTCTTCCTGGGTGCAGGGGTCAAAGTAACTCAATGGTGGCTTCTCCTGTGGTGGCTGATATGATGCCAGATTCTCTGCTGTGGAGCCTCTCTCCTCCATCCTGGGTGTAGGGGTCAAAAGTCTTTCAAAGTCGCCTTCTCCTGTGCTGATTGATATAAAGCTGATGGTTGTGCCATCTGACATGGTTGCCAGGGTCTGATTCAATGGGGGCCTACTCCTGTGATGGGTGATCTAAATGCCTGATTCTCTGCTGTGAAACCTCTCTCCTCCGTCTGGGTGTAGGGGTCAAAGTCTTTCAAAGTCGCCTTCTCCTGTGCTGATTGATATGAAGCTGATGGTTGTGCCATCTGACATGGTTGCCGGGGTCCCATTAAATTGGGGCCTACTCCTGTGAGTGGGTGATCTAAATGCCTGATTCTCTGCTTTGAAACCTCTCTCCTCCGTCCGGGTGTAGGGGTCAAAGTCTGTCAAAGTCGCCTTCTCCTGTGCTGATTGATATAAAGCTTATGCTTGTGCCATCTGACATGGTTGCCGGGGTCTGATTCAATGGTGGCCTACTCCTGTGGTGGGTGATCTAAATGCCTGATTCTCTGCTGTGTAACCTCTCTCCTCCGTCTGGGTGTAGGGGTCAAAGTAACTAAATGGTGGCCTACTCCTGTGGTGGGTGATATGATGCCAGAATATGTGCTGTGGGGCCTCTCTCCTCTTCCTGGGTGCAGGGGTCAAAGTAACTAAATGGTGGCTTCTCCTGTGGTGGCTGATATGATGCCAGAATATGTGCTGTGGGGCCTCTCTCCTCTTCCTGGGTGCAGGGGTCAAAGTAACTAAATGGTGGCTTCTCCTGTGGTGGTTGATATGATGCCTGATTCTCTGCTGTGAAACCTCTCTCCTCCATCTGGGTGTAGGGGTCAAAGTCTTTCAAAGTCGCCTTCTCCTGTGCTGATTGATATAAAGCTGATGGTTGTGCCATCTGACATGAGTTGCCAGGGTCTGATTCAATGGGGGCCTACTCCTGTGGTGGGTGATCTAAATGCCTGATTCTCTGCTGTGAAACCTCTCTCCTCCGTCTGGGTGTAGGGGTCAAAAGTCTTTCAAAGTCGCCTTCTCCTGTGCTGATTGATATGAAGCTGATGGTTGTGCCATCTGACATGGTTGCCGGGGTCCCATTAAATTGGGGCCTACTCCTGTGGTGGGTGATCTAAATGCCTGATTCTCTGCTTTGAAACCTCTCTCCTCCGTCCGGGTGTAGGGGTCAAAGTCTGTCAAAGTCGCCTTCTCCTGTGCTGATTGATATAAAGCTTATGCTTGTGCCATCTGACATGGTTGCCGGGGTCTGATTCAATGGTGGCCTACTCCTGTGGTGGGTGATCTAAATGCCTGATTCTCTGCTGTGTAACCTCTCTCCTCCGTCTGGGTGTAGGGGTCAAAGTAACTAAATGGTGGCCTACTCCTGTGGTGGGTGATATGATGCCAGAATATGTGCTGTGGGGCCTCTCTCCTCTTCCTGGGTGCAGGGGTCAAAGTAACTCAATGGTGGCTTCTCCTGTGGTGGCTGATATGATGCCAGAATATGTGCTGTGGTGCCTCTCTCCTATGTCTGGGTCCAAAGGCCTAAATCACTGAAAGAGGCCTTCTCCTGTGGTGTGTGATATGATGCCTGAATATGTGCTGTGGTGCCTCTCTCCTCTTCCTGGGTGCGGGGGTCAAGGTAACTCAATGGTGGCTTCTCCTGTGGTGGCTGATATGATGCCAGAATATGTGCTGTGGGGCCTCTCTCCTCTTCCTGGGTGCAGTGGTCAAAGTAACTCAATGGTGGCTTCTCCTGTGGTGGCTGATATGATGCCAGAATATGTGCTGTGGGGCCTCTCTCCTCTTCCTGGGTGCAGGGGTCAAAGTAACTCAATGGTGGCTTCTCCTGTGGTGGCTGATATGATGCCAGAATATGTGCTGTGGGCCCTCTCTCCTCTTCCTGGGTGCAGGGGTCAAAGTAACTAAATGGTGGCTTCTCCTGTGGTGGTTGATATGATGCCTGATTCTCTGCTGTGAAACCTCTCTCCTCCATCTGGGTGTAGGGGTCAAAGTCTTTCAAAGTCGCCTTCTCCTGTGCTGATTGATATAAAGCTGATGGTTGTGCCATCTGACATGGTTGCCAGGGTCTGATTCAATGGGGGCCTACTCCTGTGGTGGGTGATCTAAATGCCTGATTCTCTGCTGTGTAACCTCTCTCCTCCGTCTGGGTGTAGGGGTCAAAGTAACTAAATGGTGGCCTACTCCTGTGGTGGGTGATATGATGCCTGGTTCTCTGCTGTGGGACCTCTCTCCTTTGTCTGGGTGCTGTGGTCAAAATAATAGTAAGTGACCTTCTCCATTGGTGGGTGACTTGAAGCCTGATTCTGTGCTATGGGACCTCACTCCAATTAATATTGTTTAATTTTTATTTATTTTATGTTAACTCATCATTTCCCTATCTACATTTGTTTGCAGGGATTTAACTACATTTGCTGCCTTTTGCAGCCCTCTAGCCCTTTCGGGTGTGTTTTACAGCCTTTTTAGTGCCCAAAAGTTCGGGTCCCCATTGACTTCTATGGGGTTCGGGTTGGGATGAAGTTCGGGTCGAGTTCGGATCCCGAACCCGAACATTTTCGAAAGTTCGGCCGAACTCGTCGAACCCGAACATCCAGGTGTTCGCTCAACTCTACCCACAGGGCATAGCACTAAATGCGCTACTTTCAAAATGACTGCCCATTGAAATGTTACCATTTAGGATTGTGGACACTTCCACAGCCTGATGTCGGTGGCCGTCCTCGGTACGCAGTTCCCAGCTGCCACTATTTTTGACGGTGTGCCATGCCCGCCTTAAACCAGCATGTGTCCCAGAACATAACCAGTGCCCTGACCAATGCACTTACTGGGAAGGTCCACCTCACCACGGACACATGGACAAGTGCTGGTGGCCAGGGACATTACATTTCCTAACCGCACACTAGGTGAATGTTGTTGAGGCCGGGAGTGAGTCATACCCTGGGATGTCACAGGTGCAAACCACGCCCAGGATTGTGGGACCTACTTCCATCAGGGTCTCTGCCAGCAGCTATGTGACTGTCTCCAACTCCCACTTCTTCTCCTCTGCCGCCTCCTCCTCCACTTCCACCTCTAACAGCAGTCAGCCATCAGTCGCTAGCTGAAAGCAGTGTAGCACTGCAGTGGGTAGCGTCAGCAGGCCCTGCTAAAGCTGATCTGCATAGGGGACAAACAGTACACCGCCGCAGAGCTGTGGCAGGGTATAAGGGACCAGACAGAGCTGTGGCTCTCGCCACTCAACCTACAACCAGGCATGGTTGTGTCTAACAATGGCCTCTAACTTGGAGCCAGCTATGGAGCTCGTCAACTAGACACATATTCCATGCCTAGCCCACATCTTAAACTTAGTGGTTCAGTAGTTTATCAAAACCTACCCCAATTTGCAGGAGCTACTAGTAAAGGCGAGCTGCTTGTGTGCCATTTCTGAAAGTCGTCCATAGCTTCAACCGGTCTGTCAATGCTGCAGCAGCGCTGCGGCTTTAAGCTCACCGACTGTTGTGCGACGTGAGCATGTGCTGGAACTCTACCTTCTACATGTTGGCCAAGCTTTGTGAGCAGCAGAGGGCAGTTGTTGAATACCAGCTGCAACATGGTCGTCGCCTTCGAGTCAACTGCCACTATTCACAAGCGAGGAGTGGGCATTGATGTCAGACCTATGTGAGGTTTTAAATAACTTTGATGAATCCACACAGATGGTTGGTGGCGATAGCGCTATTATCAGCGTAACCTTCCCAATTCTTTCAAAGTCGCCTTCTCCTGTGCTGATTGATATAAAGCTGATGGTTGTGCCATCTGACATGGTTGCCAGGGTCTGATTCAATGGGGGCCTACTCCTGTGGTGGGTGATCTAAATGCCTGATTCTCTGCTGTGTAACCTCTCTCCTCCGTCTGGGTGTAGGGGTCAAAGTAACTAAATGGTGGCCTACTCCTGTGGTGGGTGATATGATGCCTGGTTCTCTGCTGTGGGACCTCTCTCCTTTGTCTGGGTGCTGTGGTCAAAATAATAGTAAGTGACCTTCTCCATTGGTTGGTGACTTGAAGCCTGATTCTGTGCTATGGGACCTCACTCCAATTAATATTGTTTAATTTTTATTTATTTTATGTTAACTCATCATTTCCCTATCTACATTTGTTTGCAGGGGATTTAACTACATTTTGCTGCCTTTTGCAGCCCTCTAGCCCTTTCCGGGTGTGTTTTACAGCCTTTTTAGTGCCCAAAAGTTCGGGTCCCCATTGACTTCTATGGGGTTCGGGTTCGGGATGAAGTTCGGGTCGAGTTCGGATCCCGAACCCGAACATTTTTCGAAAGTTCGGCCGAACTCGTCGAACCCGAACATCCAGGTGTTCGCTCAACTCTACCCACAGGGCATAGCACTAAATGCGCTACTTTCAAAATGACTGCCCATTGAAATGTTACCATTTAGGATTGTGGACACTTCCACAGCCTGATGTCGGTGGCCGTCCCTCGGTACGCAGTTCCCAGCTGCCACTATTTTTGACGGTGTGCCATGCCCGCCTTAAACCAGCATGTGTCCCAGAACATAACCAGTGCCCTGACCAATGCACTTACTGGGAAGGTCCACCTCACCACGGACACATGGACAAGTGCTGGTGGCCAGGGACATTACATTTCCCTAACCGCACACTAGGTGAATGTTGTTGAGGCCGGGAGTGAGTCATACCCTGGGATGTCACAGGTGCAAACCACGCCCAGGATTGTGGGACCTACTTCCATCAGGGTCTCTGCCAGCAGCTATGTGACTGTCTCCAACTCCCACTTCTTCTCCTCTGCCGCCTCCTCCTCCACTTCCACCTCTAACAGCAGTCAGCCATCAGTCGCTAGCTGAAAGCAGTGTAGCACTGCAGTGGGTAAGCGTCAGCAGGCCCTGCTAAAGCTGATCTGCATAGGGGACAAACAGTACACCGCCGCAGAGCTGTGGCAGGGTATAAGGGACCAGACAGAGCTGTGGCTCTCGCCACTCAACCTACAACCAGGCATGGTTGTGTCTAACAATGGCCCTAACTTGGAGCCAGCTATGGAGCTCGTCAACTAGACACATATTCCATGCCTAGCCCACATCTTAAACTTAGTGGTTCAGTAGTTTATCAAAACCTACCCCAATTTGCAGGAGCTACTAGTAAAGGCGAGCTGCTTGTGTGCCATTTCTGAAAGTCGTCCATAGCTTCAACCGGTCTGTCAATGCTGCAGCAGCGCTTGCGGCTTTAAGCTCACCGACTGTTGTGCGACGTGAGCATGTGCTGGAACTCTACCTTCTACATGTTGGCCAAGCTTTGTGAGCAGCAGAGGGCAGTTGTTGAATACCAGCTGCAACATGGTCGTCGCCTTTCGAGTCAACTGCCACTATTCACAAGCGAGGAGTGGGCATTGATGTCAGACCTATGTGAGGTTTTAAATAACTTTGATGAATCCACACAGATGGTTGGTGGCGATAGCGCTATTATCAGCGTAACCTTCCCAATGCTGTGTCTACTCAAACGATTGCTGCTCACAATTAAGGAGGATGCTCTGAATCTGGCAGACATGGTAATGAGGGAGGAGATGACACAGGGTGATAGCCACCTGTAGGCCATTATTTCAATGTTTTATGGGGTTCGCTCACCTTCAGGCCCTCACCTCCAATGTTTTATACAGTCTGCTCACCTTCAGTCCCTCTCCTCCAATGTTTTATACGGTCTGCTCACCTGTAGGCCATTGCTACAATGTTTTATGGGGTTTGATCACCTTCAGGCCCTCACCTCCAATGTTTTATACTGTCTGCTCACGTTCAGGTCCTCAACTCCAATGTTTTATATGGTTTGCTCACCTTCAGGCCCTCACCCCCAATTTTTTATACGGACTGCTCACCTTCAGGCCCTCACCTCCAATGTTTTATATGGTCTGCTCACCTGTAGGCCATTACTGCAATGTTTTATGGTGTTCGCTCACCTTCAGGCCCTCACGTCCAATGTTTTCTACGATCTGCTCATCTTCAGGCCATCACCTCCAATGTTTTTTACAGTCTGCTCACCTTCAGGCCCTCACCTCCAATTTTTTATACAGTCTGCTCACCTGTAGGCCATTACCACAATTTTTTATGGGGTTCGCTCACATTCAGGCCCTCACCTTCATTGTTTTATACGGTCTGCTCACCTTCAGTCCCTCACCTCCAATGTTTTATACTGTCTGCTCACCTGTAGGCTCTTACCACAATGTTTTATGGGGTTTGATCACCTTCAGGCCCTCACTCCCAATGTTTTATACGGACTACTCACCTTCAGGCCCTCTCCTCCAATGTTTTTATGGTCTGCTCACCTGTAGGCCATTACTGCAATTTTTTATGGTGTTCGCTCACCTTCAAGCCCTCATCTCCAATGTTTTATATGGTCTGCTCATCTTCAGGCCCTCACCTCCAATGTTTTATACGGTCTGCTCACCTGTAGGCCATTACTGCAATGTTTTATGGGGTTCACTCACCTTCAGGCCCTCAACTATAATGTTTTGCAGGGTCAGCTCAGCAGCAGGCCCTCACCATAATGTTTTAGAGGGTAACCAGCAGGCCCTTGCTCCAAATGTTTTTGAGGGTCACCAGCAGGCCATCAATCATAATTTTGTAAGGGTGTGTATGATGCCGTCCTTTTTTGTGATATACAGACTGTATTGGAGTGCTTCTTCCTTAAATTTTTGGCAGCACTTGCACTATATATACAATTGAATATACAGGAAAGAATGTTTAACTTCAAAAAAAAAATTTCTTTTAAGGGGGCAGGATTTTGGGGGTAATTTTGTTAGTCTGTAAAAGTGGCGGACAACTAGGACAACATGGTTTACCAGCAGCGACATTGGAGTCCAAGATGCACCCAGACATGGTCCTCATGCTGTTCCAGATCCATTTCGGTGGTGTTTCTGTCACTTTCTGACCTTTTCCAATGGACCAGGCACCGTCCCCTCATCCGAGCAGGGGGTGGCTGGTTGTCTCCCTTTGACTTCCATTATACTCGGTGTGTTCAGACCGAGTACCCAAACACTCATCACTCGCTCATCACTACATACAACTTTTTGATCACATTTTTTTACAGGTTGAAGAAAAGGCAATTTTTGTGTTACCATTTTCTGACAGCCTAATTTTTTGTCATTTTTCTGAAAATGTTCTTGTGTGAGGGTGAGGGCCGAACTGGTGTTCAACTCGAGCAACGCGATGCTCGGCCTTTTACCGCGTGTGCTCGGGCGCGATGCTCGAGTCAGTGTATTCAAATCTAATTTAGCATCTATTTCTGAAAAGTTTCTGCCGACATTTGAACTCACAACCTTCTACATTAGAGGCAAGGACCTTAACCACTCAGCTATAAAGCTGAATGATAAACTCTGCCAGAAAAACCTCATAGTAGTTTGTTATGTAGTAAGTATTCCTATACAGCAGAAGTATAATTTTATATTTCACTGCAGATTTAAATACACTGGGTGTCCCCAAGTACTGACTCCATATATGGACATAGCTATATATGGAGTCAGAGCAGGGACTCCTAAGCCGTGGACTCACACTGGGGGATTTCCACACTGTACTGTGATCTTCTGCATAGACCTTAGTGGCACCCGACACAATCCCCTCTTCAGAGCAGGGGGTGTCTGGTTTAATGCTCGGGTTCACCCATTGACTTCCATTGTGCTCTGGTGCCCTGTAGAGCACCCGAGCATCCCAAAGTGTTCTACTCGAGCACTTTAGCACTTTGGTGCTCGATCAACACTAATGAGCATTT
This sequence comes from Bufotes viridis, assembly GCA_033119425.1. Classification (NCBI taxonomy): domain Eukaryota; kingdom Metazoa; phylum Chordata; class Amphibia; order Anura; family Bufonidae; genus Bufotes; species Bufotes viridis. The sequence goes on along the minus strand of CM065593.1, from coordinate 129,138,574 downwards.
TGTTTTTTAAGGATGAGCTGAGGTACCATTTTGATGTCCACAAGACTTTTTGATAGCTAGTGAAGTAACCAACAAAATGGCTGTTATGACATTGTTTTTATTTATTTTTTATGAGTGACATTTACATGATGGGATAGGTTATGTGAATTTTTTTATGGAACAGGTCGTAATGGGTGTGCAATACAAAATAGCTACTTTTTATTTTGCAAAATTAAAGCCTTTTTTAACCTGTTGCCAACCGCCAAACGCAGGATTGCGTCCTGGCGGCGGTCGGTTTGTTCCTCTTGGACGCGCCGGGGCGTCATCTCGCGAGCATGCGCGTGCGTGCGTTTACAGGATCGCGTCGGGGAGAAGTTAAACTACAGCCTGCCAGCGCTGATCATGCGCTGGCAGGCTGTAGAAGTTAAAAAAAAATGCATATCAGACGCTGTTTTGTTAACAGCGTCTGATATGCTTGCTGTTCGTTCCTTTGGTGGTCCCTTTTGCTTGGGACCACCAAAGGAATCTTTTGTAAGTGCACCAATCACCACACAGACCCCCCCATCCATCCCCCCGTCACTGATTAACCCCTAATTAACCCCTGATTAACCCCTGATCACCCCATGTCACCCCCCTGATCACCCCCTGTCACTAATCAGCCCCCTGTAAGGCTCATTCAGACGTCCGTATGTGTTTTGCGGATACATGGATCAGCGGATCCGCAAAACACGGACAATGTGCTTTCCGCATTTTGCGGATCTGCACATTGCCAGAACTATATCGAAAATGCCTTTTCTTGTCCGCAATTGCGGACAAGAATAGGTCATGCTCTATCTTTTGCAGAGCTGCGGCCGGACGTGTGGGGGCCGAAACCCGGAAGTTTGCGGCCGCAGCTCCGCAAATGCTGATGCGGCGAGCACATAGTGTGCTCTCTGCATCACCGCCGGCCCCATTCACACTGAATGGGTCCGCATCTATTCCGCAGAATTGCGGAATAGATGCGGACATTTTTGAGGACGTGTGAATGGGGCCTTACTACTTTTTTTTTTGCACATTTTTTGGCAGAGATTTTTTCATCCACATTGATTGATGCCAATGAGGAAATCTGTGCGGTTCATTTTTTTTTTTTTTTCAGCTCAGAGGCTGAACGGGAAAAAAAATCTCATTACCCGTATGCTCAATATAAGGAGAATCGCAGAAACTCCTAATGCTGGCCATACGTGTAATGATTGCAGAGACCCTCAAATGCCAGGGCAGTACAAACATCTCACATGTGACCCCATTTTAGAAGGAAGACACCCCAAGGTATTCCGTGAGAAGTATGGTGAGTTCATGTAAAATTTTATTTTTTGTCACTAGTTAGTGGAAATTTGAGACTTTGTAAAAAAATAAAATAAATAAATATCAATTTCCGCTAACTTGTGTCAAAAAAAAAAAATTCTGTGAACTTGCCATGCCCCTCATGGAATACCTTGGGGTGTCTTCTTTCCACAATGGGGTCACTTGTGGGGTATTTTTACTGCCCTGGCATTTTAGGGGTCCTAAAGCATGAGAATTCAAATGCGTAAAAATGCCCTGTGAAATCCTAAAGGTACTCATTGGTTTTATGGCCGCTTTGCGCATCTTGGCTGCAAAAAAGTGGCACACATGTGGTATCGCCGTACTCAGGAGAAGTAGGGCAATGTGATTAGGGGTGTATTTTTATATATACCAATACTTTGTGTGAGAAATATCGCTGTAAACTAAAACTTTATAATTTTTTTTATACAAAGTTGTCAGTTTACAGAGATATTTCTCTCACCCAACATGGGTATATGTAAAAATACACCCCAAACCACATTGCCCTACTTCTCCTGAGTACGGCGATACCACATGAGTGACACTTTTTTGCAGCCTGGGTGTGCAAAGGGGCCCAAATTCCTTTAGCTTTTACATGGCTGATCACAATTTAGCCCCGCCCAAAATGCCAGAACAGTACAAACACCTCACAAATGACCCCATTTTGGAAAGAAGACACCCCAAGTTATTAGCTGAGGGGCATAGTGAGTCCATGAAAAATTTAACTTTTTGTCAAAAGTTAGCAGAAAGGAAGACTTTGTGAGAAAAAACAACTTGTGCCAACAAAAAAAAATCTTCTATGAACTCGCCATGCCCCTCACGGAATATCTTGGGGTGTCTTCTTTCCAAAATGGGGTCACATGTGGGGTATTTATACTGCCCTGGTATTTTAGGGGCCCTAAAGCGTGAGAAGAAAAATGCGTAAAAATGACCTCCTAAAAGGTACTCATTGGTTTTAGGGCCCCTTTGCACATCTTGGCTGCAAAAAAGTGTTACACATGTGGTATTGCCGTACTCAGGAGAGGTAGGGCAATGTGTTATGGTGTGTATTTTTACATATACCCATGCTGGGTGAGAGAAATATCTCTGTAAATTGACAACTTTGTATAAGAATTTTTAAAAAGTTGTCATTTACAGAGATATTTCTCACACCCAACAGGGGTATATGTAAAAATACACCCCAAAATACGTTGCCCTACTTCTCCTGAGTACGGCGATACCACATGTGTGACACTTTTTATGCAGCCAAGATGCGCAAAGGGGCCCTAAAACCAATGAGTACCTTTAGGATTTCACAGGACATTTTTACGCATTTTGGATTCTCACGCTTTAGGGCCCCTAAAATGCCAGGGCAGTATAAATACCCCACATGTGACCCCATTTTGGAAAGAAGACACCCCAAGGTATTCCGTGAGGGGCATGGCGAGTTCACAGAATTTGTTTTTTTTTTGGCACAAGTTAGCGGAAATTGATATCATTTATTTTTTTTTTTTTACAAAGTCTCATATTTCACTAACTTGTGACAAAAAATAAAATTTTACATGAACTCACCATACCCCTAACGGAATACCTTGGGGTGTCTTCTTTCTAAAATGGGGTCACTTTAGAATCCAAATGCATAAATATGCCCTGTGAAATCCTAAAGGTACTCATTGGAATTTGGGCCCCTTTGCGCATCTTGGCTGCAAAAAAGTGTCACACATGTGGTATTGGCGTACTCAGGAGAAGTAGGGCAATGAGTTTTGGGGTGTATTTTTACATATAACCATGCTGGGTGTGAGAAATATCTCTGTAAACGACAACTTTAAAAAAAAAATTATACAAAGTTGTCAGTTTACAGAGATATTTCTCTCACCCAACATGGTTATAAGTAAAAATACACCCCAAAACTCATTGCCCTACTTCTCCTGAGTACGGCGATACCACATGAGTGACACTTTTTTGCAGCCAAGATGCGCAAAGGGGCCCAAATTCCAACGAGTACCTTTAGCTTTTACATGGCTGCTCACAAGTTAGCCCCGCCCAAAATGCCAGAACAGTAAACACACCCCACACATGACCCCATTTCCGAAAGTAGACACACCAAGGTATTCACTGAGAGGCACAGTGAGTCCGTGGGAGATTTTTTATTTTTTTTTTTGCCAGAAGTTAGCAGAAATGGAAACTTTATTATTTTTATTTTTTTCCTCAGAAAGTGTCATTTTCTGCTAACTTGTGAAAAAAAATGAAATGATACATGAACTCACCATGCCCCTCCGCGAATACTTTGGGGTGTCTTCTTTCTAAAATGGTGTGATTTGGGGGGTATTTATACTATCCTGACATTCTACCACCTGAAGAAACATGACAGGTGCTCAGAAAGTCAGAGCTGCTTCAAAATGCCGAAATTCACTTTTTTGCACCATAGTTTGTAAGCGCTATAACTTTTACCCAAACCAATAAATATACACTTATTGGATTTTTTTTTATCAAAGATTTTTTTTTGCGAAAAATTTATATAGAAATGTAGTTTAAAAAAAAAAAAAAAATGACAACAGAAAGTTAAAAATGTCATTTTTTTGCAAAAATTTCGGTCATTTTTGATTAATAGCAAAAAAAGTAAAAATGTCAGCAGCAATGAAATACCACCAAATGAAAGCTCTGTTAGTGAGAAGAAAAGGAGGTAAAATTCATTTGGGTGGTAAGTTGTATGACGGAGCAATAAACGGTGAAAGTAGTGTAGTGCAGAATTGTAAAAAGTGGCCTGGTCATTAAGGGTATTTAAGCTAGGGGGGCTGAAGTGGTTAAAATTATAGTTTTGTGTCACCATTTTGAAAAAGACTGTTTTATTTTTCTTGTAATCGTCATTTTTTGTGGAATGAGGTAACATTTTCATGGGTATCATTTTGGAATTGCTTAATATTATGTTTTTTTGTGGGGCTATGTAAGCAAACATATTGCTGTTCTGGCATAGTTTTTATTACAGCTTTCATCTTATGCGATAGATCATGTTTTATAGAGCCAGTTGTTGCAGACGCAGCAATAACAAATATATTATCTTTTTTGTTCATTTTTTTCATTAATAATTTGCTTAATAGGGAAACGGGCACTTTTTCCTTGATACATTTCAATTTTTATTTTAACAATTTTTTTATTTTTTATAACTTTTTATTGTTGGCCCACTAGAAGACTTTGACTTATGAGGATATGATCACTGGTACAATGCAGGACAATGCATAATCTATTGTACTGCATTGCAACTGTCAGTTTCACTCTGACAGTTGCCTATGAGACCCAGCCTGTTGGTGAACTTGATGTTTCAGGTTTGCATAGCTGGCTGAGTGGGAAGCCTTTGTACGGTTTCCAGCTGGCATATTAACCATCAGCACCCCAATAGGTTGAGAGGGAGTCCCTTATCTCTATAAACTGCTTAAATGCAATGGTCATCTTAGGGGTTAAATAGTCAACATCAGAGTTATCTCCGCTGCGAGAAATTACAACAGGGACCTGGCTGTCAGTAACATGCAGGCACCTGTCCGGATCGAGCACAACTCCTGTGATCGCTCAATCAGTCCACTGTACATTTACAACGGAATGCAGGAATTCACTTCCCCCTAAGCAGTACATGCACTGACAGTGGCATTGATCGTGGGCACGGGAATGCACAGCATTATAGGTTACAATGATGCTTTGCACGCCGGGTATGATCTTATGAGTGCAGGACAATAGCCCCATGGGCGGCCCGACAGGCACAGCATCATTGTAATCTATAATGCTGTGTGCTCCCATACGCACATTTAATGCCGCTCCGAGACATATGGCCCTCTCACAGACCGTATGTCTTAGAGGGCCTACGGTCATGTGCAAGGGCCCTTACCAACACTTTTTTAATTGTGTTTCTTCTTCTTTGAGTTACAAGGTTAAACTGCACATTCTAGAATTTAAATTTGTTGAGAATATTTGGTACCTTTGCAGACTTATAAACAGGGATCAGGTATACAATAGAAGAATTACATTTTCCTATCAATCAGAAAATGAACAGAATGAAAAATATAATTTCACGGAAACAAATCTTATTATAAAAATGAAGCTAAGAATCCCTACAGGAAATGTATCTGCTCTCCGCTCATGTTTCCCTATGACAATCACCTGGGCTGAGTTAATTATCCAGAACATCTTTAAACTTCATCTAACAACTTCATTACTGGCCATTGCAGTAGGCGAATTAGTAAAGAAAAAAATATATTTATTATCTTGACTAGTAGGAATACAATATATTTGTGTACAGGTTTTGAATTGTGATTGCTGTTAAGAGTACTAATTGTAACCACATTATTTTAACCTTCCGTGTCATAAAAGAGACTTCTGCATAGGAGACTTTATCCTGATGACCTCTTAGTTGTTCATTTGTTCAACAAGAAATTTAATTTGTTATAAATTAATTAGTCACAAATCACTATAAATCAGGTATAACCAGGCATCTCAGTAAGGGTGGGTTCATATCAGGGTTATGGATTCCGTTATGGCTTTCCGTTATAACATGGTTATAATGGAAAATAACGCAAACCATAAGATGGAAGTCAAAACGGAAACCTTTAAGAGGCATTCTGTTTTGATCAGCAGCAGAACTGATCCGTCCTGGTTTCCATTAAACAGGTGTGCATAACGGAAACCAGGACGGATCCGTTCTGCTGCCCATAGACTTGAATTATGACGGCATGCAAAATGGAAGCCTTTAAAAGTTTTTTTCGTTTTGCTATCTGTCATAAAAGAAGTCTATGGGAATCATAAAGGATCCGTCCCGTTTCCGTTATGCAGAGCAGACAAAAAAGTCCGGACAGATGCGTTATGATTCCCATAGACTTCTATATTGACGGACAGCAAAACGGAAAGCCTTTTTAAATAACCCCCATAAACGGAACCTGTCTGTTGAGCATCCGTCTTCACTTGGTCAGCATTTGGTCAGTAATCCATCAGTATTGCTAAAGCCAAAAAAAATAACAGGAGTGGATCCAAAACAGAGATGATACGTAAATGGAATATTTGCATAGCTTCTGTGTTTTCTACTCATTCCTGCTTTTGGCTACCAAATCATAAGCCAATTCTGATGGGACCATAGAGACCTTACAGCTGCTACACAAACAGGATCCAAATTGCTTCTCATTTTTCCTTTCTTCTGACAGATCAGAAGAAGGGTCAAATAAATGATGATGTCAACCAGGCCAAAAAGGCAAAATAGTAGCTCAGTCGTGAAGTAGGGAGGGTGGGAACAGCATGATAGGTCCACAGAGTGGCCCAGTGACATACTGGTGAGGTGGTAGCAGCATAAGGATACTACAGAGTGGACCAGTGAAATAGTGTTGAGGTAGCAGCAGTATGAGTAGACCACAGAGTGGCCCAGCGACAGAGTTGTTAGCAGCATGAGAAGACCACAGAGTGGCAAGGTGACATAGCGTGGAGATGGCAGCAGCAGCAGCATGAGGAGGCCACAGAGTTGCTCACTGACATACTGGTGAGGTGGTAGCAGCATAAGGATACTACAGAGGGGACAAGTGAAATAGTGTTGAGGTAGCAGCAGTATGAGTTGACCACAGAGTGGCCCAGAGACAGAGTTGTTAGCAGCATGAGGAGACCACAGAGTGGCAAGGTGACATAGCGTGGAGATGGCAGCAGCAGCAGCATGAGGAGGCCACAGAGTGGAACAATGACAGAGTGTGGAGGTGGCAGCAGTAGTAGAATGAGGAGGCCAAAGAGTGACACAATGACAGATTGTGGAAATCGCAGCAGCAGCATGAGGAGACCACAGAGAAAGACTTGTGAGTTGGCAGTACAATGAGGAGGTCACAGAGTGGCATAATGACAGAGTGTGGAGGGGGCAGCAGCAGCATGAGGAGGCCACAGAATGGCACAATGACAGAGTGTGGAGGTGGCAGCAGCATCATAAGAAGACCACAGAGTGGCAAGGTGACATCAGCATGAGGAGACCACAGAGTGGCAAGGTGAAAGAAGCATGAGGAAACCACGGAGTGGCAAGGTGACATCTGCATGAGAAGACAACAGAGTGGCACAATAACAGAGTGTGGAGGGCGCAGCAGCATGAGGAGGCAAAAGAGTGGCACAAAGACAGAGTGTGGAGGTGGCAGCAGCAGCATGAGGAGGCTATAGATTGGCACAATGACAGAGTGTGGAGGTGGCAGCAGCATAAGGTGGCCACAAAGTGGCACAATGAAAGAGTGTGGAGGTGGCAGCAGCAGCATGCAAAGTCCAGAGTGGTGAGGTAGCAGCAGCATCAAGAGACCACAGAGTGACTTGGTAAGAGACTGGAGAAGTAGGTGGCAATAACAGTACCTGCTGACATTGTTGGTTGTAATAAGGAGCACTTGGCATCAGATGTGTGGCATCAGGCGGGTGGCAGCATCAAAATAGTAGCTGAGGCCGGTAGCGAGAAGAAACCGGTCTCTTTTGTCAAAGTGTTGGTGTGGCAGCATGGATGATGTAGTCTGATGCATCAGGCATTGGTGTTTGAAAATCCTTGCTGATCCACATCTGATTCCTCTTGACAAAAGGTCAGTCTCTCCACATTTTGGATGGACAGGCGAGTTCTACTTGGGGTAACTATGGCCCCCGCCACACTAAAGACCCTCTCTGATGCCACACTACTGGCTGGGCAGGACAGCTTTTCCTGGGCAAACTCGGCCAGTTGTGGCCGCAAATCCAGTTTGGCTGCCCACTAGGTCCAGCGGATCTTCAATGTGGGGTGGCAGGGTGTTATCCAAGTATGCCACCACCTGCTGGTTCAGGTTCTAGTAGCTACCATAGCTACTGGTGAGTTGTTTCTTCACTAAATGGGTGAAGAAAGCTGTTCATCAGTGAATCTAGACTCAAGTTGCTTCTGATGTGGAGCTGGTACTGTTCCCCCCCCCCTTCTCTCAACAGCAGCCATAGCAGTGGAACATGAGCGCAGAAGGCTCCCCCCACCAGTCAGACCTGCGAGGGGATGGGTGATGGCGCACATAAGCAGCGGTCAACTGACTACATAGGATGTCTCTATATTAGTTCAGTTTGTCCTCCCTCTCAGCTGGTTTAAAAAAGGCCCCAATTTTAGATCGCTAGCAAGGGTCCAACAAGGCAGAGAGCCAGAAATCATCCCTCTGCTGAATGGTGATAATTCGGCTGTCAATACCGAAGCAAGTGAGCATGCAGCGGGCCATTTGCACAAGTAACTTAGAAGGACTCCCTGCATCCATCTCCACTGCATACTGCCACGGTGTGCCTGGTCATCTGCCTCGTCTTTCTCATCTCCCCCTTGCACCTCCAGTTGCTACTGCTCCTCTCCTGTCACCTGTGTAGAAAAATCACCCATTTCGCCACGGTTATCTCAAGCCAGTTTATGGTGACGCTGCATATGTTGACGTAATGCTGTGGTACCAACATTGGCACCCTGGCCACGCTTCACATTCTGTCCACTGATTCGGCAAATGACCATGTTTACCTCCTCCGGCAGCTTAAGAAAATTCTGCCACACCGCTGAGTGGGTGATTTTACCCCCAACACTGAAGCAAAAATACATGGGGTGACAGCACCATTGTAGGTAAATACCCAAAGTCCATATAGTGGCGGTGCCTGCGATGTTAGGACCTGACCATTGGTCCCCAATACGATACCAAACAAGAAAGGATCGCGACACTCCTTCGTCTGTAGAAAATGTTCTTTATTCCACCTTAAAGTGCGACGTTTCGACTTTAATCAAGTCTTTATCAAGCATACACAATTGAGTAAGTGACAGATATATATACCCCACCCCCAGACATCATTGGTGAGTGGGAGGAAAACACCCTCCCTCTTCCTGTGACATCATCATGTAAAAGTAGTACACAATATAAAAATATATATGAATATGTAACATAAGAGCATCAGGGTTAAATCCAACCATATCATGAAATTCTCGCTGATCAAAAAATCGTAGCGCAGCGATATATAAGTAAACATAAGCAATAGCCTTGTCTACTCCTTCCGGGTCAGGAGTTCAATTATCTTCATAGCAGGTCATGTGTCCACACGCATCAGAGATGATGTCACTGCCACTCCGATCATGTGACCATCACATGACTGCACATAGTAAACATGTCATTCAGGATTTTAACACAGTTTCTGTTATCACAAATGATTGCCCCGATCTCCGTGCCATATCATGATCAAGTTCATTCAAGGACCGGTAAAGAGGTGGGTGAATGCCATCACACAGAGAGACACAATGATCTCATATATAATGAATCAATGACAGATGTCAGTCAATAAAGCACTCTTCATACATGGAGAGAAAAGACCCATGGAGCAATCAGGACTTGCTGAAACATTGATGTAAAAAGAGCTTATGTGCATATACATGTATAAATACATATATCTCTCTCTAGCTCACGCCCTACAGGGTGGGAAAACCAAGACATACTTTTTCTCATGCACGACCCATTCGGATATTCAATCGGCATGTCTGCAGCCTTAAATCAGTCGTCTTGGCAATGATCACATCGCCTATGGCAGCTTGGGACCGCTAGCAGATGCCTGTATCATTCCGATGCCATTCATTAAACACACATATCATTAGGTTACCCCCCATTTATATCTCCGGGCGTATTTAGCAAGTCAATCATAATGGTCCAGGGCCTGAATCTCCCATTGTAGCAACCATAGGGAAATTACCGCTATCATAGGTGTGCATGGTCAGAAGTATGTGATTAAGAACACCTACACCTGTGCGTCCGATTTTGTCATCTACATACTGCACTGCCCGTGTGGCCTGTTGTATGTAGGGGAGACAACACAAGCTTGCCGGCTGAGACTCAACCAGCATCGCTACACCATTCGGAAGCTCTTTGAAAAACAGGCCATCAATCCCACTACATGTGATGGTGAACTTCCGGTCTCTACACATTTTTTTAAACAGCGACACAATGTAGCCCAACTTAGGTTCAGGATAATAGATGGTGTACCTCCACTACTGAGAGGGGGAGATCGCGAGAAGCTCTTAAAGAAACTTGAGCTTAAATGGATTTATGAATTGGATACATTGGAACCAAAAGGGCTGAACCGCGATTTCAAAATTGGGACCCTCTTTGACTTACCACTTTGGATGTTTGCTTTATGTATATATTCGTTTTTAACCCCTCTATTGTCATTTCTTCTAGGTTCCTCCGTGGTCCGGTTGGATGGGGTGGATGGGTGCAGTCCCTGCTTACTTAATGGATTGATGTCACCATGCACACCTATGATATCGGTAATGTCCCTATGGTTGCTACAATGGGAGATTCAGGCCCTGGACCATTATGATTGACTTGCTAAATACGCCCGGAGATATAAATGGGGGGTAACCTAATGATATGTGTGTTTAATGAATGGCATCGGAATGATACAGGCATCTGCTAGCGGTCCCAAGCTGCCATAGGCGATGTGATCATTGCCAAGACGGCTGATTTAAGGCTGCAGACATGCCGATTGAATATCTGAATGGGTCGTGCATGAGAAAAAGTATGTCTTGGTTTTCCCACCCTGTAGGGCGTGAGCTAGAGAGAGAGATATGTATTTATACATGTATATCCACATAAGCTCTTTTTACATCAATGTTTCAGCAAGTCCTGATTGCTCCATGGGTCTTTTCTCTCCATGTATGAAGAGTGCTTTATTGACTGACATCTGTCATTGATTCATTATATATGAGATCATTGTGTCTCTCTGTGTGATGGCATTCACCCACCTCTTTACCGGTCCTTGAATGAACTTGATCATGATATGGCACGGAGATCGGGGCAATCATTTGTGATAACAGAAACTGTGTTAAAATCCTGAATGACATGTTTACTATGTGCAGTCATGTGATGGTCACATGATCGGAGTGGCAGTGACATCATCTCTGATGCGTGTGGACACGTGACCTGCTATGAAGATAATTGAACTCCTGACCCGGAAGGAGTAGACAAGGCTATTGCTTATGTTTACTTATATATCGCTGCGCTACGATTTTTTGATCAGCGAGACTTTCATGATATGGTTGGATTTAACCCTGATGCTCTTATGTTACATATTCATATATATTTTTATATTGTGTACTACTTTTACATGATGATGTCACAGGAAGAGGAAGGGTGTTTTCCTCCCACTCACCAATGATGTCTGGGGGTGGGGTATATATATCTGTCACTTACTCAATTGTGTATGCTTGATAAAGACTTGATTAAAGTCGAAACGTCGCACTTTAAGGTGGAATAAAGAACATTTTCTACAGACGAAGGAGTGCCGCGATCCTTTCTTGTTTGGTTTACCCCCAACACTCCGCTCCGACTGACTGCTACGGCTACTGCCTCTGTGAACCCCTGCAACACTACTTTCTGGGCAGGTAGGCTCCTGCAAAGCGGGTGGTCTACCCCGGGCACATTTGGCTCCAGACCTCCTACTGCTGCCAACCTGCTGACTCCCGGCCACGCTAACGACTTGTTGGCTCTGCTGCTGTCTCACGCGAAAGCTGCCACCCTCTCCTCCTGATGATGATGAAGCCCCTTCGTCACCTGGCTCCCAATCGTGATCGGCTACATCATCATCATCGAGTACTGTCTGCACGTCACTGATGTCCTCCTCAACTGTCTCTGAGCCAGGAGTCTGACCGCTCACAACACCAGCTCCCATGCCACTCTCCTCTTCACTACTTTCCCGCCTACCGGAGGAAGCGGCGGATGTCTCCTCCACATCTTGGCTGGCCAGCATCTGCTCTAGTATTTCGTCCTTGCTTTATAGTCTAGCTGAGCCCACAGCATATAATACTTGTCTCGCTCAGGGAACAGAGGAGGACAGAGGCAGGTTGAGGACAGGTGAGGGCACAGGGCCTGCTCTCGGGCCATGCCAACTAAGGGTTGTGTCTGTCAAAATCACCGACTCTTGCCTGTGGGTGTCTGATGTCACTTGGCATGAAGTGGATGACAGAGTCAACCATTCAAGAACTGCTGGGTTGCTGGTCAAGACACGACCGCTAGTTGACACCGGGAGCTCAGGCCTCTCGAAGCTACCCCTTCTGCCACACCCCTTCTGCCTTACTCTGCTGCAACCTGTGCCTGTACTGGAAACATTTAGGCCTCTCCCTGTCCACTGTGCAGGGCCTGTCACTTCTCTGTCTGACATACTGTTAGATCAATTAAATAAAGAAAAAGGAAATTAATACACCCCAGAAAAGTCTTTGGAACATATCACTGCACCGCTGAACAGCAAATACTTTTTTTTAACCACTAATACACCCCAAAAAAGGCTTTAATTTTGTCACTTCACCGCACAAAGGCTAATAAGCCCTTTTTTTTTACTAATACACCCGAAAAAAGTCTTTAGAACATATTACTGCACCACTGAATGGCTAATAACATTTTTATTCCACTAATACACCCCAAAAAAGGCTGTAATTTTGTCACTTCACAGCACAATGGCTAACAAGCCTTTTCTTTTCCACTAATACACCCTAAAAAAGGCTTAAGAACATATAACTGCACCACTGAACGGCTAATAACTTGTGTTGACCGAACCCGAACTGTAAAGTTCGGGTTTGTACCGGACTTTAGGGATTTTTTTACCCAGACTTTTCCGTAAAAGTTCGGGTTCGAGTTCGGTGTTCAGCCTTTTAATAACGAGTGTTGAAAAGCTGCAGGGCAGCCAATCAACAAGCGTTTAAGATGTGTGCCCTTAAAAGCCATCACATCCATGCCTAATAATGGCCTGGCTGTGATTGGCCAGTGAAGCATGTGACCCAGCCTCTATATACAGTATGTGCCAGGGGAAGGGAAAATAATATAGATAATCTCTCTGTGAGTTCAGGGACCCAGGGGTAAAATATTCAAATTTTTTTCTGTAAATTACCCTTGTGCTGCCTATGTGACAGTGTAATCAATTCAGTAAATCCATCTGTTAGATTCTGGGGGGATAAATTAAGATTTTTTTTTTCTAAAATGTAAGTTTGCGGACTGTGCTGCATTTGTGATAGTTAAAGAAAATCAGTAAATCCACCTGTTTCATTCTGGGTTAAAAAATATTTTTTTTTTTTTGCCAGAAAGTACCTTTGCGGCCTGTGCTGCATTTGTGATAGTGAACGAAAATCATTAAATCCATCTGTGACATTGTGGTTGAAAAAATAACCGTTTTTTTGGTAAAAAGTACCTTTGTGGCTTGCATTTCTGATAGTAAAATATAATCAGTAAATACAACTGGGACATTGTGGGTGAAAAAAAAAAATCACTTTTTTTGCCATAAAGTACCTTTGTGGCCTGCGCTACATTTCTGATAGTGAAAGAAAATAAGTAAATCCAGCTCTTAAATTGTGGGTGGACATTTCCATGGTTATCAGGCCAGTCATTCATAAGTGGCTTGGAGGGTGTGTTCTTGCTGCACTGCATACCTGACTGGGAAATATATTCTGTAAATTCGGCGGCGTTTTGATTGTTGGGTGATCTATACCCCTTTTTTCTTTTAAAGTACCCCTGCACTGCATACCTGACTAGGAAATAAATTTTGTAAATCCATCTGTTAGTTTGGTGGGTGAACGCAAAAATGAGGAGAGCGTCAAATATGGGATGTGGCCCTGGTCGTGGTGCTGCTGGTGTTGGTGGAGCTTATGTTGCAGGGAGAGGATGTAGTCGATCTGTGCCAGCTACACGCACAAATGAACCACCTATCTCAGGTGCGTGTAGGCGACAGAACATTCAGCGTTATTTTGTAGGCCCGAATGCCACTCTACGAATGGTGAGGCCAGAACACGTACAGGCAATAATAGATTGGTTGGCTGACCGTGCCTCCAGTTCCTTCACATTGTCTTCCACCCGGTCTACTGATGAAAGCTCAGAGTTGGCACCTGCAGCCCATGGGCATCTGTCTTTCATCTCACTCTGCTGGCAGGGTTTCCTTGGGCCAGCCACATAGCCCTGCCCCAGAAGTGGAAGAGATTGAGTTCACCGATACCCAACTACTTATGTTTTAGGATAAGGTCGTGGGAAGACCACCACAGCACGTCTCTGATGATGAAGAAACACAGGTGCCAACTGCTGTGGCTTTCTGCAGTGTGCAGACCGACAAGGAGGGCAGGTGTAAAGAGTGGGTGGAAGATGATATGCAGAATGATGAGGTCCTAGACCCCACATGGAATCAAGGTCATGCTAGTGACGTGTGCAGGTCGGAGGAAGAGGTGGTAGTCACACAGAGCCACCAGCACGGCAAAAGAGGGAGCAGGGTGCAAAAGCAGAGTGGCCATCCCCTAGACATTATGCCTGCTACTGCCCACCGCATCCAGGGAACAAGCACACCAAAGCCAGCTTCAAGGAGTTCCCTGGTGTGGCAGTTCTTCAGACCATGTGCTAATGACAAGACATGAGTGGTTTGCACGCTGTGCAATTAGTAGTGAGGTATAATCATTCTAAACCTGAGCACAACCTGCATGACTAGGCATCTAAATGCAAAGCACTAGTGGCAGTGGAGTAAACACCTCAAACACCAAGAAAGGTCTCAGGCTCCTCCTGCTCCCTCTTCTGCTTCAGTCTCGGCCTCTTCCACCACCTCTGGAGTGACAGTGGCACCTGCACTCCGCAAAAAGGGGATGTGGCAGCAACGCCACCACCTCCGTCACCAAGCATCTCCACAGTGTCCCAAGGAAGCGTTCAGCTGTCCATCTCCCAAACACTGGAGAGAAAAAGGAAGTGACACCCCCACCCACCTATGATCCCTGGCCCTAAATGCCAGCATTTCAAAATTCCTGGCCTTTGAAATGCTGTCATTCCATCTGGTGGAGACGAGCACTATTAAAAACCTTATGGCGGTGGCTGTCCCACAGTACGTGGTTCCCAGCCGCAACTACTTTTCTAGATGAGCCATCCCTTCCCTGCACAACCAAGCGGTGGACAAAATCAGGAGTGCACTGCACAATGCCATCTGTGGCAAGGTCCACATAACAACCGATATATGGACCAGTAAGCATGGGCAGGGACGTTATATCTCCCTAACAGCACACTGGGTAAAGGCAGTGGTGGCTGGGCATGAGGCGGATAGCTGTTTGGTGCTTGTCCTTCAGCCACCGAGGATTGCAGGGCATTTCTCTTTGCCTCCTGTTGCCTCCTCCTCCTACTCCGCTTCCTCCTCTACCACCTCCTCATCCGCTCAGCATAACACCTTCACCGCCAACTTCAGCACAGCCAGGAGGAAAGGACAGCAGGCTGTTTTGAAACTTATCTGTTTGGGGGAAAAACCCCACACTGCGCAGGAGCTGTGGAACGGACATGAAACAACAGACCGATGAGAGGTTGGTGCCACTGAGCCTCAAGCCTGGCCTGGTGGTGTGTGATAATGGGCAAAATCCCATAGCAGCTCTGAGCCTAGCCGGTTTGACTCACATCCCTTGCCTGGTGCATGTGCTGAATTTGGTGGTGCAGAAACTCCTGAAAAACTACCCCGATATGTCAAAGCTTCTACAGAAAGTGCGGGCCGTCTGTGCGCGCTTTCAGCATTCTCACCCTGCTGCTTGCCTGTCTGCGCTGCAGTGTAACTTCAGCCTTCCCACTCACCGCCTTATATGCGAAGTCCCCACAAGGTGGAACTCCACCTTGCACATGCTGGAGAGACTGTGCGAGCAGCAGCAGGCGATAGTGTAGTTTCAGCTGCATCACGCACAGGTGATTCGCTGTGCGGAACAGCACCACTTCACCACCAATGAGTGGGCCTCCATGCGAGACCTGTGTGCCATGTTGCGCTGTTTCGAGTACTCCACCAACATGGCCAGTGCTGATGACACAGTGATCAGAGTTACTATCCCACTTCTATGTCTTCTTGCAAAAACGCTTCGGGCAATGATGGAAGAGGATGTGGCACAGGAGGAAGAGGAGGAGGAAGCGGGATAATTTCCATGGTTATCAGGCCAGTCATTCACAAGTGGCTCGGAGGGTGGGTTCCTGCACACAATTGTCCAGCCAGGGCACAGTTCTGGAGAATGAGGAGGAGGAACTGTGTTTAAAGCAGGGTGGCACTCAAATCAGCTCAGGGCCATCACTACAGCGTGGCTGGCAGGATATGGAGGACACAGACAATACACCTTCCACAGAGGACACCTTGTTGTTGCCTCTGGGCAGCCTGGCACACATGAGCGACATGCTGCAGTGCCTGCACAACGACCGCCCAGTAGCCCACATTCTAACCAGTGCTGATTACTGGGTAGCCACCCTATTGGATCCCCGTTACAAGGACAAGGTGCCGTCCTTAACTCCCTCACTGGAGCGTGATCGGAAGATGCACGACTACAAGCGCACGCTGGTAGAAGCTCTGCTGATGGCATTCCCACCTAACACCGGAGCATCAGTGGAAGCACAAGGTGAAGGCAGAGGAGGAGAAAGAAGTCGCCAATGCAGCTGTGGCACCGCCAGCACCTCAGCCAGTGTGCTGTCTGAACGTCTCAGCCAATGTGGACAAGCTCAAGTTCATTAAAATGAACTACCTATGGATCCCACAGGACTCGTCCGTACCTTGTGCAGAATAGACATGAATACCGGCCTCACCCAGCCTTTGTTATACTCCAGCGCACTTTCTCTTTGTTTTCTATATTATATAATATATTCTATATTTATCAATGTTTTGGGGGCTACCCAAATAAAAAAAAATAAAAAAAAATAAATAAAACACAGTGTTGGCGACTACCTTCTCCACCACCGCTTCCCCTTACACCGCCACTTCCGCCGCCTCCTCAACCTCCTACTCCATATGAAACTTCTCCTCATCCTAGTTTAAGATTGTTATTTACATTTTTTTATGTATTTTATGTTATTTTAAGTCATTTTCCTATCCACATTTGTTTGCAGTGCAATTGCCCTGTTCTTATCCCCATTTTGCTTCCTTTTGCAGCCATCTAACCCTTCCCATGACTTTTTTAGAGCCATTTTAGTGCCCCAAAGTTCGGGTCCCCATTGACTTCAATGGGGTTCGGGGTCAAGTTTGGGTTAAGTTCGGGTCCTGAACCCTAACTTTGCTGCGAAATTCAGGTCCCGAACCCGAACATTGCTGCGAAGTTTGGCCGAACCCGGCAAACCCGAATTTCCAGGTGTCCGCTCGACTCTACTAATAACACTTTTTTCCCACTAATACACTCCAAAACAGCCTTTAGAACATATAATTGCACCTCTGAACGGCAAATGTGTCCTTTTTTTTGTCACTAATACATCCCAAAAAGGTTTCAGAGCATATAACTGCACCACTGAACAGCTAATACCACCTTTATTTCCACTAATACACCCTAAAAAAGGCTTTAATTTTGGCACTTCACTGCACAAAGGCTAATAAACTCCCTCCCCACTAATAGAGATGAAAAAAAGGCTTCAGAACATATCACTGAACAGCTGAGCGGCTAATAACACTTTTTTTTTTACACTAATACACCCCAAAAAAGGCTGTATTTTTGTCACTTCACCCCACAACGGCAAACAAGCCTTTTTTTTCCCCACTAATACACCCCAAAAAAGGATTTAGAACATATAACTGCACCGCACAAGGGCTGATGTTAATGGCTTTATCACACAGCACTTTCACCCCAATACAAACAAGGTTTGCTGGAATTACAGAGGTATCATCTATTACAAACCTAAAAGCAGCAGAATAATTCCTTTCTATCCTTTCCCTACACCTAGACTAATCTTTCGCTGAACTTGTAAATCGTTTTTAAGCACAATGAAGTCTTTCCTAGCACTGTCCCTAGCGCCTGCTGACATCTCTCCCTGCACTAAGCACACTGGAAAATGGCAGAATCCAAAATGGTTGAGGCTATTTATAGGGCTATGACATCACAGGGGCTGGCTGGTGGTGGGCTGTATGCATGGTATTGTGGGTGATCCCTCGTTCCCAGAGTTCTTCGCCAATCGCATTAGAAGAAAATGTGATTCGTTACCACAAAGCATGAGAAAATTTGGATTTGGTGCGAATCGAATTTTTCCAGAAATTCGGTTTGAATTCCACTTCGTCAACTTTGATTTGCCATCTCTACTTATTACCATAATTTACTGTGAGCTGTAAAATGATAATTACCACCAAAATAATCTAGTCAACTACCCCATCCTCCAAAAAAAAAATTAAAAGAATGGGCACATATTGTGCCGCTATAGGTGACATTTTTGAAAGGGCACTAGAAAACCCAAAGCTGTGGTCCAATACTCACCCTATTTAAAACAACAGCTAACAGAAGCTATTCGCTATGATAAATTTCGCTCCACTGCACAGTTGAACAAGGCAAAATATTACACCTTCCTGAAATATGGTCGCAATGTAACTGTTTTGCTAACAGAACGGCATAACTCTGAATGTGGGTGCAGCAGAACATGCTGCACATGGCGATATATTACACCTGTCTAATATACTGATGCACACTGGGGGAGGTTTATCAAACCTGGTGTAAAGGAAATCTGGCTTAGTGGCCCATAGCAGCCAATCAGATTCCACCTTTCATTTTCCAAACGTGCAAAATGAAAGTTGGAATCTGATTGGTTACTTTGTACAACTAAGCAGTTTTTATTTTACAACAGTTTAGATAAATCTCGCCCACTAACTGTATGAGTATAATAACTAATTAACTCTTAATGTGTGTGCAGTAGAATGTCATGCTCACCGCGATACACTCCACCTTTAGTCTCCCTACTATCTCCGCAAAGTCTCAAAACAGTCTCCCTGCACAGTCATTGCACTTGCCCTCTCCAATATTCTTTTTTAAACCAGTTTTCAGCAACACTGTCCTTATCGCATGAGCACTTGCCACATCTTTCCCTGTGCTCAGCACAGGACAATGGCAGAGACCGGGCGGGATGAGGGTTTTATAGGGCTTTGACACTACTGGAGATGCTTTCTTCGGATTGGTTGTATGCACGGTATTATGGGTGAGCTTGCATTCTCGGGCTTCTTACTTTCACTTTGTAACACGTGCAGCATTAATTTTCAGAAAAAACTGATTCGTTACCATGAATTACGAGGAAATTTTTCCTAAACTTCAGATAGAATTCCACTTTGGATGCTTTGGTTTGATGAACACTAAATATAAGGTATACACTAGAGTTGAGCGAACACCTGGATGTTCGGGTTCGACGAGTTCGGCCGAACTTTCGAAAAATGTTCGGGTTCGGGATCCGAACTCGACCCGAACTTCATCCCGAACCCGAACCCCATAGAAGTCAATGGGGACCCGAACTTTTGGGCACTAAAAAGGCTGTAAAACACACCCGGAAAGGGCTAGAGGGCTGCAAAAGGCAGCAAAATGTAGTTAAATCCCCTGCAAACAAATGTAGATAGGGAAATGATGAGTTAACATAAAATAAATAAAAATTAAACAATATTAATTGGAGTGAGGTCCCATAGCACAGAATCAGGCTTCAAGTCACCCACCAATGGAGAAGGTCACTTACTATTATTTTGACCACAGCACCCAGACAAAGGAGAGAGGTCCCACAGCAGAGAACCAGGCATCATATCACCCACCACAGGAGTAGGCCACCATTTAGTTACTTTGACCCTACACCCAGACGGAGGAGAGAGGTTACACAGCAGAGAATCAGGCATCATATCAACCACCACAGGAGAAGCCACCATTTAGTTACTTTGACCCCTGCACCCAGGAAGAGGAGAGAGGCCCCACAGCACATATTCTGGCATCATATCAGCCACCACAGGAGAAGCCACCATTGAGTTACTTTGACCCCTGCACCCAGGAAGAGGAGAGAGGCCCCACAGCACATATTCTGGCATCATATCAGCCACCACAGGAGAAGCCACCATTGAGTTACTTTGACCCCTGCACCCAGGAAGAGGAGAGAAGCCCCACAGCACATATTCTGGCATCATATCAGCCACCACAGGAGAAGCCACCATTGAGTTACTTTGACCCCGCACCCAGGAAGAGGAGAGAGGCACCACAGCACATATTCTGGCATCATATCACACACCACAGGAGAAGGCCTCTTTCAGTGATTTAGGCCTTTGGACCCAGACAGAGGAGAGAGGCACCACAGCACATATTCTGGCATCATATCAGCCACCACAGGAGAAGCCACCATTGAGTTACTTTGACCCCTGCACCCAGGAAGAGGAGAGAGGCCCCACAGCACATATTCTGGCATCATATCACCCACCACAGGAGTAGGCCACCATTTAGTTACTTTGACCCCTACACCCAGACGGAGGAGAGAGGTTACACAGCAGAGAATCAGGCATTTAGATCACCCACCACAGGAGTAGGCCACCATTGAATCAGACCCCGGCAACCATGTCAGATGGCACAAGCATAAGCTTTATATCAATCAGCACAGGAGAAGGCGACTTTGACAGACTTTGACCCCTACACCCGGACGGAGGAGAGGTTTCAAAGCAGAGAATCAGGCATTTAGATCACCCACCACAGGAGTAGGCCCCAATTTAATGGGACCCCGGCAACCATGTCAGATGGCACAACCATCAGCTTCATATCAATCAGCACAGGAGAAGGCGACTTTGAAAGACTTTGACCCCTACACCCAGACGGAGGAGAGGTTTCACAGCAGAGAATCAGGCATTTAGATCACCCACCACAGGAGTAGGCCCCCATTGAATCAGACCCTGGCAGCCATGTCAGATGGCACAACCATCAGCTTTATATCAATCAGCACAGGAGAAGGCGACTTTGAAAGACTTTGACCCCTACACCCAGATGGAGGAGAGAGGTTTCACAGCAGAGAATCAGGCATCATATCAACCACCACAGGAGAAGCCACCATTTACTTACTTTGACCCCTGCACCCAGGAAGAGGAGAGAGGCCCCACAGCACATATTCTGGCATCATACTAACCACCACAGGAGAAGCCACCATTGAGTTACTTTGACCCCTGCACCCAGGAAGAGGAGAGAGGCCCCACAGCACATATTCTGGCATCATATCAGCCACCACAGGAGAAGCCACCATTGAGTTACTTTGACCCCTGCACCCAGGAAGAGGAGAGAGGCCCCACAGCACATATTCTGGCATCATATCAGCCACCACAGGAGAAGCCACCATTGAGTTACTTTGACCCCTGCACCCAGGAAGAGGAGAGAGGCCCCACAGCACATATTCTGGCATCATACTAACCACCACAGGAGAAGCCACCATTGAGTTACTTTGACCCCTGCACCCAGGAAGAGGAGAGAGGCCCCACAGCACATATTCTGGCATCATATCAGCCACCACAGGAGAAGCCACCATTGAGTTACTTTGACCCCCGCACCCAGGAAGAGAGAGAGGCACCACAGCACATATTCAGGCATCATATCACACACCACAGGAGAAGGCCTCTTTCAGTGATTTAGGCCTTTGGACCCAGACAGAGGAGAGAGGCACCACAGCACATATTCTGGCATCATATCAGCCACCACAGGAGAAGCCACCATTGAGTTACTTTGACCCCTGCACCCAGGAAGAGGAGAGAGGCCCCACAGCACATATTCTGGCATCATACTAACCACCACAGGAGAAGCCACCATTGAGTTACTTTGACCCCGCACCCAGGAAGAGGAGAGAGGCACCACAGCACATATTCTGGCATCATATCAGCCACCACAGGAGAAGCCACCATTGAGTTACTTTGACCCCTGCACCCAGGAAGAGGAGAGAGGCCCCACAGCACATATTCTGGCATCATATCAGCCACCACAGGAGAAGCCACCATTTAGTTACTTTGACCCCTTCACCCAAACAGAGGAGAGAGGTTCCACATCAGAGAATCAGGCATCATATCAACCACCACAGGAGTAGGCCACAATTTAGTTTATTTGACCCCTGCACCCAGGAAGAGGAGAGAGGCCCCACAGCACATATTCTGGCATCATATCACACACCACAGGAGAAGGCCTCTTTCAGTGATTTAGGCCTTTGGACCCAGACAGAGGAGAGAGGTCCCACAGCAGAGAACCAGGCATCATATCACCCACCACAGGAGTAGGCCACCATTTAGTTACTTTGACCCCTACACCCAGACGGAGGAGAGAGGTTACACAGCAGAGAATCAGGCATTTAGATCACCCACCACAGGAGTAGGCCACCATTGAATCAGACCCCGGCAACCATGTCAGATGGCACAAGCATAAGCTTTATATCAATCAGCACAGGAGAAGGCGACTTTGACAGACTTTGACCCCTACACCCGGACGGAGGAGAGAGGTTTCACAGCAGAGAATCAGGCATTTAGATCACCCACCACTGGAGTAGGCCCCCATTGAATCAGACCCTGGCAACCATGTCAGATGGCACAACCATCAGCTTTATATCAATCAGCACAGGAGAAGGCGACTTTGAAAGACTTTGACCCCTACACCCAGATGGAGGAGAGAGGTTTCACAGCAGAGAATCAGGCATCATATCAACCACCACAGGAGAAGCCACCATTTAGTTACTTTGACCCCTGCACCCAGGAAGAGGAGAGAGGCACCACAGCACATATTCTGGCATCATATCAGCCACCACAGGAGAAGCCACCATTTAGTTACTTTGACCCCTTCACCCAAACAGAGGAGAGAGGTTCCACATCAGAGAATCAGGCATCATATCAACCACCACAGGAGTAGGCCACAATTTAGTTTATTTGACCCCTGCACCCAGGAAGAGGAGAGAGGCCCCACAGCACATATTCTGGCATCATATCACACACCACAGGAGAAGGCCTCTTTCAGTGATTTAGGCCTTTGGACCCAGACAGAGGAGAGAGGTCAGAGATTAGCTTCATATCCCCAGCACAGCAGAAGACCGCTTTATTTGACTTAGGCCTCAGCACCCAGACAGAAGACAGAGGTAGCATGGCAGAGGTTATGGCTTCATGTCACCCGTTAGTTTAACCGGCCACTTTCATCTGGTTAGGCCCGGCGCCCAGACAGAGAAGAGTTTCATTCAACTGTGGGTTTCATAAAATTTGTATCAAATAAAGAAGTGGCCCGTAGCACAACAAGACATGTTTTAGGCAGTTAATAAGGACTACTCTGCACAAGGGAGGGACAGGTCCTGTGGGATCCATGCCTGGTTCATCTTTATGAAGGTCAGCTTGTCCACGTTGGCTGTGGACAGGCGGCTGCGCTTGTCAGTAATGACGCCCCCTGCCGTGCTGAATACGCGTTCAGATAAAACGCTGGCCGCCGGGCAGGAAAGCACCTCCAAGGCATAACATGCTAACTCTGGCCACGTGGACAATTTCGAAACCCAGTAGTTGAATGGGGCCGAACCATCCGTCAGGATGTGGAGAGTGTGCAGACATACTGTTCAACCATGTTAGTGAAATGCTGCCTCCTGCTAACACGTTCCGGATCAGGTGTCGGTGCAGATAGCTGTAGCGTGGAGACAAAACTTTTCCACATTTCTGCCATGCTAACCCTGCCCTCAGATGAGCTGGCCGTGACACAGCTGCGTTGGCGACCTCTTGCCACTCCTCTGCCTTCACCTTCCACCTGTTCCCCTGTGACATGTGGGAATGCTCTCAAGAGCGCCTCTATCAGCGTGCGCTTGTACTCGCGCATCTTACGGTCGCGCTCCAGTTCAGGAATTAAAGTGGGCACATTGTCTTTATACCGGGGATCCAGCAGGGTGGCCACCCAGTAGTCTGAACACGTTAAAACGTGGGCAACTCTGCTGTCGTTGCGCAGGCATTGGAGCATATATTCGCTCATGTGGGCCAGGCTACCCATGGGTAAGGACAAGCTGTCCTCTGTGGGAGGCGTATCGTCATCGTCCACCGTATCCCCCAGCCACGCACCAGTGATGGGCCTGGGCTGCCACCCCGCTGTGAACTTGCGTCATCCTCGTCCCCTCCACCTCCTCCTCCTCATCCTCCTCGTCCTCCAGTACAGTGCCTTGGCTGGCGACTTGTGAACCTGTCCTCTGCTGCTTAAACAAACCTCCCTCTGAGCCAATTCGAACAGACTGGCCCGAAAGTGTTAGAAACGAGCCCTCATCCTCCTCCTCCTCCTCCACCTGGGCCACCTCCTCTAACATCATTGCCCTAAGTGTTTTCTCAAGGAGACATAGAAGTGGTATTGTAACGCTGATAACAGTGTCATCGCCACTGGCCATGTTGGTGGAGTACTCGAAACAGCGCAGCAGGGCACACAGGTCTCGCATGGAGGCCCAATCATTGGTGGTGAAGTGGTGCTGTTCGGCAGTACGACTGACGCGAGCGTGCTGCAGCTGAAACTCCACTATGGCCTGCTGCTGCTCGCACAGTCTCTCCAGCATGTGCAAGGTGGAGTTCCACCGGGTGGGCACGTCGCATATGAGGCGGTGAGCGGGAAGGCCGAAGTTCTGCTGTAGCGCAGACAGGCGAGCAGCGGCAGGATGTGAACGGCGGAGCGCGCACAGACGGCCCGCACTTTATGCAGCAGCTCTGACATGTTGGGGTAGTGGTGAATGAACCTCTGCACCACCAAGTTCAGCACATGCGCCAGGCAAGGGATGTGCGTCAAACCGGCTAGTCCCAGAGCTGCCACGAGATTTCGCCCATTATCGCATACCACCAGGCCTGGCTTGAGGCCCACCGGCAGAAACCACTCGTCGGTCTGTTGTTCAATACCCCGCCACAACTCCTGCGCGGTGTGGGGCCTGTCCCCCAAACATATGAGTTTCAGAATGGCCTGCTGACGTTTACCCGGGCTGTGCTGAAGTTGGTGGTGAAGGTGTGTGGCTGACCGGATGAGCTGGTGGAAGCAGTGGAGGAGGAAGCCGAGTAGGAGGAGGAGGCTACAGGAGGCAGAGAATGATGCCCTGCGATCCTAGGGGCGGAAGGACGTGCGCCAAGGAACTGTCCGCCGGGGCCCAGCCGCCACTACATTCATCCAGTGTGCAGTTAGTGAGATATAGCGTCCCTGGCCGTGCTTACTGGTCCACGTATCTGTGGTTAGGTGGACCTTGCCACAAATGGCGTTGCGCAGTGCACACTTGATTTTATCGGACACTTGCATGTGCAGGGAAGGCACGGCTGTCTTGGAGAAGTAGTGGCGGCTGGGAACCACATACTGCGGGACAGCCATGGCCATCAGCTGTTTGAAGCTGTCTGTGTCCACCAGCCGGAATGACAGCATTTCAAAGGCCAGCAGTTTAGAAATGCTGGCGTTCAGGCCAAGGGCTCGAGGGTGACTCGGGGGGAATTTGCGCTTCCTCTCTAAGGTTTGAGATATTGAGAGCTGAACGCTGCTGTGTGATATAGTGGAGACGCTAGTTGACGGTGGCAACATCCTCTCGGTCACATCCTCTGTTTGCTGCTCGGCAGGTGGCAACATTCCTCTCGAGGCGGAAGCCGAGGCAGCAGCGGTAGAGGGAGCAGGGGGAGCCTCAGCGAGTGCCTGGTTTTTAAGGTGTGTACCCCACTGCAGTTCATGCTTTGCATGTAGATGCCTGGTCATGCAGGTTGTGCTGAGGTTCAGAACGTTAATGCCTCGCCTCAGGCTCTGATGTCAGAGCGTGCAAGTCACTCGGGTCTTGTTGGTAGGACATTGTTTAAAGAAGTGCCATGCCAGGGAACTCTTTGAAGCTGCCTTTGTGGGGCTGGGTCCCTGTTGGCGATGTCCAGTAGCAGGCGAACTCTGGGGGCGGCGGCTCGTCTGCTTTGGCCCCCTGCTCCCTCTTTGGCTTCGCTGTTGTCTCGGTCTCACCACTACCTCTTCCTCTGAACTGTGAAAGTCATCGCCACGACCTTCAGTCCATGTGGGGTCTAAGACCTCATCGTCCTCTGCATCGTCTTCCACCCAATCTCCCTCCCTGACCTCCACCTGTGTTTCGTCATCATCAGAGAGTCGGTGACTCTGCTGTGGTGGTATTCCCATGCCCTCTTCATCTGGAGGCATAAGTGGTTGTGCGTCAGTGCATGGTATGTCTTCCTCCACTGGGGAAGGGCTAGGTGGACGCCCCTGGGAAACCCTGGAAGCAGAGTCTTCAAACAGAAGAAGAGACTGCTGAATAACTTGTGGCTCAGACCGTTTCCCTGATATGCTTGGGGGTGATGTGACAGACTGATGGGCTTGGTTTTCAGGTGCCACCTGTGCGCTTTCCGCAGAAGACTGGGTGGAAGACCATGTGGTGAACGTGCTGGAAGCACTGTCGGCCACCCAATCGATTAATGCCTGTACCTGCTCAGGCCTTACCATCCTAAGAGCGCCATTGGGCCCCACGAGATATTGCGGTACATTCTGCCGGCTAGTTGAGGGAGTTCGTTCCCTACTGTGTGCGCCTGGGGCCGAACGGCCACGTCCTCTACCAGCAACAGAGGCTCCACGGACACCACCACGACCGCGTCCTCGTCCCTTAATAGTATTTTTCTTCATTGTTGCGATTCAACTCGCACCACAATGAAATATATTATTTTTATAAGCAAAATCCCCTCACTGGAATACTTTCAGTCTTTTGACTGTATGGATTACAGATGGAATGACTGTTATATGTGAGTACCGCTTTCTTTGACAGATTCTAGTATGGGTACATATATGTTTTCCCAACCCCAGCACATTAATTTGCTAATTCCAGATGTATGAAGCATAGGCCTAACTGTATCTAGTATATTGAACGCCAGATAAACTAACTTGGCCTTTTTAAATAAAAAAAAATTCCCTCACTGGAATACTTTCAGTCTTTTGACTGTATGGATTACAGATGGAATGACTGTTATATGTGAGTACCGCTTTCTTTGACAGATTCTAGTATGGGTACATATATGTTTTCCCAACCCCAGCACATTAATTTGCTAATTCCAGATGTATGAAACGCAGGCCTAACTGTATCTAGTATATTGAGCATCAGATAAACTAACTTGGCCTTTTTAAATAAAAAAATTCCCTCACTGGAATACTTTCAGTCTTTTGACTGTATGGATTACAGATGGAATGACTGTTATATGTGAGTACCGCTTTCTTTGACAGATTCTAGTATGGGTACATATATGTTTTCCCAACCCCAGCACATTAATTTGCTAATTCCAGATGTATGAAACGCAGGCCTAACTGTATCTAGTATATTGAACGCCAGATAAACTAACTTGGCCTTTTTAAATAAAAAAATTCCCTCACTGGAATACTTTCAGTCTTTTGACTGTATGGATTACAGATGGAATGACTGTTATATGTGAGTACCGCTTTCTTTGACAGATTCTAGTATGGGTACATATATGTTTTCCCAACCCCAGCACATTAATTTGCTAATTCCAGATGTATGAAACGCAGGCCTAACTGTATCTAGTATA
Source organism: Bufotes viridis (assembly GCA_033119425.1). Taxonomy (NCBI): domain Eukaryota; kingdom Metazoa; phylum Chordata; class Amphibia; order Anura; family Bufonidae; genus Bufotes; species Bufotes viridis. Next base: position 129,111,025 of record CM065593.1, on the reverse strand, counting down.
TTGAACGCCAGATAAACTAACTTGGCCTTTTTAAATAAAAAAAATTCCCTCACTGGAATACTTTCAGTCTTTTGACTGTATGGATTACAGGTGGACTGGTATTAGTAGGGGTGACACAAGCACACCCAAGTCCCTGATGTAGGATTTCTATGGCACAGACCACTATTACAAGTGATTAATGGGCGTTGGGAGAGATTGTGCTGCAGCACTAGTCCCAAGATGGCCGCCGCCTATCAGCCCAGTAACATGTGCCACAAAATGGTCTGCACAACCTTTAAAAAAATAGCCTTGGACTGTGCTGCTAAATCGCTATTGGTCTGAATCCCAGGTGTAGATGTCTGACTTGTTTGGAGCTTTGGAATGCACACTGTGGCAGCTTCTGCTGCAGCACTACAAGTCGCAAAATGGCGGCCGGCGGTCAGCCTAGGTACATGTGGATGGAAAAATCACTCTGGCCACTCTAAAAATAGCCAATCCCTATCAAAAAAGCAGCTCAGCTGCAGTTGTTCAGATGAATCACAGGTGGAGGAGAGAAATTTGCTTCCAGTTATTCAATTATCCCTGCCTATTCTCGCCCTAGCATCAGCTGCGTCTATCCCTGTTCTATTCACATCGGGAGTGAGCACGTCCCGACGTGCGCACAAGCTTATAAAGAGGCTGAGTCACATGCTGCACTCGGCCAATCACAGCCTTGCCAATAGTAGGCATGGCTGCGATGGCATCTTAGGGCAAGTAGTATGATGCATGTTGATTGGCTGCTTTGCAGCCTTTCAAAATGCGCCTAAATACATGCCGAACGACGAACCCGAACCCGAACTTTTTTGAAAATGTCCGGGTTCGGGTCCGGGTCCCGGACACCCCAAAATTCGGTACGAACCCGAACGATGCTCGAACTGTTCGCTCAACACTAGTATACACTTTTTAAATGTTTTCTGATAACTTTTAGTTTTTTTAAATGCTGCTTTCAATTATTGATATATACCAATGCATTATTGTCTGTCCTTTCCTAAGTTGCAGCCTAATAAGGTCTTTATGATTGCAGTACTGGCAGCCTTCGTTAGGTCCTCAGCTGCCATAATAACCCATTTTAAGGGTTGACAAAAGGCAGCTTCTATTTATATTGACTTTGAAGGATGGTGGTACAGGTCAAGAACCTGCCACATCAACGTGCTGTGCATTCCCGATTTACCATACAGGAACAGCAGGCTGTGGGAAGGTGATAAATCAAACATCAACTTTTCACACTACTGTACACTGTACACATTAATTTTATTATATATCAATTAATATAAACCCCATGTTTTAAGGTATAGATGCAAAGCTTGGCTACAAACAGGGCTAAGCACACTATTTCTCCAGTCTGGGTAGGAGTGGGCTGGTCCTGCTTCTTTCTTGGAGGAACGAGTTCCTGCTGAAGCTGGGAGGAGAATAATCACAAGCCTGAGCTCCTGCTCCCATACATAATTCTCCAGAGAGAACTACTTACTCCAAGCTTCAAGTGAACTGCTGCAAGGTGAGGAATTACAGCAAGGACACCCTTCTCCCAGACAATTATTAAGCCAGTACAACCTAACTGCTAAATTGCTGCCAATCTACCTCCACATCTGTGCTCGTACCAGAGAAGATTTGCAGTTAACATAACATTTTAATAAAAACAATAGATAATTTTCTGTTGAAGCAAATATCCGTTGGCAAAGCATATTTGAGAAGTGGAAAGAAAAACCCAAATAGAGCAGATAAAACATGATATAAAGTTTAGCGTACAAAATGTTTTTAAGGAATAGTTTATTGTTCCACAAAAAGTTACATTTAACACATTTCATGTATTAAGACATCTCTGTTGACATTTACGATGCACAAAACGCACTTTGAAGATCCGTGTTTTCAACATTACCTTAGGGTCACTCTTTAATCAGTTTCTGGAGGAGATTTTGCCTGTCAAAAGCGCACAAACTTTAATTAGCAACACTCAGCGGTTTCTGCACAGAAAATTTTCCAAGCTTTCTTTTTTTGCCATCATACACAAGTGGGTTGTTACTGAATTGTTGTTTTAGCATCTCAGCATCTCCTTAAGTACAATTCTCCAATTGTTACTACCTGACTCCAGGCAACTACGCCACAGAGATCTCGCTTAAAGTACATTAAAAGAAAACATTTCTGCTGAATTCAGTATTTTAGCTCAATATGATATCATATCAGAATTGGCATTAAAACTGTGAGAAACTGATTAGTGATCACTTGTATATTCACATGACTTCAATAGAGAAGAGCGAGTACAGATACCCTAGATTTTTTCACACGATTGACCCATAAAATAATGTACTAATTCACATCATATTATTTATTTCTCTATTTGTCTAAAAAGAATAAAATTACAAATAAACAAAGCTACATGTATATGTTTTGAATGCCTCTTAAGGGGCTTCTCCAGTAATAATGAATTGCCTGCAGCCTGCGTCCATTAACAGAAGATTCTTAGGCCCCTTGAACATTTCCGGATGCGTTCAGTGAAAACTGTGCAATTTTGCAAACAAAGTCATTCAGTGTTGTTTACGATCGTGTTCATTTTTTGGTAGGTGCAATGCGATTTTCTGCGCTTCGAACACACGTGATAAACGGAATCTGTACAAACAACATCTCTTAGCAACCATCCATGAAAATCGCATCCGCACTTGCTTGTGGATGCATTGCAATTTTCAAGCAGCCCCATTTACTTCTATGGGGCCAGCGTTGTGTGAAAATCACAGAATATAGAACATCTTGAGATTTTCACGCAACACCAAAAGTGATGCGTCAAAACCACCGCTCATGTACACAGACCAATGCATCACGCATTACACCCGCACGGAATTCTCACTCGTGTGAAAGAGGCCTTACTTACCTGCTCACTGGTGGTCTGGTCCTCCGAGCTGGCTCCCACATTTCTATATTCCGGTCTTTGGACATTTACATCCGGCACTGAATGGGTATGGTCAGGTACTCCTCTGCATCAAATAACTGGCTTCAGCAGTGACATGATCACAGATAATTGCTAAGGTCAACCATTGTCTGCAGAGGAGCATGTGACTATGCCCATGCAGCATTGGATGCAAACACTGGAAAATGGACATGCAGGACCTTATCATTTTCTGATTTTCTATTTTTTGCATTTTCATTTTTTACTCCCTGCCTTCCCAGAGCCATATATTTTTTTTTTTTAGACTAGAACATCCAAAGACACATGTACAATACACATCCATAAAGCTAACATGCAGACATCAAACAAAATACATATGGCATCACACTGTTAAACATGCAAACAAAAGAACTAGAGATTAGGGATTATTTTGGATTACAGTGGTACTATACATACTATACATGAAAAATGGAAGCTCTTCCACATTTATGATTAGGGATGAGCGAATCTACTTCGGATGAAACATCCATAGTCGATTTGCATAAAATTGTGTTCCAATACTGTACGGAGCGGGAGCTCCGTGCAGTATTAGAATGTATTGGCTATGATGAGCCAAAGTTATTGCTTCACGAAGTCACGTAATAACTTCATACATTAATTTGTACTGTAAAAAAAATGATAATTACTTACCGGTAATGTTGTTTTTAGTAGTCCATGACAGCCCCATGAGAGAGGGTCCGCCTTCCCAGGACAGGAAACCCACAGGAATAAAAAGGAGGAGCCTCTCGTCTTCCCCAGTGGTTTTCAGAGACAAGAAGTCCTCCGTACTGTATATCCTCTTCATTTCCACCATCTGGTGGTCTTGATCAGAGGTTGTCTTCCCGTTTAGCTGAATGTATATGTTTTACTTTATTTTATTATAATTTTTTTTATTTTATTTTTTTCTTTTTTTTGCACACCCGTGAATAAACCAAACCAACACCAGAAGAAAAGGGTGGGAATTATGTGGTGCTGTCATGGACTACTAAAAACAACATTACCGGTAAGTAATTATCATTTTTTCCCTACGTCCATGACAGCATCATGAGAGATTTCAGAGAAATTTTTTTAGGGAGGGACCACAGCCTGGAGAACCTTACGACCAAAGGATAAGTCGACAGAAGAGAAAAGATCCAATCTTTAGTGCTTATAGAAAGTCAAAGGAGAGGACCAAGTAGCAACTCTGCAGATATCCTGAATGGAGGCTTCCGCTCTCTCTGCCCATGAGGTTGCGACTGATCTTGTAGAATGGGCTGACCATCCTTGTGGAACAGGATTCTGTGAGGAGACATAAGCTGAACAAATTGCCTGCCTTATTCATCTGGCTAAAGATGCCTTGCTAGCTGTTTTACCCATATTTGGACCTGAAAACTGAACGAATAATGAAGAAGACTTCCTCCATTCCCTCGTGGCTTCCAAATAAGCCAGTACACATCTCCTAACATATAAATGAGAGAACTCTACCTCTTTGGGATTTTGGGGTTTTTCGCAAAAGGAGGGTAAAATAATTTCCTGGCTTCTGTGGAATCTAGAGACTACCTTAGGGAGAAAGGCTGGGTCCGTGCAAAGGGAGATTCTATCTTCCTGGATAGACATGTAAGAAGGATTGATAGAAAGAGCCTGAATCTCACCAATTCCTCTAGCTGAGTTATTAGCTACCAAAAAAACGCATTTTAAAGATAACATCTTTATGGGAATTTCAGATATAGGCTCGAAGGGGGCTTTAACCAAAGCCTGCAGGACCAGGCCTAGGTCCGTCCAACGGCGGAGTTTTATTGAAGGAGATCGGGGTATCTCTAGCAACCACCTTAAATAATCTATCAACTAAGGGATGAGATGCCAAATCTGACTGGAAGAGTCCTCAAGGTGCTGATAGATAGCCCCCTGTTTAATCCCTTCTGAAGGAATTCCAACATACCAGGCATGCTAAGTTGGTAAAAGTGAGAGGGAGGGATGCCTAAAACCCTAAAGAAGGCTGTCCAAACCCTGGCATATATGTTCATGGTTACCTTCTACTTTTTAACAAAGTGGAAATAACCGAGTCGCTTAACCCCCTATTTATTAGGATGTCCGTCTCAAAAGCCAAGCTGTCAAGTGAAGACCCTCCATCGAGGGATGAGAAACCTTGCCTTGGATTAGAAGGTCCGGGATCTCCAGAAGAACCCAAGGTTCTCTGATTGAGAGAGTCCTCAACCAAGTGAACCACGCTCGGCGTGGCCAAAAGGGGGCTATCAGGATTACTAATGCCCCCTCTTCCCTTATTTTGCTCAGAGCTTCACTATCCTGGAAAAAATCTCCTGATTTACAGACCATTCCTTCTGGTCTAACCTGTTGCGGCTCAAACAGTCTGCCTTCCAATTGTCCATCCCCATGATATGGAGGGCTGAAAGAGACAGCACCCTCCCCTCTAGAAGGGAAAAAATCTGATCCGCTATCTTCGCTAGCTCTCTTGTCTGGTACCCCCTTGATGATTCAGGTAGGCTACCACCGAAACACTGTTGGAAAGGATTTTTAGGTGTCTGTCCTGAAGCAAAGGGGAAATCTCCTGCAATGCTCTGAGGACCACTGTCAGCTCCTTTGCGTTGGAAGAAATTGCACAGTCTAATATGCCCCAGGAACCCTGAAAAATCCTCTCTAGCATATGGGCTCCCTACCCTGAAGGACTGCCGTCCGTGGTTACTACAAGAGGATCTATCTTCCTCCATGGAACTCCCGGAGTTAGATTCTACTCTATCTGCCACCACTCTAACTTCTGAAGGATGCATCTGGGGATAGAGATCTTGTTCTCCAGGTGTTCCCTCCTTCCTGACCAGGAGTGCAGGATCCTTTCCTGGACGCTTCTGGAATGAGCCTGTGCCCCTAATACTGCTGGGATGCAGGAGGTCAGAGTACCGAGGACTGACATGGACTTCCTGATTGTTACTTGAGCTGACGCTATAAGATCTTGCACCACTGACTTCACTCTTATCACCTTGTCTGGGGTCAGAAAGGATCTTTGATAGGTGGAGTTCAGTATAATCCCCAGGAATCTCTGAGACTGTAAGGGGGGCATTCTTGATTTTTCCCTGTTCAGGATCCACCCCAGAGATTCTAGGATCCGAATCACCTTCGTGTGATCCAGACATTCCTGACTGGACGGGGAGACTATGAGAAGGTCAACTAGGTAAGGAATGAATAAAATATCCTCTTCCCTTATGTGAGCTGCCATCTCCGCTACCAGCTTCGTAAATATGCGGGGGGCCATGGAAATCCAGAAAGGAAGAACCTGGAATGTAAAGTGTCTCACCTTCCCTTCTAGCCGCAGAGCCACTCTCAGGAACTTCTGATGGTTTGGATAAATAGGTAGGTGGTAGTATGCATCCTTTATATCCAAAACCGTCATAAAACAATCCCTGTAGAGAAGATCCATGACCCATCTGACTGTCTCCATCTTGAATTTCCTGTATTTCAGGAATCTGTTTAGGCCTCTCAAATTTATAATCGTTTTGTATTCCCCGCTTTTTTTTTTTTACTCGAAAGAGATTTTTAGTAATAACCTAAAAACCTTCTTCGCTAGGAGGACAGGGTATTAGAGCGCCTTTCAGCAATAGAGATTGTATTTCTTTTTCTAATGCCCCTGGATTCTTTTGACCTAATTTGGAAATGAAGAATTTGTTTGGAGGATTTGAACTGAATTCTAGTCTGAATCCTTCTTCTAGAGAACTTAGGATCCAGCTGCTGTTGGAAATCTCTTTCCAGGCTGGGAGGAAGAGCGCCAATCTTCCCCCTATCCTGGCGTTATTGTGTACTTTCTTTTTTGGAGGAAGAATCCTGCCCTTTGAACACAAGGCCTTTGGACTTGGATGTGGAGAATTTCCATCTGTTGTCGGCCGAACAAGAACTTCCCTTCACAAGGAACGTTACACAACCTGTTCTTTGAGGCATTATCCCCCATCCAATTCTTTAGCCACAAGGCTCTGCGTGCTGAATTAGATGAGGAGGCAGCCCTGGCTGCCAATCTAACTGCATCCACTGATGCGTCCGCCAAAAAATCCACCGCTTTAGAGATGACCGGAAGATCTTCCAATAACAGTTCTCTAGGGACTTTATCTTTGATCAGTGATTCAAACAGTTTGACCCACAGTATCAATGCCCTGGCAGTGCAGGTAGCGGCAATATTAGTTTTAAGGGAGGCCCCCGCTGCTTCCCATGTACGTTTATGAAAACTGTCTGCCTTCTTGTCGATAGGATCTTTTAGTTGTCCTAGATCAGGCATGCTCAACCTGCGGACCTCTAGCTGTTGTAAAACTACAACTCCCACAATGCCCTGCTGTAGGCTGATAGCTGTAGGCTGTTCGGGCATGCTGGGAGTTGTAGTTTTGCGACAGCTGGAGGGCCGCAGGTTGAGCATGCCTGTCCTAGATCATCAAACGGGAGGGAGGATCTTCGTGACACCTTCGCAATGGGAACATCAATTCTAGGGGCTTTATCCCAATATTGACAATCAGACTCCTCAAATGGATATTTCCTCTTTAGAGCTGACAGAATAAAATTTCTTTTATCTGAGTTTTTCCATTCATTACTAATCAGGGAAGGGACATTCTTGTGGGCAAAAAAACAACGCTTCTTTTTTCCCTCTAAACCCTCAAACATAACATCCTGGAGGGAAAGCACTTCCTTGGGATCTTCAATATTCATCGTTGCTCTAATAGCCTTCAATAACTGGTCCATATCCTGGACCGGAAATAAAGGTCTGCCACCCCTGTCCTCAGATGAGGAATCTGGGTCCAGTTCCCCACTTTCCAATAGAGTTTCCTTGTCCTCAGAACCTGATATGTCTGAAAGGGAAAATGGGGACTTATCGTGAGAGGATTCGGGTCCTTTCTTAATTTTAAGCATATTTCCCATCTCCTTCCTGATCAATTTCTTCATACACTGTATCATAGAAAGAGACTCCTCCTGTATCTCAGATTCAATACAAGGGCGGCATAAACGATTGGTGTACCCAGGGGCCAGCCTCTTTTTGCACAAGCCACACTCCTTATGTCTTGTTTTTGAGGATGCCTTCTTAGGAGGTTTATCCTGAAAAACAATTATGTGACATAAGGGTCACATACCAAGGAAAAAAGGCATTCACCGTACATACCCCCATCCATACCAAAGGCGCAGGGGTAGACGGCTCTTTCTCTGGGTCACCAGTGGACTCCATTTTCCTGCAGCCTGCATTCGTATCCTCAGACCAAGAATCCACTGCTTCTGATGGGTTAAATTTGAATCTCTCTCCTGCACACGAGATCTTGCGGGAATACGGCCTGTAGCATGACTTCCGGGTGTCTCCTACTAGAAGCCCGCGCTCCGGCCTGTGAAGGAGGCCTAGCGTTGTATGGGGGAAAAAATCTGCAGGACGCTCGTACTTCTCCTCCCCACTTCTCATCCGCCTGCACACCGGTGCAAGGCAGGAAAAATTGGTAGGTGCCCGCAGGTGCAAGGAGCGGGGAACTCACCCACGCGCACCACCCAGCTTCACCTAATTCAATCCTGGGGAGAAACTACTCCCCTCTGGGACGGTACCTGTGGGATCCACTTCCAAGGACAGGAAACCACTGTGGAAGATGAGAGGCTCCTCCTTTTTATACTTGTGGGTTTCCTGTCCTGGGAAGGTGGACCCTCTCTCATGGTGCTGTCATGGACGTAGGGAAAAAAAACATTTCCCAAACTCGGGTTCGGTTCCAAGGTACCAGTATTGGAATTAAGTTTTATGCGAATCGACTTATCCAAAGTCGATTTGCTCTTCCCTATTTATGAGGCCCATCTACCAACATTAAGGTGTCTTTTTTTGATGGGTACCTACTACTAACGAAACTGCCTTTCCTGGGCCTAACCTAAGCCTACAATGTTCAGGGTGGTGTAGGAACCAACTATATTTATACTCTGCCTAGAAGCCCTGGACAGATGGGCAGGGAGTGCTCAATCTAAAGGAGGCAGCTACCCTCCAAACACACTACAAGAACATTTAGACTAGCACATCCAAAGTCACAGGTGGACATCCATAGAAGGGCTTGTTTTTTTAGCAGGGCAGGTTGTATTTTCAAACAGCACCATTTAAATACAATGTAGAGGGAAGCTGGAAAAAAATTCAAATGGTGTAGAATTGGGGGAAAAAACTCAATTCCACCATAGCTTTATGGAATTTCTTATGTGGTAAAACTGGCCCATGCTCTTCATTCTTTGGGTCGGTACAATTACAACAAAACAACATTTACATAATTATTCTTGTGTTTTTATACTGAAAAAAAATAAAACGTTGGGGAAAAAAACTTTTTCTTTTTTTTCTTTTCATGTTTTTTTTATCAGTTGATAAGTGGAAAATTTAGTATACAGTATCAATACAGTGCTGCTACCTGCAGTCTTATATTGGAATATACATGTGAAAGGCATTGCAGCCTCCAGTGGACTCCAACCTTTCACAACAAATAAAGAGCTCCCCCGATCACCATTGCAGGCCCAGAAGAGCACCACCTCCAGGTTTTGGTCTCACAGATGGTCACATTTGATCAGGCATCTGAGGGGTTAAATGCCTGCGATCAGAGTTATCACTGACTGCAGACATTAGCCCTGGGTTTCTGCTGGATGAAATAGCAAAATCCCGGCAACATAGCACTCGCTATGCTCATCAGTGGGCACCATTTTTAAAGTCCAGACTTCCACCATACATGTATGCCTGGGTCTGGGAAGAGGTACGTTTATGAGATTTCGTTCCCAGATTGTACTCTTTATTTTTTTACCTTGTGAGAGGATCCTCTTTTGATAATTCTTCTTGTAATGGTGTACTTTACCTCACTACTGTAATGATTTTTTTTATTTTCTCCTACCAGCATCTCTACAGGTACGGTATGTATAGCATTATAATGTATTACCTTTAAGGGAATTATGCGGCGGAGCTATGTTTTAGTCTTGAAGTGGTTGTATCACTTCAGCAATTGGCATTTATCATATAGAGAAAGTTAAAACAAGGCACTTACTAACGTATTGTGATTGTCCATATTTCCTCCTTTGCTGGATTCATTCACTTTTCCATCACGTTATATACTGCCCATTTCTATGGTTACGACCACCCTGCAATCCGGCAGTGATGGCCGTGCTTGCACATTATAGGAAAAAGCGTCAGCCTCTCTGGTGCCCGGGACAATGGAATTGCGCATAGGATGGTTCTTTTTCCTGACTGTGCAAGCATGGCCACCGCTGCTGGATTGCAGAGTGGTCGTAAGCATGGAAACTATAAGTATAGCATATGCGATTGAAAAAATAATCAACCCAACAAAGGAGGCAATATGGACAATCACAATACATTAGTAAGTCCATTGTATAAACTTTGTCTACATGATAAATGCTATTTGCTGAAGGGAGACAACCCCTTTATGGAAAGGTGGCTTTATTTCATATACTACAAATTTTAAGTGATTACATTCAGAACTATAATACAAATGATCAACAAGACATGGATAAATATTAAAATTCTAAACATTTGTGAGCCAGAAGATTTTAATTCCAGTGCAATGAGCCATTTAGATAAAAAAAAATCCTACTGCTAAATAGCTATCTGAATTTTCCTATATCCAGCCTAATCTGCATTTATTAGCTCTCTGCCTGCCTTAGTACTATAAATTGTTGGCTGTAAATTCACGATTGTAAATATAAGAGAAGAAAGGTTGTTGCTCTATAATTTCCCTTGTAAAACTCCCTGCATAGCATATTTAATAACAGTGAATATTGACAGGAGCGTCATTTGTTTTAGTAAAAACTTGTATGTAGCAACCTAGCATTATGGTATGTAATCTTACGATAACTTAGACCTGTATATTATCTTTAAACTGATTCCGAAAAGATAATAAAATGGGTTTATTTCATGTATTTCATTTAATGTTTGAGTGTGAGGTTAAAAGATATCCACAGTGTTCTCCATCACAGTGACCTCTACAACACCCTGCCCCTTAACACTGACCTCCATAGCAGACAGTCCCCTTAACTGTAATCTCCACCGTTACCTGCCCCTTAACAGATACTTTCACAGCGCCAGCCCCTTTAACAGTGACTGCCCTAGTACCCCTCTCGCTTAACAGTGACCTCCACAGTACCCCGCTCCCTTAACAGTGACCTCACAGTACCCTGCTGTCTTAACAGTGACTTCCACAGCAGCTGCCCCTTTAATGGTGGACTCCACAGTCCCCTAACCCCTTAACAGTGACCTCCAAAGTGCTTGTCCCTTTAACAGTGACCTCCACAGTGGCCTACTCCCTTAACAGTAACATCCACAGCGAATGCCCCTTTAACAGTGACCTCCACAGCAGTTGCCCCTTTAACAGTAACCTCCAGAGTGCCCGCCTCTTTTTATGAGTGACCTCCACAGTGGCCCGCCCATTATTTGTGATCTCCACAGTACCCCGTCTTGTTAACAGTGATTTCCATAATAACTCACCCCCTTAACAGTGACCTCCACAGAGCTCTGTTCCCTTAAAATATGATCTCCACAGAACTACTAGGCCACTTAACAGTGACATTTACAGCACCCTGCCCCTTAACACTGACCTCAATAGCAGACCACCCCTTAACTATGACCTCCAATGTTCCCTGCCCCCTTAACAGAGACCTCCACAGCGCCCGCTGATTAAGAGTGGCTGCCATAGTACCCCACTCCCTCCACAACATTCCAGTCCCTTAACAATGTCATCCACAGTGCCCTGCCCCTTTAAAGATGACCTACAGCAGTGAATAAAATGACTGGGTTGTTATGAAAACCTGGTGTAAAACAGTGTGCATGTTGAAACTGAAGGACATGCAAGCTTCTATTGGATGACAAGGGTCATGGGACCATGTGTTTTGCAGTTGGGATATGAGTGAAAGTCCTGCAGGCTCCCATTGGCTAATGCAGGTCACGTGATAGTGCATATTTGCATTTTTTGGGTATATCTTAAGAATGGTACGTCCTAGAGAGCTGAGACCCGGTCTTAAAGGGAACCTGTCATCAACTTTATGCTGACCTAACTGAGGGTGACCTCCACTGTAGCCCGCTCTGTACCCCGCTCCCTTAACAGTGACCTCAGAGTACCCTGCTGACTTAACAGTGACCTCAACAGCAGGTGCCCCTTTAATAGTGGCTCCTGCCCCCTTAACAGTGACCTCCACAGTGCCCACCCCTTTAACAGTGACCTCCACAGTGGCCTTCCTCCTTAAAAGTAAAATCCACAGTGAACACCTCTTTAACAGTCACCTCCACAGTGCCCGACCCTTTAACAATGACCTTCACAGCAGCTGCCCCTTTAATAGTGGCCCCTTCCTCCTTAACAGTGACCTCCACAGCAGCTGCCCCTTTACTAGTAGCCCCTGCCCCCTTAACAGTGACCTCCACAGCACCCATGCCCCTTTAAGGCTAGGGCTACATGACGACATGTGTCGTGCAACATTTTAGTCGTACCATTGTGTCACACAACAATTTTTATAATGATAGGCTATGGTGTGGTACTGCGTCATGTGACAGACTGTGACTGCGACACGACAGTTGCAAAAAAATCCATTCAAGATGAATGCATGTAGTAGTGTAGTTGTTCCCTATGTGTCGTGCGACTTATTGTCGTCCTGTAGCCCTAACCTACAGCTGACCTACAGCAGTGAAGAAAAATGGCTGGGTTGTTATGGTAACCTGGAGTAAAAATGTGTGTATGTGGAGACTAAGGGCCTGCAAGCTTCTATGGGCTGATAAGGGATATGTTACCGTGTTTATGGCAGTTGGGATATGATTGAAAGACTTGTAGGCTTCTATTGGCTAATGCAGGTCATTTTTTGGGAATATCTAAGAAACAGTACATCCTAGGGAGCTGAGACCGGGTCTAAAACCTTCCTGGACACCTAATATACCTGTGTGCCAAATTTGGTGAAGATTGGTCCAGTTGTTTGGTCACGCATAAAGAATAGACAGACAGACAGAAACTAATTTTTTTATAGTAGACTAGCAGAAGAACCTGGCTTCGCACAGTTATATTTCATTCAATGTTTGTGTATGTTGTTAAAAAATATTGACAGTATCCCCCAAAACTGTGACCTCTACACCACTCCGCCCCCTTAACAGTAAACTCCACAGTGCCCACCCCTTTAACAGTGACCTCCACAGTGGCCTGCCCCCTTAAGAGTAACATCCACAGTAAATGCCCCTTTAACAGGGACCTCCACAGTGCCCGCCCTTTAACAGTGACCTCCACAGCAGCTTCCCCTTTAATAGTGGCCCCTGCCCCCTTAACAGTGACCTCCACAGCAGCTGACCCTTTAATAGTGGCCCCTGCCCCCATAAACAGTGACCTGCACAGCGCCATGCCCCTTTAATGCTATGGCTACATGACGACATGTATTTTGTAGTACCATTGTCAAGCAACAATTTTTATAATGATAGGCTATGGTGTTGCACTGCGAAATGCTGTGACTGCGACACGACAGTAGCAAAAAATCCATCCAAGATGGATGCATGTAGCAGCGTAGTTGTGCCCTATGTGTTGTGCGACTTATTGTTGCTGTGTATCCCTAGCCTAAAGCTGAACTACAGCAGTGAAGAAAAGTGGCTGGGTTGTTATGGGAACCTGGAGTAAAACTGAGTGTATCTGGAGACTATAGGCATGTGAGCTTTTATTGGCTGATAAGGGACATGTGACCGTGTGTATGGCAGTTGGGATATGACGAGAAAGACTTGCAGGCTTGTATTGGCTAATGCAGGTCATATTTTGGGAATATCTCAGGAACGGCAGAGACCCGGTCTAAAACCTTCCCGGACACCTGATGTACCTGTGTGCCAAATTTGGTGAAGATCGCTCCAGTTGTTTGGTCGCGGTTAAAGAACAAAGAGACAAACAGACGTCGGTACAGACAGACAGAAACTGATTTTTATAATATAGGAGAAATGTACAGAAGTAGCAGAACTTTATTATGTCTTTTATCCAGTTATTTTATATGTGTGTGTGTGTGTATAGGTGTGTATGTGTGTGTCTGTGTGCGTATGTGTGTGTATGTGCGTGTGTGTGTGCGTGTGTGCGTGTGTGCATGTATGTCTGTGTATGTCTGTGTATGTGTGTGTAAATGTGAGTGTGTGTATGTGTCGAAAGGTCTCTGAGTTAAAGAGACTGTCCAATTAGAATATCATCTGTCCAGATGATCAAATAGGACATATCATATGATATTAATAGAGAGGAGTGCCCTGCTTGAAACCCCCTTTATAAGGCCAAGCAGAGAGCACAGCAAGGATTTAACCCAGTGGTGGATTGGGAACTTAAAGTGGCCCTGGAAAAAAAACTAAAAGTGGCCACATGTTCTAGGTGGGTTCAAACTGACAGAAGACAGGCCACAACAAGAAAGAGGAAACTTCTGAAGTAGGCAGGGCCTGCAATACTGTACTGCAGCACAGAATACCACCCCAGCCGAACCAAATACCACAAGACACCACAAAATACTGCCACCCTCATCACAATATTCAACTGTACCACCATCAATAGGACTAGAGATTAGCGAATCGAAGCTGATGAAGTGAAATTTGTTTATAATTTCAGGAAAATTTTAATTTGCAACGAATGCAAATTACCTTGCGCTTCATAGTAATGAATCACAATTTTGCTAAAATGGCAGCTACACATGTGAAGACTAAGGACATGGGGCAAGGAACTCTGGGAAGGCGGGATCACCCAGATTGACATGCCTGCATGCAGACAATCAGCATCCAGCCAGCCCTGTGATGTCACAGCCCTATAAATACATCGGTCATCTTATAGTCAGACATTTTGCAGCGTTTAGAGTGCAGGGACAGACGTGTGAAGGCGCTAGGGACAGAAAGTGGAAAAACGATTGTGGGAAAAAAAAAGACAGAAAAAACTATTTATAAGTGCAGGGAAAGGATAGGGAGGAATCATTTCATAGCATCTTAGTGCAGGGAGAGACGTCAGAAGGCTCTAGGGACAGTGCTAGGAAAGGACTTAATTGTGCTGAAAAAAACGATTTACAAGTTCAGGGAAAGATTAGTCTAGGTGTAGGGAAAGGATAGAAAGGAATTATCCTGCTGCATTTATGTTTGCAATAAATGATTCCAGCAAACCTTGTTTGTTATTGGGTGAAAGTGCTGTGTGATACAGCCATTAACAGGGTGTATTACTAGGAAATATTTGTATGTCTTATTAGCCCTTGTGCTGTGCAGCTTTAAATGTTCTAAAGCCTTTTTTGGGGTGTATTAGTGGGAAAAAAGGCTTGTAAGTAAATTAAACGAACATGCAGGGAACGATTATTTGGGGAACCAAATAGTCATTAGGCAGCTCTGTCATGCCACTTTTTTGTTATTAAGCTGTAAATGTTATGTTGAAAAGCCTTTAGAGGCTTATATCTTAGTATCTTATTCAGTAGAAAAATGTATACGCATTTCTGGTGAAAGCGTATAGGGTCGGATTTCAGTAAAAAAAAGATAAATATATACGCACTGCACTATTGCAGTTATTTCTGGTAAAAGCGTACAGAGGCGTATTTCAGTACTACAAGAAAAATATTTACACACTTCACTCTTTAGAGTCTTTAATTGTTTTCTGGTTAAAGCATATAGTGGTCTATTTCAGTCCAACAAGAAATATATATTCTCTAGTCACTTCTGCAGTTATTTCTGGTGAAAGCATATACATTAGGAACATATTTCAGTAAAAAAAGAAAAATATATACTCACTGCACTGTTGCAGTTATTTCTGTTGATAGCATATAGGGGCATATTACAGTAAAAAAAAGAAATATATATACGCACTGCACTGTTGCAGTTCTTTCTGGTGAAAGCGCACAAGGGCGTATTTCAGTACTGCAAGAAATATATATAGGCACTTCACTCTTTAATTTTTTTCTGGTCAAAGCGTGTAGTGGCCAATTTCAGTGAGACAAGAAATATATATTCTCAATGCACTGTTGCAGTGATTTCTGGTGAAAGCGTATAGAGGCGTATTTCAGTACTTCAAGAAATATATATAGGCACTTCACTCTTTAAGTTTTTTTCTGGTCAAAGAGTATAGGGTCATATTTCAGTACAAAAAGAAAAAAAAAATTGTCGCTTTTAGGTGTGATTTAATTTCCGTTTAATTTGTTTAGTTCAGCTACAAGTACTGTATGTCAGGCAGAGAAGTTCCAGGCCATGCACAGAGGAGTGGCAGAGGCCTGAATGTTTCTGGTGCAAGCAGAGATCGCAGCAGAGTAAGGGGTCGTGGCAGCAGTAGTTGCAATGAGAAGCCTGAGCTCCCAGTGTCAACTAGCGGTTGTGTCTTAACCAGCAACCCAGCAGTTCTTGATTGGTTAACTCGGTCATCCACGTCATCCCAAGTGACATCAGAAACCCCCAGCCAACAGTCAGTGGGTTCTCTCAGACACAACCCTTAGTTTGCATGGCCCGGGAGCAGGCCCTGCGCCCTCACCTGTCCTCAACCTGCCTCTGGCCTTTTCTGTTCCCTCATATTGAGAATTACTACATGCAGTAGGCTCAGCTTCACTTTTCAGCGAGGATGATCTACTAGAGGACAGTAAGCAGCTACTGCCCAGGCAAGTTTTGGAGTAGACAAGTAGTCATGAGGAGAGTGGCACGGGGGCTTGTGTTGCGAGTGGTCAGGCTCCTGACCCAAAGGCTATTGAGGAGGACATCAGTGATGTGCAGACACTACTCGATGATGATGAAGCCGATCGCACTTGGAAACCAGGTGAAGAAGGGGCTTCGTCATCATCAGGAGAAGAGGATGGCAGCTTTCCCGTCAGGCAGCGGCTAGCCAGCAAGTCGGTAGCGTGGCCGGAAGTCAGGGTGGCAGCAGTGGGAGGTTGGGAGCCAAACGGGCACGGGGTAGACCATCTGCTTTGCATCAGCCTACCTGCCCGGAAAGGAGTGGTGCACAGATTCATGGTAGCAGCAGCAGTAGCAGTAAGCCAGTGAGTAGTGTTGGGGGGGAAATAAGGTACTCGGCGGCGTGGCAGTTTTTTGTGAAGCGGTCAACATGGCCATATGTAGAATATGTGGGCATAAGGGGAAGCGAGGGCAGGGTGCCAATGTTGGCACCACGGCCCTGCGTCAACATATGCAGCATCGCCATAAAGTGGCTTGGGAGAACTGTGGCTCCGATCTGCTGGTCCAGCCTGCCGCAGCTACCAGTACATCACCCAGTTGCACTCACCCAGTTTCAGTACCAGCCCTGCATACACATGTAGAACAGAAAGTGGGCCAGTCCTTGAGCCTTTCGGTGTCTGCCAATGTTCACGGCAGCTCCAATGTGTGGAGCTGTAACTACGGTCAGGGACAATACATGTCCTTTACCGCCCACTAGGTGAATGTGGTTCCTGCACACCCACACCAGTAACTTAGTCAGGTAATGGCTCTTCCGCCTCCAAGTTGTCACGCCATTGGTCCTGTGACAATGTCCGCCTCTGCCTCCTCATCCTCCACCATGTCTTCAGCCTCCACTGCAGAGACAAGTCACAGTGTCCCTTCAGCATACCACATGTTCAGGGCTTGGCGCTGTCACGCTGTTTGGCACCTGGTTTGCTTTGGCAAACGGATTCACACAGAAGAGGAACTGCTCCGTGTGATGCATCAACAAATCAAATCTTGGCTTTCTCCAACTGAAAAAAGGGAACCATGCTGATCGACAACGGGAAGAACATGGTGTCAGCACTGTGTCATGGAGAACATGTAGTCATCTGCAAGACATCCTAAAAATGGCCAGGAAACTTTGCATGCACTTCAGCCACTTGTATACCGCAAAGCACACCCTCCCTGAGCTGCAGTGGCAGAACAGCATCCGCCAAAATAGGCTGATATGTGATGTTTCCACCAGTTGGAATTCCACCCTCCATATGTTGGACCGACTATATGAACAAAAAAAGGCCATCAACAATTTCTTGATGATGCAAGCTGATAGGAGTACTCCCCTGTGTAACTTCGATGTCAGCCAGTGGCAGCTCATGCGTGACACCTGCAGTTTGCTTAGGCCCTTTGAGGAGGCCATGTTATTTGTCAGTCGCCAAGACTACGGAATGAACAACGTCATTCCACTGCTTCATGTCCTGGAGCAGATGCTGGTAACAATGGCTGGTCAGGGGACAGGAGATGTGGCCCCTTCATCTCATGGCCACTTGAGCCATGTGGGGGCTGAACGGGAAGAGGAAGAGTAGGGGGAGGAGGACATTGAGGCAGAGGCAATGTATATCCAAATGGGTAGTTTTTCTACTCAGCTGACAGGACAAGAGGAGCAGGAGCAGCCAGAGGAGCTACAGGGCGATGAGGAAGACGAGACAGAGGACCAGGACACACCGTGGCAGTATGCAGTGGAGATGAGGCAGGGAGTCCTTCCGAGTCACTTGCACAAATGGCACGATGCATGCTCCCATGCTTGCATAGTGACAGCTGAATTGTCACCATTCACCTTGTTGGACCCTCACTACCGGTTCAGAATGGGGGCCTATTTTACACCCACCGAGAGGGAGGACAAACTGAACTACTACAGAGACTGCGCCATCGTCCATCCTCTTGCAGGTCTGACCGGGGGGACCTCTGTGCTCATGTTTCACTGCCATGGCTGCTGGGAGGAGCAGTACTGGGTCCATCAGCAGCAGCCTGAGCCTACAGACGCTGATGAGTAGCTTTCTTCACCCATGTAGTGAAGAAACTACTCACCAGCAGCTAGACATAGAGCAGGACCTTAACCAGCAAGTGGTGGCATACTTGGACTGCACCCTGCCACCCCCCCCCCCCATTGAAGATCCACTGGACTACTGGGATTTGTGGCCGCAACTAGCAGAGTTTGCCCTGGAAAAGCTGTCCTGCCTGGCCAGTAGTGTGGCATCAGAGCGGGTGTTACGTGAGGCGGGGGCCATAGTTACCCAAGAAGGACTCGCCCATCCACCCAAAATGTGGAGAGACTGACCTTTGTCAAGATGAATCAAGCGTGGATCAGCCAGGATTTCCAACCACCAATTCCTGATGCATCAGACTAGATCATCCATGGTGCCACACCAACACTTTGATAGAAGAGACCGGTTTCTTCTAACTGCCTGCCTCAGCTATTGCCACCCACCGTCCTACTCTATTACCGGTTCACTTTGTGGTCTACGGATGCAGCTGCTGCTGCCATCTCCAAACTATGTCACCTTGCCACTCTGTGGTCTCCTCATGCTGCTGTCATATCTAAACTAGTGTTGAGCGCAAATATTCAAATTGTGAATTTTAATCATGAATATCGCTTTTTTGAGAATTTGCGAATAGTTAGAATATAGTGCTATATATTCGTATTCGCGAATTGTGTTGATCATGAATATTTATTGCAAATTTGTTGTGAATATCGGCACTTAGCAACAATCAACAGATTCTCTCTGTGTAGCAGCTGTAAGGCCTGTATGGTCCCATCAGAATTGCTTATGATTTGGAAGCCGAAAGCAGGAGTGGGTACAAAACACAGAAGACATGCAAATATTCCATTCACGTGTCATCTCTGTTTTAGATCCACTCCTGTTTTTTTTTTTTGGCATTAGCAATACTGATGGATTAATGAACAAATGCTGACTGAGTGAAGGCATACGCTCCACAGACAGGATTCGTTTTTTGTGGGCTATTGTTCTGACGGTTCAGTGAATATATTTGTATCGAATCAATTTTTTCCCGAAAATTCGGCAAACCAGCGAATCAAAATTTTGAAAAATGTGCTAATCTCTAATCAGGACAGTAATACAGTGAGCATCATATCATTATGTACAGATATTGGGTAGCGAAGACCGTGCTGATATATGGCCACTGACAGTCCAGATGCTCACATAGGTAATAGTCCGCTAATAAGTAATGTAGGATGTCAGTGAAGATGGTAAAATCCAACATGCATTGGCTGCCGTAATAGAACAAGGGAGGATAAAAGATTATTGAAATTAGAACAGGTTTATACCCCTGTAAGAAAAAAGGAATATCAGATCATAGGTAATATGTCAAGTGAGACCACGGGGGTCATATACCTCCTTGAATGCCCCTGCAAGCTCCAGTACATAGGCAGGACCTTGAGGAAGCTTACAGATAAGTCTGTATCGCTGAACATATTAGAAACATCAGAAAGGGCCTGAAAACCCATAGTGTCTCCGCACATTTTAAAAAGTTCCACTGTAAGGACCCTACTGGCCTGAAATTTTGCGATATAGAAAATGTACAGAAGAACTGTCGAGGGGGCGACCCTATTAAACAAATTAATAAAAACGAGGCTGAGTGGATATATAAAATGAGTACACTGCAGCCGTCAGGCATGAACATTGAGTGGGACATTAAATCAGTGTGTATGGCTTAAAATAACATTAAGCCTCTGTTTTATGAGATTTTATATTATATGCTAAAGTATCGTGTCATTTTAATTATATTTATCTATTTAAGTATTAAGGCTGACTGGTCAGCCTGCATTTGTGGGAGGGGCGGAGGCTCTTCTTAAACAAGCCACTGCCTCACTCCTGGGCGTGTGTTCTTCAGGTGCACAGGTGCTGCTGGGTGTCATTAGTGAACTAGCTTCTCTGGTGGCAGGATCTCTTTCTTTGCAGCATGGAGCCAGAACGGAGGTTTTGTTTTCTCTGCTATCGTAGCAATGCACGCGGGGTAATACGTAAGTAAGTTGGGCCGTGGCCATCCCTCCTGGCCGGTCGGAACCCGACTTTTCTAGCGAACGGGAGGCTTCGTCTCAGAATCTTCTGCCTCAGGTTTGTTTTGTTGGGGCTAAAAAATTTCTATTTTTTTTTCCCACCTCGTTTGTTTGATAATAAGAATTAGTTCCGGTATATCTTGCAAATTTACATTGCTTGTTTGTTGCATGGAAAATTACTTCAGCTTATACGCAGTTAGGGAACAGTCACCCGGGCTGCATGTGACGTCATGATTGAACATCAGACTCAGCGGTTGTTTGACCTATTGCTGTAGCTGTTCCTCGCCATGTGACTCCCCCTCTCCCAGCCACCACCATCTTTAGACTTCATGTTTTTCCCTGCTTTATGTACTAAAACCCTGAGGCACTTTATGCTCTGCTCTTATTCTGAGCGGCAGTTCCACGTTCGGCTCTACTTCTGTCTTATACCTGCTTGCACCTCGCTTTATACGCCTCACACCCTCAGATGTATCCGCACGTCTTTTATTGTCCATCACTTTCGCACTGCTCGTTCCAGACGGCCTTTACATTTTGCTTTACACATGTCTTACTCTCTGCTCACTGGAGCTGTGTCCACATGTCTGCTATTTCCATCATGCTTCATACTTCAATTACATTCGAGTTGCATTCACCCGTTGGCTGTTCACACTTGGCTGTTGCATCATGTTGTTGTGTGTGGTTAGAGCTGCGTTTATGCGTCGGCTAGTATACCATGTTTGCTCTGCTCACAGTCAGAGCTGCGTTCACATGTCTGCTGTTACAACAGGTCATTCGAGGCTTGTTTTCAGAGGTGCATTCACGTTCGCTGTCACATCATGTTCATGCTCCACTCACATTTAGAGCTGCTGTTATACCTATTTTCGTTCTCGGCTCACTCACAAAGGAGCCTTCACACTTACGCAGTCAAATTCACGACCAGGGCTGCGTCCATACGTCTATTGGCATATCATGTCTGCTCTACTCACACCCAGAGCTGCGTTCACACGTCCATTGTTACTACAGGTTCTTTCCAGGCCCATTTCAAGAGCTGCGTTCATGTCATTTTCACAGCATGTGTCACGCTCCATTCACAACCAGAGCTGCTGTTATACCAATTGTTTGCTCTGCCTATACCCAGAGTTGTGTTAACACTTCTACTGCTACAACAGGTTTTATACCCCACTCGCCAGAGCTGCTTTCCATGTCGGCTGTCACTTCGAGTTAATATTCATTCACATCCAAAGCTGCGTCCGCAGGTCTACTTTTACATCCTGTCCTCTACTCCATTCACTACTAAAGCTGTGTTCATGTGTCCGCAGATGCATCACGTTAATAGTCCGCTCACGTTCAGTTTGCATTCTTACGTCGGCGTTATACCATGTTCTCATGCTCTAGCCATACTCAGAGCAGCGCTCATACATTGTTACTCACATCCTGAGCGGCATTCACCCATCTGCTGTTACACCATGTGTTACATTCGGCTCCCACTCAAAACTGCATTCTCATGTTACTTGCTACACTCAGTAGTCTTAACGGGGCACCCCGCACCCACTGCTTAGTACTCTCCCGGTAAACATGGCTGCTTTCTTTTCAGGCGTACGTTTTTCCTCGGTGGTGTGAAAAAAAAAAAAAAAATCCCTTTAAATCCTGTTCTTTTCAGGCTTACGTTTTTCCTCGGTGGTGTGAAAAAAAAAAAAAAAAAATTATTTTAAATCCTGATTCGTGTTCACTCAGATTGGTCTCCTTTACTCCTGGTTTGCATTCACTCAGATTGGTCTCCTGCCTAGTTCAACAAAACAGCTTCTCAGCGGAGGCCAGTGGGCCTACCATGTTTTACAACTTGTTCTTTTGTTTGTTGGGAAGGTACTGTACCTTCCCTATTGCTTCGGGGGTCTGACGACTGCTACGGCCCTATGGCTTCGGGGGTCCGACAACTGCTTCGGCCCTATGGCTTCGGGGGTCTGACGACTGCTACGGCCCCATGGCTTCGGGGGTCTGAAGACTGCTACGGCCCCATGGCTTCGGGGGTCCGACGACTGCTACGGCCCCATGGCTTCGGGGGTCCGACGATTGCTACGGCCCCATGGCTTCGGGGGTCTGATGACTGCTTCGGGGGTCCGACGACTGCTACGGCCCCATGGCTTCGGGGGTCTGATGACTGCTTCGGCCCTATGGCTTTGGGGGTCCGACAACTGCTTCGGCCCTATGGCTTCGGGGGTCTGACGACTGCTACGGCCCCATGGCTTCGGGGGTCCGACGACTGCTTCGGCCCCATGGCTTCGGGGGTCCGACGACTGCTTGGCCCTATGGCTTCGGGGGTCCGACAACTGCTTCGGCCCTATGGCTTCGGGGGTCTGACGACTGCTACGGCCCCATGGCTTCGGGGGTCTGATGACTGCTTCGGCCCTATGGCTTCGGGGGTCCAACGACTTCTACGGCCCCATGGCTTCAGGGGTCTGATGACTGCTTGGCCCTATGGCTTCGGGGGTCCGACAACTGCTTGGCCCTATGGCTTCGGGGGTCTGACGACTGCTACGGCCCCATGGCTTCGGGGGTCCGATGACTGCTTCGGCCCCATGGCTTCGGGGGTCCGACGACTGCTTCGGCCCTATGGCTTCGGGGGTCCGACGACTGCTTCGGCCCTATGGCTTCGGGGGTCCGACGACTGCTTCGGCCCTATGGCTTCGGGGGTCCGACGACTGCTACGGCCCTATGGCTTCGGGGGTCCGACGACTGCTTCAACCCTATGGCTTCGGGGGTCCGACGACTGCTACGGCC
The DNA here is from genome assembly GCA_033119425.1 of Bufotes viridis. Taxonomy (NCBI): domain Eukaryota; kingdom Metazoa; phylum Chordata; class Amphibia; order Anura; family Bufonidae; genus Bufotes; species Bufotes viridis. The sequence goes on along the minus strand of CM065593.1, from coordinate 129,087,655 downwards.
CCATGGCTTCGGGGGTCCGACGACTGCTATGGCCCCATGGCTTCGGGGGTCCGACGACTGCTTCGGCCCCATGGCTTCGAGGGTCCGACGACTGCTTCGGCCCTATGGCTTCGGGGGTCCGACGACTGCTACGGCCCTATGGCTTCGGGGGTCCGACGACTGCTACGGCCCTATGCCTTCGGGGGTCCGACGACTGCTTCGGCCCCATGGCTGCGGGGGTCCGATTACCTGTTTTCAGTCCTGCCTGGTTGGTTGTCCATCCATGGTTCCAGGCTGATTGGGCCCAAATGTCTCACATTCATATCTGCTTCCCTGATCACCTGCATACGGCCCATGTTCTAAACTAAAGTCTGTCACCTGCGGGGTTCAGTCAGGTTCACTTGTTACTCAACTAAGTTTCCTGCTCCTTACGTTCTTTAGGTGTTACACCTTATTAATGTCCAGTGTCTGCCATGCTCCAGGATCACACTTCAATTTCTGGAGCTCAAATCTTTAGGGTCACCTGCCATGTTGGTCAGGTCACATTTTTCAACCATATTCGCCTGCCACGGTATTCGGGCCACGTAGGTTAATGGTAGACTCAGATACCAGGTCGGTTTTCCTGGTTCAGGATTAAACCATTCTCAGGGGTTCACAGAAGAATGCAGGGGCCATGGCAAGCAGATAGTTGATGTCTGGGGAATTATTCAAAGATTCCCTTCCTACTTTCATGGTTTCTTTTGCCCCTCACTTCTTGCATAGTCTAGGCAGGCAGGTTTCTCTTTCGGTTCCACAAACTCCGGAGGCCAGGGCAATTGTCAGTACTAGAACCACAGGTCACCAGATTCAGTTAATATCTCATGCTCCATTCCACAGCGTATTGCCATTCCTTCATTCCGCTTCGGGGCACTATCTGCAACATCGAGCATCATGTCTACGGTTTCGTCATTTGCAAGCTGTGATGTACGTCTTCTTATGGTTTTGCCGCATACTTCCTGAATGTGCGGTCAAGATTGCCGATGCCTTACAGTTGGTCACGGATTTGTTTGCACTTTCATTGTTTCTTTATAACCTACTTGGCTTGGCTTTTGCCCCCTTTTAGGCCTACCCACGGCTATGGCTAAGGGCACAATTCAAGCCATTAAGTTAGGTTTAGCTAGCACACGGCTAGCCGGGTTAGGTTGTTCTTGATGTTTATCTCCCTAGGGTTCATCAAGCATCGTTGGCCGTAGCCATGACCACAAGTATATATTTTAAACTTTTATGAATTTATTGTTATTTGTGAACTTATTGTCCGTATGACCTTTACCTAACCCGGTTGTTGCTTCCAGGTTCACTTCCGGAGGCAACACGGAGGTTATTTAATTATGGTCTTAATTGTCAGCTTCAGCCCCTGACGAAGCTTTCAGCGAAACCTAGGTCGGGCGTTGCTGCTATTTGATGTGCCTGTTTGTACTGTGGATCCTGTAAGTAGAATAAACCAGTGTCTACCTATATGCATCAGCAGTATTGCGCTATATTTTCTTCCCCTCTGTGAAGGTTTGAGTCCGGTGAGGAGGAGTGTTCGGTCGGTGTTGTGGTGGCTGGCTTTGAGTGCCGCAGTGTTTTCAGTGATCGCAGCATCTGTGAACTGGAGCGCAGATTTCTCGGCGCACACTGCATGTTGGATTTTACCATCTTCACTGACATCCTACATTACTTATTAGCAGACTATTACCTCTGTGAACATCTGGACTGTGAGTGGCCATATATCAGCGCGGTCTTCGCTAACCAATATCTGTATTTTATTGTGAGGAGATTGGACCTTCTCCTATTTAAGGGGACTGTTGCTTGTCATATAGAGGGCTACCAGACTTTTTTGTTTCATATCAGATCATTATGTACCTGGCCTGCGGCCATCAAGAGGGCTTAAGTGGCCCCCTGGGCATCAACCCACCTGGAATTTTTTTTTTTTTTTTAATAGAACAAAAACACTATCACCTTCGTTCTCTGAGTTATGTTTTTACTGTGCACTAAATATGTCATCAAAACCTTATTCAGTGGGACAGTAAGATTACAGCAATACTAAATTTAGTTTGTATGTTGTACTACTTTTAAAAAAATATATACTGAGCCTTCCTCACGGCCAATGGGCAGGTACATAATGATCTGATACTCTCTGCATTAATTAATGCTAGAAGCATCCGGTAGATATGCTCTTGGCCAGCAGCCACAGGTGGCCTCCTGGATTCATCTGTATTAGGGTCCATAGTAAGGTGATAGGGCAATTACTTTATGCTGCACTGTGGAACTTTTGTTGTTCCTGTCTACCAGCGGCTTGTGTTGGCCCTGGCTATTTGTGTTGTCCCACCTTCTGACAATTTGGACTCTCCTACAACTTAGGGCCACTTTTATTTTTTTTTTCAAAGGACATTTTAAGTTTCCAGTCTTCCCCTGTCTCTAGATATAATCAGTAGTACAAAAACAATATATGTTATATATTCATCACAAAATAAAGTGGGTGGCCACAATCACCAAATCTTTGGTAAAGCAAAATAAAATAAAAATAAAAGACTCTTACATTACCTATAAATCTAAAATATAACATATTGTATACAATGATATGGTACCCAAAAAAAAACTAAAATTGAAGCAAAAAGTCCCCAAAAAAGGCTAACCTTGTATTGCATTTTATATTATCCTTTCAGGTTGCACCAAACTTCTGGTCACACAACACAAGCTGGAAAAATGCCTAGAAAAAACCTCAAGAAAATTGTTCCTAAAACCACTATGGGGAACATGTATCAAACACACACACACCCCTTTTGTAATGTAAGTCCAGGATACTAGCATAAATGATACCTGAAATACTCTTGCTGACATATATTTCAGTTCTGGTGCACAGATGCCCCACAATTATTAATAAGCATGCACCTCTAAATAATTATAGTTCCTCTGACGCCAGCAGGGCTTAGATTAAGAACAGCATGTAAAATAAATCTTAACAAATGTTCTTCAGGTGAAAAACCAACCTCAATATCACTGATGTTTTTTTCTTTATATTCTTTTTAGTTTTTAGTGTACCGGATAGATTATAGCCCTGCTGATAGGAAACTGTGCACTTGATTTACTAAAACAATATGGGTAAGTTGTATCAGGATAACATTACTGTGCAGCAGATGTTTTTCTACTGTAAATGCATTTTCTTCATGCTTCATTCCACAGGCTTCTCTATACCCCATGTGTGCTATGTGAATGATGTAAACACATTTAGCATATGTGACAGAGGATAGTTGCAGAATAGCTGACATATGTTTCTGAATTATGCACTGATAGCTACATATCCCAACAGAGTTGCATGTCTGTAGAGAATATATACGGTAGGTCTGGAAGATGTGTTTAGGAAGCATGTAGTTATCAGTTGCTAACACATTATCCTTTGTGTATGTGTTACAATGTTTTGTACTGTGTGTGTGTTGCACTGTTTTCACGTTACATTTGGCAAATTAGATTTGGCATGTTTATTTTGCTTGAAAACATATTCTAGTTTTGTAATTTTATGTGGACGTTTACTTTGTGTAGATAGTGTGCAACATGTTTACATTTACCTCTCTGATTAAGATACCACCTCTTTACCATTCAAACTCCCACAATGCCTATCTGCAATATCCTCCTTCTTCCCCTATCTATCATAGTCAATGGCTCCACACTCTCCCCAGTCAATCAAGTAACATTTGATTCTGATCTGCCCTTCAAACCGCACATCCAAGCCCTTTCACCTCCTTCTTTAACCTCCAACTCAAAAATATCTCTCGAATCTGAGCATTCCTCCGCCAGCAGTCTGCAAAAATGCATGTACATGCTCTCATCATCTCCCGCTTAGACTACAGTAACATCCTCTACTGTAGCCTTCCATCTAGTACCCTCAACCCCTCCAATCTATCCTAATCTTTGGTGCCCAAATAATCCACCTCTCTCTTCTTCATACAGACAAGAATGGGAAAAATTAATCCGTCAAAACTCCAGCAACTGCTCTCATCATTTTCCAGATGTTCACAGACTGTTGTTAAAAGAAGAAGTGATTGACTTGGCCCTGTCCCAATTTTTGTGTTGCTGCCATCAAGTTCTAATTTAATTTCTGGTTCTTTTTCATGAAATTGTAAAATGTCACACTTTCAACATCTCACATTTGTTGTACATGATCTATTGTGAATAAAATATGTGTCTATGCGATTTTGCATTTTGTTCTTCTTTATATTTTACACAGTGTGGCAATTGGTTGGAAATGGGGTTGTGCTTGTATAGACAGCATTAGTGACTCAATGAGATCCTGGTAGGTTGTCACAGGTATCTGGAGATATGCTGACTGCAGTGTATCCCACAGCTGGAGAGTGTGTGGGGAAGGATCCATAGAATGAACATGACGATCCAGCTAGTCCCACAGATGCTCAGGGTAGGGCTTGGAAGTCTTTGTCATGCACTTCCAATGTTAGACATTTCTAGGTGTGTGAGAATTCTCATTTTCTTGCTGGAAGATCCCATCCTAACCAGTGAAGACAATCACCATGTATCAGTGTATGTGATCTGTATGGATTCATACCCAAATCAGTTAGAAGTTTTTTTCACATAGATGACTGGGCCCAGTGAATGCTGCAAAAACATTCCACAGATCATAACACTGCCACCACCAGCTTGTGTTGTTCTAGCAAAGGTTGCAGGGTGTTTGTTCTCTGATGTTTTTTGGCTGACACACCATCTTCTATCTGTTCAATGAAGCAGAAAACATGTTTCATTGGAGAAAGTGAAGGTCCAATTCCGATACTGACGCAAAAATGTAGGCCTTTTCTGCAGATGCAACTTTGTTAGAAGAGGTGTAGTTACCATCCATCTGCTTCGGAGTCCCATACATAGTAGGGTTCACTGAACTGTTGTTTTAGACACACGTCCAGTAGCCCCCTTGTTCAATTTTGTGGTGAGCTACTCCACTGTAGCATGTCAGTCTGCCCTTTTTGACCTTTGTAGCCAACATTCTTCCATTTGTCCACTCATGAAACACTTTCACCACAGCAGTAATGATAAGCGGCAGGGGCTATATTCAAATTTGAGATATTTGACAAATATTTTGTAGAATATTCGTCATATATTCATATATTCATATAGCAATATATTGAATATAGTGCTATTTATTCCTTATTAGAATATTCAGCTTTCTTATGAAGTAGTGAACACACATGATTAATTCCTCCCTGCTGTCTGGTTCCCCAAAAAACAGTTTTTATGTGTCCCGGCTCCCTAGGATTTCATCCTGCTCCAGTCGGTGCCCGTGCCGACTTCCCGTGTGCATGGAGCTTCCCCATCACCATGACAATGCCTCGGGGTAAGAACATACCATCGGATGTGAGATTTCACGATCTCACAACAGCGAATAGTCTTGTCATAAGACTATGTAACCAATAGAGGCGCTGTTCATGAGTCATATACCCACCAAGCCAGCTCACTTAACGTGACTTCCTTCATGAGCTACGCTCTTCCAACGTCGAAAGTAGGAAGTGGCCATATTAATGTTACTTAACTGCAACACATATATATTATGAGACAGTACTACATAAGAGACAGTACTCTTTTTATATGCAGGAGCAAGCTCCAAAAACCTGTTGTGAAGCTCCTGTAGTTAATGTGTACAATGAGCATATTTTGTCATTGACAGCATACATTTTGCTGTAGACGTAGTGTAATTGTGCCTTTGTTTTCAAAAACCTGTTCCAATTTTTCTATAATTAATAAGCGTACAAATAAGTGTATTTTTCTGTATCACTAGCATGGTATATTTTGGCTGCAGAGGTTCTCAAATTTTGCCTTTTTATTCCAAAAACCTGTTCAGTGTATAAACATGGGCAGGCATCTGCCCCTGTAAAAGACAATTTTTATAAATCCAAAAGTACAGTCACTGTGTTTTTGAACAAGCTCTTTGTCAACATTGTCAACCAGGCATGTACCCATAACTATATATGTCATTGTTACTCTGACATAACTAATTCTGCCTTTAAAGGTATGAGAAAGAGAAAATTCTAAAAAGGTAGTAGGAAACCTCAGAATTTCATACACAAATTTATGGGCCATATGAAGCATTTCTGATATGAATTTTTCATTAATTAGAATATTCATTAAAATCAGACCTGAAACAGATTTCAAGAAAGTTCTCATCTCTACAAGAGATACAGATATGCTAAGAAGAACAAAGTGTGAACCATAAAAAAAGCTAAACTGGGCCATTTGTAAGGATGGCTAGCCCTCATCATTTCTAGGGACCATCAATTAGGCCTCATGCACACGTCTGTTCCTGACTTATAGTCCACGAGACAAAAAGATCATTGAAACACAGCTGCCATACATTTCCTGTTTTTTTTTTCACGCTTAAATATAAAAAAGCTGTTTTTATCAAGAAAAACACAGACTTATCAATCATTATCTGCTTTTCTAAAAGCTTATGAAATCTTAAAAGTTGATCTCTAGAAAACATTCCTAAATCACATCAAAACAAAATTCAGCAAACGTAGAAAATACAATTAAAAATTTTGATTCTATTAACTGGCCGAAAATTGGGAAGATTTAATACAATTGGGTTTACCCGTGACTCATGTTACAGTGCAATGGGAATAAAACAGGTTTTGAATGAGTTTACAGAGAGACATTCTCAGACTTTATTTACTGAGGAAAAGGGATTTCATCTTTGATAGATGAGTTTACAATGTTTTCAAGAGCATCTGTTTACATTATGTATATTAAATGTCATATTGTTGACAGGCAAGAAATTATTTTTTTGATTTGGTTTCTTTGAAAAATCAAAAACAATTAAACTCTTAAAGGGAATCTGTCACCTACATTTCACATTTTAATCTATGAGCAATGAACTGTAGTACACTTAAACACCATCGCTAACATACATTTATATCCCCACACTTTGACTTTAGTCTATATGCAAAATAGGTAAAAAGTGCAATGGTAGGTTTGAGCTTTCAAAGTGCCCAAGCTCCACTTCTTCAAACCGATTCCAGGGCCTGATCATCCTAACCATCCCACCCCTCTCCCTTGATGTCACAATTATGGTGTGCAGGTGCACTTTTTGGACCTTCTGCTTATAGTATCCACTGAGCATACACTGTAGCCTGTGCCCTCTGCAGCATGTACAGTACATCCAATAATAATTCTAAATATCTTTACCTTGTAATCCTATACACAATCTAAACATTCATATGGTTATGCAGACAGGGGTCATTGCTACACTGTGATGTAGATTCATCTGCTATGAGTTCTTGTAATCCAGGGATCTGGAGATACAGTAACTAGTGGGAGTCGATTTAGGCTACTTTCAAACTAGTGTTTTGGCTGGATTCGGCAGGCATCAGCAAAAATGCTTCGATTACTGATAATTAGAGTTGAGCGAACACCTGGATGTTCGGGTTCGAGAAGGTCGGCCGAACTTCCCGAAAATGTTCGGGTTCGGGATCCGAATTCGACCCGAACTTCATCTCGAACCCGAACCCTATTGAAGTCAATGGGGACCCAAACTTTTGTGCACTAAAAAGGCTGTAAAATAGTCCAGGAAATGGCTAGAGGGCTGCAAAAGGCAGCAAAATGTAGGTAAATCCCCTGCAAACAAATGTGGATAGGGAAATGAATTAAAATAAAATAAAATACATAAAAATTAAGCAATATCAATTGGAGAGAGGTCCCATAGCAGAGAATCAGGCTTCAAGTCACCCAGCAATGGAGAAGGCTACTTTCATTTATTTAGGCCCCAGCACCCAGACAGAGGACAGAGGTCGCATAGCAGAGAATCAGGCGTCAAGTCACCCACCAATGGAGAAGGCCACTTTTAGATAATTAGGCCCCTGGCACCTAGACGGAGGAGAAGTTCATTCAACTTTTGGTTGCACCGCAATATAATCGTAAAATTTAAAAAAAGAGGATTCAATAAAGAAGTGCCCCGGAGTACAAGAATATATGGTTGAGGGGGAGGCAGTTATAAATGTCTATTCTGCACAAGGGATGGACAGGTCCTGTGGGTCCATGTTGGCTGTGGACAGGCGGCTGCGTTTGTCAGTAATGACGCCACCTGCCATGCTGAATACACGTTCAGACAAAACACTGGCCGCCAGGCAGGCCAGCACCTCCAAGGCATTAAAGGCTAGCTCTGGCCACGTGGAAAATTTTGAGACCCAGAAGTTGAATGGGGCCGAACCATCAGTCAGTACGTGGAGGGGTGTGCACATGTACTGTTTAACCATGTTAGTGAAATGCTGCCTCCTGCTAACACGTTCCGTATCAGGTGGTGGTGCAGTTAGCTGTTGCGTGGTGACAAAACTTTTCCACATTTCTGCCATGCTAATCCTGCCCTCAGAGGAGCTGGCCGTGACACAGCTGCGTTGGCGACCTCTTGCTTCTCCTTTGCCTTCTCCTTGGGCTTCCACTTGTTCCCCTGTGACATTTTGGAATGCTCTCAGGAGCGCGTCTACTAGGGTGCGCTTGAACTCGCGCATCTTCCTATTACGCTCCAGTGCAGGAAGTAAGGTGGGCACATTGTCTTTGTACCGGGGATCCAGCAGGGTGGCAACCCAGTAGTCCGCACATGTTAAAATGTGGGCAACTCTGCTGTCGTTGCGCAGGCACTGTAGCATGTAGTCGCTCATGTGTGCCAGGCTGCCCAGAGGTAAGGACAAGCTGTCCTCTGTGGGAGGCGTATCGTCATCATCCTCCGTATCCCCCCAGCCATGCACCAGTGATGGGCCTAAGCTGTGTTGGGTGCCACCCCGCTGTGAACCTGCTTCATCCTCATCCTCCTCCTCCTCATCCTCCTCCAGTAGTGGGCCCTGGCTGGCCACATTTGTACCTGGCCTCTGCTGTTGCAAAAAACCTCCCTCTGAGGCACTTCTAACATACTGTCCTGAAAGTGCTAAAAATAACCCCTCATCCTCCTCCTCCTCCTGGGCCACCTACTCTTCCATCATCGCTCTAAGTGTTTTCGCAAGGTGACATAGAAGCGGAATTGTAACGCTGATAACAGTGTCATCACCACTGGCCATGTTGGTGGAGTAGTCGAAACAGCGCAACAGGGCACACAGGTCTCACATGGAGGCCCAGTCATTGGTGGTGAAGTGGTGCTGTTCCGCAGTGCGACTGACCCGTGCATGCTGCAGCTGAAACTCCACAATGGCCTGCTGCTGCTCGCACAGTCTCTCCAGCATGTGCAAGGTGGAGTTCCACCTGGTGGGCACATCGCATATGAGGCGGTGAGCGGGAAGGCCGAAGTTACCCTGTACCGCAGACAGGCGAGCAGTGGCAGGAGGTAAACACCGGAAGCATGCACAGACGGCCCGCACTTTATGCAGCAGCTCTGACATGTCGGGGTAGTTGTGAATGAACTTCTGCACCACCAAATTCAGCACATGCGCCAGGCAAGGGATGTGCGTCAAAAAGGCTAGTCCCAGAGCTGCAACGAGATTTCGCCCATTATCGCACAACACCAGGCCAGGCTTGAGGCCCACCGGCAGCAATCTGCGCGGTGTGGGGCCTGTCCCCCAAACATATGAGTTTCAGAACGGCCTGTTGACGTTTACCCCGGGCTGTGCTGAAGTTGGTGGTGAAGGTATGTGGCTGACTGGATAAGCAGGTGGAAGCAAAGAAGGAGGAAGCCGAGTAGGAGGAGGAGGCTACAGGAGGCAAAGAATGATGCCCTGTGATCCTTGGCGGCGGAAGGACGTGCGCCAAAGAACTCTCCACCTGCGGCCCAGCCGCCACTACATTTACCCAGTGTGCAGTTAGGGAGATTATATAGTGTCCCTGGCCGTGCTTTCTGGTCCACGTATCTGTGGTTAGGTATACCTTGCCACAGATGGCGTTGCGCAGTGCACAATTGATTTTATCGGAAACTTGGTTGTGCAGGGAAGGCACGGCTGTCTTGGAGAAGTAGTGGCGGCTGGGAACAACATACTGTGGGACAGCTATCGCCATCAGCTGTTTGAAGCTGTCTGTGTCCACCAGCCTGAATGGCAGCATTTCAAAGGCCAGTAGTTTAGAAATTCTGCCATTCAGGCCCAGGGCTCGAGGGTGGCTAAGTGGAAATTTACGCTTTCTCTCCAAGGTTTGTGAGATGGAGCGCTGAACGCTGCCGTGTGACATGGTGGAGATGTTTGGTGACGCAGGTGGTGTTGTCGGTGGTACATCCTCTGTTTGATGGTTGGCAGGTGTCCACATTTCTGCCGAGGCAGCAGCAGAAGAGGGAGCAGGGGGAACCTGAGTGAGTTCCTTGTTTTTAAGGTGTTTACTCCACTGCAGTTCATGCTTTGCATGTAGATGCCTGGTCATGCAGGTTGTGCTAAGTTTCAGAACGTTAATGCCTCGCTTCATGCTCTGATGGCACAACGTGCAAACCACTCGGGTCTTGTCATCAGCACATTGTTTAAAGAAGTGCCATGCCAGGGAACTCCTTGAAGCTGCCTTTGAGGTGCTCGGTCCCTGGTGGCGGTGGCCAGTAGCAGGCGAACTCTCTTGGCGGCGGCTGTTCTGCTTTTGCCTCCTCTTTTGCTATGCTGTTGGCTCGGTCTCACCACTGCCTCTTCCTCTGAACTATGAAAGTCAGTGGCACGACCTTCATTTCATGTGGGGTCTAGGACCTCATCGTCTCCTGCATCGTCTTCCACACAGTCTTCCTCCCTAACCTCCTGTTCGGTCTGCACACTGCAAAAAGATGCAGCAGTTGGCACCTGTGTTTCATCATTATCAGAGACGTGCGGACTCCGATGAGGTGGTATTCCCATGTCCTCATCATCAGGAAACATAAGTGGTTGTGCATCAGTGCATTCTATGTCTTCCACAACTGGGGAAGGGCTAGGTGGATTCCCTTGGGAAACCCTAACAGCAGAGTCTGTAAACAGCATAAGAAACTGCTGCATAACTTGAGGCTCAGACAGTTTCCCTGATATGAATGGGGGTGATGTGACAGACTGATTTGCTTGGTTTTTGTGCGCCACCTGTGCGCTTTCTGCAAAAGACTGGGTGGGAGATAATGTGAACGTGCTGGATCCACTGTTGGCCACCCAATTGACTAGAGCCTGTACCTGTTCAGGCCTTACCATACTTAGAACGTCTTTGGGCCACACCAAATATCGCTATAAATTCTGGCGGGTACTGGAACCTGAGGAAGTTGGTTCACTAGGACATGTGGCTGTGGCAGAATGGCCACGTCCTCTCCCAGCACCAGAGGGTCAACTAACACCACCACAACTGCGTCCCTTACTAGATGTTTTCCTCATTGTTACCGTTCACCAAGCACCAAAATAGAAAAAAAAATATTTGGTCCAATGTATTGATTTCAAATTCAGTCCTTTTTTTACAGGCACCTAACACTATCTGCCTATTTATTTATGTACCATATTACACTAATCCAGGCACAGCAGTAATCACTGATTTAGGGGAGTATAAATTGTAGGCCTAGTATTTAGGCCCTGGATGAAAGTGATCCTTTTATGTACAGATTTACACTTGGAGATGCACAGTAGCGTGTGAAAAAATATTGGCAATTGAATTTCACCCCAGAAAAAAATATATCCTTTGCCGGACACTATTAAACTTGTCCAGCCACAGCTGGAACACCAGATTTACTATATTTCTATTTTTGCTACTGACTTTCACCCCAGAAAATAATATATCCTTTAACGGACACTAGGGAAATTGTCCAGTCACAGCTGGAACACCAGATTCAGGGTATTGCTATTTTGGCAATTAAATTTCACCCCAGAACAAAATCTATCCTTTGACTTATACTATTAAACTGGTCCAGTCACAGCTGGAACACCAGATTCAGGGTGTTGCTATTTTGGCAATTGAATTTCACCCCAGAAAAAATTATATTCTTTTACGGACAGATTTAAACTAGGCCTGCAACAGCTGGAACACCAGATTCAGGGTATTGCTATTTTGGCAATTAGATTTCACCCCAGAACAAAATCTATCCTTTGACAGATACTATTAAATTTGTCCAGTCACAGCTGGAACACCAGATTCAGAGTATTGCTATTTTGGCAATTAAATTTCACCCCAGAAAAAATTATATTCTTTTACGGACAGATTTAAACTAGGCCTGCAACAGCTAGAACACCAGATTCAGGGTATTGCTATTTTGGCAATTAAATTTCACCACAGAAAAAATATATACCCTTTTACGGACAGATTTAAACTAAGCCTGCAACAGCTGGAACACCAGATTCAGGGTATTGCTATTTTGGCAATTAAATTTCACCACAGAAAAAAAATATACCCTTTTACGGACAGATTTAAACTAAGCCTGCAATAGCTGGAACAACAGATTTACTGTATTTTAATTTTTGCAACTGAATTTCACGGCAGAAAATAATAAATCCTTTGACAGACACTATTAAACTTGGCCAGCCACTGCTGGGACACCAGATTTACGGTATTTATATTTTGGCAATAGAATTTCACCCCAGAAAAAAATATATCCTTTGCCGTACACTATTAAACTTGGCCAGCCACTGCTGGGACACCAGATTTACGGTATTGCTATTTTGGCAATTGAATTTCACCCCAGAAAAAAATATGTTCTTTGCCGTACACTATTAAACTTGGCCAGACACAGCTGAAACCACTGATTTATGGTATTGCTATTTTGGCAAATGAATTTCACCCCAGAAAATAATAAATCCTTTGCCGGACACTATTAAACTTGTCCTGTCACAGCTGGAACACCCGATTTTCGGTATCTCTATTTTTGCAACTGAATTTCACCCCAGAAAATAATATATCCTGTGACGGACACTATTAAACTTGGCCAGCCACAGCTGAAACCACTGTTTTATGGTATTACTATTTTGGCAATTGAATTTCACCCCAGAAAATTATCTATCCTTTGCCGGACACTATTAAACTTTGCCAGCCACTGCTGGGACACTAGATCTAGGGGATTGCTATTTTGGCAATTGAATTTCACCACAGAAAAAAATCTATCCTTTGCCAGACAGCAGACAATATTACACTTAGCTAGCCACAGCTGGAACACCAGATTCAGGGTATTGCTATTTTGGCAATTAAATTTAACCCCAGAAAATAATATATCCTGTGACGGACACTATTAAACTTGGCCAGCCACAGCTGAAACCACAGATTTACTGTATTTCTTTTTTGGCAACTGAATTTCACCCCAGATAATCATAAATCCTTTGCCGGACACTATTAAACTTGTCGAGCCACAGCTGAATTCACAGATTTGCTGTATTTCTATTTCGGCAACTGATTTTCACCCCAGATAATCATAAATCCTTTGCCGGACAATATTAAACTTGTCCAGTCACAGCTGGAACACTAGATTTACGGTAATTCTATTTTTCAACTGAATTTCACCGCAGAAAATAATATATCCTATGTTGGACACTATGAAACTTGTCCAGTCACAGCTGGAACACCAGATTTACGGTATTGCTATTTTGGCAATTGAATTTCACACCAGAAAATTATTTATCCTTTGCCGGACACTATTAAACTTGGCCAGCCACTGCTGGGACACCAGATTTATGGTATTGCTATTTTGGCTATTTAATTTCACCCCAGAATAAAATATATCCTTTGCCGGACACTATTAAACTTTATCAGCCACTGCTGGGACACCAAATTTAGGGGATTGCTATTTTGGCAATTGAATTTAATCCCTTAATAAAATATAGAAATTTCTATCCTGAGTTTCTAGGGTTGACAATAAGCACAACCAAGCCCCTGATGTAGGATATAGCAAAAAAAACTAGTATTGATGGATTGATGGACTTGGTGGCAGCTTGTGCTGGTGAACCACAAGACACAAAATGGCCGCCAATCAAAGTGACAGAAAAACGCTGTAGATCGATCACTTCATTAAGTGCTAATGCCATTTACCCCTTTATAAACAAGTGCATTTTATGTATTTTTTTTGCACTTCTTGCCATAAAATTTTTATACTCAGTTATGCAAATAGCTTTTGTGCTTTTTTTTTTTGTAATACATAGGCTTTATTATTTTTTTTTTAGACCTGAGAAAATATTTGTTTTTTATACGATATGCATGGGTGTTGAGCTAGATTCTGCAGTGTAGTTAGTTATTTTTTTTTATTTTTTTTTATTTACACTTTGTACCACCTCATAAGGTCAAATTAGCCTCTGTTACACAGGGAATACAGCCCCCCAGAGACATTATAAAAGGCCTTACTACAGAGCTGATTTGAGTCTGCTAAGACCCAGCAGCTCATGCAGATACCCAGGCCCCAATGATCACATAAGCAATAGAACCCGCCTATGATAATCTCTAATCCAGCCCTTCCATTCACCCCACACACCTCAGAGAAGCAAAAAAAATGTACCTTAAAACATGACATTTATTAAATCTATTAAAAGACCAAAGATAGACCCAAATGATAAGAACCGGCCAAGTGAAGGCCAGTAACCATGAAATGGTGGGCACAGGTGAGGAGAAAAAGGGGACAGACACAAGAAAAAACAGGCCCTTCGACACAGCTGGGTCTCTGAGCACTAAATCACCCTAAGTCTGTACCCTGCCTGTAAAAACTCCTACACAAGTCCCTAAAAAATGCCCTGGGGTGATTTAGTGCTCAGAGACCCAGCTCTGTCGAGGGGCCTCTTTTTTCTTGTGTCTGCCCCCTTTTTCTCCTCACCTGTGCCCACCATTTCATGGTTACTGGCCTTCACTTGGCCGGTTCTTATCATTTGGGTCTATCTTTGGTCTTTTAATAGATTTAATAAATGTCATGTTTTAAGGTACATTTTTTTGCTTCTCTGAATTATAGGGTACCTTTATATGCTCTGGTTTTTTGACCCCACACACCTCATCCTGATCCATCATCCAACTGTATGCATCGCACCACAAACACTCAGAAGCACAACAAATATTGTCTGGCTCATCCAGCTTTACATGTATTCCCCTATTGTGTTATGGCTGGAACATTATACAAAATAAGTAATTTTTACCTGTTATGCCACTCTAATCCCCTCATAGATTGTAAGCTCTGACGAACAGCACCCTTATGCTTCTTGTTTTAATTGTTGACTTGTTTGTTGTAATGTAATGGTGCAAGATATGTTGGAACTATATAGATATTATGATTATGATTGGTATTATTGTTAATAGAGCAGGAAGTTGCTTTGCTGCTTCCTGATCAGTACACACAGACTTTCCTGCCTTCTCTATGGGAAGCCCAGCTGTCATTGACAGAAGGTGCTCCGCTTCCTCAACTGCACAATTCAAGTGCAGCTGCCATCCTTGCAAGGACATTTATAAACTTCCTTGCAGAGATAAATGCCAATCATTTGGACATTTATAGTCAACAGGCAGTCCCCAAGTGGCAGTCCTACAGCATAATAAAGCCTTTAATTATTGGAATCACAAGTATCAGGGTATAATACAATATATATGTTTTTACTTGCTTTTTCAAGATGTTTTTCTTCCCTTTATAACAGGTATAAAACTTCTCTAAATCCCTGGGGCAATGGAAAAATATCAACACAATTCTGAGATGAAAAGTCAGAATTCTGCATCATTAGCATGATAAGAACAGCTATAAGTCTAGCAAACATTTTCAGTGTCTATGTATCTAGCTATGTTGTACTTTATGCTATGTTTTATTCGTACCATATTTCATAAAAAAATAAGAAGCAAAAACTAGGAAACCAAACAGTTTTTGTATTGTCACTTCATTTACTTAAGAAAAGTTTTACCAGCTTGTGTCAATATGTCGTATCACTAAGAGGTGCCATAACAAATTAAACTGTGGGAGTCTGACGGCTGGAGCTCACAGTAATCACTGAGAATGAAGGGGTAATGACCCAGTGCCTCATCAGTATGAGTGGATAGACCAAACTCAATGGAGCTAAGGACACATTGAGAAAGATGTGCAAGGCTAAATTCTCCAGAAGTCTGCCTCAATTTGTGCCAAAAACCCAGCATACATGTAGTAGACAACATTTATTCCCTTACATCCTACCAGCAGCACAGATGGGGTTAACCACCCCCCGTGGACTGGCAGGACCGGCGGAATGTTTAATGAGCCCAAGACTAATAACTCAATTTAACAATTAAGTATCCCCTTAAAAGGAGGAAGTCAACCCCCAGCCCACTGTGTTTTTTTCTGTCCTCCTGGACAGGTGGACTAGGCGGTTTGTTCCCCCCTTTCTTATGGAAAGTGCGGGGAGCCTTCTTTTCATTTGGGTAACGGCGTTGCCCTTTTTTTCTAGGTACCCTGTCAGTTTGGCCGGCAGCTTATTTGCTGCCGGCCCGCGCAGTGCGCCTGGCTGGGAGTATTTTGGCGGCGTCCTTGGTCCAGGATTCCGGTCCCTGTGCGCCGCCATCTTCCGGAGGTGACGCGGGAACTCTCCTTTTGCATCACCTCCGGGTAATCCGGCCGTGATTTTTTCACGGGCACGATTTTTCTTAGATGCAATTTTTATGCATCTTCCTGTGGAGGATTTACTGGGGAAGGGTGGATTGGCTATCCCTCCCCTTCCCTTATTTTGGGAGGCTGTGTGCTCCAGTTCAGTCTCTGGCTACATATGCTTTTTCAGCTAGCTCCCAGAGTCCTAAAATTGGTGTTGTTCCACTTGTGGTGTTTTTTTCCTCAGCTGCCTCCGGTCTGTTTTTCTACCTTTCCTGCGTAGATAGGTGATTTACAAATGTTTTATTTGTCCCTTTTTTCCCGCAGTGATGTCTTCTCCGCGGGATTCGGAAGGCAGGAAAGTGGATTCCAAGAGGAAGCATCTATCCTGCTACCATTGCAGCAGTCGGCGGTTATTGTAGGCTGATCATGCCTGCACTCGTGAGATCGCAGAAGCTAAACAGCTTAAGGCTGGGCTAAGACCAGCTTGGGAGACCGGTTGGGAATCCCTGGGTCTGTTGACTTAACCTACACCAGGTGTTACAGCTGCCGTTAGAGGTTTCTGACCTCTAGTGAACCTACGTTGCAGGATATGTATCAATGGCTCTATTAAAGGAGTCATAGGCCTGCTGGATGGAAAGGCTTCCTATTCGTGCCCAGACCCCAATGGAGACCTCTGTCCCGGTAGAGAGACCTTGGTCTCCTTAGTTTCTTCTCTCCTCGGAGGAGGAGCTGACTTTGTGTTTTCTCCCCTGGAAAGACACAGAAGTTGCTCAAGTCCATCAGGTCGGGGGACCATGATGTTGACTGTGGGGAGCCTCCCGTTCCCGCTACTCGGGCACAGCGTGTCTTTAGAGCGGATGAGTCCCTCCTCTCTATCATGATATAGAGTGGAAAAAACCTGGAAAAGGTCCGGTTTTAACAAAGAAGTTTAAATCCATGTTCCCGATGGCTTAACCCTTGGTGGATTCGTGGGGATCCATTCCCAAGGTGGACATGGCTATTGCCAAGTTGTCCAAGCGCACTCTGGTTCCTGCAGACGATGGGTCTAGCTGCAGGACCCCCTTGCAGAGTGCACACTAAGACGGGGTGTTACGGCAGCTGCGGCTTCCGCTTCCACAGCCATAGCGGCTTTTGAAGTCTCTACGTTCCTCCGATCTCGCCTGGATCAAATTCAAGTTGACGTGAACCAGAGGTTTTTTCCAGGACAACATACTGGCTGCTTTCAAGACCATCAACCTGGCTACGGACTTCTTGTGCGATACCGCACAGCTCCAGTTGAAGCTAGCGAGGGAGCTTCCCGCTAGCAAAGCAAGTCCTGGGAATGAGGCCAAACACAGATCCTTGCTCTTGAAGCTAAGCAGCAGGTCTGTGGCTCATGGGAGACCAAGTGCGCCTTTGGCACCCTGGAACAATACTATCAAATAATGTCAGGGGCCTATATATAGCATGGCCCTGGGATCGGCGGCCCATATTCCATTTTGGCTTGAGCCTTGGGTCGCTGACAATTCCTCAAAATACAGCTTATATGGCCTTCCATTCGAGCCCAACCTATTGGTTCGGAGCTAGATAAGATCATGGAGGGCCTTTCAGACTAGAAGGTGAAGAGCCTTCCCCAGCAGTCATTTCGAGGGCAGGGCAGACAAGACCGCGGTGGCAGGTCTGGCCAGCAAACAAGCTCTTGTAGTGACTGGAGAGCACAACGAAAGGTTCTGAGGTGCTCTCGTGGAGGAGCCAAAGATGGAAAATCCACCTCCTGACTACGGGCCTCTTCGAGGCTCTTGGTTAGTTCCCGTTACTCCTGCCGTCCTGACAATAAGCTTCCCCATTCCTAAGCTTCATGTACCCGTCGGGAGTCGTCTCTCCCACTTCTGAGAAGAATGGATCCAAGAGATCTCGGATCCCTGGGTCCTGAATATCATTTCCAACGGTTATTTAGTCAACAACACCTCTATTCCTCTGGACAGGTTTGTCAAGATCAACCTTCTACAAGCTGCCAAGGAGGCGATCCTAGAGGCCTACATTTAGGACTACATTTGCAAAGGGGCTCTGGAGGAGGTTCTGGCAGGAGAACGGGGCCTAGGGATCTATTCGCCAGTTTTTCCGGTTCCCAAGGCTTCAGGAGATCTCCGGATGATTATCGATCTGAGATATTTCAATCGATTTATAAGGAAGGTGAAGTTTCGTGTAGAAACCATCAGGTCAGTAGTTCACGTCAATCCTGGAGACGTGATGGCAACCTTGGACCCCAAGAATGCATATCTGCACATCCCGATCCATCCTGGTTCCAGTAAGTATATCAGGATCATGGTCCAGGTGTCCGGTGTCGTCAGGCATCTTCTGTTTGTTGCCCTTCCCTTTGGCATTTCTTCTGCCCCTCACACTTTTACCAAGGTGGTTCTGTGGTGGCGGCTTTGAGGCTTCAAGGACTGACCATCATTCCATATCTGGACGACTGGGTTTGAAAGCCTCTGCTCTAGCGGTCCTAACCCAACTTCTTCAGGTAACAATCTCCTTTCTGTTCCACCTAGGTTGGATCATCAGCTGGTAGAAGTCGAACGTGAGCCCGTCAACTTCAGTAAGATATCTAGGCTTCATAATCGACTCCACTGGGATGTCGCTCCAGTTGACTCCAGAAAGAAGTTTCCGGGTTCAGAACACGGCAAGTTCCCTTCCCCGGCGAGTTCCAATCCGGACTCTCATGAAGATGTTGGGGCTCATGTCAGCGTCTGCGGAAGCAGTCCCTTGGGCTCTATGGCACCTCCGCCCTCTACAGTCGGAGGTCCTCTCCTAATGGAATGGCAGCCCTGCTGGGCTAAACTCCCTGTGCTCCCTGACTTGGCAAACTCTGTATTCCCTCAGATGGTGGTGCCATCTTTTAGACGGGAAGTCTATGACCCAGCCAGTCTGGGTCATATTGACTACGGATGCGTCCTAAGTAGGCTGGGACGCTCACCTAGACGACTCTCCAGTTCACGGGACCTGGTTTCCTCAGGAGTGGCTTCTTTCATCCAATCTCCGCGAGATTCAAGCTATCCGGCTAGCCCTCCTTCACTTAGCCCCTCAGATCCGGGGCAAAGCGGTGAAAGTCCAGTCAGACAATGTGACTGCGGTACTTTACATCAACCAGCAGGGAGGCACGAGATCACTTCCCCTCTTGTCAGAGATCGGGGTGATTCTGGATTAGGCAGAGTTGTACCTTCCCACTTATCTGCGATCCACATCCAAGGCTCCCTCAATATGATAGCGGCTGAGCCGCGGTCTTCCGTTGGTGGAGTGGTCTTTACATCCGGAGAATCAAGCAGATAGTCCTCAAGTGGGTATGCCAGAGGTGGATCTCATGGCAACAAGGTTCAATGCCAAGGTGGAGAGGTTCTGCTCCCTCTACAGGGAGGACAACCCCCTGGCGTTAGACGCTCTGTCAATATCCTGGAGGTTCAGGCTGGCTTACATATTCCCTCCCTTTTCCATGATACCGAGGGTATTGATGAAAATCCGTCAGGATCAGGCCTCGGTGATAGCCATCATACTGTTTTGGCCGAAGAGATCCTGGTTTACCTAGCTCACCCAGTTGAGTCGAGGACAATATTGGAGGCTCCCCACAGCAGACCCTGGTGTCGTGGGACACTCACCTCTGCTCAGATCTGCACAGATTCAACCTGACAGCCTGGAGGTTGATCAGTCCCTTCCCAGAATAGAAGGGCTTTCAGAGTCGGTCCTGAGAACGCTGTCTCATTCTAGAGCGGACTCTACCAAGAGAGCCTACTCTTGTATTATGAGGATATTCTCATCCTGTTGTACCTCAACTGAGGTGGCGTCTGCAGATCCGCCCCTCTCCGCTATCCTTCAGTTCCTGCAAGACGGCCTTGATAGAGGCCTTGCCCTTCTACTCTGAAGGTTCAAGTTTCAGCCATCTCAGCTTGCCTTAACAGGCTTTTTTCTCAGGACCCGCTGATCAAACGGTTCCTTAAAGGAGCTGAAAGCCTACAGTACTGAGACCCCATTTTTTTCAATGGGTTTTTCAGTAGTTCTCAGGGGGTTAGCATCTCCCCCCTTTGAACCGTTAGAGGAGGTGGACATCAAGTTCGTCACTTGGAAGTTTGTGTTTCTCCTTGCAGTGACTTTGGCCAAGAGGGTCTCTGAGCTTCAAGCTCTCTCAGCACATGAGCCCTATTCTTACATGACCGGGACCTTCTTAGATTCCTCCCGTATTGTAGGCCTAAAGTTCCTTCCTTCCAGTACATCAACCAGGTGATATTCCTCCCGGTTCTGTCGACATCTACCACCTCCTCATAGGAACCTGCTAGACATCCTCTGGACATCGATATGTCTCCGGATCTATGTGGATAGATCAAGGAGTTCAGGAAAGATGAGAATCTGCTAATCCTGTTGCCGGTAAGTTTAAAGGCTATAAGGCATCCAAACCTTCCATCAGTCGGTGGATTGAGGAGGCTATTAAGGAATCCTTTGTTTCCACAATCTGGACCCTCCGGGATTCGTGAAGGCCCACTCTACTAGAGTTGTGGCTACTTCTTTTGCAGAGAGGAGTCTTCTGCCTCTCAACATGATTTGCAAAGCTGCCTCCTGGAGCTCTGAATCGACATTCATCTCCCATTATAGACTAGATGCCAGTTTAGCTGAGTTTCGGCCTTTGGGCAGACTTTTCTTAGTTCTGCCAGGCAGGAAGGCCCTCCCTAGGGGTTTCTTCTTGCTATCTCCCCATCTGTGCTGCTGGTAGGACGTAAGGGAATCGTTAATTTCTAACGATAATTTGTTTTCCCTTAGTCCTAACAGCAGCACACAAATTTCCCACCCTAGTAAGTCTAGTTTTTTTTTTCTTGCTATAAACACAGTGGGCTGGGGGTTGACTTCCTCCTTTTAAGGGGATACTTAATTGTTAAATTGAGTTATTAGTCTTGGGCTCATTAAACATTCCGCCGGTCCTGCCAGTCCACGGGGGGTGGTTAACCCCATCTGTGCTGCTGTTAGGACTAAGGGAAAACAAATTATCGTTAGAAATTAACGATTATGTGTACACCTCACTCAACAAGGGATCATGACTTTGCAAAAAATTGACATGCCTAAGGGTCAACCACATGGAAAAGTTGTGGGGTGTTCTGGCCATGGCTGAGCAGTGGTTGAGTACCACATGGCCAATTTGTGTCATTTACAGATCACCATAAATAGCTTGTGGTTGGGGTTACATGACACGTAACCGTCTACCTGCCTACCTAACTAAGTTAAGCCACGTGAGTTGTGCCATAACCACTGAGTAGGAGGAATGCCTGAAGGGGGCCAAAAACCAACAACTAAATACACTATAGTACGTAGCAACAACACTAACATGACCAACCTCTGGAATGCAAGAACATCTCTAGACTAGGCTGAGCTATGAACCTATTGAACATGCAGAACGCCTAATTTCCGGATAACATGGGACAGAACAACTGTGACATCTGACAAAAGACCTCGACCTCGTGACATCTGACAAAAGACCCGCATCACATTTGTTGCACATTCGTGATTTAGCAATATTCGCTATTTTGCATCCAATATTATGACTTGCGATTAATTCTTTTAAGTTATATTTGGGTGCGCAAAAAAACTGTTCGTTATTAATAATGTTTAAACAGCTTTACACGTATAGAAAGCTTGAAATGGCGGGAGTCATTTGTGCGAATGAAAGGGCGTGAAAAGACATACACGAATTTACATAATACATTCAGCGTACTGGAGTCTGACATGACATGTTAACACTAGGTAGGTAAGGGAGTACAAACCGCGAATATATTAATGCGATTATTGAAGTGATAAACATTCGCAGGACAGTTTTAATTATTAAGTCTTTACTCAGACAGGAATAGTGGAAACTGTAAAAGAAGCAACTAAGGTTGGGAAAATTATGTCTGAATTTAGTTACTTCAAGATACAGTTTCCTTATCACTCACTATCCATCTCAAGAGCGAATACATACGCAATTGCGAATATGGGGTCAAATATTCTACATATTCGCAAATCTCAAAATCACGATATTCGAGATCAAACTCGCTTTACTCTCGCCCAACGCCAGTGGCGAGTTGGCAGTGGGAAACCGCAACAGTTTACTCACAAGGCCTTGGTTTGTTACTGCAGCCAGTAATTGCTGAAAGACCCAAACTAGTTACCCTGAATGGAAATTCGGAAAGAAAATGATTATATTGAGGGCCTAGAAATGGCAACAAAACCAGTGCCAGCGGAAGCATCAGAAAAACCAAATAGTTGAAACCGCCGTGACCTGAGCGATGTTTCGGTTTGACGTTGTGATACCACAAACTGATGAAACGTGACTTACCCAACACTCTGAACCTATAGCAGTCTTTGAAGAAATGTCAAGTAGCGAGTTTGTAAGCTGATAAACTTTTATATTTTCCTAATTTTCCATTTAATTTCAGTTGTAGTTTATTTTTATTTATTTTTTTAAGCGTCCCCCCTTTTTTTTTTCTGCTACCTTAGCAAAAGATGTAATTGACCACACCAACTGAGAATGGCGAGCTGTGACGTGACCTGAAGTGAAAAGCCAATGACATGCAATGATGATCCAGACTGTGGTAGTATGCCGACACTGACGTGAAGCCTGCAGGCATCAGAACCAACGAAATGGTTGAAACTGCTGAAGCCTGAGTGACGGTTCAGGTCTGATGTTGTGAGACCACAAATTGATAAAGTGACTTACTCAACCTTCTGAACCTATAACAACCTAAAAAATAAAACGTCAAGTAGCAAAGCCCGCAACTTAATGGGAAATCCACCCGTGATGTGACTTTTTTTTTTTCCCGTCCTGCTACCTTAGCAAAAAGATGTAATTGACCACACCAACTGAGAATAGTGAGCTGTGACGTGACCTAAAAAAGAAACAAATGACACGTAAAGACAATCCTCACTGTGGTAGAATGCTGACACTAACACGAGGCATGCAGTAATATAAACCACCTGCAACACACCACACTGCTATAGGCGAGTACATGCAAATGTTGCCAACATCAGCACATGTGCCCAGAAGAGATGTGGGCGTATACGCCGTAAAGACAAACTAAACTTGGTTCTCGGCGAAAGCCATGCTCCTATCTATTTTTAGCACAAATAAAGCAACAAAAAGAGGCAAAATAACAAAATAAATGGTTCTCATGGGTCTCTGCAATTACCTTTGTAGCAAGTAGCTCCCCAGTGTCCAGCTAACACTCTGAATTGAAGATGGATCCCCAGCACCTTGTACAGGTGCTTATTAAGTACACAAACTCAGGTTCACAACCTTAAAGTGGCACACACACATTTTACATTTCCAAAACAAATGAAACAAGACTAGAGAAGATACCTCAACACAGAGGAGCTTACCGTCTACGTAAATACATATCGCAAAATAGCATTTATAGAAAAAAAGACACAATACCACTTTGTAAACAGCAACTCTGCTCCACCTGGATTAGTCAGCTGCCTGAACCTCACCCTCTATAATGCAAGTAAGGGGATAATGCTGGATGTCAGTGTGAACAAGGCTTTAGTCTGTCTGCAGAAATAATAGCGGATAGCGAGAGAGGTTTGCTGGCGAGCAGTGAAGTGAAAGCAGACAAGAAAGACATACAGATATACACAGACAAACTAAGCAAGGTGACCTGTGCAAAACATAGAAACCTGCGAGAAAAACAAAACGGAGTCACGCTGACCCCTGCTGTCTAAACGTGCTGACGCGTGGGCGCCAAACGTGGTGGTAGAAGCAGATCACTCCGCTTCAATGCTGCTCCTCCTCACAAAAGGAGACGACACATCGCCAGCCGGACTGTAACCCGACTGGAACGACCTCAACTGGGATCCTGGACGCTGACTGGGTATGGAAGCTGCAGATTCAGCCCATGTGCTGCAACAGGTGGCTCAGACTGCACACAACTACGCAGCAACGTAGACACACCCAAGGGAGGCGTCTGCCTGGTATAAATGTGCTACTTATGCCCCTCCCACAAATACAGGCCAATAAATCGGCCTTTAAACGTGTTGTTACTGTAAGGTTTGTTGCTAGCATACCAAATTTGCCAATGATATTTACTCTCGATGAGCAAAGTTTTCAAAAATTTAATTTGGCTGCTTCACCAAACTTAGACAAGAAAATTGATTTGCTACTAAATACTTCTTCACGAATTGCATTCACTGTATGTAGCGGGTGCAATGAAGGGGCGCCACCACATTATTGAACCACTCAGATGCCTCATTCAAAGCTGATTGTGGCATCTCAGAGTCATATTGAGGACTTTCAGGGGTTAAACAGGGGTTAAAAAAAGTACATATTCACATCATCTTCATCTATTTGATCGCAGAGAGGCCTTTGCGGCCATCTTGATTGAAGAAAACGCATTAAATCTCTTGCGCTCTGGCATGAGATTTGGCACGTTTTCTTCTATCAAGATGGCCGCAACTGCTGCAATTTCAGGAAAAATTGATTAGTTACCACAAGCACAAAGAAATTTGCCTTTTTAAGCAATCAAATTTTTCCTGAAATTCGGACCGAAGTCCAATTCCTTAACTTTGATTTGCTCAACACTAGTATTTACAGTTTGAGAAAAGTTTGAAAAAAAATGAAATTGTGTTTATTGCGATTGCTTTTCATACATTATTAGTTTATGTAAATTTCTGTTTCATCTTACAGTGCCTTGAAAAATTATTTTTCCCCCTTGAACTTTTCCATATTTTTTCACATTACATTCACAAACTTAAATGTATTTTTTGGGGATTTTTTGTGATAGATAGTGATGAGCAAGCATGCTCGGCAGAATATCTGTTCGGCTCGAGCATTGCTAAACTCGGCACATGGCGGTACTCGACTGAGTACCGCATGTGCTCGAGCACAATGTTCGAGTCTCTGCCCCACATGTTTTGTGGGTTTTAAGCAGCCAAAAAAGGTGCAGGTAAGTACTGCCCCCATGTTGGCTGCTGGCATCACAGTGATTGTCTGGCTGGAACGCGTCATCGGGTGCTATATAGCCGATGACGCAAGTTCGGCTCAGACGTAGACAGGGAGAGCAGAGCGTAGGAAGGGAAAGACAGAGTGTCCATACTCTGTGGTGTTATGTAACGAATACTGTACTACATCAGAAAACAGTGTTTGTATTGAAAATTCTAAAAATTTGGGCCTAATATAGTGTCCATAATCTATGGTGTTCTATGGTTAATATCTGGTCAGCTCGAGCATCGCTATGATCAGCACATGGTGGTACTCGATCGAGCATTGTATGTGCTCGAGCGCAATGCTCGAGTCTCCGCCCCACACGTTTTGCGGGTTTTAAGCCGCCAATAAAGGTGCAGGTAAGTACTGTCCTCACTGTAATGCCAGTAGCCATGTTGGGTGCTGGCATCACAATAATTGGCTGGCAGGAACGTGCTATATAACACCTGATGACGCAAGTTCGGCTCAAACGTAGACAGGGAGAATAGAGCTTAGGAGGGGGAAGACAGAGTAGGGAGATTTTCCAAGACCCAAAAGTCCTTCTAAGGACTACTGTGTGTGTGTTTTTTAGAACAGCAATCTATTTACCTCCTGCAGTCTCAGGGACAGTGCTTCGGAAGGGACAGATAGTGCAGGGAGAGAAATTTGTGAGCAGCAAGATATTTTTATTTTACACCTATTAGAGACATATACCGTACATTATCCGCAGACTGTGTCTTTGTAACCAATACTGTACAACATCTGCAAACAGTGTCTGTATTACAAATTCCAATAAACTGGGCCTAACATAGTGTACATAATCGGTGGTGCTTTGTAACCAATACTGTACTACATCAGAAAACAATGTTGGTATTGCAAATTCCAATAATCTAGGCCTAATATAGTGTGCATAATTCGTGGAGTTCTGTAACCAATACTGTACAACATCTGCAAACAGTGTCTATATTGCAAATTCCAATAATCTGGGCCTAATATAGTGTCCATATTCTGTGGGTTTCTGTGACATATACTGTCCTGCATCCGAAAACAGTGTCTGTAGCGCTTAATGTAGTGTCCATACTGTGAGTCATTATGTGACAAATTCTGCACTACATCAGAAAACAGTGTCTGTAGCGCAAGTTTAAATAATTTGTGCCACATCTACCGTGTGTGCGTTTAATACATATCACTGAAATATACTGTCCTGTATCCATATATAGTGTATGCTAGTATGTGACATTATCAGGACAAAATCTCCTATATAATGTGTGCGCAACCCATACACTTACAAATCCTACGCTACTGTATGTGTGACTTACTTTTAAGACATATATAACTAGAGTTGAGCAAACCCGAACTGGGGTTCCTACCGAACTTTAGGATTTTTTGCACACGGTCCCGAACCAGTTTGGTAAAACATTCTACATTAAAATATTCTTGCTGTATTAAACTATATCCAAAAAGGGCACTGTTTATACTTAATAAACAGCATCCTATATTGGGTATAACCTCTTATGACAAGAAAGTTCTAATGCAAAATATTCTTGTTATTAAAAAATACACCGAATACAGGGCACTTATTTTATTTTTTTAATGAAAGCCCAAAGTCTGTGCTTTCTCACCCCGTGCAACAAAAACATGCACTGGGTTGCGGTCTATCCCAGGCCCTCTCAGTAAGAAAAGGGCCCCCCACAAACCATTCCCTATCTCTCCGGGCCAGAAGGCTCCTGCAAGGGACTGGGACAAGTGGCAACCCTCAGCCGAAGCTACGCCCATCTATGCTCCCGGCTTTTGCCTAGGCTGCTGCCAAGGGCATAAGCCAGGAGCTTCAACAAAGGTCTGGACTCTCCCTGGAGGGAGAGCCCACAGGGTTTGGCAGGGGGGTGAGGAACCAATATGGCCACCCCCCCCCCCCATTTGCATGTCTTTCGCATAATACCATGTTTATACAAATAAGTTTACATGACAACAGTATAGAAAGGTTATTGAATATAAAACAGTTTTTTTATATATATTTTTTTTTTAATGCTGCCCTCCTAAGAAGTGAGAGAAGAGTTAGGTGGCACAAAAAATAAATAGATAAAATTTTTGTCACGCTACCGATAATGATGTATGTCCACAGGTCCCCCAAATTAGTTAAGAGCGTTTAACCACCTCAGCCCCAGACCAGACCACTTTTTACAATTCTGCACTACACTACTTTCACAGTTTATTGCTCGGTCATACAACTTACCACCCAAATAAATTTTACCTCCTTTTCTTCTCACTAATAGAGCTTTCATTTAGTGGTATTTCATTGTTGCTGACATTTTTACTTTTTTTGATATTAATAAAAAAATTTGCAAAAAAATTTCATTTTTTGCTTTCTGTTGAAATTTTTTTTTTTAAACTACATGTCTATATAAATTTTTCTCTAAATTTATTGTTCTACATGTCTTTGAAAATGATAAAAAAAAATGCAATAAGTGTATATTTATTGGTTTGGGTAAAAGTTATAGCGTTTACAAACTATGGTGCAAAAAAGGGAATTTCCGCATTTTGAAGCAGCTCTGACTTTCTGAGCACCTTTCATGTTTTTTCAGGTGCTAGAATGCCAGGACAGTATAAATACCCCCCATATGACACAATTTTAGAAAGAAGACACCCCAAAGTATTCGCGGAGGAGCATGGTGAGTTCATGTATGATTTCATTGGGGTGTCTACTTTCCGAAATAGGGTCATTTGTGGGGTGTGTTTACTGTTCTGGCATTTTGGGTGGGGCTAAATTGTGAGCAACCCTGTAAAGCCTAAAGGTACTCGATGGACTTTACGCCCCTTTACGCACCTAGGCTGCAAATAAGTGGCACACATGTGGTATTGCAGTACTCAGAAGAAGTAGGGCAATGTGTTTTGGGGTGTATTTTTACATATACCCATGCTGGGTGAGATAAATATCTCTGTAAACTGACAACTTTGTATAAAAAAAATTTAAAAAGTTGTCATTTACAGAAATATTTCTCACACCCTGCATGGGTATATGTAAAAATGCACCCCAAAACATATTGCCCTACTTCTCCTGAGTAGGGTGATACCACATGAGTTACACTTTTTTGCAGCCAAGATGCGCAAAGGGGCCCAAATTCCAATGAGTACCATTAGGATTTCACAGGGCATTTTTACGCATTTGGATTCCAAACAACTTCTCCCGCTTTAGGGGCCCCTAAAATGCCAGGGCAGTAGAAATACCCCACGAGTGACCCCATTTTAGAAAGAAGACACCCCAATGTATTCCGTGAGGATATGGTGAGTTCATGTAAAATTTTGATTTTTGGCACTTGTTAGTGGAATATGAGGCTTTGTAAGAAAAAAAATATATATTAATCAATTTCCGCTAACTTGTGCCAAAAAAAAAAATCTTCTATAAACTCGCCATGCCCCTCATGGAATACCCTGGGGTGTCTTCTTTCTAAAATGGGGTCACTTGTGGGGTATTTATACTGCCATGTCATTTGAGGGTCTCCACAATCATTACATGAATGGCCAGCATTAGGAGTTTCTGCTATTCTCCTTATATTAAGCATACGGATAATGAGAATTTTTTTTTTTCCGTTCAGCATCTGGGCTGAAAAAAAAAATGAACGGCACAGATTTCTTCATTCGCATCGATCAATGTGTATGAAAAAATCTCTGCCAAAAAATGTGCAAAAAAAAAAAAAAGAGGGGATAGGACATAGAAGTGCTTGCGAAGTAAGGCCCCATTCACACGTCCGCAAAAATGTCCGCATCTATTCTGCAATTCTGTGGAATAGATTTGGACCCATTAAATGTTAATGGGGCCGGCGGTGATGCGGAGAGCACACTATGTGCTCTCCACGACAGCATTTGCGGAGCTGCGGCCGCGAACTTCCGGGTTTCGGCCCCGAAACATCCGGCCGCAGCTCCGCAATTGCGGACAAGAAAAGGCATTTTCTATATAGTTCTGGCAATGTGCGGATCCGCAAAATGCGGAAAGCACATTGCCGGTGTCCGGGCTTTGTGGATCCGCGGATCTGCAAAACACATACGGACGTCTGAATGAGCCTTACAGGGGGGTGATTAGTGACACGGGGGGTGACAGGGGGTGATCAGGGGGGTGACATGGGGTGATCAGGGGGGTGACATGGGGTGATCAGGGGTTAATCAGTGACGGGGGGTGGGTGTTGGTGTGTGGTGATTGGTGCACTAAGTGTCTTCTGGTGGTCCCAAGCAAAAGGGACCACCAGAGGAGAAGGCAGCAGGCATATCAGACACTGTTTACAAAACAGTGTCTGGTATGCGTTTCAGATGCGCTTTTTTTAACATCTACAGCCTGCCAGCGCATGATCAGCGCTGGTAGGCTGTAGTTTAACTTCTTCCTGATGCGATCCTGTGAGCGCGCGCTCACAGGAAATCTCGCCTCTCGCGAGATGACGCGCCGACGCATCAACGAGGAACATCCCGGCCGCCCACAGGACGCATCCCTGCGTTAGGCGGTCGGGATGTGGTTAAGCAATTTGAGGCTTGTCAACTCACAGTCAGATGAGAGATGGACAGGAATGTTTCATTGTATGCAAGGCTGTCATTGTAAGGTATGAATTGCTGATGACCTGTCTTATAGACAGAAGATTGGCTTGTGTGTACCTGGCTTTTGGCATATAGCCTATTATGGGTCCCCATTGATTTCAATGAGGGTAGAGTTAGACATTCTTATTATTATTTCCTCTTAAAAAAATGAAATATAATGAAAGGAAGTTTTGGCTCACCATTGATTTCAATAGGGTTTGGTTTGTTGAACCCTTGTGTTTGCTCAACTCTATATATAACTAATTTATATAACATTTAATATTAAGAAGGTGGGATGCTGATGGTGCACGCCGTGGTCCTGGGTGTGATGAAACTGAGTAAAAGAATGTAGTTGAGGGTCTCCAGGTGCGCTAACCCTCAAAAACATTATTTGGAAGGGAGTTCCGGGCAGGTGACCCTCTAAAACATCATTTGCGAGTGCCTTCGGGCAGCTGACCCTCTAAACCATCATTTGCGAGTGCCTTTAGTGCAGCTGACCCTCTAAAACATCAGTCGTGCGTGCCTTCAGGGCAGCTGACCCTATAAAACATTATATGTGAAGGCCTGCAGGTGAGCTGACCCTCTAAAACATTATTTGTGAGTGCCTGCAGGTGAGCTGAGCCCAAAAAACATGAATTACGAGGGCCTGCAGGTGAGCTGACCCTGTTAAACATGATATGTGAGAGCCTGCAGGTGAAATGAACCTAAAAAAACATGAATTGCGAGGGCCTGCAGGTGAGCTGACCTGAGGGCCTGCAGGTGAAATGAACCTAAAAAAACATGAATTGCGAGGGCCTGCAGGTGAGCTGACTCTGTTAAACATTATATGTGAGGGCCTGCAGGTGAGCTAACCCTCTAAAACATTATGAGTGAGGGCAGCCTAAAAAGCATGTTGATATGATGGAGGAGGAGGAGGAGTAGAGAAGTCAGGAGCAATCCAGACCTCGCGCTGTCAGCATGTTCAGTTGACAGACAGACCCGCTTATCAGTTATTATGCCCCAGCAACACTAAATGCCTGCTCTGACAAAACGCTGGCGGCAGGGCAGGCCAGCACCTCTCAGTTTGTGCCACGTGTCCAGCTTGGACACCCGATAGTTGTAAGGCACAGAGGGATCACTGAGGACGCTGACACGGTCTGCTATGTACTCCTTCAACATCTTCCAAAATGTTTCCGCCTTGTGACACTAGGCCGCGCATCAGGGTGAGGGTTCTGGCAGGGTGTTATGAAAATGTTCCAGGCCTTGCAGAGTGCTGTCCTGCCTCTGTTGGAACTTCTATGTGTTCCCCTCATCTCCCCTCCTGGGTTGCATAAGGAATTACCTACTCTGCCGCCAGCGTTGTGAGCTGTAAATTTATCCGCAATGACACTCTGTTCTATTATTATTATGGTTTGTGGTTATTGCTGGTATCATTATTGTTATTATGGTTTATAGTTGTAAAACATTTTATGGTTATTTGTTTATTTATGAGTTAATTAACAGACCATACCATTGTTTTACCTCCACTCTCGTGTGTTATGTTTTTAGTTATATTAATGTATAAGTTTGGGATGTTTGTTGTGCATGGGACATATATGCTGTATGATTGCCATGTGTGCGAGCTTGCCAAGCTCCAAAGCTGCCAACTAGGGTTGAGCGAACAGTTCGAGCATAGTTCGGGTTTGTACCGAATTTTAGGGTGTTCGGGACAAGGACTCGGACCCGAACATTTTCAAAAAAGTTCGAGTTCGGGTCCGTTGTTCCGTGATTTCTTCCTGCTTTCTGAAGGGCTGCACAGCAGCCAATCAGCTAGCGTTTTACTTCTTGCCCTAAGAAGCCATAACAGTCATGCCTACTAATGGCATGGCTGTGATTGGCCAAGTGCAGCATGTGACCCAGCCTCTGAAAGTCAGTAGAAAAAATAGAAATACAATAAATCTGGTGTTCCAGCTGTTGCAGACCTAGTTTAAATCTGTCCGTAAAAGGGTATATTTTTTTGTGAGGTGAAATGTAATTGCCCAAATAGCAATACCCTGAATCTGGTGTTCCAGCTGTAACTGAACAAGTTTAATAGTATCCGTCAAAGGATAGATTTTGTTCTGGGGTGAAATTCAATTGCCAAAATAGCAATACCCTGAATCTGGTGTTCCAGCTGTGACTGGACAATTTCCCTAGTGTCCGTCAAAGGATATATTATTTTCTGGGGTGAAATACAGTTGCAAAAATAGTAATACAGTAAATCTGGTGTTCCAGCTGTGGCTGGACAAGTTTCATAGTGTCCGTCATAGGATATATTATTTTCTGGGGTGAAATTCAATTGCCAAAATAGCAATACCGTAAATCTGGTGTCCCAGCAGTGGCTGGCAAAGTTTAATAGTGTCCGGCAAAGGATTTATTTTGTTCTGGGGTGAAATTCAATTGCCCAAATAGCAATACCATAAATCAGTGGTTTCAGCTGTGGCTGGCCAAGTTTTATAGTGTCCGTCACAGGATATATTATTTTCTGGGGTTAAATGTAATTGCCCAAATAGCAATACCCTGAATCTGGTGTTCCAGCTGTAACTGAACAAGTTTAATAGTATCCGTCAAAGGATAGATTTTGTTCTGGGGTGAAATTCAATTGCCAAAATAGCAATACCCTGAATCTGGTGTTCCAGCTGTAACTGAACAAGTTTAATAGTATCCGTCAAAGGATAGATTTTGTTCTGGGGTGAAATTCAATTGCCAAAATAGCAATACCCTGAATCTGGTGTTCCAGCTGTGACTGGACAATTTCCTTAGTGTCCGTCAAAGGATATATTATTTTCTGGGGTGAAAGTCAGTAGCAAAAATAGAAATACAGTAAATCTGGTGTTCCAGCTGTGGCTGGACAAGTTTAATAGTGTCCGGCAAAGGATATAATTTTTTCTGGGGTGAAATTCAATTGCCAAAATAGCAATACCATAAATCAGTGGTTTCAGCTGTGGCTGGCCAAGTTTTATAGTGTTCGTCACAGGATATATTATTTTCTAGGGTGAAATTTATTTGCCCAAATAGCAATACCCTGAATCTGGTGTTCCAGCTGTGACTGAACAAGTTTAATAGTATCCGTCAAAGGATAGATTTTGTTCTGGGGTGAAATTCAATTGCCAAAATAGCAATACCCTGAATCTGGTGTTCCAGCTGTGACTGGACAGTTTCCCTAGTGTCCGTCATAGAATAGATTTTGTTCTGTGGTGAAATACAGTTGCAAAAATAGAAATACAGTAAATCTGGTGTTCCAGCTGTGACTGAACAAGTTTAATAGTATCCGTTAAAGGAAAGATTTTGTTCTTGGGTAAAATTAATTTGCCAAAATAGCAATACTCTGAATCTGGTGTTCCAGATGTGACTGGACAATTTCCCTAGTGTCCGTCAAATGATATATTATTTTCTGAGGTTGAATACAGTTGCAAAAATAGAAATACAGTAAATCTGGTGTTCGAGCTGTGACTGGACAAGTTTCATAGTGTCCATCAAAGGATATATTTTTTCTGGGGTGAAAATCAGTTGCAAAAATAGAAATACAGTAAATCTGAGGTTTCAGCTGTGGCTGGACAAGTTTCATAGTGTCCGTCAAAGAATAGCTTTTGTTCTGGGGTAAAATTCAATTGCCAAAATAGCAATACCGAAAATCATTGGTTTCAGCTGTGGCTGGCCAAGTTTAATACTGTCCGGCAATAGACAGATTTTAAATTGTTGGGTGAAATATTACCATTTTTGCCAGGTACAATCCCCTTCACTGGATAACTGACAGGGAACTTACAATTGGCGGTTACATTCTTGCATGAAATGAAGCCTTTTTGGGCTATGAAGCCAAAGGTAGTCTCCAATAACTAATTTTTTTATTTTTTATTTTACAACAATGGTTGGGTGAGGCCGGTATACATGTCTATTCTGCATGAGGTTCAAACAAGTCCTGTGGAATCCATGTCTGGTTCGTTTTAATAAACAAAAGCTTAGTTGCCAACATTGTCTACGGACAGGCGGCTGCGCTTGTCTGTGATAATGCCCCCAGCCATGCTAAACACACCTTCAGACAATACAGTGGCTGCAGGGTAGGCCAGCACCTCCAAGGCGTAAAAGGCAACCTCATGACATGTGCCCAATTTGAAGACCCAGAAGTTGAATGGGCCAGACCCAGTGGCGTAGCTAGAAATGATTGGGCACCACATCAAATTTTTGAATGGGGCCCCCCTCCCCCAGTAATTTTTGCGCAACCCCTTCCTTTCATGCCACCATGCCTGAGGCTACTAAAGATCGCTCTCTCAGACCAGGCCCAGCAGCTGTTCCATGCGCTTTCTACACTGTCTATACTGCCAATGTATATAATTTCATTGTATAATACTGTTGAGGGGGCCCTGACAAAGTCCTTTACTCCTCCTCCTCCTCCTGGATGGGCCCTTTCTAGGTCACAGCCCCAAAACAGTTGCTTCCCCTGTAGCTATTCCCCTAGGCAGATGCATCAGTCACTACATGTACTGTTCCAACATGTTGCTGAAATGCTGCCTCCTGCTAAGATGTTCCAGATCTGCTGGTGGTGCAGGTTGTTTTGGCATAATGACAAAGCTTTTCCACATTTTGCCAATGATAAACCTGCCTTCTGAGGTGTTGGTGGTGACCCAGCTGCATTGGCAAATTCTTCCTCCTCCTCCTCTGCCTTCACCTTGTGCTTCCACTGAGTCCACGGTGTCATGTGTAAATGCGATCAGCATCGTGTCTACTAGCGGGCTCATCTTCCTATCACACTCCAGTGAGGGAATTAAGGACGGCGCGTTGTCCTTGTAACGGGGATGCAGCAAGGTGGCCACCCAGTAAGCAGCACAAGTTAGATTGTGGCAGTAACTGGGCGGTCATTGCGCAGGCACTGCAGCATGTTGTTGCTCATGTCTGCCAGGCTGCCCAGAGGCAAGGACAAGCTATCCTCTTTGAGGGAGGTATATCGTCTGTGTCCTTTGTATCCCCCAGCGTTCCTCCTACTCCTCCTCATCCTCCAGAACTGTGCCCTGGCTGGACAATTGTGTTCCAGGGCCTATGTTGGTGCAGGAACCCACCCTCCGAGCCACTTGTAATTGGCTGGCCTTAAGTTAAGGATAAGGCGTGGATATAGTTTTGTTTGTTTGTATGGTTAGTTTAGCTGCATTATGGTTATTTTAATATGTTTTTAAGTAAATTTGTAAATAGTTTGTCAATGGTTTGAGTTAAAAGGGGGGGGGGGTGTTGTTGTGTGTGTTCGATTAACTGAATTGATTTTTACTGTCTGGTGTTTAGGAATTTTTGCACCCCAAATTCAGCACATGTGGCAGGCAAGGGATGTGCGTCAAACAGGCTAGGAGCAGACCTACTGTTACATTTTGCCCCTTTAGCGCACAACACCAGCCGGGCTGAAGGCTCTATGGCACCAACCAATCATCCGTCTGTTGTTCCATGCCTGTCCACAGCTCCTGCGTGTTGTGGGGTTTTTCCACAAACACAAAAGTTTTAAAACAGACTGCTGTCATTTCCCCTGGCTGTGCTGCTGTGGGTGGTGAATTACGCTGAGTGGATGAGGAGGAGGTAGAGGAGGAAGAAGCCAAGTAGGAGGAGGAGAAGGAGGTAACAGGATACAAAGAGAAATGCCCAACAATCCTCGGGGGCAGAAGAAGATTGCAAAAATAGTAAAAATGCTATCCGCCTCTGGGCCAGCCGCAACATTTACCCACTGTGTTGTTGGATATGTGGACGTTGCCATAGATAGCGTTGCGCAGTGCACACCTGTGGGACAGCCACCGCCATAATGTTTTTAAAACTGTCCATCAGACAGAATGACAGCATTTCAAAGGACCAGGAAGTTTGAAATAAGGCATTCAGAGCCATGGGCAGGCGGGTACTTCCTCTTTCTATTTCTTTTTCTCTCCAGTGTTTGGGAGATGGACAGCTGATAGCTGACAACTTCCATGGGATTTGGTGGAGATGCTTGGTGACGATGAGAGACGTGGTGGCGTTGCTGCCACATCCTCTGTTTGCTGAGTGACAGGTGCCACTGTCACTCACTTGGGCTCAAGTTTAGAATGTTTATTTATTATTTTTCTCTATTTTATGTTATTTTAAGTAATTTCCCTATCCACATTTGTTTGCAGGGCATTTACCTACATTTTGCTGCCTTTTGCAGCCCTCTAGCCCTTTCCTGGGCTATTTAGAAGCCTTTTTAGTTCCCAAAAGTTCGGGTCCCCATTGACTTGAAGTTCGGGTCGAGTTCGGATTCCGAATCCGAACATTTTCGTGAAGTTCGGCCGAACTTCTCGAACTCGAACATCCAGGTGTTCGCTCAACTCTACTGCCAACAAGTTAAGGCCATTATCAGACACAACAACCAACCGTGCCGGGTTATAGGTTGAGTGGCGAGAGCCATAGCTCAGTCTGGTCCCTTATACCCTGCCATAGCTCTGCCGCGGTGTGCTGTTAGTCACCTAAGCAAATTATTTTCAGCACGGCCTGTTGCCGCTTCCCCACTGCCGTGCTACTCTGCTTCCAGCTACTGACTGATGGCTGACTGGTGCTGCAAGATGAGAATTCAGAGGTGGAAGTGGAGTAGGAGTAGGAGAAGGGGGGTTTGCTGCAACTAATGTAGGTGGTGGTGAAAATCGTGATGGAATGGGGGCCCGCAATCCTTGGCGTTGGCAGCACCTCCGCCATCCGAGGGTACGACTAGCTACTGGCCTCCACAAGGTTCACCCAGTGTGCCGTCACGGAAATGTAGTGTCCCTGGCCAAAAGCACTTGTACCTGTGTCAGTCGTTAAGTGGACCTTCCCAAAAACTGCGCTGGTCAGGGCAAAGGTGATGTTACGGGACACAATTGCTGGTGTTACCCGGGGACGGCACACCCCAAAAAATTCTGGCAGATGGGGACTGAGTAACGAGGGATATCCGCCGCCATGAGGATGAGGAAAGCCACAGTGTCCACAGGCCTAAATGGCAACATTTCCAGGGCCAGCATTTTTTAAAGGCGTGCATTTAGTGCTATGGCCTGTGGGTGGGTGGCTGTTTACTTGAGCTTACGTTCAAAGGCCTGGGTTAAGGACATATGTACGCGGGCCTATTTGGTGTTGCCCGTCTTCTCCCTTTTGCCATCCCACAGCCTCTTCCAGCCTGTTGCAGTGCTATGGATCCCTCCCCCTCTTTACTGCTGTCCTTGCTTGGCTTGCCACCTTCCAGTGCTGTGGATCCCTCCCCCTCTTTACTGCTGTCCTTGCTTGGCTTGCCACCTTCCCAGGTTGGGTAAGTGATGTCATTGTCCATCACCCCCTCTTCCACTTCCTCATACAGGTCATCCTCCTGACTTGTGTTGCTGACCTAACAAGACACTCACTTATTGACAACTGTGTCTCATCCACATCATCCACCTCCTGTAACATCAATTGCTATTCCCCACCGTCATCTTCTTCTGACTGTGGATGTTGATAAGTTTGGGAATCAGTGCACAGGATCTCCTCATGTCCCTCCTCAGAGAGGGTCAGCTCACCTGCAGGGCCTCACCTACAATATTTTAGAGGATCAGCTCACCTGCAGGTCCTTACCTACAATATTTTAGAGGGTCAGCTCACCTGCAGGCTCTTACCTTCAATATTTGAGAGTGTCAGCTCACCTGCAGGCCTTCACCTACAATATTTTACAGGGTCAGCTCACCTACAGGCACTCATCTAGAATATTTGAGAGGGTCAGCTCACCTACAGGCCCTCATCTACAATATTTTAGAAGGTCAGCTCACCTGCAGGCCCTCACCTACAATATTTTACAGGGTCAGCTCACCTGCAGGTCCTCAACTGCAATATTTTACAGGGTCAGCTCAGCAGCAGGCCCTCATGTACAATATTTTACAGGGTCGTCTCAGTAGCAGGCACTCACCCATCATTTTTTTAATGGTCAACTAAGCAGCAGGCACTCGTCCATCATTTTTTGCAATGCTCAGCAGCATGCCCTCGCCCCTAATGTTTTTGAGGGTCAACAGCAGGACCTTGCTCCTAATGTTTTGAAGGGTCACCAGCAGTCCATCAATGATAATTTTTCAAGGGTGTGTATGATGTCCTTCTTTATGTATAACAAAGGGTGTATTGCATGGTCGGTTCCTTGTAATTTTTGGTAGCCTTTTCACTTAGTGCATAGGCTTTAGGAGTGCAGGAGTCCCACTACCTGAACAATTGTACCACAATGTCAATGTCCTCCTTTATGTGATATATAGGCTGTTTCCGAGTGCCTCTTGCTTGTAATTTTTGGCAGCACTTGCAGTTTATATACAACTGAATATACAGCAAAGAATGTTTCCTAACAATTTTCATGTGAAATTGATTTTTTTTTTTTTTTGGGGGGTGGGGGGGGGGGTATTTGTATTTTTGTTAGTCTGTAAAAGTGGCAGACAACTTGGACAACATGGTTCCCAGCAGCGACCTGGGAGTCTAAGATGCATCCAGACATCGTCCTCATGCTGTTCCTGATCCATTTCGGTGGTGTTTTTGTCACTTTCTGACCTTTTCCAATGAACCAGGCACCCTCCCCTCTTCAGAGCACAGGTTGCCTGGTTGTCTCCCATTGACTTCCATTATACTCGGGTGCACGGCCGAGCCCTCGAATATAGCAACTAGTGATAGATCATCTCAAAGTAGCAAGTATATGTGAAGTGAAAAGAAAATAATACATGGTTTTCAAAATAGTTAATAAATAAAAATTTGAATAGTGTTGCGTGCATTTCCATTCAGCCCCCTGAGTCAATATTTTGTAGGACCAACCTTTCATTGTAATTATAGCTACAAGTCTATTGGGGAAATTCTCTACCAGCTTTGCATATCTAGAGGCTGAAATATTTGACCATTCTTCTTTGAAAAAGAGCACAAGCTTAGTCATATTGGATGAAGAGCATGTGTGAACACCAATTGTCAAGTCTTGCCACAGATTGACAATGGGATTGAGGTCTGGATTGGGCCATTCTAACATATGAATATGCTTTTATCTAAACCAGGCATGCTCAACCTGCGGCCCTCCAGCTGTTGTAAAACTACAACTCTCACCATGCCCTGCTGTAGGCCGATAGCTGTAGGCTGACTGGGCACGCTGGGAGTTGTAACATAGTAACATAGTAACATAGTATATAAGTCCGAAAAAAGACATTTGTCCATCCAGTTCGGCCTGTTTCCTACAAGTTGATCCAGAGGAAGGCAAAAAACCCCTGTGAGGCAGAAGCCAATTTTCCCCACTTAAGGGGAAAAAAATTCCTTCCCGACTCCAATCAGGCAATCAGAATTACTCCCTGGATCAACGACCCCTCTCTAGTAGCTGTAGCCTGTAATATTATTACACTCCAGAAATACTCACCATCACCACCTCCTCAGGCAGAGAGTTCCATAGTCTCACTGCTCTTACAATGAAGAATCCTTTTCTATGTTTGTGTACAAACCTGTAGTTTTGCAACATTTGGAGGGCCGTAGGTTGGGCATGCCTGGTCTAAACCATTTAATTGTAGCTCTGGCTGTATGCTTAGGATTGTTATCCTGCTGGAAGGTGAACTTACACCCCAGTCTCAAGTCTTTAGCAGCATCTACCAGGTTTTCCTCCATCCTGTATTTAGCTCCATCTATTTTTCCATCAACTCTGACCAGCTTCCCTGTTCCTGCTGAAGAAATGCAGCTCCACAGCATGATGGCTACATCATGCACCACCATGTTTCAACTTGGGGATAATGTGTTGAGGGTGATGTGCAGTGTTAGTTTTCAGCCACTCCTAGCATTTTGCATTTAGGCCAAAAAGTTCAACATTGGTCTCATCTTACCAGAACACCTTCTTCCACGTGTTTTTTGTGTCCTCTAAGTTGCTTGTCGCAAACTGCAAACAGGACTTCTTATGGCTTGCTTTTATAAATGGGTTTCTTCTTGTTACTCTTCCATAACGGCTATATTTGTGGAGTATACAACTATTGTTGTCCTGTGGACAGATTCTCCAACCTGAGCTGTGGATCTCTGTAGCTCT
Source organism: Bufotes viridis (assembly GCA_033119425.1). Taxonomy (NCBI): domain Eukaryota; kingdom Metazoa; phylum Chordata; class Amphibia; order Anura; family Bufonidae; genus Bufotes; species Bufotes viridis. The sequence goes on along the minus strand of CM065593.1, from coordinate 129,047,767 downwards.
GTTGTAGCTACTTCATTGATTAGTGATCTCCTTGCCTGGGATGTCAGTTTAGGTTGACAACCATGTCTTTTTAGGTTTGCAATTGTGCCATACTCCTTCCATTTTCAGATGGTGTATTGAACAATGCTCCATGAGATGTTCAGAGCTTGGATATTTTTTATAATCTATTCCTGCTTTACACTTCTCCACAACTTTATCCCTGACCTGTTTGGTGTGTTCCTTGGCTTTCATGATACTAATTGATCACTACTGTTCACTAACATACCTCTGGGGCCTTGAAGGAACAGGTGTAGTTATACTGATAATAAATTGCACAGTGACTTCCGAAGGCAATTAGTCACACTAGATTTTATTTAGGGTTATCAGAGTACAGCTATCTGTTTGTATATCTCTCTATATTTCTATCTATATTATACCTAAAAATCTAAAAAGTAAAAGTAATCAACACCTTGTAAATCTGGGAATAGGAAAGGGTTCACTTCTTCAAAAGACCTATCTATGCATCAAATGAATTGCTCAACACTTCCAATATAGTAAAGCAATTTATGCCAAAATCTCCTTCATCATATTCATTGCAAGTAACAAACAGAATGTCCATCAAAGGTGAATGTATATGTAGAAGTGCACTTCCCTGGAGAATGGTACTTTGGAGTTTGAACAATTGTGAACATGTGACCCTATTGCTTCTACACAAAGCCATCATCTCAATATTTTTGTTCACTTTGAAGAGTAAACTTGCACTGTGATTTATGTCATTGTTTGCACTTACACTATTTTATATTCTTGATAAAATATGCTATATCCTGTTCATTTGCACTGTTATTGCACTGTATATGCACTGAATGGTGGAAAGGGTTGTAACAACTCGGGGTCATTTAGCTCTTCAAGATCGCCGTCTTATCACCTTAGACGGTTGGCACACATCAAGAAGCCGCTCCACCACTGTAGATTCGGGTGCAAACTGGCCACGACCAGCTTTATTGTCATCACAGCAGTACAACAAAATCATAAAAATAAATCCTCGGCCGTCTGGCCACTGACTAAACAGTACATACTCCCTCTCTAACGGGATCCGGGTCTACCACCCAGCTCCCCAAGACACATCACCAGTGCTTACCCTACACCCAGGGTTAGAGGGTCCCGGCTCCCACAGGCCTTGACACAGCCTGCTCCTTTCCCAGACTGGAAGCCCTGATTGAGAAGCTCAACCCACATTAATCCAAGCTCCTCAGCTGGCTGATAATTATCCCCATTACCAGCCTGACTGCTGCAGACAGTGGGAAAAACTATTTCCCCAACCTTTCTTGTTCTCACCCAGCTTTCTCTGGGTGAGATACGCCACTTGAATGGCCTTCCTATGGCCTTCTGGCAGCTCCACTGCCACATATCCTCCCCCCCTGATAAAGGCCGTAGGACTTTTCACCTTACTTAAACCCCCTCCAGGATCAAAGCTCCTACGTTGGGAAACATCTGAGGTTTTTCCCCACTCCAACTCAACGGCCTTAGTTTCTTCAGCCTTTGAGACTCCTTTGGAGTCTTCATCCACTTTGTTAGCCTTCTCATCCTTCTCGGACACAGAATCATATACTTGCATTCTTAACTCTTCCTCCTTCTCATCAAGGTTGGAGGTACTGGGGACATCAGGGTCTTCAGACTCATCATCTTCTGGCAATCCCTGCAGAGGTTCACCCAGGATATGGTTCTCCTTTCGGGCAGGATCTAGGAGAGCCAGCCCATTGGAGTAGACAGGACCCTCATACTGGTCTTCGGTCCCCCCGTATTTCTTCCCCAGTGGACTGCTGGCTTTCTGGAACACATTGACAGCAGAGGGAATGTCTTTCATGACCAGGTCCTGGCCACACACTGCCACAAGTCTCTAGGCTTCTGCATCCACCTCAGCACCATCATCTGGTTCAGCAGATACATCTTCCATCTTCTTCTCTGCCTCGGCTGGCACCACAGCGCCACCACCTCCAGACCCACTCCTAACGGGCTCTGACTTCATGGCATCTTTTAGAGGATCTTCTTCTTCAGGTATCTCATTTTCTTCCACCTGCTGCGCAGGAGCACGCTTAGGCCTCTCCAACTCATAGACTTCATCTTTTGAGCTCCTGAGATCTTCCATCTCTGCTCTGAGTTGCTTATTCAGCCTCTCCAATTCATCTCGCTCCTTAAGCGCTTTGTCAAGTGCTCTAGCCAAGGCGAGGGCCTTGGTCTTCTTAGTTTTCCGCACCAGCTTGTTAGCAGCGCCCCACTCTTGAGCCTTCTGTTCTAGCTGCTCTTCATTCTGTTCTGGCGTAACAGCAGTTGTAGGAGTACCACCATTCTTCCTTAGACACTCTGTGGGATTTCCACCCAGGGACTTTTCAAGCCCATTGTTGAGGTCTACTATAGACTTTTGTGTCTTTCTGGAGTCTTTTCCCATCCCCAGGACACCAGGCAGTAGACCCTTCAGTTCACTCATTTTTTCCAGGGTCTCCTCTTTTGACCCTTCTGCAGCCTTCTTTAGTGACTCAGTGACGACAGCTAGTCCCTTCTCTATCGTATCTAGGGACCGTGTGGCGAGATTGAGATCAGCCTCCTGTTTGCAGCTGTACGGTCCGGTCAGGTCATCCAAGACTGACTGAATATGAGCTTCAGACACTAGGCTGACGTCACCCGACTGAACTCTCGTCTCGTCAGATATAACTGTTGTCTGGTCGCTACTAGTAACCCCTTTAGTTTCGCAAGACCTCGACATGGAAGCCTCTCTCTCTGAGTTACTATCGGTCACAGAACATGCGTTATATATACTGCTCGTGTCATTCTCAATCCTGTCCTCTAGGGGCACCGATGAGCTAATCCCCACCTGGGACATTTTATTAATCATAGAAACCTGTGGAGACTGCATATCCACTTCTAGTACGTGTGGTACACCCTCTAGGACTGCCCCATGTACTTGCACATTTTTCACAGTGGTTTCCCTCAGTTGTGAGCTCTCAACATCAATTAGCATTTTTATACCATCCACATTTTTACCAACAGGGGGAGCTTCTCCCCTGACCACACCCTTTGAAGGAGCAGGTATATCATCGTCACACATATCATTAGGCACTTCAAGTAACTTGTTTTCTGTGTGCAGCTCCTTCACATTATCCACAATAACATTATGCTTTTCGGCAAATATGGTACCATCGCTTTGCAAGAGAAAAGGCATGTCGTCATCATCATCATCATGTCTTGCACATGACATCACATTTTCATCTTCAACTACACAACTGTTTTCAATGGTCCTTTCCCTTACACCTTTACTTAAAGGGACAGGTACAGGTTCTGCAGGAGCGTCACCACTTTCTACAGAAGTGTCCCTATTGCCCCACATCATGTCATGCATCATTTTATTTGGCATATCAAGTTCATCAGACCCAGTTCCCACTAGAGCCTCACGCTCAGTGAAAACCATCGGATAGTCCTTATCCGCACAATTGTCCAGCACATAGTCCCCAGCAATCATGCTGGCACGTACCAGGCTCCCCTGGCTTCCTGCGTCCAACAACGTTTGGACTAAACTGCTATTTTTCATAGCGCCACCCATTTTTTTTGCTTTGATCATGGGCAGCTTAGGTGACACAAAAACCTTCTCCCCTCCAGATTCCTGTGGGGGAATAATCACAACAGGCTTACCCGCCTGTTCAGACACTGCGTTTTTCCCAATGTCACATATTTCCGAGACAGTTCCTCGCCTCGGCACTGTATCACTCACCGACCCGGCAGGTAGCAACTGCCGCCGGCTCACTGCCACAAAATTATCAACAGGAACAGTCTTACCGATTGTCGTCACTGACTCAGCACTCCCGGAAAATAAGGGTAGTCCAGGAATATCTCCAGCACGGTCACCTCCCTTCTCCTCAATGCAGTAGTTGCCACGGGAGACGCCTTGGACTTGTCTCCTGTCTTTTTCCAGACGGTCACTCCATCCGCACCTTTTGGGCTCCGTGCACAGTTGCAGGGGATATGGGAACTCCTGAGAATTGCACCGTTTGTCTTCTCTTTATCTTCCCGACGGTTGCCCATGGCAACAGCACACCTTTGCTTCTCCTTGGGAACTCCGGCCACATGTCCGTCCTCGGGAACTTTGTGCAGGGTCCATACAGTGTCGAGGACCCCATTTTTAGGGCCAGCTGCAGCTGCACCTCCAGAGCCTCTCGCTCTACATCAAATTTTGCCAGTTCATTTTTACTATAGCCAATCGCTATGGCCATTTCTTCTCCCTGCTGTATGCGCCAGCGCCGCCGGACGTACTCTTCCATAAGACCCATGGTAGCAGGAAAAATTGTCAGCAACTAGTCCCCTTTGCTGGGCTACTGGCCCTTTAATTCACTGCAGTTTTACTCACACCACAGCAAAATAGTCCACACGCTTATGAGCAGCACCTGCTCCACTGGACAAACAAAGCTTCCGGCCCTTTAACTTCACACACAGCAAAGAACAACTTTCAGCAGCACCTGCTGTCTCGTCGTTGCCCCTAGCAACCAACAGTTTTTTTTAACTTTTCAGCACGGACACTTTCTGTCCTGCAATCCCGCAGCATTCAGCACAGACAACGCTTCCTGGTGCCCTTAGCAACCGGTTGTCCTGCCCTTTTAGCTCTGCAGCACCCAGCTTCGTGTGCCATTTTCATGCCATAGCATACCTCCACCATATGTAACAACTCTGGGTCATTTAGCTCTTCCAGATCGCCGTCTTATCACCTTAGACGGTTGGCACACATCAAGAAGCCACTCCACCACTGTAGATTCGGTGCAAACTGGCCACGACCAGCTTTATTGTCATCACAGCAGTACAACAAAATCATAAAAATAAATCCTCGGCCGTCTGGCCACTGACTAAACAGTACTTCTCCTCTCTATCGGGATCCGGGTCTACCACCCAGCTCCCCAAGACACATCACCAGTGCTTACCCTACACACAGGGTTAGAGGGTCCCGGCTCCCACAGGCCTTGACACAGCCTGCTCCTTTCCCAGACTGGGAGCCCTGATTGAGAAGCTCAACCCACATTAATCCAAGCTCCTCAGCTGGCTGATAATTATCCCCATTACCAGCCTGACTGCTGCAGACAGTGGGAAAAACTATTTCCCCAACCTTTATTGTTCTCACCCAGCTTTCTCTGGGTGAGATATGCCACTTCAATGGCCTTCCTATGGCCTTCTGGCAGCTCCACTGCCACAGGGTTAATGCGCAGCCAGTTCACACTAAGAGACTTTAGGAATTTCCAGCCTGAGAACTGCAAAGCTATTAATTTCCCTCTTCTGTCTGAGCTGAGTTTTGGAGGGAAAAGCCAGACACAATGAACTTTTGACCATCTAGTTTAGCTCTGTCAGAAGTCTGGCTTAGCTCTTTTAGCTCTGACAGACTGTTGTTTATAGCTGAAAACTGTTGATTCATTCCCTTCCATAAGACCCATGGTAGCAGGAAAATTGTCAGCAACTAGTCCCCTTTGCTGGGCTACTGGCCCTTTAATTCACTGCAGTTTTACTCACACCACAGCAAAATAGTCCACACTCTTATGAGCAGCACCGGCTCCACTGGACAAAAAAGGCTTCCGGCCCTTTAACTTCACACACAGCAAAGAACAACTTTCAGCAGCACCTGCTGTCTCGTCGTTGCCCCTAGCAACCAACAGTTTTTTTTAACTTTTCAGCACGGACACTTTCTGTCCTGCAATCCCGCAGCATTCAGCACAGACAACGCTTCCTGGTGCCCTTAGCAACCGGTTGTCCTGCCCTTTTAACTCTGCAGCACCCAGCTTCGTGTGCCATTTTCATGCCATAGCATACCTCCACCATATGTAACAACTCTGGGTCATTTAGCTCTTCAAGATCGCCGTCTTATCACCTTAGACGGTTGGCACACATCAAGAAGACGCTCCACCACTGTAGATTCGGGTGCAAACTGGCCACGACCAGCTTTATTGTCATCACAGCAGTACAACAAAATCATAAAAATAAATCCTCGGCCGTCTGGCCACTGACTAAACAGTACATACTCCCTCTCTAACGGGATCCGGGTCTACCACCCAGCTCCCCAAGACACATCACCAGTGCTTACCCTACACCCAGGGTTAGAGGGTCCCGGCTCCCACAGGCCTTGACACAGCCTGCTCCTTTCCCAGACTGGGAGCCCTGATTGAGAAGCTCAACCCACATTAATCCAAGCTCCTCAGCTGGCTGATAATTATCCCCATTACCAGCCTGACTGCTGCAGACAGTGGGAAAAACTATTTCCCCAACCTTTATTGTTCTCACCCAGCTTTCTCTGGGTGAGATACGCCACTTGAATGGCCTTCCTATGGCCTTCTGGCAGCTCCACTGCCACAGGGTTAATGCGCAGCCAGTTCACACTAAGAGACTTTAGGAATTTCCAGCCTGAGAACTGCAAAGCTATTAATTTCCCTCTTCTGTCTGAGCTGAGTTTTGGAGGGAAAAGCCAGACACAATGAACTTTTGACCATCTAGTTTAGCTCTGTCAGAAGTCTGGCTTAGCTCTTTTAGCTCTGACAGACTGTTGTTTATAGCTGAAAACTGTTGATTCATTCCCATTGACTTGTATTGAGGTCCAATTTAAGTCTTTGGCAACCTTGAACTACACTGTTGTTTCTGTTAGGCTGTGATTCTCCAGTTTCACCCCTCCCACTATCGAAGGTTCTAGAGAAGTTAGAAACGTTATAAAAGCAGAGCAGTCAGATCCCCTAAATGATTGCAAATAAGGACCAATTAGTAGGAGAGAGTATGCTAAAGTGCACGAGTGACTAGAATAAGATGCTGGAATAGGCATACTCTGCCACAGACACTCGATCAGCAGCCCTTTGACCAGGGAAGCAGCCAGACTACTGAGCCACAGACCCTAGGCCACCAGTGCTTTGGACAGGGTACCAGCCTTCTAAGAAAGAGAGGGGCAGCTAGCTCAGGCCTTTCCTCAGCACAGAATTTCCTCTACCAGAGGGGAGATTGGAGAAGCCAGCTCAGTGCATTGTCTGTATTGTTTTGCACTTGAGTTTCTTCAGTAAATAAGCACATTGGTTTACTGCAAACCCTGACTCTCTGGACTGGAATGTCCCATTGGGATGCATCACACCTTACAATTCTCTAGGGAGATCAAAATCATGCAGTGACACCTTGTCGGCAGACACCATAAACATAGTCACCGACAATTCATTGTGATCATACAGTGAATTGTTCCAAATGGCAAATTAGGCTGTGCTGCATCTTACAAGTTTGTCTCTTTATTCTAAATTGCAAACTGACTTCACAAATTACACTAGACATTAGTAAATTTGGAACATTAGATGACACCCTTTAACCAGTCTTCCAAAAACAACCTAATCAATTTGGCAAACACTGTGAGCCTCTCTTTTTTTGCCCAGTTTGTCCAAAATTCTGTCAGATTTTACTCCATAAACCTCTCCAGTGTTTGTCACTAAATATATATCTCTATATATATTTATATTCTATACATAACATGTTATGGGATTTTAGATGCACTGGAGTGCCCACTGCTTCTGGTCACCATGGCATGGGTGCCATTCCTAGTGGTGCACTTTGAGGGGGAAAGGTATTACTTTAGTGGTCTGGTCTGAGGTCTGAATTTATTTAAAGGTCTTGTCTAGGGTTCCCTGCCTTCTACTTTCTACATATTATGCTGATAGTGAATTATATTGTTTGCTTTTTTCTATTTTCTTGATTTCACCCCGGAATCCATCCTTGGGAGCAACAAGTCACATCAGAGGGGCCACTTTTCAGCTGAGCCAGAAGAGAATGCCAGTGTGGTCCATAGTGCAGAGAGAGAAAAATCATGACAATAGTGAGTATGGCTGATTTCAGTGATATGCACCTGAGTTTCTCTTTCTCATCCTTCACATCTTGTTAGATAAGAGGACAGACGTGGCTGCAGATTCTGGCCACTTAAGTTCAAAATAGTACAACTGGTAGAGGTGGATATGGGAGAAAAGCTGCAGCAGCAGATATGATTTAAACCACAGGAACCTAAAGGATATGTACACATAATCATTTTTTCAATTGGTCTTTATTAAAAATGTTGATCAGATAAGGGGCTCTGGTCAGATGAGACCATTGTTGCACTTTTTGGCCTAAAAGCAAAACTCTGTGTGTGGAGGAAAAATAACATTGCACCTCACCCTTAACACACCATCTCCACCAGAGAAAAGGAACCGTCAACTGAGCTGCCTGACGCAAAAGAGTGAAAATTCAGAGTTTGCTACTAGAGGAACTCAAGGTTGCTTAGAGACAGGGGTTAATTTTTTATTAACAAAGACCAATTGAAGAAATTATTTTGAGCTCAAAATTAGTACAATATAATAATATAAAAATGACCCCAAAGGGTTACATAGCCTTTAAGTTCCTGTGATTAGGATAAGTCATCAATATAAAACAAGCAGACAACTCCTTTACATAAGTGTTTGAACTTTCAGTAACTTAGAGATGAGGTTTATTATATGACAGGCACAAAGTAAAGTGAAAATACCGTTCACACAGTTAACCCTTTGTCACACCTAAATATTTTTAGCAAAGAGCAAATGAGAAGATGATTTCTAGCCCAAAATAAGTAAAATGTAATCATAAAAAATTGCCCCAAAGGTATACAGAGCCTTTAACCCTTGGTATGGCAGATATGGTTGCTTTTATTCCAACAAACCTCCAACCTTAATCCGGCATTGAACGACATATCAGGAGTTGCACTGCAATAGAGTAAAGCTGATCAATACAAATTAAAAAAAGATAACACCCAACCAGCAGATGTGAATATACTATACTGTAATATAAAATACTGTCATTTTAAAAAAGCAAATGACTGCTAATATCAGTTATATGATAAACCTATTGTATTATTATGTGGTTTGCACATTTATTTATACATAATTAATTTTTCCTATATCATACTTTACAATATAATTTACACAAATCTTCCCAATATATTTGCATGATTTGATGTTAATAATATAATGTTATAATGCCCTACTTGTTCTCCTCTGGGGACCAATAAGGAGTCATTACTGCTAATAACACTTGATAAAAGCCTAATGTAGTGAAGAACAGAGTTAACACGAATGTAATGATCAACTGGACCAAAGGCTACAAAGTTATGTTGTAACTTTTAATAGTACAGACTCCTATGTTTCCATCATTTGCTATGATTTAATAAAAAAAAAAAACTGTGTACCTGGGGGGGGGGGGGGGCGTGGCTAGCTGATGGCAGAGTAATCTGGACCAACAAGCTGTAACCTCACCGAACTCACAAGGGAGCCCGGTTCACATGCCTGCAGGTCAGCTCCCCGGTGGATACATTAGCGATGCAGAGAGATGGAGACTGGTCTTGGAGCGGTCAGGGCTGAGTGCCCAACTATCCCCTGAATGGTCGTGGGTTTAGCATGGAGCAGCTCAGTCGCCATCTTGGGCCACCTCCTCACCTGGCTTATCATCCCCTTATTCAGGGGGAAACACAGAGCGATGGAGGAGGATTGGGACTGGAAGGCCTACTTTAAAGCTATCCTCATAAGACAAGAAATGGACGCTCACGAGGTACCGACTATTAATGAATGGCTTTTGGAGATTAACTTAACTAATGGTTTCGAAAGAATCAAATGGGGAAAGAATCAAATGAGGATTCCCCTTTCAGCTTTTAGCCAAAAAAGATGGAAATTCTGCTGTATTTAAATCCCTGGGTGCCGTATGGTCAATACCAGGGGCCAGTGGGCTAAATTACAGGAATGTAAAGGCCGACTTCCAGCACACTCCTCAGTTACCTCCAGCATGTAGCCATGCCTGCAATGGGAGGAGGGAGAAGGCTGTGAGCCCCACCCAAGACTGCCTGATATGGCCTAGGCCTCACAGGTGAACCTAAATATAGCCTGTGGATGGAAAACAGGCTACATTTACATAGGAGTTTATACACCTCCAAAAAATTATATATACAAAACAACTGAAGGGTGGCATAAAGCAGGATGTGCTCAACCGATAAATGCAGTTGTGAATATATATACAGGGTAGCAGATTCTGAACTTGTGGCCCATTGCTAATGGCGATCCCCAGCAAAAATGCATATGGTGGAGGATGCCCGCAGCGGACCACAAGTACCCCAATAGACATCCTACACAAGATGTCAATTGTGTGGATGTGATAAATAATATAACAATATAGCAATAACAAATGACAAGACAGGTGCACACTGCGGTCCTATTAAGCTCTCAAACTGATGTTAAGGCAGTGTTTCCATCTACAACTACACCACCCTCTCCACTTTTATTGACTGGGCCAAGCAGGGTGCTGAACCTCCTTAAAGAGATCAGTCCTGTATAGAGAATTAATGGAAGTACTCCATAGTATGTAGACTTATTGGTAATGCTCCATGGAAAATGAATATACCAAAAGATTTCACCCAAGAAAGAAAACCATCTTGCTAGCACAACCTCTTGTAAGTGGCTCTCTATGAGTCAAGACCCGATTTTTCTAAGAATTGACAAGGGAATATAGCCAGGCCAGATATCCATCCATATACAGCTGTTTCAGGGGGGTTTGTCCCTCATCAGTACAGAGTAGGATTCTGGCTGGCTCAGTGTGATGTCTTAGAAGCGGCTTAGGCAGGGTGCTGAATCCCCTTAAAAAGATCGGTCCTGTATGGAGACTTAATGGAAGTACTCCATGGTATGGAGACTTTGGCCTGGGTATTTTCCTTGTCAAATTTCAAGGCTTCTTGATTTTGACTCTTAGGGAACCCCTTCCAATAGGTCGCTCTAGAGCAGGCATGTCCAAACTCCGACCCTCCAGATGTTGCAAAACTACAACTCCCATCATTCCTGGACAACCTACAGCTATCAACCTACAGAAAGGCATGATGGGAGTTGTAGTTCTGCAACACCTGGAGGGCCAGAGTTTGGACATGCCTGCTCTAGAGAGATGGCCCTCTGTCTTGGGAAAAATAAAGAAAAAATAGAAAAATCCACAGCACTCTTCAGTTTAGGTGAAAAAAAAACGGTTACTTTATTAGTAACAGCAGCATACAGATAGCAACGTTTCAACCATCTCTGGTTTATCAAGCTATGAAATCCCAATGTGAAGTGTACCTTTAAATAGTGGGTCAGTGGGTGTGTCCCTGGGTGTGTCCCTTGTGGGGGTTGGGTGTTATATCACATGTGTGCAGTGACTAATTATAACATCTCTACATATTGTTGCATGATACTTACTGGTGAAGGAGGGTCCATGTGAAACACGGGCGCTGTGTTCTGGGGTGAATTTGCGCCAAATTCTGCATTCTCTATGTCCATATGCACATGCGCCGAGTCCCCACATCCACAGGGGGAGGGGTCCTAATGTGGCCAATAGAAAAATCTGGCGTCTGTGACGTCCGGTGTTGCCGAGGGCAGGAGTAAAATCCCGGTCATGAGAACGCCTCTCACACGCTGCACCAATCCAGAGCACAGGCGCTGATGACGTCTATTGTTGCTAGGGAGGAGGGCGCAATCACCAAAGGAGTGAGGATCGCGTCCCCTCCATAGCAACTATTTAAACCATATGTTCCAGCAACTAGAATCGAGACAGGGGTGGTGATATCGGGTCGGCCAGGATATATGAGGGTTTCACCCAGCTGGAATCGCTGATTAGGCGATCTCAGATGTAGCATGAGTCCTCATGTTAGGCTGTGGCCCCCACAGGGACATGGTCAACTGTAAATTGGCCATCAGTTCCTAAAAGGGGGGTATCTACGCCACCATTCATACATACCCCACCTATAAACAGTGTCAGCTAACTCGGTAACAGGGGTCAGGTAGCATGACAGTATCTCTCTGGTCGCTCATTGGTAAAATGGCGGTCAGGGACTGAAGCCGTCGTGCTATTAGCATACATCCTTTCATCCTTATTGTACTTATAGGCCATTTCTATATCAAACTTACCCTTCTGGTTTATATGAGGTTGCTGGAAATAGGTAATAGAGGTCTTTAGCCAAAGCGGAGTCTGTGTGGGCGCATTTGGAGGAGTCATCGGGTAGGGTTGTAAATAATGCGTGGTTTCACGTGGAGTACCCCCTGTAGTGCAAAAAAAGTGACAATTGTGATAAAAACAAAACACAACAGTAATCTATTGTTGGGCACTTTACTTGTGTTAAAATCTTATGTAGCTAAGTCGCACATAGGGTAGAATGGAGCATGGCTTGGGGAATAAGTTAGTGTAGGAAGATACTGAGGTTAAAGTCTCTATTAAGTCCTTTCGGTTCCAACGTGTCCAGTTTGTGGATCCATTTAAGTTCCAATTTTTTGAGGAGAGTCTCCCGGTCCCCTCCCCTTCGGAGTTCTGGGATCCCATCGATGACTTGGAATCTCAATTGTGAGATATTGTGTCCAAATTCATCGAAGTGTTCCGGAACAGGTAGTTCTAGGGCAAGCTTGCGGATCTTTGACTTGTGTTGGGTGAGTCTCTTTTTAATCTCCTGTGTGGTCTCACCCACATAGAGACGTCCACATGGGCATTGTAAGATGTAAATTACATATGATGAATTACATGTGTAGAATTCTTTGATCCGGTATCTGGCACCTGTCCGGGGGTGCACAAATGTGTTGCCCTTCATCATGCTATTGCAATGGCAGCATCCTAGACATGGGAAGATGCCCGTTCTTTTGTTTCTTTGTTGCTGTGGGGTGTATGAGTCTGCATGTACCAGTCTATCTTGTAGATTGGTGCCCCTTTTATATGAAAATAGTGGGGGACTTAGGAACTCAGGGATTTCTGGGAATGCTTGGGTCAGAAGTTTCCAGTTTTTTTTGATGATCATTAAGACCTTGTTGCTAAGAGGGGTATATGTAGACACAAATGGGATTTTTTGGAGCTGTTCTTTAGGTTTCCTTTTTTCGATCAGTCCATGTCTAGTCATATTCTGTACTTTGTCTTCGTGTATTTTTATCAGTTTAGGAGGGTATCCTCTTTCCATAAATTTTTGTGTCAATTTGTCTAGTCAAGTTTGTATGTTTTGTTCCTTACTCACTATCCTTCTGACCCGTAGGAATTGGCTATATGGGAGTGATTTCACCATTCCGCGTGTATGTGCAAAAGTGCAAAAGGTTGTTTCTGTCTGTTGCCTTCCGAAAGAGGTCGGTGTGTAAGGAGTTATTTTCCGTATAGACTAGTACGTCCAAGAACTGCAGCTGGTCAGCTGAGTGTACTTTTGTGAACTGCAATTCCTGATAAATCTCATTGAAATAGTCGTTGAACTCCTGCAGCTGAGATACTGTTCTTGTCCAGATGAAGAAGATGTCATCAATATATCTCATCCAGCCTCTCACAAATTGGAAGAAGCTGGATGGATATATATGTACATCTTCAAAGTGTGCCATATATATATTGGCGTAGGCAGGGGCCACATTAGAACCCTTTGTAGTTCCTCTGCATTGGATGTTGAATTCATCTTTGAACAAGAAGTAGTTGCAGGTGAATACGACTTCCAAAAGGGATAAAATCAATTGTGCCCTCTGTAGTGTGTGGTTGAAGTTGTCTAGTTTATCTTGTACCACCTCTAATCCCTAATGATGTTCTATACTAGTGTATAGGCTTACTACGTCGATAGAGACTAGCAGGTTACCTTCTGTGAATTCAAGGTCTTTCAATTTAAGAAGAAAGTGGGAGGTATCTCTTACAAACGAAGTGGCTGAAGTTGCAAATTCCTGTAAGATTTTATCTAGGAAGACAGCAATCGAGGAGAAGATGGAATTAATCCCCGATACAATGGGGCGGCCCGGTGGATTGGTTCTGTCTTTATGTATTTTTGGTAAGGTATACAGAACCGGCGTGATGGGATTTGTCGCAATAAGGTTATCATGGAGGGATTTGTCAATGATGTCATCAGCATACGTGTCGTCGACCAGTAATTTGATTCTATGCATGATTTCAAATTTTGGATCGTGGTCGACCTTACGGTATATTGATGTGTCGTTAAGCTGACGTATAATCTCCTGTTCATAGTGGGTAGTGTCCATGATTACTATAGCTCCCTCCTTATCAGCCGGTTTAAGGTTCATATCCTTCATACAGCTTAATTGTTCCAGGGTCTCCCTATCTATTTTTGTCAGATTTGATTTGTATTTTAGGTGTCGGGTTTGCTCTTTTAGTTTGTCCATGTCTTTCTATACTAAAGATATGTATGCTTCGATCACGTTGTTATTAGGGGGTGGGTGGAAACTACTCCTTGTGGGCAGGTTTAGATTTTTTTGTGTCATTATCACGTTTGTGGTAGGTTGAACTATCTTTGATGTGTCCCCCTGTGGTCGATCTGCGAAATGGGCCTTGAGTCGAAGTCGCCTAAAAAAGGCAAAAAGGTCTATTTCATAGCTCAACCAGTCAATCTGTGTAGTTGGGCAATATGACAGTCCCCTATCGAGGAGAGAGAGTTCTGAATTGGAGAAGGTGTGTGAGGATATATTTGCCACCAGTGTATCCCTCATGGTTTGTTCACTGACACTGTTCATAGATGGGGTATGTATGAATTGCGGCTGTAGATGCCCTCCTTTTAGGAACTGATGGCCAATTTTCAGTTGACCATGTCCCTGTGGGGGCCACAGCCTAACATGAGGACTCATGCTACATCTGAGATCACCTAATCAGCGATTCCAGCTGGGTGAAACCCTCATATATCCTGGTCGACCTGATATCACTACCCCGGTCTCGATTCTAGTTGCTGGAACATATAGTTTAAATAGTTACTATGGAGGGGACGCGATCCTCACTCCTTTGGTGATTGCGCCCTCCTCCCTAGCAACAATAGATGTCATCAGCGCCTGTGCTCTGGATTGGTGCAGCGTGTGAGAGGAGTTCCCATGACTGGGATCTTCCTCCTGCCCTCGGCAACACCGGACGTCACAGACGCCAGATTTTTCTATTGGCCGCATTAGGATCCCTCCCCCTTTGGATGTGGGGACTCGGCGCATGCGCATATGGACATAGAGAATGTGGGATTTGGTGCAAATTCACCCCAGAACACAGCGCGTGTTTCACATGGACCCTCCTTCTCCAGTAAGTATCATGCAACAATAAGAAGAGAGTAGAGATGTTATAATTAGTCACTGCATACATGTGATATAACGCCCAACCCTCACAAGGGACACACCTAGGGACACAGCCACTGATCTACTATTTAAAGCTACACTTCACATTGTGATGTCATAGCTTGATAAAGACCAGAGATGGTTGAAACGTTGCTATCTGTATGCTGCTGTTACTAATAAAGTAACCGTTTTTTTCACCTAAACTGAAGAGTGCTGTGGATTTCTCAATTTTTGCTATTTGACGGGACCCCCAGCCAGGATCCCCATCCGTGGGCACCAACTCATCATACTACTACTTGACCTGTTCCAAAAATGGGACCTGGTTACCCTTTCCCTTTTCTGTCTACCTCTGTCTTGGGAGATACCTCTTTGCAGTTACATGGCCAAGAAGTAAAAACGTGATCATGTCTGGCCCTGACTTCTGCTAAAGCCTCATGAGCTTCAGTATCCATGCAGGTGCAGTACAGGAGAAAGTAAAGAAGAGAACTGCCGACAAGCCTTTTTCCTCTACTGCACCTGTGCTGGATACTGAGGCGGATTGCAAAGCTCAATACTTTAGGAGACTTAAGGGCCAGGTGTGATCATGTTTACACTGCCTAACCCTGTCAATTAAAGTGCACAGGACAGGGCTTAGAAGTTGCCTATATTAAAACATTTTTCTCAGCAATGTGGCCACATATGAACATGGGACCAACTCAAATGCTTTCAACTGTCAAGCGCACTTGCAACAGGTCAGCCAGGCATACATTTCCTGACAGATGCCCTTTAAGCAAAATTAAGGACTTTATCATACAGTGGAGTTGCTAAATGTTTTTTTTTTTTTTCTTAAAAAAGCTATAAGAGATTTTGCTTACACAGTACATTATTGATTATTTTTAGTAGCTAATGCATAGAGTGGATACAAAAGAGAGTAGTGTATAGGTATCTTCTCATAAGTATTTTTGCTGAATGTTTTTGTTAAAGTAACTGATCATGACAGATCCTGTTTCTTTATATGGGACAAGCTGCATATACATAACACCTAGCATATACTTTATATAAGTGATATATAGTGAATAAAGAGTGTCATAGATTGTTCAGATCAATAGTAACAAATAGTGCCTAGTAGTGCCATATTGTGCCTGAGCAGTGTCAAACATAGTCCATAGTATTATCATACAGTTAATGTATGTAACACTACTCAAAAAAGTTAGGGATATTTGGCTTGCAGGTAAAATTTCAGGATGAACCTAAAATGCACTTTTACCTTTATAGGTGAACTTAATGTGACCTTCTCTAAACTTTTAAACACACGTGTCCAACTGTTCAATGTTTCAGTACTTTTTGCACAACTGCTTAATGGCAAAATTTACAACAGGTGTTTGATCCATGAATCACCCAATACATTTCCTGATTCAATTAGAATTGGTATTTAAACAGTCCTCCTCATTATGCTGTTCACATTTTGACATCATGATACCAAGATGACACCTAACAATTGATCAACATTACCTCACATTGCGAGGCTTCAAGCAGGATGTTCTCAGATGGAAGTGGCCACTGAGCTTAGAGTGTCACAGAGTGTCATCAGCAGGTTGCAAAAGAAATTCCTAGAGTCTGGAAGAGTCAGAAAAGCATAGAAATGAAGCTCCTTTGGCCACATCCTTCACTGATGACTGCTTCATTGTGAACAATGCCCTGCAGAACATGATAATGAATGCCATATAACTCCAAGAACATTTAAGGGAGGTGAGAGGCACCCAAGTATCACAGCAGACTATTCAAAATTGTTTACATCAATGTGTTCTGCATGCTAGATGACCTGCAAGGGTACCTGACCACAGGTGTCAACGTCTTGAATAGGCTAAAGAGCATCTACGCTGGACGAGGGACCAGTGCTG
Source organism: Bufotes viridis (assembly GCA_033119425.1). Classification (NCBI taxonomy): domain Eukaryota; kingdom Metazoa; phylum Chordata; class Amphibia; order Anura; family Bufonidae; genus Bufotes; species Bufotes viridis. The sequence continues at coordinate 129,030,804 of CM065593.1, read as the reverse complement.
CTCAATGATGAAAGTTGACTCACTCTGAGTAGAAATGATGGCCGCCAACGATGTTGGAGAAGTCAAAGAGAGCGCTATACATCAGCCACTGTTTGGGCAAATATTTGCGATTATTTTCTTGATTGTGAAAATCAGCAGTGTAATATTCGTGTATTGCGCAGCCAATACAGGTGTGGGTCACTTTTGCTCCATTTTTCAAGCTGTTCGAAGTTTACTGATACTGGAGAAAATGGTTGGCACGACATAATCTTACAATAGCTTTACATGCTCCAAAATATTCGCAATCGCGCAAATCGGCAACTGATACGCATATTTTTGCACAATACGGGCAACTTCACATTTTAGCAGGTCTGACCACATATTACTGATTGGTGCACTAAGTATTGTTGTGAGCTTGTGACATCACAGAACTATGTCTGTAGCATATATCTATGGACAACAGAACCTATCACCCTACCTAACACCCTGCACTACACTATATAACTATCTAACCTACACTGACTATCTCACTCTAACTAATATATATATATATATATATATATATATATATATATATATAAACTAATTATGTAATGTGACAGCAAAACACAGAGCACAGCAATGACACTTCTGTCTCTCATAACTTTAAAAAAATGCAGAAAATGGCTGCTGGGGAGGTTCTTATATAGTAAAGGGTAGGCAACTTTCCTATTGGTTGCTAGGGATGTTGTTAAGCTCAGACAAATACATTGTTGCCTTCTCATTGGCCCACAAGCAAGAAGCAGGGAGGAATCATGTGTTCAGATGGAAACAAATTATGAATATTTTAAAATACGAATATATAGCACTATATTCTAAATATTCACGAATTCTCGAAGTGCCGATATTCGCGATAAAAATTTGTGATTCGAATATTCGCGCCCAACACTAATGATGTCATGCTGGCTGCCTGCAGCCAACAGTAGGGGAAGTTGAATGAATGAATTTATACAGCTACCATAAAATTATTTAGCAGCTAAAACAATCTATGCAGTGAGCTTACCCTAATAGCAGCATCACAAAAGCCTTATGACTGCACTGAGAAATAACTGTTCAGTGTCAGGCGCCCTTACTCCAAGGGCCCCATGGCAGTGGTCTGTCTCCATGGAAGGTATACCACTGGTTGGTTTATACAGTATTTGCTTTATATAGTTGTACAGCAACTTTAGAGTTCTTTGTAGGTATGGTATGTCACTTTCTACTTTCTCACACATGGCAAAGGGTTAAAATTTCATCTTTACTCAAGGACATAAGGTATAACATTTCAGAAACAATCTGATTCTCAATTTGCGGTGCAGAAGCCATCACTCCAAATAGCAGTATCACAAGCTACTGTTCAGAAAAAGAAAAGTAGCTGTAATACATTTGAAGGAGCATTAAATCAAGGAGAAAAAGTAACAAAAGAAGTGGAATGAAGGGGAATATATTTCTGGTCATGGACATACCTCAACCATAGTATGAAATAGGAGATGTATATATCACAGAATGCGTTCAAACTTAAAACAGAGAAATGTATGGTTTACGGATTCATGCAGTTTTAAATAGGTTTTTCCTGCATTTTGTATTTCCTATTTTATAGCTTTTGTAGATAGTTACCTTAGGTACATGTATGTACTGTGCTCTAATTCATATTACACAACCTATCGCTAAATGTTACATGGGTTTTCTAATGAATGGTGTGCACTTACAGTTTTGTAACATAGTCTATTTTTTATTATTCTGGATGGCCAGTAAGATGTAGTTCAGAAACTTTTTATATATCTTACATTTTTAATGCCAGCGCCTGGGGGATCCCTTGCCCCTTAAGAGGTATTTACGTTTATATGTCCCTCTGTTAAAGCAAGTAGTTGTGATGCCAGTTGCAGTTTAGCAACAAGGACTTGGAGTCCCCTTGGATCCCAGACGTGGTGTAGTCCAAAGCAAGTGCAAAAAGGTTTTTTTTGAGCTTCAGTGATGAATAAGCAGAAATAAATGAAGTTCAGACTTTATACACATAGTCTATAGATTATAGTTTGTATCCTGTTGGTCAGGACTCAGGAGAAGCTTTCTTTGTCAGACCGCCAGTATTTGCTGGTTCAAGGTGAACCAGCTGTACACCCCATACCGTACAGTCACTTCACTAAACAGGTACATCTCTGCTTAGCTGGACAATATCTGATAGCTCAGACTCCACCCACATACAGTCGTAATACAATCCCATCTTCTAACCGTAACAGTAAGGCCGCATGCACATGCGCATGTTTTTTCACAACTACAGACCGTAAAAACCCAGGCTGCTGTCCTGCAGAGTGGTCAAGCGCACAGCATCATTGGTTGCTAACTCGCTATGATGCTGTGCACTTCTTACCGCCACCGCTGTACAGTTATACACTTGTATAGATCATAAAAGTGTATCACAGTGCGCTTGTCCACTATGCAGGACGGAGGTCAGGTAGTTGTGAAAAAACACGCCCGTGTGCAGGTGGCCTAAATATAATATTTCCACTTCAAAGACTTATTGTGCAGTAGCTGGCCTATGAGATCTGGCGCAAAACGGATCTCAAACACCGACGTCTGGCCATCATTAAAAAATGAGCGCACACACCCCAGGTTTATAAAAATAATCTGGGACGAAAAATGCCCAGGTAGATGTGTAAATAACTTTTGTATGTTTTGCCAACACTCTGTAATGTATATAGTGCTAAGCAAAAGTGTTCACCCCCCTTGACTTTGTTCTGTTTTTGTTGTCTCACATCCTAGAATTAACATGGATTATTTGAGAATTTGCATCATTTAATTTGTATAACATGCCCACAACTTAGAACTTTTTTAAAATTGGTTAATTGTGAAGCAAACAACAAATAGGACAAAATAACAGAAAAGGTCAATGTACATAACTATTCACCCCCTAAAGTCAATACTTTGTAGAGCCACCTGTTGCGGCAATCACAGCGCCAAGTCACTTCGGATAAGTCTCTATGAGCTTGCTACATCTTACCACTGGGATTTTTCCCCATTCCTCCTTGCAAAACTGATCTAGCTCCTTCAAGTTGGAAGCTTTGCGCTTGTGAACAGCGATCTTTAATTCTGACCACAGATTTTTTTATTGGATTGAGATCTGAATCAAGAGAATGGAACCGCGCTGCTTTCAATGGGGAAGTTCCTAGGATCCTAGGTTCCTAAAAGTTTGCTTTTAAAAATCGTATTGCACTATGTGTGTTTAATTATTGCAGCTATTTGAACACTGTGGATTTGATCCGTCTGGTGTGGATGCTGTTTTTCCTTCATTTCGGAAGCTGTGGTCTCTGTGAATCCTAGGAACTTCCCCATTGAAAGCAGCGCGGTTCCATTCTCTTGATTTAGACTGTGAAAGTGTTAACTGTTTCCCACAACACGTATAGGAACCTGCAGCAGCGAGGAAGAGGACTGCCCTGAGTGTGTCTGGTATTTTGTTTTTATGGATTGAGATCTGGGCTTTGACTAGGCCATTCAAACACATGTACATGTATACCCTTAAACCACTCAAGTGTTGCTTCAACAGTGTGTTTGGGGGCATTGTCCTGCTGGATGGTGAACCTCCATCCTAACCTCAAATCACGCACAGCGTGGTACAGGTTTTGCTCAAGAATATCCCTGTCCATCTTTCCCCCAACTCTGACCAGATTCCCAGTCCCGGCTGCTGAAAAACTTCCCCACAGCATGATGTTGCCACCACCATGTTTCATTGTGGGGATGGTGTTCTTTGGGTGATGTGATTTGTTAGCTTTTTGCCAGACATAGCGTTTATTTTGAGTGTAGAAAAGTAAAATTTTAGTCTCATCAGACCAGAGCACCTTCCTCCATACATTTTGGGAGTCTCCCACAGGCCTTTTCGCAAACACACAATGTGCCTTTTTTTTTACTTTTAGCTGAAAGTAATGGCTTTCTTCTGGCCACTCTGCCATAAAGCTCAACTCTATGGAGCGTACGTTTTTTGTCATCTTATGTACAGATACTCCAGACTCTGCTGTGGAACTCTGCAGCTCCTCCGGGGTTACCTTAGGTCTCTGTGCCGCCTCTATGATTAATGCCCTCTTTGCCCTGTTTTGGTGGGCGGCTGTCTCTTGGCAGGTTTGCTGTTGTGCCATGTTCTTTCCATTTGGTTATGATAGATTTGATGGTGCTCCTGTGGTTCATCAAAGATTTGGGAATTTTTAATAACCTAACCCTGACTTGTACTTCTCAACAACATTGTCCCTTACTTGTTTGGAGAGTTCCCTGGTCTTCATGGCAGTGTTTGGTTAGTGATGCCTCTTGCTTACGTGTTGCAGCCTTTAGGGCCTTTCAAAGTAGGTGTGTATATATAATGACAGATCATGTGACACTTAGATTGCACCCAGGTGGACATCATTTTACTAATATGTGACTTCTGAAAGTAATAGGTAGCACCAGAGCTTTTTATTGACTTCCAAACAAAGGAGTTGAATACATACGCACATGGCAATTTTCGGTTTTCTATTTCTAAACAATAATTTAATTTAGATATTTTTCTAATTTCACTTCACCGACTTAGACTATTGTGTTCTGATCCATCACATAAAATTCAGATTAACAAAACCTTTAACAGAAGGCTGTAATGTACAAAAATAAGCAAAAAGTCAAGGGAGGTGAATACATTCGGAAGCTACTGTATATACAGTAATGCAGTAATGCAAATAAGTATTTTATCCCTTTACAACTGATTAATTAGTACATGGTGGGATATGCCCCAAATTAACCAAATTACATCCAACATCTCAACCTAGCTGTGGTTGTATTGGTTATATATATATATATATATATATATATATATATATATATATTTAAACACACAGCGCGATAGAGATTTTGGATGTAACTAGCTGATTTAGTACAAGTGACGGACTCAACCATCACTGGGTCTGCAGTAGAAGCTAGCCTCCTTCCTACGGGCTATGAACCCAGGACTATAGAGACCCCCACTCTGACCTATTTGGGTTAGAGTGAACTATAAACCATGATTTATTGGTTGAGTTTATAGGCCACATCTTTCCTGTTCCCCATTAAAGTTGCATGGTGTGAATCCATAAACGCAATAAGGATTAACTCTGCTCTGGGACTCCCAATGAATGTGTTAATTTACTTGTCCCCTTGTTCTATTGTGTTAGTGATGGTATTAAGAAGTAGCCGACTTTGGTGTAGAGAAGTATCCTATGATACACTCAGGAGATAATCCCATCCCATAGGTCTCCTATCTCCGTATTGTTTCATCAAGACACTGTGGAGGGGATGTCTGTTTGCATGCTGTTCATTTTTTATTGAGTTATCCAGCATAAAGCTGGCAGCCACTGCAATTATACAGTTGTGTTCAAAATTATTCAACCCCCAATGCTGTAAGGGGTTTTAGGGAATTTAGTGTACATTTGTAATTGTGTTCAGAATGAAATCTTACAAGGACTTTTTAAAGAACCAAATGCAACAAAAATGACATCAATTGTTTTTGTAATACAGTATTAAATGTTTTTTTTTGTGATTTCTTCATTGACACAATTATTCAACCTCTTAAAGATTACCACTCATAAGAACAGAGGTTCATTCAAGTGTTTTCGATCAGGTATTAAAAAAACACCTCTGGATGTCAAGGAGCAGCAATCAAGCATAATAAGCACCAATTAGGCAGATTTTAAATGACTGTGATACTCAGCTCCTTCTAGACATTTACTGGTGTGTTTACAAACATGGTGAAGTCAAGAGAATGGTCCAGGAAGACAAGAGAAGAGGTGATTTCTCTTCACAGGAAGGGCAATGGCTATAAGAATATTGCAAAGATGTTAAACATACCAAGAGACACCATAGGAAGCATCATTCGCAAATTCAAGGCAAAGGGCACTGTTGAAACGCTACCTGGTCGTGGCAGAAAGAAGATGCTGATTTCGACTGCTGTGCGCTACCTGAAGCGCAAAGTGGAGAAAAGTCCCCGTGTGACTGCTGAGGAACTGAAAAAAGATTTGTCAGATGCGGGTACTGAAGTTTCAGCTCAGACAATAAGGCGCACACTGCGTAATGAAGGCCTCAATGTCATAACTCCCAGGCGCACCCCCTTGCTGTCTCCAAAGAATAAGAAGAGTCGACTGCAGTATGCCAAAAGTCATGTGGACAAACCACAAAAGTTTTGGGATAGTGTTCTGTGGACTGATTAGAACTGTTTGGGCCCATAGATCAACGCTATGTTTGGAGGAGGAAGAACAAGGCCTATGAAGAAAATAACACCTTGCCTACTGTAAAGCATGGCGGGGGGTCAATCATGCTTTGGGGCTGTTTTGCTTCTACAGGTACAGGGAAGCTTCAGCGTGTGCAAGGTACCATGAATTCTCTTCAGTACCAGGAGATATTGGATGAAAATGTGATGCAGTCCGTCATAAACCTGAGGATTGGGAGACATTGGACCTTTCAACAGGACAATGATCCCAAGCATACTTTCAAGTCCACTAGAGCATGGTTGCAGATTAAAGGCTGGAACATTTTGAAGTGGCCATCGCAGTGACCAGACTTAAATCCGATTGAGAACCTCTGGTGGGACTTAAAGAAAGCAGTTGCAGCGCGCAAGCCTAAGAATGTGACTGAACTGGAGTCTTTTGCCCATGAAGAATGGGCGAAGATACCCATAGATCTCTGCAAGACACTTGTGTCAAGCTATGCTTCACGTTTAAAAGCTGTTATAACTGGAAAAGGATGTTGTACTAAGTACTAAGATTGAATGTCACTTGGGGGTTGAATAAAACTGATAATGATGTGAGCACAGAAAAGACATTTGTGGTTATTTCATTATAAATGTTATGTTATATTTGTCTGACTTACAAGTGCCTCTGATTTAATTGTAAACAAGATGACTGAAATGATCAAAATCAATGTCAAACTGGCCAAAACACTCAATTTAAGTGGGGGTTGAATAATTTTGAACACAACTGTATATAGATCCCTCCATATTAGAATTTCTTTATATCTAATTTTGTTAAGATTTCGGAGTTGTTTCTCTAAAATCTAAACATTCTGTGATTACAGAAGTTCCTATTCCCTCCATTCAGGGAAGGCAATTGGCAGAGGCCGTGGAGGTGGTGGAGGTTGAGGAGGAAGAAGAGGAGGAGGCCGAACCCTCCCAGACTATTGCTCCACCCCCATCAGATATGGGAGAAGTGAAAGAGGTGGAGGTGGAAAGTGCTGGACACTCCAGCACTGCCCCATCTCAGGATTCGGAGGAAGAGGAGGCGATCACCAGCCCTCGCCAGGAGGGTAAATAAGTGCACATAGCAATATGATTATGTATCAATAACATGTACATAAACATTTAAAGGGCCAACAATGAGGGGACAGCATACACTATAGTAATACAAAACAAGAACACTGGACATTAACTCTTTAATCTACTTTAAAACCATTAACTTAACAAATAAATAATAATAAACTCTATTGAACTATAACTAACTAACAAAAAAAAAATTATACTTTACTGAACTATCACAAACTATTAAACTATATAATCATCATAAATATAACTAACATATTGAGATTTAAATCATCAATGTGTATAAAGACTTTAAATAAGAAATAAAAAAAGGTAAATAAACATGTTTTGTACCGCCATGTACATATCGACTGTCTCTATAAAAATATCCTATGACCTAACCCCTCAGGTGAACACTGTAAAAATAAAAAAATAGAAACAATTTAAAAAATATATAATTTTGTCACCTAACATCATTAAAGGTGCAACACCAAGCTATCAAAAAAGGCACATGCCCCCCAAAATAGTACCAATTTGTCATTTCATTCGGCCAAAAATGAGACCCTACTATTACGCAATCACCTAATAAAAATAATAAAAATAAAAATAATACCAATAATAATATGGCTCTCAAACTATGGAGACATTAAAACATGAATAGTTCTTGGTTCAACAATGCTTTTATTGTGTAAAACATAAATAACTAAAAAATAAGGAAACATATTAGGTCTGTATTTGTAACAACCAGCTGTATAAAAATATCATACTAAGTAACCCCTTAGTAACCCCTTAGGTGACCTTTCAAAACAAAAAATAGAAACGCTCCAAAAAGGCATTTTTTGGACAACTTTTATCACAAAAAGGTGCAATAGCAAGCGATCAAAAAGTCATATGCACCACAAAATAAAGGTTTGAAGGTTTAATAAGAATGGCAAATATTGTTCATATATTTTTTTTTCCCAACAGTACTGAAGACATTGAAGGCCAAAGTGGAAAAAATGCCGAAGGAGCTCCTCCAGGATATGCGGGCCATTCAGGAGCGGATGAAGGACATGGAGGAGAGGCACCGCCAGGCCATGAATGGGGTGCAGGAGATGCTCCTGCTATTGGAAAAGTTGCCTTAAATATGTTTTTTTTTTTTTGTTCTAATAAGTTATATAAATTGTTTATACAGTTATAACGTGTATTTTGCTTTTTGTACTATTGCTCTGTTTTAGTGTAATAGCTCTGCCTAAATCAGCCAAAACTGATAGCAGCCGGTAAATACATGTCAAATACATATAGGGTCCATTCACACATCTGTAAAATGGGTCCGCATCCGTTCCGCAACTTAGCAGAACGTTTACAGACCCATTGATTTTCAATTCCAGTCGGCAAAATTAGGCATTCACAGGATAAGTAAGTGTCGGCCAGTAAAGGCCCCAAAAATTAGACAACAGGCGTTCATTAGACAGCAAAGAACTTTGTATTCTGTGGCTGGAGGTAAATTTGGCATTCACAAGATAAATAAGTAAGTGTCCGCCAGTACAGGTCCCAAAAATCAGCCAACAGGCGTTCACCTTACAAGAAAAAATCTTTGTATTCTGTGGCTGGAGGTACATTAGGCATTCACAGGATAAATAAGTGTCGGCCAATATAGGCCCCATAAATTTGCCAACAGGCGTTCATCAGACAGCAAAGAACTTTGTATTCTGTGGCTGGAGGTACATTAGGCATTCACAGGATAAATAATTAAGCATCGGCCACTAGTACAGGCCCCAAAAATTAAGCATTCAACGGACAAAAAAGGCCTTTTATGCCGCTGTATTTACCTAAGACAGGGACCATGAATTGTTCTGGGTGGTGGCGGATATTTGTGGGCTGTCATGAGTAGAGGTGAGCGAACACCTGGATGTTCAGGTTCGAGAAGTTCGACCGAATTCCCGAAAATGTTCCGTTTCGGGATCCTAACTCGACCCGAACTTCACCCCGAACCCCATTGAAGTCAATGGGGACCCGAACTTTTGGGCACTAAAAAGGCTGTAAAATTGCCCAGGAAAGGGCTACAGGGCTGCAAAAGGCAGTAAAATGTAGGCAAATCCCCTGCAAACAAATGTGGATTGGGTAATGAATTAAAATAAAATAAAATAAATAAAAATTAACCAATATAAATTGGAGAGAGGTCCCATAGCAGAGAATCAGGCTTCATGTCACCCACCAATGGAGAAGGCCACTTTTACTTCTTTCGGCACCAGCACCCAGACAGAGAAGAGAGGTCCCATAGCAGAGAATCAGGCTTCATGTCACCCACCAATGGAAAAAGCCACTTTCAGTTATTTAGTGCCCAGCACCCAGACAAATGAGAGAGGTGGCATATCAGAAAATCAGGCTTCATGTCACCCACCAATGGAAAGGCCACCCTTACTTATTCAGGCCCTAGCACCCAGACAGAGGAGAGAGGTCACATAGCAGAGAATCAGGCTTCATGTCACCCACCAATGGAAAAGGCCACTTTCAGTTATTTAGGCCCCAGCACCCAGATAGAGGAGAGAGGTCCCATAGCAGAGAATCAGGCTTCATGTCACCCACCAATGGAGAAGGTAACTCTTACTTGTTTAGGCCCCAGCACCCAGACAGAGGAGATAGGTACCATAGCAGAGAATCAGGCTTCATGTCACCCACCACTGGAACAGGCCACTTTCAGATATTTAGGCCCTGGCACCAAGACAGAGGAGAGAGGATTGAATGAAGAAGTGCCCTGGAGTCCAAGAATATATGGCTTAGGGGAGGTAGTTATAAATGTCTAATCTGCACAAGGGATTGACAAGTCCTGTGGGATCCATGCCTGGTTCATTTTTATGAACGTCAGCTTGTCCACGTTGGCTGTGGACAGACGGCTGCGTTTGTCTGTAATGACGCTCCCTGCCGCGCTGACCAGCCGAGCAGGCCAGCACCTCCAAGGCATAAAAGGCTAGCTTTGGCCACGTGGACAATTTGGAGACCCAGAAGTTGAATGGGGCCGAACCATCAGTCAGTAAGTGGAGGGGTGTGCACACGTACTGTTCCACCATGTTAGTGAAATGCTGCCTCCTGCAAACAAGTTCCGTATCAGGTGGTGGTGCAGTTAGCTGTGGCGTGGTGACAAAACTTTTCCACATCTCTGCCATGCTAACCCTGCCCTCAAAGGTGCTGGCCGTGACACAGCTGCGTTGGCGACCTCTCGCTCCTTCTCTGCCTTCGCCTTGGGCTTCCACTTGTTCCCCTGTGACATTTGGGAATGCTCTCAGTAGCGCGTCTACCAACGTGCGCTTGTACTCGCACATCTTCCTATCAAGCTCCAGTGCAGGAAGTAAGGTGGGCACATTGTCTTTGTACCGGGGATCCAGCAGGGTGGCAACCCAGTAGTCTGCACACATTAAAATGTGGGCAACTCTGCTGTCATTGCGCAGGCACTGCGGCATGTAGTCGCTCATGTGTGCCAGGCTGCCCAGAGGTAAGGACAAGCTGTCCTCTGTGGGAGGCGTATCGTCATCGTGCTCCATTTCCCCCCAGCCACGCACCAGTGATGAGCCCTTACTAGATGTTTTCCTCATTGTTACCGTTTACCACAATAAGAAAAAAATTATTTGGCCCAATATATTGAATTCAAATTCCGGCCTTTTTTTTTCAGGCACCTAACACTATCTGGCTATCTATTTATGTACCGTATTAAACTAATCCAGGCACAGCAGTAACCACAGATTTAGGGGAATAGCAATTGTAGGCCTAGTATTTAGGCCCTGGATAAAAGGTATCCTTTTACGGACAGATTTACACTTGGAGATGCACAGTAGCGTGTGAAAAAATATATAGGATTATGCTGTCAGCACTTGTATTTTAACACTTTGTGTAATATACCCTTTAACGGAAAGAAATACACTTAGGACCCTTTTACACGGGCTTCACGTTTGACGGCCGGATCAGAGGCGGGTGTGTTGCTTGAAAATGCAAATTTTTTCGCGCGAGTGCAAAGCGTTTTAATGCGTTTTGCACGCGCGTGCTAAAATCGGCATGTTTGGTACCCAGACCCGAAGCCAAACTTCATAACTGAAGTCCGGTTTCGGGTTGAGTATTCTGTATATTTTATTATTTTCCCTTATAACATAGTTACAAAGGAAAATAATAGCATTCTCAATCCCCCTTCTGCAGAAGACAGAACAGAACACCGACAGCTACGTGATCAAATGGAATAGGTGAGTTTGTTTTTTTTATTATTTTTAACCCTCTATTGCACTTTTTACTTTGCATTCTCTATTGAGGATGCTATTATTTTTCTTTATGACTATGTAATAAGGGAAAATAATAAATATCAGGTCCCCATCCCGATCGTCTCCTAGCAACCATGTGGGAAAATCGCACTGCATCCGCACTTGATTGCGGATGCTTGCGATTTTCCCGCAGCCCCATTCACTTCTATGGGGCCTGCGCTGCTTGAAAAACGCAGAATATAGAACATGCTGCGATTTTCACGCAACGCAAAAGTGATGCGGGAAAATCACCGCTCATGTAAACAGCCCGATAGAAATGAATGGGTCCGGATTCAGTGTGGGTGCAATGCGTTTACCTCATTGCACCCGCGCGGAAATCACGCCCATGTGAAAGGGGCCTTAGAGATGCAAAACAGTGTGTGAAAATGTAGAGGATTATGCTGTATTTTAACACTTACTGTAATATACCATTAACGGAAAGAAATACACTTGGAGATGCACGCTGAGTGTAATATACCCTTTTACGGACAGATTTACACTTGGCCTGCTACAGCTGGAACACCAGATTTTGGGTATAGCTATTTTGGCTATTGAATTTCACCCCAGAACAAAATATATCCTTTGACGGATACTATTAAACTTGTCCAGTCACAGCTGGAACACCAGATTTACGGTATTTCTATTTTTGCAACTGAATTTCACCCCAGAAAATAATATATCCTTTGAAAGACACTATGAAACTTGTCCAGTCACAGCTGGAACACCAGATTTACTGTATTTCTATTTTTGCAACTGAATTTCACCCCAGAAAATAATATATCCTTTGACGGACACTATGAAACTTGTCCAGTCACAGCTGGAACACCAGATTTACGGTATTTCTATTTTTGCAACTGAATTTCACCCCAGAAAATAATATATCCTTTGAAAGACACTATGAAACTTGTCCAGTCAGAGCTGGAACACCAGATTTACTGTATTTCTATTTTTGCAACTGAATTTCACCCCAGAAAATAATATATCCTTTGACGGACACTATGAAACTTGTCCAGTCACAGCTGGAACACCAGATTTACGGTATTTCTATTTTTGCAACTGAATTTCACCCCAGAAAATAATATATCCTTTGACGGACACTATGAAACTTGTCCAGCCACAACTGAAACCACTGATTTAGGGTATTGCAATTTTGGCAATTGAATTTCACCCCAGAACAAAAGCTATCCTTTGACGGACACTATAAAACTTGTCCTGCCACATCAGAAACCACTGATTTGGGGTATTGCTATTTTAGAAATTGAATTTCACCCCAGAAAAAAAAATGTATTCTTTGCCAGACAGTATTACACTTGGCTAGCCACAGCTGGAACACCAGATTTAGGGGATTGCTATTTTTTTAAGTGAGTTTCACCTCTCAATAAAATATAGAAAATTCTATCCTGAGTTTCTATGGGTGACAATAAGCCCCTGATGTAGGATATAGCAAAAAAAAAAAAAACCCTACTATTGATGGATAAATGGAATTGGTGGCAGCTTGTGCTGGCGCACCACAAGACAGAAAATGGCCGCTGATCACCACAGAAAAAAGTGACAGAAAAACGCTCTGGGCAGCCTGAAAACAGTGAGCAATTAACTAGCAGAAGTTGAATGATTCACAGCTGTAGATCGATCTCTTTATTAAGTGTTTTTGCTGAGTTAATCCCTGCCTAATCTCGTCCTAACAGCAGCTGCATCCTATCCCTACACTAATCAGAGCAGAGTGACGTGCGGAGCGACGTGACTCCAGCTTAAATAGAGGCTAGGTCACATGCTGCACTTGGCCAATCACAGCCATGCCAATAGTAGGCATGGCTGTGATGGCCTCTTGGGGCAAGTAGTATGACACTTGTTGATTGGCTGCTTTTCAGTCTTTCAAAATGCGCCATAGAAATCGCCGAACAACGAACCCGAACTGTTACGTCAATGTTCGGGTTCAGGTCCGTGTCACGAACACCCCAAAATTCGGCACGAACCCGAACTATACAGTTCGGGTTCGCTCATCCCTAGTCATGAGGAATTTGAATCAAACATGATCTACTGGTCACATGTGTTGAATTCCTCCGAGATCCATGCCTCATTCATTTTTAGAAATGTGAGGTAGTCCACACTGTCGTGAGCTAGGCGAGTGCGCTTATTGGTCACGATCCCCCCTGCTGCGCTGAACTTCTTTTCGAACAGGACACTGGGCGAGGGGCAAGCCAACAGTTCCATGGCAAATTGTGCCAGTTCTGGACACAGGTCAAGCCTGCCCACCCAGTAGTCCAGCGGTTCATCGCTTCTCAGAGCGTCCATATCAGCTGTTAACCCGATGTAGTTGGACACCTGTCGGTCTAGGCATTCCCTGAGGCTGGATCCAGAGGACAGCTGTCGATGGGTCGGCTGAAAGAATGATCTCATATCAGAAGTGACCAACACATCTTCAAACCGTCCTCTTCTTGCAGGCGCTGTTGGATTTGTACCCGCAACAGTTTTTCTGTGAGTGGAAATTCCTCTGCCAGCACCCACAAAAGCAGAATGCATCATTTCTCGAAGCAAGGCCTGGAAGTGCTGCATTCTGACAGCCCTCTGTGATGGTTGTAACATTTACGCCATTTTTTGTTTGTACCGGGGGTCTAAGTACGTTGCCACCCAGTACTGGTCCTTGCCCTTTATGCTTTTTATACGGGGGTCTGTCTTAAAAGACTGGAGCATGAAGGCCCCCATTTGCACTAAACTGGAAGCAGTGTAGTGGCCTGGCTCCTGCTCATCTAGGAAAATGTCGTCCTCGTTCTCCTCCCCCCATCCACGGACAACACCAGGGATCCCAGAAAGGTTTAAAGCATGCTCTTCTTGCTCCTCCTCAGCCGCCCCGGCACCATCCTCCTCTGACTCCTCTTCAGACTTCTGTTGTTGACTTGTTTCAGATGGAGTAGCCCCCCCTGGGAATTCATCCAGCATTGCGACTTCCTGCTCTTCCTGCTCCTCGATGGCTTGATCAATGACATGACGCAATGCACGCTCCAGAAAGAAGGCGTAAGGTTCGATGTCACTGATGGCACCCTGACTGCGGCTGACCAGTTTGGTGATCTCATCAAATGGCCGCAGAAGTCTGCATGTGTCGTGCATGAGCAGCCACTGGCGCTATAAAAAAAAAAGTTTTGTACAGGTAGTCATTAACTGCACGTTTCTGCTGGAGCAGCTTATAAAGCATATACAAGGTGGAGTTTCATCGTGTCGGGTAATCACAAATCAGACGTCTTCAATGGAAGAGACGGTAGCAGCGTAAAATGGGGAGTCAGCCGAGGAGGAGAGGGAGGATGGAGTAGGAGGAGGAGAAGAAGAGGCTGGCCTGCATGCAATCCGTGGCGGTAACACCAAATCTACACGGGTGCCACGGGTTGCATGCTTGACGGCCATCAGAAGGTTAAGTAAAAGTTATGTACCTTCCCTGCCCATGTTTGCTAGACCACGTGTCTGTGTTCAGATTTATCTTGGCACCAACACTGTGTGCCAGAGATTCATTCACTTGCCGTGGCCATATATCGCTCGGATGCCCTTCTGGGAGAAATATTTCCTTCCTGGGACCTTCCATTGCGGTGTTCCAATGGCCGCACATTTTCTAAAGACCACCGAGTCCACCAATTTATATGGCAGCAGTTTGCGGGCTGGCAGTTCCGACAAGCCAGTGGTCAACTGTTGGGCAAGAGAGTTATCCGGCATCATCACCTTTTTACGCTTGAACATTTGGGCCACAGAAGCCTGCCTTTTGCCAGATAAACATGAGGATGGCACGATGGAAGGTGGAGTGGAGGACAATTGGGAGGAGAGAGGAGAAGGAGAAGATGCCAGACATGGAGCGCCGGGAGTGTGGCTTTGTGGGTTCTGATAGCGTTGCTCCCACTGGGCTTGGTGATGGTGATGGAAGGCCAGGTGCCTTTTTAAGGCAGTCGTCTATAAGTGAGTGTTTGGCTTACCGAGACTTATGCGTGGAAAGCAAAGGCTGCAGATGGCAATACTATTGTCAGCAGTGGACACGTTATAAAAAGCCCACACTGTGGAGCCACGTGCCGGCGTCTTGGGAGTGCCAGATGTGACCGTGCATAGTAGATGGCTCGCTCCTGATACATTAGCTTTTTGCCTCCTGTGCAATGCAAGTTCTGCCTGCTTCTCCTCCCTATCTGCTGGTCCATCTCTCCCTCTGAACTCCCCTCCTCTATCTCTCTTGTGGGCAAGCATGTGACGTCCATAGACACGTCATCATCGACATCACCTCTCCCACCACTAACAGTAGAGATCTCGGAGTAGGCAGCAACAGCAGGAACCAACCTCCTTGGGCTGATCTGGAGAGACTGCTGAGTGGCAGCCGTTGCTACCTCCTCTTCCTGATTCGATGCCAAGAATGGCTGCGCATCGGAAATATCTTGTAATAGATCGGAAAATAATTCCTGCGACTCAAGCGGAGGGTATATGGTGGTGGTGGTGTTAGTAGTGGTGTCTTTGGGGGTGCACACAGCAGAGAGTGACGATGGTGCAGATAGACAGGCTGAGGAGGGTGCAGAAGCGGAAGGCTGAGTGAGCCACTCAACCAAGTCTGGTGCGTCCTTTGACATAACCGCACGCACCTTCTGCAACTTCCCACTTAGACTCCGGCCTGGTGCTCCTGCCCGACCCCTACCACCCCTGCGGAAGGGCCTGTCTCTTCCTCGGCCTGTCATTTTTTAAATGACCCTGTGACAAAAGTCTCTAGAGAAGTGCAGTGTTTGTGGAAGAAGGTATATAACACCCCACTTCAATCTGTTGTTTTGGGTGGAGACTGGTATATCACACTAGTTATAATAATTTTTTTCAGTACGGTTTGTCACTGTGTGTAGAAGAGGGAACGCAGCAAAATAGCGAATGAATGCTGCAGTACCCAAATACACTATTATGAAAGTATATTGGTATATTACACGCCGCTTCAATCTGTCATTTTGGGTGGCAACTGGTATATCACACCAGTTATAATAATTTTTTCCAGTACCGTTTGTCACTGTGTGTAGCAGAGGGAACACAGCAAAACAAATGCTGCAGTACCCAAATACACTATTATGAAAGTATATTGGTATAAAACACCCCGCTTCAATCTGTCGTTTTGGGGGGCGACTGGTATATCACACCAGTTATAATTATTTTTTCTAATTGCGTTTGTCACTCTTTGTAGTTGTAGTATCGCTGCAGAACTGCTCACCAGTCACAATGCTGCACAATAAAAATCCACTATAATATGCTTTCTATGTTAGAAAGTATAAGTGTATTACACCCCTCTGTACTGCACACCTATCAATAGTACACCTATACCAGTCCTTAAAAGGACTTTTGTGGACCTATTAGCTAGCGATTTGTGTCCCTAACAGTCTGTCCCTGCTCCATTCTGTCTCCCTACACTGACAAAAGACAGAATGTAAAATGGCAGCCAGATCAGGTCTATTTATAAGGTATGTCCATGTGCTGATACTTTTCAATTGGCTGTCCTGTACCACTTAAAGGATGTGTCATGGGTCAAAGTTCTTCACAATATAAAAGAATAGGTCGGGCGCCAATATCGCCATATGTTTGCATGTTTGACAAATCGAACGCGCAAAGTTCGCCGCGAATCGACCGCCAGGCGAACCGCAAGGCCATCTCTAATTAAGACTGTACAGTATAGTCCTGTTGCTGGTACGGGGTTTGGCTGGTTAGTTGAGAGCACAAGATGCATATTATTGGTCTTCTTGGCTTCAATCTCCAGCAGGTTATTTGACAGTAAACACAGAATATTAATCAGCTGTGGCATAACCACTTCTCCAACCCCAGTGCTCTACTGCCCTACATGTGGGAGTCCTTCTTCTGCCTTCTGCTTTTCCTCATTTTCCACATCATCTAATATCAATAAGAATATGTCATCAGAAACATTCAGCTCCTCTCTGCATTCGCTGACTTTTCTAGGACATGGAGACTTTGAAAGATGATTTGCAAGAAGTAAAGCCAAAAAAAGGATGATAGTCATCATTAAGACCTGACCCCCTTAAGAAGTGCAGAATGCATGGTATTGGTTGGCACGCTGGCAGTGGAATAATAAGGGCTTTCATGTTGTTCTGTCTTCATACACATTCACACAGTGTGCAGTCTGACATTCAGCATAAACCATTCCTATCTTCCAAATAATAATGTTTTCTGTAGTTTAACTTGTTTATTGGTCAACAGGAGTGTGAATTGATTTGCGATCAATTGATTGGTAAAACTATAAGAATACAAATGACATGTATAAGTATAAAGCATATAAGACAGCATGTACAGCAGAAAGCATAGAACAACTTATACTACATCATTACATTAACTCTGAGCATATGTCCAAAATAGCTATCGATACATAGGACCACATAACTAGCTATCTAACAGCCATAACATGTTCCCTGAGACAATTATACCTAGCTAAAAAGCACTGCATAACATAACAATATCCCTGAGACAGAGGTAGATGTCCCTCACCAGATATACTTGCACGAAGATGGTGGCATTTAAGAAGAAAATATGCAAGGGACAGCTCTGCTTATGTCCTGTAACATGGAGACTGAAGACTGGGCTACTCCTTCCCAGAATGCATTACACACCCACAATGCTTCGCACCTCCCCCAAATATAATAATCTTAATTAACAAGAAACACAAGTGTAATACATTTTTTACCACCGCTAGATGGTGCTGTTACCTAACTACTAACTATAGAATACAGCAGATGTGATCTGAAATGATACTGAAATGAATCTCTCAGTGCTGGGACAGAACTCTCAACAGACGCCACCACTGAATCCTTCTTCTTAGCAACCTATTTTGGTCAATGATGAGATCAAGCTTTATCAAGGTGTCATTCTCGGAGACTGTTTAGCCTTTGCTGAGGTAGTCTATTTCCTTTGCATGACATTCGCATTGCATAGTGCAAATTATGTTTTTGTCCTTTTCTAGTTTAGCAGCGGTAAAGGCATGTTCACAGTGATTCCAAACTTTGCAGGGCTTCTGGCTCACAGGCAATGTCTGACCTGTATGGACTATGCATGGAGCAGATACTTCAGGTCAGATTTCTTCATCAGAATCTGGATCTACCAATTGGAATGTGTTGGATCCTATGCTACAAGACGTTGTACAGGAATGCAGGACCCATAAATCATGTTGTGTTAAGGTGGCTTGCTGCGATAGATCTAGATGCGTGGCGTGCAGTATTATAGTTTGTAGGTACGTAGTGCAACTGTTTAGGACAAGTGGATCTCCTGATCCTTAGCACCCGATTGCAGATATAGACTTAAAAGCTCCATATAAAACTTGACTTCCTTTCATTTCTAGGTTCATTCCTAAAGTTATAAGTTCATCCAACTCCACTGCAAGCACAGCAGCAAGTAGAGCTCTAGTCTTGGAATTGCTTGTTCATTGAGTGGTGCCAGTTTGGTCTGGCTCATGGCAAATCCTTTATGGCATTGTTCTTTGAAATCAATGGTCTTTAAGTATGCTATGGCTACAATTGCCTTCACTAAAGCATCACCGAAGATGTATAGTCTTTGCACCTTGACTTTAGTTGATTGCTCGGAAGCATAGGGTCGTGCCACGTGAAGGCTGGTCATCATTCCATGGGAAGCGGTTCATGTCTCTGTGGTGAAGTATCTTAACATCATTTTACCTTGCATGGTAACAAGCGCTACGAATCACAGAGGATCATATAAGCTGTTTAGGGCGGACATAACTCCTCTACGTGTGAAGGTTTTATTTTCCTTGCTGATTTGAAAGGTGAATGTGTCTGCCTTTAAATCCAAGAGCAAATTGAGGCTCCACTGCATGGGAAGGGAGTCGGTACTAAGATCCAAGTCCGTTAGATCACTAGAATGGTCTTGGGGTGAGAAGGTTTCCATTAACCCCTTAAGGACACGGCCCTATTTCACCTTAAGGACCAGGCCATTTTTTCAAAATCTGACCATTGTCACTTTATGTGGTGATAACTTTAAAACGCTTTTTCTTATCCAGTCCATTCTGAGATTGTTTTTTCGTCACATATTGTACTTCATGACAGTGGTAAAATGAAGTCGAAAAATTTCATTTTTATTTATAAAAAAATACCAAATTTACCAAAAATTTTGAAAAATTTGCAATTTTCCAAGTTTCAATTACTCTACTTCTATAATACATAGTAATACTGCCAATAAAAGTTATTGATTTACATTCCCCATATGTCTACTTCATGTATCGATCATTTTGGGAATGCTATTTCATTTTGGGGACGTTACAAGGCTTAGAAGTTTAGAAGCAAATCTTGAAATTTTCAGAAATTTTCAAAAACCCACTTTTTAGGGACCAGTTCAGGTCTGAAGTCACTTTGTGAGGCTTACATAATAGAAACCACCCAAAAATTACCCCATTCTAGAAACTACACCCCTCAAGGTATTCAAAACTGATTTTACAAACGTCATTAACCCTTTAGGTTTTCCACAAGAGTTAATGGCAAATAAAGATAAAATTTCAGAATTTCGATTTTTGAAAAATTTTCCGTTTGAATCCATTTTTCCAGTAACAAAGCAAGGGTTAACAGCCAAACAAAACTCAATTTTTATTGCCCCGATTCTGTAGTTTTCAGAAACACCCTATATGTGGTCGTAAACTGCTGTATGGCCAAACTGCAGGGCGCAGAAGGAAAGGAGCGCCATATGGTTTTTGGAAGGCAGATTTTGCTGGACTGGATTTTTGACACCATGTCCCATTTGAAGCCCCCGATGCACCCCTAGAGTAGAAACTCCATAAAAGTGACTCCATCTAAGAAACTACGCCCCTCAAGGTATTCAAAACCAGTTTTACAAACTTTTTAACCCTTTAGGTGTTCCACAAGAGTTATTGGCAAATGGAGATGAAATTTCCGAATTTCTATTTTTGTTACCTTGTCTCAAAAAAAGTGTAATATAGAGCAACCAAAAATCATGTTTACCCTAGAATAGTACCAACAAAACTGACACCTTATCCCGTAGTTTCCAAAATGGGGTCACTTTTTGGAGTTTCTACTGTAGGGTGCATCAGGGGGCTTCAAATGGGACATAGTGTCA
Organism: Bufotes viridis; assembly: GCA_033119425.1. Taxonomy (NCBI): domain Eukaryota; kingdom Metazoa; phylum Chordata; class Amphibia; order Anura; family Bufonidae; genus Bufotes; species Bufotes viridis. The sequence continues at coordinate 129,010,191 of CM065593.1, read as the reverse complement.
AAAACCAGTCCAGCAAAATCTGCCTTCCAAAAACCATATGGCGTTCCCTTCCTTCTGTGCCCTGCCGTTTGGCCATACAGTAGTTTACGACCACATATGGGGTGTTTTTGCAAACAAGAGAATCAGGGCAATAAATATTGAGTTTTGCTTGGCTGTTAACCCTTGCTTTGTTACTGCAAAAATGGATTAAAATGGAAAATTTGCAAAAAAATAGCTGTTTTGGGACTGTTTTTATTTTTGTTATTTACATAGTTGAACTGACAGGTTAGATTGTGTGCTATTTCTATAGAGCAGGTTGTTACGGACGCGACAATACCAAATATGACTACTTTTTGGGGTTTTTGTTTCAGTTTTACATAATAAAGCCTTTTTGAAAATAATTTTTTTTAGTGTCTCCACATTCTGAAAGCCATAGTTTTATTTTATTTTTTGGGCGACTGTGTTATGTAGGGGCTCATTTTTGCGGGATGAGATGGCGGTTTGATTGGCACCATCTTGGGGTGCATATGACATTTTGGTCGCTTGCTATGACACTTTTTGTGATGTAAGGTGACAAAAATGGCTCTTGACACCGTATTTTTTTTTTTTTTTTGCTGTGTTCAGCTGAGGGGTTAGGTCATGTGTTATTTATATAGATCAGGTTGTGACGGACGCGGCGATACATAATATGTATACTTTTTATTTATTTATATAAGTTTTACACAATAATATAATTTTTAAAACAAAAAAAAATCATGTTTTAGTGTCTCCATAGTTTGAGAGCCATATATATTTTTTTTTTGGGCGATTGTCCTATGTAGGGGCTCATTTTTGCGGGATGAGATGGCGGTTTGATTGGCACCATCTTGGGGTGCATATGACTTTTGATCGCTTACTATTACACTTTTTGTGATGTAAGGTGACAAAAAAATGGCTTGTTTGACAACGTTTTTATTTTTATGTTTACGAGCGTTCATCTGAGGGGTTAGGTCATGTTATATTTTTATAGAGCAGGTCCTTACGGACCGCGACGATACATAATATGTATACCTTTTTTATTTATTTTGGTTTTACACAATAATATCCTTTTGAATGAAAAAAAAACATGTTTTAGTATCTCCATAGTCTGAGAGCCATATATTTTTCAGTTTTTAGGCAATTGTCTCAGGTTGGGTATCATTTTTGCGGGAGGAGGTGACGGTTAGATTGGCACTATTTGGGGGTCATATGACTTTTTGATCGCTTGCTATTACACTTTTTGTGATGTAAGGTGGCAAAAAAATGGCTTTTGACAAAGTTTTTATTATTTTTTTACAGTGTTTACTTGAGGGGTTAGGTCATGTGATATTTTTATAGAGCAGATTCTTACGGACGTGTAGATACCAAATATGTCTACTTTTTAATTTTTTTACATTTAACACTAAAAAGCATTTTTGAAACAAAAAAATCATGTTTTAGTCTGAGAGGCATAGTTTTTTATTTTTGGCCAATTGTTTTAGGTAGGGGCTCGTTTTTGCGGGATGAGATGGCGGTTTGATTGGTACTATTTTGGGAGGCAAACGCCTTTTTGATCGCTTTGTATTACACTTTTAGTGATGTAATGTGCCAAAAAATGGCTTATTTACACCATTTTTGGGTTTTTTTATGGCGTTCACCTGAGGAGTTCAGTCATGTGATATTTTTATAGAGCAGGTTTTTACGGACGCGGCGATACCTAATATGTGTAGTGTATTTTATTTTTTAGTTTTTATTCAGTGTTATGTGTTTGTTTCATTTTTACTTTTTTTCACTTTTTACATTTTTTTGACCCAGACCCACTTGGTTCTGAAAGATCCAGTGGATCTGGTGTCTGTATAATACAGTACAGTACACTATATAGTGCACTGTACTGTATTTTATGCTAGAAAGTCTGAATAGACCTTTAGCAGGTCTATTCAGACTTTCAGCACCATGGAGAGCAGGGCGCTTCTGAAGCGTCCTGTCTCCATGGCAACCATCACCCTGCCATAACTGGGCAGGGGGTGATGGAATAGGGAGGAGGAGCACCCTCCCTCTTCGATCCCATCCTGTTGGGGGGCTGCATAGGCACAGCAGCCCCCGATGGGAGAGGGAGGAGCGCTCCCTCCCTGTTAACCCTTCCATGCCGCGGTCCGTGCGGACCGCGATCGGAAAGGGTTAAGCGACTGGCATCTGCAGCACAGATGCCAGCCGTTTCTATCAGAGTGTCAGCAATGTGCTGACACTCTGATAAGCCACTAGACACCAGGGATAGATTACAGGGGAGGCGGGCGGGGATCGCAATCGCGATCCCGCCCGCCGCACCGCCCGCCTCCCGCCCGCCTCGCGCCGCCCGCAACCACCCCCTGCACCCCGCAGCCACAGTATGATTGGGGGCTGCAGGGGGTTAAAAATCTGTTTGGGGACATTAACTCTCTGATCCCCGCGGTCATAGACCGCGGGGATCAGACTCTGTAAGCGCTGCAAACCGCAGGTCTGAATTGACCTGCGGTTTGCAGCGATCGCCCATATGGGGGGGTCACAGGACCCCCCTGGGCATTGTAACAAGGTACCTGCTGAATGATTTCAGCAGGTACCTTGTTCCGATCACTGCCAGCTGAGCAGCAGTGATCGGAACAACTCATGACGTACCGGTACGTCATGTGTCCTTAAGGACTCGGGAAACATGCCGTACCGGTACGTCATGTGTCCCAAAGGGGTTAACTCATGGCTTTTGTGCAACCTCAGATTAGATAGAGCGAGCATCTCTTGAGCCCTTTTTAGGAGACTGATTGCGGTCTCGTTCATGGGTGTGGATTTCAAACAATGTCATCAATGTAGAAATCTTTCTACAAAAAGGATCTGACATCTGAACCATACTTTGTTTCACCCTCTCGGGCTGAATGTCTGAGACGGTAGATAGCGGCTGCAGGGGAAGGACTGTTTCCGAAGATGTGTGCTCTCATTCGGTACTCTACAATGTCTTCATTGAGGTCGTTGTTGCGGTACCAGAAGAACCTCAAGTAGTTCCTGTGTTCTTCCTTGACAAGGAAGCAGTAGAACATCTGTTGTATGTCGGCCATAAATGCTATGGAATCTCTGTGTAAGTATAGAAGTACCTCTAGAAATCTGTTGTTGAGGTCTGGCCCAGACAGTAAGAATTCGTCAAGTCGAATACTACTCTTATCTGCCCTGGCTTTTTAGGATGATACACGCCAAATATGGGTAAGTACCAACACTCCTCGGAGTCTTGGAGCGTAGGTGACATTTCTGCATGGTTGTTCTGGAATATCCTTTCCATGAAGGTAAAAAAATGTTCTCTCGTCTCTGGTGTACTCTGAAGTTAGCCCTTGAGGGAGATAAATCGATTGTAGACAAGTTCTTTGTTGTTATGTAAGCATTGTCTCCGGGGTTTAAACTTGTCTCTTACTATTCCTTGATCCATGATATCCAAGAACAGCCTGTCTTCTATGGACATTGCGACCCTGCTGTCTTCTCTTGTCCTGTGGAAAACTGTGCACCCTAAGTGATCTTGCTAACTATCGCAGGTATGGTCTTCACAGGAGGGACCCACGAAAGGACAAGGCACAGGAGCTCTGTGTGGCAATTCTTTTAATAGGAAACTGCTCTTACATGGCTGGAATAGTGAAGGACATCCATTTTCAAGTGTGACTGAGGTCAACTTGTGTGCTCCTTCTAGACTAGGGTCGATGACTAGAGTTGGGCGAACCTGAACTGTAAAGTTTGGGCTCATACCGAACTTAACGATTTTTCGCACCCGAACATTTCCGAAAAAATTCGGGTTCGTTGTTCCCGATTTTTCCACCCTTTTTGAAAGGCTGCAGGGCAGTCAATCAGCAAGCTTTTCCCTACTTTGCCCTAAGAAGCCATCACAGCCATGCCTACTAATGGCATGGCTGTGATTGGCTGAATGCAGCATGTGACCCAGCCTCTATATAAGCTGGAGTCACGTAGTGCTGCACATCACTCTGCTGATCTTAGTGTAGGGACAGGTTGCTGCCAGAGCTCTCAGGGAGAGATTAGGAAAGAAATCTGTTGAACTTGGTGGTGTGAAATCTTCAAGCTACAGCAATTATTGATAGAAGGTGCTACTGCTATCCTACATTTTTGTACCCCTCCCTGAGCCCAGTGATACTGCAAAATATTTTTTTTTAATCCATCTGTTACTGAGGCTGGTGGCCATTTTAGCAACTACAGTGTCCTTGGAACTGCATTTGACCTGCATGGGTGCCAGCCTGCCAGGGACATCAGTCTAATCCTTTTTTGGTAGCTCAGTGGAGTGTCAGTCTTTTTTTTTTTCGTTTTTAAATTACTTTTTTATTAATTTTTCATAGTTACAACTATAAGTAACAATAAGTAACAAGTTCAGGTACAGGTAATGGTATAGCAGCACAAATTGTGAATGGTATACAGGAATATAAGCAGAGATGCTAGATAGACATTTAGCAGGTTGAGTAAATTGCTGAGGTCAAGAAACACATAAGCACCTATATAATAGGCAGAAGGTACCGGTCGTAGGCAGGGGCCTGTGGAGTAAGCAGCCAGGATGTCATTGTACGCTAAGGGGTATGTAAGCGGATAGTTGTTTGGAATGTTGTGGGTCAATTAATGACTAGTAATCAGGTGTGATGACATGCTAGTCTAGGTAGGGTTTAATAGGCCTACTGTAAAAAGGGTATAGTCGTGTTGGGACGACAGGGGTGGTAATGGTGGCTATAGAGGAACGGGACACAGGGTAGAAAGGATGTTTTCCTGGAAGATTTGCAAGAGGTTAAGTGATAGGGAGGAATCTGTTGGATCTCCACTTGTTCCAGCATTTGAGGAAGGTAAGGTGGGTGCGGGATTCCCATGCAGACAATTCCTTGAAACGGTAAAGCTGGTCAACTTTCAACTTCCATTGTTCGAGGTCAGGGAGGGAGGTCTGAAGCCAAAACCTGGGGATAAGGAGACGTGCAGCAATCAACAGTTACTTAAAAAGGTAAGGGAGATATGAAGATGTGTTGCTGTCCAAAATTGATGGATACATGGCAATTGTGGTTTGACAGATCTGGTTAGATTGTTGAAAAATATCTGACCACCACTTATTAATCCTTGTACAGTCCCACCAAAGGTGAAAGAAAGCCCCCCTTTCCTCCATACACCTCCAGCACTTGTCCGAGGCCTCAGGAGTAAAGTGAGCTGTTTAGACTGGTGTGAGGTACTATTGGGTCAAGAGCTTATAGTTATTTTCCTGGATACGTACGCACCGTGAGGTCTTATGTGGCAACTCAAGGAGTTTAGGGAGAGCAAGGTAGGAGATATCAATTTTGAGATCTTTTTCCCAATAACGGGTGAAGGCAGGTTTAGATAGTACTGGGAAAGAGCGAAGCTTGTTATAAAGGAGGGAATTAAGTTTTTTAGGGGGATTAGGTTGGGAGATGAGTGATTCAAACCAGACTATAGGGCGGCAGAGTTCACCTTGTTTAGCATGCTTAAGTGTGAAGGGAAGGGAAGGGAAGGAGATATTGCAATGAGATGATTTAAGCCAGGTCCAGGTTGCTAGGGTGGCTTTTATAATGGGATAGGCTGCTAGTTGGGTGGGGGGCAAGATGTCGTTGCCTAGCAAGAAGGCCCTGAAAGGTTTCCCTAGGATTGATCATTCCAGGGAGAACCAGGATTTTTGGAGTGAGTTACATAGCCATTCGACTACCCTGGCCAATAGAATGGCTTTACCGTATAATTCAGGGTCTGGGAGGCCTATGCCGCCCTCAGAACGGGGCCCGGATAGACGAGAGTAGGACAATCTGGCTTTGTTTCCACGCCATATGAAGGAGTTAAATTTCTGTCTAATTGTGGCATAATAGGATGTGGGGACAGGGATGGGTAGGACTTGTTGCACATAAGTTAAGTGAGGGAGAATCAGGGAGGTAAGGAGATTTCTACGGCCAAACCAAGATAGAGTTGGGATTGTTTTATTTAATTTATCAATTGCTTGAATAATGGACAATTTCAGGGGAATGTAGTTCTAGGGGAAGAGGTCTAGAATTTGTGGGCTAATTTTCACTCCCAAGTATGTGATTGTAGGGGATGACCAGTTAAAAGGGGAGTTGGTCATTAATTTCCGTTTGACGTCATGAGGAATAAATTGTAGTAGATGATTTTGGATGATTGGAAGGGAAGTACTGGGATTGGAGGTTAACATCAGGACATCATCGGCAAAGGCCGCAATTTTGTGTTCTGTTCCATCAACAATAGGACCCTTAATAGAGGGGTCGGCTCTTAAAGCAGCAAGTAGGGGTTTCTTTGTTAAAATGAAGAGGAGGGGGGAGAGGGGGAACCCAGAAGGGTACCATTTGCTATACCGAAGGCAGGGGAAAGGGTACCATTGACTATTACGTGCGCTGATGCATTAGTGTACATAGCGAAAACTGCTCGGACATAGGGGTCAGGGAGGCCAAACCTCAACAGAGTTAGTCTAACGTAATTCCAGTTGACTCTATTGAATGTTTTCTCAGCATCTGTGCTAAGAACCAATAGGGGAAAGGAGGTGCGGGTGGCATGACATAACAAGTTTAGCACTCTAGAAGTGTTGTCTCTGCCCTCTCTGTTGCAGATAAAGCCATGCACTAAAAGGGGTAGGAGTCTAGCAAGGCGGTCGGCCAACATCTTTGCCAATAATTTCAGGTCTATGTTGAGCAAAGAAATAGGCCTGTAATTTGCACATTGACCATGGTCTTTCCCCTCCTTCAGTATAAGTGTAATGTCGGCAGTCACCATATCCCTAGATAGGGGGGTACCTGACAGGGAGAGGTTGCAAACCTCTAAAAGGAGGGGGAGTAGTTGTTTCTTGAAAGTTTTGAAATAAATGGCTGTGAGACCGTCGGGGCCTGGACTTTTCCCCAGGGGTAAATGACGTAGGGCTTGGGATAGTTCTTCTGGAGTGAAGGGTGTCATCAACTAATCTTTCTGGGGGTCTGAGAAGGTAGGAAGTGTGAGAGAGCTCAAGAAGTCTTTTACTAAGGGGGTGTGGGAGTTAGATGGGAGAGCTTGGGGAAGATTGTATAAGTTTTCGTAGAAGTCTTTAAATTGTTTGGTAATGAGCGTAGTAGAGAAAATAGTGTTACAGTTAGTTGATGAATATCATTGCCTGTTTTTCTAGCTTTAATTCTTTGCATTATAAATTTGGAAGATTTGTCGCCATGATCAAAGAATTTATGTTAAGAGTTTATATAGTATTTGGTTGAGCGTGTCTGTAGTGGTGCTTTCAATTCCGCTCTAGCACTAGAAAGTACCTGAAGGTGGGAGTCTGAAGGGTCTCGTTTATGGAGGGATTCAAGGTTTTGAATCTTAGTCAAAAGAGAATCTAACTTCTCTTCTCTACATTTTTTTAGGTAGGAGCTGATGCTTATAAGCTGACCTCTAATGTAGGGTTTATGGGCATCACAAAGAGTTTGGGGTGATATGGACGGGTGTTTGTTTAGGGATATATATTCTTCTAATAGGGTGGTCACTTTTTCCACTATTTTAGGGTTTCCCAGGAGGGACTCGTTGAGGCACCAATTAAACCCTTTGGGGGTAGGAAAAGGAGCAGAGACGGAAAGGGATATTGGGGCGTGGTCAGACATATGGATGGAACCTATATCGGCACTACGGCAGAGATGGAGGTGTATTTTAGAGATGAAAAGGTAGACAATACCGTGGTAGGACCCATGAGTATGAGAGAAAAAGGTATAATCAAGTGTGTCAGGATGCAGCGAGCACCAGATGTCAACCAAGTTAAGGCTCCAGAGATCTCTCCCCATGTTCTTCAGGGCACGTGAGGAGTGAGAAGATTTATGGGAAGAAGAGTCTAAACTAGGGTTTAGGGAAACATTAAAGTCGCCGCCAAGGATCACTATTCCCTCCTGGAAGGAGGCGACAAGTGGAGAAACATCAGCTAACCACTGGGCTTGTTTAACATTGGGGAAGTATGAGTTAATGAAAGTGTATAACGGTGGACCTATGTGGCCCTTGACCATAATGTATCTCCCATCTGGATCTTGGAGATGGCTGGCATATTTAAAAGAAAGTTTCTTTTGAAATCCTATGCTCACTCCGCCGGATGCAGAAGAGGAGCCACCACAGTGGTACCACTGAGGGTAGTTTGAGAATGAGAGATTAGGGTAGCAGTTAAACTTAAAATGTGTCTCCTGGAGACAGCGGAAAGTGTGGTGTAGCCCCCCTCCAGAGAAATGAAGCAAGAAGACAATTTGTAGTCTGGAAGGACAAAGACCCGGAAGCAATAGGAGGGAGGACTGCCATATTTCAAGATGCAGATGAGAGAGAACCTGTACCTAATAGGCAAACAAAAACAAATAGGAATCAAATAAAGTTCAACAACGGTCAAAATTAACCATGAAGGAAGCATATTTGAGGGCTCAAACTGGAGAGCCTAGGAGAGAGGGGGGATAGTGGTCAAGCGACCTAAAACTATAAGCCTGCAGGCACATTTAGCACATGGAGCAATAGTAATATACAGTGGTGAGCATATAATTGTGGGTATTAAGAAAGCAAGAAGTAGAAAATTACTGAAGAGACAAGAGCAAAAGAGCTGTCAGAATATTATGGAGAAAGGGACATAAGATAAGGAGAGGGTGACAAGGGTAGAGACCAGGGTGAAGGTTAAAGCGAGTAAGTGAGAGTATCCAGGTGGAAAATAGTTTGCGAAAGGAGGCTAGAGAGACCCGACATTACTATTCTTGTAAGAGTCTCTTAGGTTTGGATTGATGGGGCCTCTTCTTGGGTCTCTGGGACTTCAGAGTACCCTGGCCCTCAAATGGAAGGATGGATGGGAGGTCCGGGAGGTCAGTCAGATCCTTGTAGAGGGCCCAGTCCTCGATTTCCAACGGCGGGATCTCTAGGTGCATAAAGACTGGGTTCAGGTTGGAAAAGGCAGAGATGTTAAAACGCTTGCCAGCATGTTGAAAGGAAAGTCCAAATGGATAGGATCACCTATATGGGACCTTATTGGTACGGAGCCAGTCTGTGAGAGGCTTGAGGGCCTTCCGCTTTTTGAGGGTAGACGTGGGTAAGTCTTGGGGCCCTTCATAGGAGACATCTCATTGGGTCCGGGCTGCTTCTAGGATGGCCGCCTTAACTTGGAAATTCAAGAAACGGCAGATCACATCTCTAGGCGGATTGTCAGGTTTCGGCTTAGGGCATAATGCCCTGTGAGCCCTTTCAATTGTGATGTCTAGGGCATAGTCAGGCCCCAGGAGCTGCAGATTGTATGCACTGTGTGGAACAGCTCACCTGGGGGTACCGACTCGGGGATCCCTCGGAAATTCAGATTGTTGCTAGAGTTGATATAGGAGAGGAGGGAGTAGCAAAAGAAGTAGGGGCAGGAAGAAAGTAAGAAGGACTGTTATGAGGCATATATAAAATCTGTCCCTTGCTCACAGAGTGGGATGGGGTACTGGAGTGGGATGGGGGATGGTAGATGGGTGTGTGATGGGGTTAGGAGTGGGATGGGGGTTAGGAGTGATAGGGGTGTGATTGGGGATAGGTAGGCTATTGGGGCAGGGCTTGGGAGGGGGGCAGCACAGGAAATTCTCTATGGCTTGGACAATGGCTGACCAGCAACCAGGAAGACGTTGGGGACTAACCTGGTCCAGCAATGGAGTGAGGCTTAGGCGGAACCGACCATTAGGATTAAGGCTATCAGGCAGCCCCGCCCCCTCCAGTAGCTGGATATGAGCTAAAAGCTCCTCCCGAGTCCTAGTGGTCTGATCGTCCAATCTGAGCAAGCAATCCCGAATGATGCTTACTAGATTAGCCTCAGACTCCATTTGCCTTCTCATACCTACTCGGCCTCTCAGATCTATATTTGAAAATGCTGAAATTATGTAATCTCTTTCAGTACCAGCTGAGCCTTGCCAAGCCGGTAGGGGACCCTCACTCTCCCCAACTTCTTCCTGCACGACAGAGGGCCTCACAACTGGCTCCACATCAGACTCAGAAAGTGCCTCCCTCTCCTGAGCCTCTTCAGTGCTTGTATATGTTCTATAAAAGGAGACAAGACACAATTGTTAGTGATATAGCACCAACAAATGTTACATGTTTGCACATTTCACAAGGAAAATATGTTGACTATTATATTGCTAATTGTGTATTGGCATAAAATGGACTTTGTACGGATATATTGGAACTTGTGGGACACAAGAATGGGGGATGGAGTGTTTTCCTAAGGACAAGGCACATATTTTGGACAACATTGAACAACATTTGTATGATTATTTATGTCCATGGAGAAAAAAATATACACATTCAGAAAAGATCATAGACATGTGTTGAAACCGTTAAGAATATAAAGACACTCTGCCTTTATGTGCCTTCAAATTATTCTCATTATGTCATGTGTGCATTTGTATATGTTCGATTATTACATTTTAAGGTGTAAACAAGATTTTTTCGGGTAATTATATTCTGTGTTAGGTAAATGAATGTAAAATTCTGTGAATGTAAAATATTTTTAAATGAATAAACTTATGTAGCCTACATGAATAAATATATTTTTTAAGTTGATAATAAATTTCACAGTAATATTCACTAGCGTCAATACACTGCATACTCATCAATCATTCTCTAACCCATGGCTGTCTACCCCGTTAGAACACATGACCAACACACCATGGTGTACTAAAGATATAGGCCAAATTATACTGACATACTAACTATCATGGCTGGCCAGGTGTAGTATACTAAATGAATGTGTGTCCGAAATTGGCAACCTGTTAGCCCCTCCTCCAGTCTGCTGCACCCATGTATCTGTGATCACTCTGGAATGTCATCATATCAGCACAATGAGGGATGGGTACTATCTATAACCCACCTCATTACAAGGAAAACTTATTAACTCAGTTACTAAGTATTAAAAACAATTATAGGGGACAACCAGTTTGTTATAAATACCCTTACAATACATAATGTAAACAGACTTAACAGGCCAACAGTTTTTAGGGTCAAACATTTTGATTGTAATTGCGAGCAACATTGTTGCTACTTAGCCTCCAAACAATTTCAGTCAATCGAACATACCTTCTTAGCTCAGCAGAGCGCTGGGGGAACTGGAGAGTCCTCTCATATCGATAAGGACAAATGGTCCCTGCTCCGGATCCGCTGGGGACCAACCGAACCTTACTGAGGTCCCGGATAAATCTGTCACGGATTGACCTCCAGCGGGTTCTGATGAAATCTCTTTTGAAAACATGAAGAACATAGCATTAGAGAAACATAATTAAGAAGCATGATTGTTAGGAATTGGTAATATGAACAATTATTTTTCAAATAATGCGGGAAAATACACATATCACACTATCAAACACATCTGTAAAAATGTTAAAATAGGTTGTACTTGACGAAAACAAATCCCAAAAATGACCTTTTCGTTAAATATCAACACAAACACACAAGATTGTACTTGGAAAACTTATATTGCATGTAAAATATGGACCAATACTTACAATCATCCTTATTAAATGGCAGAATATTACAAGATCAAAACAGAGCAAATACTATGAGTATTTGGATTGTGACTGTGTGAGACATGTTAAAATACTAAAAATTACATTAAATAATTTATCCTACTTGGGACTCAAAATATGATTGTGGACAAAGTTTCCAAATTGTTGCAATCATTGCAAACTAGCATTCATGGTCCTTTACATGGCCAACACACGGAGAAGCTCATGGACAATGAGTGTTCAGTGTAACATTATCTCCCAAAAATAATTTTGGGAAAATTAGACACACATGACATGCAGAATGTGTAGAATGAGTTGTCACCCTGTCCGGTTTATTTTACACCATCAACCAAACTACTTATTTAACTCCTGAAAATTCAGCCAGGGAAATATTATATGCTTGTGGAAACCAATCTAATATATGTCACAGCAATGGGCAAAGCAATTGCTCCTCAACATAGAAGCCAGAGGAGATTGTGGGATGGGAAATATTTTTTTTAACTTGGATAAGAATGATACTATTGTGTCAAAAGAAATCAAGATATATGGATATTACCTTGTTTCATTTATCATGGTCCAAGGTTAGGTTATTTACGATAGTCTGTATATTTTCAAAAACCTGATGCACCATTTTAATAACAATTAAAATGGTTCACACTGGACTTTACAAATATTCAAACATTGGATCATTAGTTACTCTAGATATTTTTGCTGAACACTGACATGCTAACAATCCAACTAGCCTTTGTGAATAATAATGTTCTTCAGTAGTTGTTTGGAAAAACACATCTACATTTGGCAGCTGTCTAAAACGTTCATAAGCAATCTGTCTCATAGTCGTTGCAATATAGATGAAACTACTATTCAAGTGTTGTTATACAACAAGGAGGTCAATGTATTACACAAATATGGAACAAATGCCCTAAATAAAAAGTCAAAGGTCACATGTATAATTAATCTTAAGGTTTATACAAGTGTGAAAAAGCAAATAAGAATGGGGACCGCAAACATATGCTCTTCTTAACAATAATGTCTATCATTACATGATTTCCATGGCCATTTTCCTACTGTATTTGCATCTGACCGACGAAGCGCAGGCGAAACCCGGATCGGGCATTTTATGTGTGCATATTATCGGATGTTTGTGAGTATAATAAATTTCTATACTTATCTTATCCCTATGGTTCTACACTATGGTGTTTTTTCGTCTGTAAAGGTGCTTATTGAAGGAACCGATCTGTGAAGTGTGAGGATATTAGGACGCTCAGACTTGTGATGCGGAGGTGGATGCTGTATAAACACGTAGATGTGGACAACACTTTTATACAAGAACTAGGATCGTTTGCAAGCGCTCGTTCCATCCCCTATTTTATGAACTATATTCATAGGAAGCTGACCTATTCCTGCGGAACTGTGCTGCTGCTATTTAGTGGACTTTTCAACTAAAATTTGTATATTTATTATACTGTACCTGATGGCGGAAAAGCGAAGGTAAAGGTATAACATTTATCCAAGTACACTGGCTGATCTAAGACAATCAATGTGAAATGTAAAATGTTTGTGGATCATTCAACATACCAAAAAATATGTTGATAAATATGACATCACTCACCACAAACCGATTGTGTCAGACTGGATAGAGCCTCCCGATCAGGCATGATGGCAATAAAGACCTCTTCCCAAAGATGATGGGTGGCCATGTGATCTGCATGGAGCCGATCAGACTGGACCCATAGAACTGGTCTTTCTTGTACCAATTGATTAGCTGGATTAGCAGACCCATTAACACAGATGCAGACAACTAACGCTGTGCTGTGCGCAAGTTTTTGGGGCCCACTGAAATGAAGGGTTCCCTAACTGTTGCCAAAAATATAAGGACGGATGTGCACTCATTCATACAACTGTCTGAATGAGCCATTTTTAGTCTAATTAGACTTGTGGGTCTGGAAACATTTGGACAATACAAGCAAAATACACTAGGGAATCACACTTACAGCCTGTAGACCCCTATGGCTATGGCCACCCCATCCTCTTCCTCTACGCCTGCCACCACGCCCTCTTGGTGATCTATCTCCAGCTGATTCTACATTCGATTGGGAGATGTCCTAGAAAAATGGTCAACAATAATATGAAAAACCACATTGACAAAGTTGACGTTAAACAGGGTATGCTATACACAGCATATTGTAGCATTTTCAATACTGGTAACTACAATACAAAATAATGTTGTCACTGGAACACAAGCTAGTCCGCTACATATATAAATTTCTCCTTTTACATGGCCATAGTGACCTGTTGTACATGTGTGTCTGTTCTAGAATTATTCTAGTGTCAGTGGCCAAGATAGGCACAAACTTGTTATTTCAAAGTCCAGGACTACCATAAGGGATCAATAACATGGGCTAACATGGTCAACGGCCATGGCTACATAAAGAATGAAGCAGCAGTGGTTCTGTTGCACACATAATCCTGATTGCTAGAGTTGACATCAAATAAGTGTCCACACTGTGCTAGGTAAAACACTATCATGTGCGTATTATATTCTAAAAAGTTGTTTACACTATAAACAGTTGATGTAGGAACAAGTTTAACCCTTTCGACTCCGGCCCAGTTTTCAGCTTCCTGGCCAGACCATTTTTTGCTAATCCAGCATGTGTCATTTTATGTGGTAATAACTGTAAAAAGCTTTTACTTATCCACGCCATTCTGAGATTGTTTTCGCGTGGCACATGGTACTTCATGATAGTGATATATGTGAGCCAATATATCAAGTTTATTTAAGAAAAAAAATCAAAAATTTCCTTAAATTTTAAATACATTTGCTTTTTGCAAATGTATATTTCTCTGCTTTGAAAACAGAAAGTGATGCTGCATTAAATATTTATTAATCATCAGTCCCCACATGTCTACTTAATATTTTGCATCATATTGTAATATTAGTAGTATTTTTGGGGGGAATGCTAGAAGACATTTGTGAGAAAATTTTCCCAAACCACCTTTTTAAGGAACAGTTCAGGTCTCAAGTCACTTTGTGGGGCTTACATAGTGAATACTCCCCATTAATTAGACCATTGTAGAAACTACACCACTCAAGCTACTGAAAAACGATTTTACAAACTTTGTTACTCTTTAGGTATTCCACAAGAATTAAAGGAAAATGTAGATCAAATTATTCCTATATCAATTTTTGGGGTGATTTTAAATATAAAAACATTTTTTTATGTTAACACATCGAGGGTTAACAGCCAAACAAGACTTAATATTTATTACCATGATTCTGCGGGTAACAGAAACACCAGATATGTGGTTGTCAACTGATGTAAGGGCACACGGCAGGGCGCAGAATGAAAGGAACCCCATATGGTTTTTGTAAGGCAGATTTTGCATGACTAGTTGAATGGCTGTTATGGCACCGTTAGCATTTTTTACAACGTTCATCTGACAGGGTAGATCATGTGCTATTTATATAGAGCAGGTTGTTATGGATGCAATGATATCAAATATGTCTACTTTTTTTGTTTGCTTTAGTTTTACATAATAAAGCATTTTTTTTAATAAAAAAAAAAAATATGTTTTACTGTTTCCATAGTCTGAGAGCCATAGCTTTTGTATTTTTGGACGGATTGTCTTAGGTAGGGTCTCATTTTGTGTGGGATGATGTAACAATTTGATTGGTGCTCTTTTGGGGGGGCATATGCCTTTTTATCGCTTATTGTTGGAATTTTTGTGATAAAAGGTGACCAAAATGGCTTTTTTGGTTCCTTTTTTTATTTTAAATTTGTTATGGTGCTTATTAGACGTTGTGGATCATGTGATACATTTATAGAGCCGGTCATTACAGCCACGCTGATATCTAATATGTGTGTTTTTTCTTTTGTGTTCTATTTTTCCTTTTTTTCTATCTTTTAACATAAACCATTTTTTGGGGGAAAAAACATACAACTTTTTAACGTTTTACTTTATTTCTCACTAACTTTTTGGGGTGTGATCCACTCTGCAATGCATTACAATACATTTGTATTGTAATGCATTGCCTGTTAGTGTATTACATTGAGTAATACACTAACACGTTGCCTAGGATGGATCTTCTGGCCACCCATAGAAAGCGGGTCCCGATGTAATGCAAGGCATTGGGCACCCATCGGCTCCCCGCCACAGCAGCACGGGGACCCGATGGGCTCCCTCACCTGTAGCAAACCCCTTCTAAGTCACGGGCAGCACTGACCGCAGCATAGAAGGGACTAAGGTGCCGGCATCGGTTTTCTACAATGCTGGCGCATACAGCAGGGGTCAAACAAATGGGAACAGCCGGTCCGCTGCAGCTGATTGGGTGGCCGCAGCTCATGCACCTGCTGGATCAGCGCACCGTAATAGTGCGGCGCTGGTCGGCAAGTCACGTCCCGCTGTGCCGTTCTATTACGGCAAAAGTCGGAAAGTGGATAATAAATGTAATGTCGATAAGTTCACAATAATAACTACAAACACTACCAAATCAGGTTCTGGAGCAGGCTCTACTTGTCCCATTCCTTCTTCTCCAGCTCGTTCCTGTGGGGAACCATCCTGATAAGGGAGACAATATGTTATTATTGTGTAACAAACAGGCAAATTAGTAAAAGCCAGAGTTAAAGCATTTCCAAACACATTGTAGACAATTTACCGAGTCTGACATTTGGGCCGGATTCCTGGGGGACCAATTTGGATCCTCGGACCCTTCTGGGCATGGATTTTTTTCTTCCTGTCTTCATTACAAAAAATTTAGTGAAATATTTAATGATTACTCATATTCCAAAGTACTACTTGTTTTCAAAATATAAATACATACCAAAATCCCCAGTGGTGGACTATAACTATTAGATGATGTCATGACTACAATAAAAAACAATAAAAAAGGTGAAATACACACATTCATGACATTTAATGAACTTCCAATGCTGTACTAAATCCAAACACTTACTGAAGGCAAAGTTGGTATAAAGGCGGCCAACAAAAAATGGGTTTGGTTGTTCCAAAGGATTCCTAAAAGTTAAATGGTCAACAGCGTTCATATTAACAACATACATGAAAGGGAAAAGGAATGTGTCTTCAAAATGTCATCACCTGCACTGCTGTAACATAATGCTGTAGCACTAATGTACACATAAATTTAAATTGTAAAATTGATTTTTTTGTATTACACTTTCATACACATCATAAACGTGTGTTATATTGATATGAAAATTACGACTCTCATTTGGTCAGGGGTGGAGTTTAGGCAGTAAGTGCCCAGGCTGCTCTGCCTTCTGTGTGCATAAATCCCCCCTAACCTCTTGTCTAGGGCGTCCTGTAATACCTGCGTCATGCTGCTGAGTGGAAGAGATATTGCAACTGTGGATTTCCCAGTCAAGGCCGGCCATGCGCAATGTTGGTACCACTGTGGGCATCAATCTCACTCCTAGCAATGCGCATGCCTCAGCTAACAGCATTCTGCTAGGGTTAGACATTGTGGGGCCTGGCAGTGAACTGCACAAGTGTGGGATCTCTTCCACTCAGCAGCACAGAAGGTGACATTTTAGTGACAGACTCCCTTTAAATACAGTGTTGGCCCGATTTGTTTGTTACATCATGGTATGTCATCTATATCACATTGACGAGGTTCAAGCACAACAACCAAGCAGCTTTGTCAAGTCCGGGCAGAAATTTCACTTTATCATTGGTCACCAGAATCATCACAGTGGCATGCTGTGTAATTACAACTATGGTGTCCCATTCACTTCTATGGACAGCTCATTATTATTAATCTACTGTAGAGAAAGGAGCTGACACCTAATAAGTGAATGTGACAGCTTAAGGAAATTACACAGCATGTCATGGTCATGTGGGCACTGAGCACATTAGAAATGCATAAAAGTTCTAAGCTTGTAAACATCTTCAAACTGCTAATCATACACCTATATTTGTGTGAAATCTAATATACTCCTTAAACAATACACAACATTGCTCTAGTAAGTGACAGTAGAGTTGCTTGTGACATTATATATATTCGCTTTTATATTTCATGTCAGGTGATTAGCTCTATTTCCTTTAATCACTAGTGAGCTCTGAAAACATGTTGTCTTAATTTAAAGCAAAAACACATTATTAAACGGAAAGGATAACGGAAAACACATAAAATGCAATCCGTTTTTCTGCATCTCACATAGACTAACATTATCTTTTGACAACGGATCTGCCATTTACATAACAAATGTGTTATATCTAACAGAAAAAAAAGTCCTGCAGACAGGACTTTGGTCTCCGTTATAAAAACGGATCTGTTACGGAAATGACCATAACACAATCAAATGTAATCATTTCCGTAACGGATCCGTTACCATTTACAATTATGTAATTTTAAACGGATCTGTTTCTTTGCATTATTTTGCTGAAAATATCCGAAAGAGCTAATGGAATCGATAATGCTGATGTGAACCCACCCTTAGAGTGCATTCACATCGCCGTTTAGCTTTAGGTTCTTCTGATCCTTCAAAAAAAAACAGGATCCAGTAAAAAAACGGATCCTGTTGCATCAGTTGTCATCCGTTTGAGCAATTTCTGTCTGAGATCCGTTTTTTAGACGGGAAAAAAACTGTATGCAGTACTTTTGTTTCCATCTAAAAAAATGGATCTTAGACAGAAATGGCTCAAATGGATGACAACTAATGCAACAGGATACATTTTTTTACTGGATCCTGTAAAGAAATGGGTCCTACGCAATCCTATGTATAACTGATGCAACAGGATCTGTTTTTCTACGGTGATGTGAATGCACCCTTAAATTTACAGACAGGTCCTAATAATTTTATTTCAGAATTTCAGAAGCAGTTACATGTAAACTGAGGTAAATGCTTATTTTTAATTATTGATATAGTTTTGAGAGCAAAATGGATGAAGTCATAAAGTGGAGCATTAAAATAAAATGAGGTAATGGGATCAGACTTTTATTGCACAGTAAGTAAGCAGTTTCACAGGATATTGATATATTTGGGTATGGCTTGATAAATGGAAAAAGTCCAAATATCCTTAAATGAACAACTGGCATATCCCAGCTAAGGGTTGAAAACTGATGGTTCCAGTCTTATAGATTTGGTAATGGGAAATCCTTGTAATATTATGGGTTTATAGATAATGGACATAAAAGAGCTTTTCAATAATTATTCGATTAAAAGCTGAATGACTTTATTAAACATACTGCTTCTGTCACTTGAAACTTAAAAGTGCTTTTCCATCACAAAAGGTCAAGGGTACTCAGTTATTTTAAAGAGTTTGCTTAAATGATCAGTAACAAAGAAGACTTTATCATCACAATGAGTGAAATATTGATTCTAATATGACATTAAGCTTTCAGGCTCACATTTTCACGTCATTTTTTTTTATAAATATCTACTTTATTTACTACAATTTAAATTTTTCACAAGCATTTTTATTATACTTTGTTGGCAGTTGTTCACCAAGCATGTATTTTGTATCTTGTCAATAGTCCATTTCTCAATTTGTGTGCTATTTTTTCATTTTCTTTTTTAGCTTACCGTTTAACTGTCATTTAAAGGGATTATCCAGGTAAAACGTATCCCTTTCCCTGTGCTTCCCCTTCCAGGCCCTGCAACTTACTAGTTTACTTGTACTACTTTTTCTGTGTCACTCACAGACTATATTTCCTCTGACATCACGACCAGGCCTCCTATAATCTCCTCTGTTAGAGTTCCTGTCCGAATGGTCATGATGTCAGACTCATATGATCTTGGAATGGGCTTGTTAACGCTTTAAATCCACAAGTACAGTAGATTGAGTCCACTGCTTCTCGTATCAAAGCTATGCTGGAGGAAACAGCAAGGGGATGATGGAGGGTGCAGTGGGTGGAAATTTTGGCCCAGGGAACGGTGTAGTTGGTGTTACAGGAAGCATTGTGGCTGCTGCTCATCAATGCCAACAGCCTGAAAGTATGTTTTGTAAATAATGGAGTGCAGCGGGAGCATGGGGATTGACGTGAAGAATCCGGACTAGTAAACTATTATGCTCTATAGGAGACTAGAAAAAAGTAGAACATCTGAGGCGGACTATGGCCAGATAATGAAAATGCTGTGTTGGGGATGCTTAGACCCTACTGGGAAAATTTGGATGTGGTGAGAAACAAACTTACATTGGAGGCTGATTAAACTTGAACGTCATGTACAGTGTGGAAGTCTCCAGATTTTCAAAAACTCTGAGCCCCACAAATATGTTTGGTCTGTGTAGGTAACAAACTGAAGTCTGGAAGTTGAGACCTGTGCCACAGTACATGGTAGGTCATCATGGAAGGGTAGTATTGACTGAAAAGAATGTTGTATGACTGGCTTGTTGACTGGAGATCTTTGGAACATATCATAAATTGGATATTAGCTGACACTTAACCATTAGTGCTCTAAGATCTGGCAGTGGTGCCGTATGGGAAATATGCCTTCTGACATTACATAGGGGCTGTATTATGAAAGGTGGTGGCAGTGTTACCTATAGGAATTCTTCTAGGACTGTGTGAATAGATAGTGAGATTTGGGAGCCAGTGTTGCTGTGCTCAAACTCAGATGAGGCTCTTGTTTGGTTCTAAATGGGGTTACAGAAGAAGCTTGCAGGGTTGTATAATGATAGCATAGAGGCCCATAGAAAAAGATATTATGGCTTCCAGTGATATTTCAGACAAATGTACTAATTTCTTTTTATTTCTGGAGGAATCTCTTAATAAAAAATGCACATTTCCATCCTCCTGACTACTACAATGGAAAATGGGGAAGAAGTGCATTATAAATATGGCACTCATTCTGAACATCATATTTTTCATTGTATTTACACTAGAAAACTGTCAAAAATATATTGATGTTTCTCTCTCGTGGCACTTTAAAGCCCCTGTTCCCCTGCAACAACCACTATAGGCAACTTGTTTCATAGAAATTCAATACCATTACCATTAATCTCCATGGAAGCTGTGAACTCTCTTTGCACTAAATTCATCTTAGCAGTGGATGAAGTAAAATGTGATGGATTTATGATAGGAAGCAGAAGTAGGAGTTCACTGCCACTTCCATGGTAAGTATGCAACTGTATCCTTGTAACAAACTGGTAAGACAGCTTCAGAGACTTGTTGCCTGTTAGCATACTTCTTCAATAGGTTGGACTATATGGAATTGATAGTAAAGTTATAGTGTGGATGTCCTGTCTCCCTGTGAGATATCAACTGTCCCTGTGAGAAAATATTTTTCCTGCACAGTGTACTCTGTAACAGGAAAAAAAACAAAAAAAAAAACATGCGATTCGCCATTGGTCACCTAATCCCCCCAAAAAAATTGAATAACAGTGGTCATAAAGTTGTATGTAGCCCAAAAATGGTACCAATAAAAAATAAAATAAAATTATCCTACCAAAAACAAGCCATCACACTTCCACTTTCCAAACGGAAATATTAAAAAAGGTAATTTACATTTTTTCAAAGGTTTTTAGCTTTAAAAAAACTATACAAATTTGGTATTACCCTGATATTCACTATAAAGCATCACTGTTATGTCTCTAGTAATCTACTTGTGCTGCCATAAAATATATTACCTCAAGTCTCTTACAAAGTAAGGGCTCATGTCCGTTGGCTGTTTTGGGGTCCACAAATTGCAGATCCACAAAACATGGATACTGGCCCTGTGAATTCCACATTTTGCGCAATGGAACAAATGGCCTCAAGTTGAACAGTCCTATCCTTGTTCGTAATGTGGACAAGAATAGAACAAAGTTCTATAATTTTGTGGATGGCATGGAACAGATATGCGGCCCCATTGAAGTGAATGGGTCCGCATCCGGCCCACAAAAAACGCAGATCAGATGCTACCCCAAACTATGGTCATGTGCATTAGCCCTAACAGTGAGCCTTTTGTCTATTTAGCATCTGCACAGCTTTCTACATTGCAGATTTGGCAACATGTACTGCCCTGTATTTAGCTATCTTGCGAGTATTGATTTTTAATCATGTAAATTACTTTGAAAAAAAATATTTTCAGAATTGAAATTTCTGTTCACTTCATGTGACTATTATATAGCATTATTTTAGGGTCTGAGTTTTTTGACCATTATACAAACCCTACCATGCAGTCATACTGAGACTGATATCTGAAATTTAACAATTAAATTAATATTGTTTTTAACAATACAAGGTAAACGTATCTGTGGTCTCATCTCCTCTACAATAAAAATTGTCCTTTTAATTTCTTAATTTATTATCATGATATAGTCATCTGACCTGTAAAATACCAGCCATCATTTTGACAAAGTTTCCAAATGAATTAGCAAAATATTCAGATTTGGCTGAAATTTAAATTTTGGGGAAATTCAAGAAGACTTTTTTTTTTTGTTTAGAATCAATTTACTCATCTCGACCTGAAAGTTATGGTAAATTTGGGACAGATAATAAACTCTACTCCTTACCATTTAATGTTCTGAGTTCTTTCTTCTCATACCGGTTCAGAAAATTTATCTTGGGGGGAAAATTCTGATGTTAAACTTAAATTTCACTTTGGAAATAAATAGTGCTTAGCCGATAGTATATATTTTCTAATCATTTTTCCATGCCCTTTATAGGTTAACACACATTTCTTCAATCAAAAAATCAGGTTATATAACAAAAAGAAAACCTTTTTTGTTCTCCCATAGAGACTTGTTAACACAACATGAAAACCTATGTCATCAGCATTGCTTCTGCCATGGTCTGATCATAAAGTTCAAAGCTCTCCAAGTAATTTTAAGTAAAGACATTGACGGCAAGTACGAAGATGATGTGCTGAATACTGATACACGTCATGAAAAATGCATTCATTTGTGAACTAAATTTAACAAAGCACTGTTTAAGCAAAAGGAAAAAAAAAAAAGTATTACACAATTTTACAAACATAAAATATTTTATTAAGAAGAAAAAAAAATGTATTAATTGATAATTTTTCAATACTTATTTACAGCCATATAAAAAAAAAAGTATGTACAGACAGGTGTGTCCTTTCTTTCCTTTTGGCTTCAAGTTAGGGCTCATGCACACGACCGTATGTATTTTGCGGTCCGCAAAACACGGACCAGAAACAAATACGATGACGTCTGTGTGTACTTTGTATTTTGCAGAATGGAACAGCTGGCCCCTAATAGAACAGTCCTATCCTTGTCCATTATGCGGACAATAATAGGACATGTTCTATTTTATTGCAAAACGGTCATGCGGACATACGGCCATGGAATGCACATGAAGCAACTTCATTTTTTTTGCGGACCTATTGAAATGACTAGTTCCGCAATAAAATGCAATGGACACGGAAAGAAAATGCGCTTGTGTGCATGAGCCCTTACACCATCCCAAAATGAGTGGCACCAAATAGCTTGTAAAATGCAGTATTCAATAAAAGTAAAGGCGGTATGAATAATAATAATAATAATAATAATAATAATAATAATAATCTTTATTTATATAACACCAATATATTCTGCAGCACTTTACAATTCAAAGGGTTCATGTAAAAATCAAAAGATATCACAAAATTACTAAAAGCAACTAATAAACAACTAAACCACTAGGACTGAGGACCTTATTAATACTAATTTATAGACAGCGCAATGTTAGACTGTGTGAGAGGAGTTGTCCAACTTTAAGAAATTACTGACTCATCCTCCAGTTTGGCCATCAATATCAATGGTGGCAGTCTGGGACCCCCACCAGTCAGCTGTTTGTGGCATCCGCTGGCACCAAAAACAAAACAGTGTAGGGAGTCAGAAAAAGAAGGCTCCATCCACAGTGTAGTGGTTGTGCCAGTATACTGTGGCTCAGTTCCCATTCACAACTGATCCATGGGATCCCCAACAATTTGATATTGATGATCTATGCATGGGATAGGTCGGCAAAAAGAGGCAACCCCTTCAAATTGTGAAAAATTTATCATGGTGCCTGAGAATTAGTGAACAATCTTTATGCTGTATAGTTGTGATGTACTTACAGTTCCATGCTCCCATGACAGGCACCATTGCAGGGAGAGGGCATTGACATCTCCGTGCTGTTGCCTGGGAAGCACGTTCCTGCAAGCAGGGCTGCCATCAGAAATTTTGGGGCCCCTTACACAGCTCAATAACTGGGCCCCCCCAACCCCCCCCCCTCTGGGGCGGGACTACGGCGCCACGCGGCAGTGCACGGCAGTGCATGTTGTAGTTTTAGTCCGGTGTCCTCTTTCTGTGCCCTGCCGCGCTGCGCCATAACACATCCCCCATTATAGTCAATGGGGACGGAGCTGCAGTCCGGGGGCACAGTGAAATAGCAGGGGAGATCGGGAGAAGAGGCAAGCAAGTACCATATTTTCCTCCCCATAAGACGCACTGGACCATAAACGCACCTAGGTTTTAGAGGGGGACATTAAGAAAATAATATTTTTCATTATACCTCTGGTCAGACTCCTAATGTTAATCAGACCTCAGCTAACAGCCCAAAATAAGACCCCAATAAGACCTCAGATCAGACCCCAATATGAATGACCCCAAATCAGACCTCAGATAAGAGCCCCATACTTCTCATCTGCCCCCAGTGCCTCTCCATCAGCCCCCCAGTGCCTCTCCATCAGCCCCCCAGTGCCTCTCCATCAGCCCCCCAGTGCCTCTCCATCAGCCCCCCCAGTGCCTCTCCATCAGCCCCCCAGTGTCTCTCCATCAGCCCCAGTGCCTCTCCATCAGCCCCCAGTGGCTCTCCATCAGCCCCCAGTGCCTCTCCATCAGCCCCCAGTGCCTTTCCATCAGCCCCCAGTGCCTTTCCATCAGCCCCCAGTGCCTCTCCATCAGCCGGGTTTTGAGTCTTGACATGGGCACGCATCTCTGTCTCCATCCAGCCAGGCTGGAGCGCTGGCCAATTGCAGCACTCAGCTCATAGCCTGGGACCTCCCAGGCTGTGAACTGAGCGCTGTGATTGGCTAGCGCAGTGCTTCAGCCTGGCAGATGGAGACGTGCGGCCCAGGACATGAGAATAAGTCTCCTCCGATATGCACTGCACGCCCAGGGCTTCAGACAAAAAAAAAATGACCTAACTTGGCTCCTAAACTGAAAAATTTAGCCAAATAAAAATTTTAGTCGCCAAATTTAAATACATACATAATTATAATATATAAAAATATCGCCTAATTTACACGTCCGTCAGTGATTTCCATCAGTGATTGCGAACAAAAGCCAAAAGTGAATGCTACACAGACGTAAGTTATAAGGAAAAGATCTGCTCCTGTTCTGTGGTTAGAGGCACTCCTGGTTTTGGCTCAAAATCACTGATGGAAATCACAAATCAAACACTGACTGTGTGAATGAGGCATCAGTGTTCGGTCAGTGGAGGATCCAATTCTGGTTTCGGCTCACAATCACTGATGGAAATCACTGACCAAACACTGATGTGTTAATGAGGGCTGTGTGAATAAGGCATTACTGTGTGCTGTGTTCCAGACACCCGACTGCAATGACAAGGTTTAGTGTCATTGCCGTTCCCCATCATTGCAGTCGGGTGTCTGCCGCAGTCCGCCCCATCCATTGGCTCAGCACCGCATAGTAAGTGGGGCCCAGCACTGCCTGCACGGCTTATCATAAGCTGGGCCATGCCGGCAGCGGGACATTGGGAAAGCCCAGTGACAGCTCCTAATGATCCTTTCTATACGGGCCTTTTATCTCTCTCTCTGCAGGAAACACTGACAACTGTTGCGGTCCGCATCTTTTGCAGCCCAATTGAAATTAATGGATCCGCAAATACATTCTGCAAAATTGCGGAACTGACTCAGAATTAGGCCTCTTGCACATGAATGTTTTGGTTCTGTTCCACAATTTGTGGTCCCCAATGCATGGAAAACATCCGTGCAGCGGCCAGGAC
Organism: Bufotes viridis; assembly: GCA_033119425.1. NCBI lineage: Eukaryota > Metazoa > Chordata > Amphibia > Anura > Bufonidae > Bufotes > Bufotes viridis. The sequence goes on along the minus strand of CM065593.1, from coordinate 128,984,820 downwards.
GGATCCAGACGCATTCAACTTGAATGGGTCCATGATCCATCTGTTCCGCAAAAAAATATAGAACTTGTTCTATATTTTTGCGGAACAGAGGCACGGACAGAAACTCCATGGAAACGCTCCGTAGTGGTTATGTGGAGTTCCGATTTGTGCTTCCATTCCGCATCTCCGTGATTGCGGACCCATTCAAGTGAATGGGTTCACATCCCTCATGCAGAGTGCACACAGGCTGCTGCCAGTGTATTACGGAAGCGCTGCTTGCGGGCCACAATACAGGCACGGGCAACACACATTCGTGCGCAAGAGGCCTTAGTCGTGTGACCCTAAAGGTGGGTCATCAGTGACACTTGGTGGTGACAGAAGCGCTGAGTGACAGTAGCTACTGACACCACCTACTAAGGACACGCTCTAAGGATTTAGAATGGACGAGTATGACTTCTCCATTCTAAGGCATCTTTCACACTTGCGTTGTGAGAATCCGGCGTGCACTTCGCCGGAAATGCCCTCTGGATCCGTCACAACGCAAGACAACTGAAAGCATTTGAAGACTGATCAGTCTTCAAAATGCTTTCAGTGTTACTATGGCAGCCAGGACGCTATTAAAGTCCTGGTTGCCATAGTAGTAGTGGGGAGCGGGGGAGCAGTATACTTACAGTCCGTGCGGCTCCCAGGGCGCTCCAGAATGACGTCAGAGCGCCCCATGCGCATGGATCACGTGATCCATGCTCATGGGGCGCTCTGACATCATTCTGGAGCGCCCTGGGAGCCGCACGGACGGTAAGTATACTGCTCCCCCGCTCCCCACTACACTTTACCATGGCAGCCGGGACTTTAGCGATGCGCCGAAACGACGTTTAGCTTAATGCCGGATGGGCATTAATTCCGAATCCGGCGTTACGGCATGTCTTCCGGATTTTTGGACGGAGACAAATCCGCAGCATGCTACGGTTCTGTCAACGTCCAAAAAACGTTCACATACTGAACTTAAGACATCCTGATGCATCCTGAATGGATTTCTCTCCATTCAGAATGCATTAGGATAATCCTGATCAGTATCTTTCCGTCCTAGATCCGTGAGGACGGAACTCTAGGACGGAAAGCGAAAGTGTGAAAGAGCCCTAAATCATACAGCGTGTCCTAATTATAAGTAAATGGGACATCATGGTGGTGCTGGCTGAGACTCACTACTTGGCAAATTGAAGAAGCTCAGTCACTGTGACATGTCTGAGCCTGAAGGGGTTAAACTTTAAACAACTGGAGAAAAAAAAAAAAAAAGCACCTTACTAGTTTGAAGACCAATTCTGCAGGGGGGAGGGGAGGACAGCAGGAGGGCACCGAGTGTCACAGAAGAACTCACTTGTCAGGAGAAGGAGGACTGCAGGAGGCAATGATCGGGTCATTTTCCTGGGACCCGGCCGTCCTTCTGTAAGCCTCTCAGTGCTCCCCACTCCCCAGCACTCTCTTCCCGGGCTCTGTGAGGAGGCGGAGCCAAGGACGAGGCATCAGAGAGACAGGAGGCTGGATGTCAGGGGATGGGCTTAGCAGACGTGCAGAGCGTGGTGTCTGCTGAAGAAAGATTTTTTTTTTCTTAAAGGTACAGCGCCAGACGGACTGCCTGGTGACAAAAAAAAAAAAGCTCGGGACCGGCGGCCGGGCCCCCCCGGGGTCCGGGCCCCTTACTGGGGTATTGGCTGTATCCCCCTGATGGCGGCCCTGCCTGCAAGGTTGGGAGTGACATCACTGCACAGTCACATGGTCCCCAGGCCAATAGGAGGTGGTGCTGGCGGCCTGCATGCATGGATGTCATTTTCGGGTCATGTGGGATGACAGACCATTCATAATCAAGGCTAGCATCACATACTATATTGGGCAGTAGTAGGGTTTTTCCTAAAATGGTAGCTATATGTGTTGCAAAGTGTAAGTAAGAAGCCCGGGAACGCAAGATCACCCAGAATGCCATGCAGACAGCCAGTCAGCAGCTAGCCAGGGACTGAGATGTCACAGCCCTATAAAAGCCTCATTCCATGCGGTGTTAGCCATTTCACTGTGATCTGAGCATAGGGATAGATGTGACAATCGCTAGGGACAATGTTTAAGAAGCCTTTAATTGTGGAATATTGGATAGGGAGAATGCAGGAACAGTGCCGAAACAGTGTACGGAAATTGTAGGGAGAGTTTTTACACACTGTCGAGTGAGCACAGGGAGAGCATAGTGAGACAGCAGAAACAGTGCAGGCTCTGTAATCTTAAGCTGAAGGGATCCATAGGAGACAGCCACTTTTCATCAATTCCTGTCTAGGGCATAGAGCTATCTTATTGAACAGCAACCACCTTGTTTAATAGATAAGCAATTCCGTAGGGCATGATTATTAAATTGGGGAGAATAAGCTTCGAGAATTTGTAAAAATCTAGAATATGGTGCTATATATTCGTAATCACGAATATTCTAGTTTTTTTTTTCATCAATACTACTGCTACTTGCTTGTGGGCCAATGAGAAGGCTGCAATATCTTTGTCAGAGCTTAGCAACATCCCTAGCAGCCAATAGGAAAGCTGCCTACCCCTTTACTATACAAAAAACTCCCCAGCAGCCATTTACTGCTGTTTTTTGCAGGTTCTGAGAGAGAGCAGTGTCATTGCTGTGCTCTGTGCTTTGCAGACCCATCTGGATCCTTATTTAATTACATTAGATAGTTAGTCAGCATTAGTTAGCTTATTATTACAGATAGTTAGTGGGAAATAGTCAGTGTAGGTTAGATAGAGATATAGTGTAGCTGATTCCAGTGCAGGGTGTTAGGTAGTGTGATAGGAATTACTGTGTTGTAATAGGGATTAGGGTCTCTGTTAGACACAGTGCTGTGATGTCAGAACAATACTTAGTGCACCAATCAGTAATATCTACTCAGACCTGATAAAATGTGAAGTTGCATGTATTGCGCCAAAAATGCAAAATATGCGCAATTTGCAAATTTATTGCGAATATTATGCGAAAAATTCAAGAAATATCGCGAAAAAGAATATTGCCTATGCAGCTCATCACTATTCTTAAGTTACTGTTATTGGGTTTTCCAACTTGTTTAACAGCTAAGCAATTCCATTAGACCTTGATTCTTAAATTCTGGTGAATAAGCTGTCTAATACTAGTGTAATTGAGGTGTCCACCTTGGTAAATAGATAAGCAATTATTTTACACCTTGATTTTCAAATGGACATGAGTAACCTGTCCTATACTACCATTATTGGGGTGTCCTCCGTTTTAAATAGATAAGAAATTCTATTAAGCCTTGATTCTTAAATTTGAATAAATAGGCTATTTTTATTGCTATTGGAGTGCCCAACTTCTTCAATAGATAACAAATTATATTAAGCCTTGATTCTCAAGTTGGAGTGAATAAGCAATTTTTATTGTTATTGGGGTTCCCACCTTGTTTTATAGATAAGCAATTCCATTAGGCCTTGATTCTCAAATTGGGGTTAATAAGCTTTCTCATTTAACTGTTATTGGGGTGTCCATCTTGTTAAATAGATAATAAATTTCATTACACCTTGATTGTCAAATTAGGGGGAATTAGCTGTTTTTACTGTTATTGGGGTGCCCACCTTGTTTCATAGATACGCAATTCCATTAGTCCTTGATTCTCAAATTGCATTGAATAAGCTGTCTAATACTACTGTTATTGGGGTGTCCACATTGACATTGAATAACATTTTACATATAAAGTTACTGTTACTGTACAATATGTCCAATAAAGAGGTGCCATGGCCCTCCAAAGAAATGAGCAGTGGTAAAAATGTTGCTGTAGCTGGCAGAAGTAGCAGCAGAAAAAGGGGGAGAAGTGGTAGCAGCCACAGCAAGTGTCCAGAGCTGCCACTGTCATCCGGCGATCATGTTTTGGTGACCAATCCTGCTGTACTGGTATGGCTGAGTTTGACTTTAACATCATTACAACTGACATCAGACACCCACAGCCAAAAGTCAGTGGGTTCCTCTGACAACACATTCAGTTGGCATGGCCCAGGAATAAGCTCTGTTTCCTCACCTGTCTTGAATCTGCCTCTTTGCTGCTCCTTCTGCCAGGCAAGTGATGTATGCAGCCGGTTCTGCTCCACTTTTAAACAAGGACAATATTATTGAGGATAGTCAGAAGCTACTGCCCAGCCTAGATTTGGAGGGCAGGTACACTGATTCCTCCTGTAGGCATACAAGTAACAATGATGACAGTTGTGTGAAAGCAGGTGTTGTGGCCCTCAGGAAAGTGACCATGAGACTGGCGAAGGTGGCATAAGTTAAGAGCAGATAGTAGTGGATGATAATGTCGTCACACATGGAAGCTGGGTGAAGAGGGGGATTCATCATCAGGTGGCAGTTAAGGCGGCAGCTTACCCATGGGACAGCAGCAGGGTGACAGTGTGCAGCTAAGCCAGCAGGGTGCAAGCATGGCTTTGAGCCAGAAGGGTGGCAGCAGTGTGAGAGCTGGAACCAGTCTTGCCTGGGCTAGACAGTTTGTTAATCAGTAGAGATGTCTCAAACTATTCGCCATTCAGTTTTTCCTGCAATTGCGTTCAGTTGATCAGTTTTTTCCATGCGGGTACAATGTGTTTTGATGCGTTTTTAACGCGCATGACAAAAAACTGAAGGTTTACAACATCTCCTAGCAACCATCAGTGAAGAACGCAACGCACCCGCACTTGCTTGCGAACGTAATGCATTTTTCACGCAGCCCCATTCACTTCTATGGGGCTAGGGCTGCGTGAAAAACGCAGAATATAGAACATGCTGCGATTTTCATGCAACGCTCAAGTGATGCGTGAAAAATACCGCTCATGTACACAGACCAATTGAAATAAATGGGTCAGGATTCAGTGCGGATGCTATGCGTTTACGTCAAGCATGGCACCCGCGCGGAAAACTCGCTTGTGTGAAAGGGGCCATCTGCTGTAAGGACAGCGTCCTGACAGCATCCCAAAAAGCACTTTTTAGGGCTGGTTCATCAGTCTTATTTTATTTATTTTTTCTATATATATATCTTGCAGTTGCCTGCCCGTGTGTGAGAGGCCACAGGCCCACAGACTGTACTGTGTGCAAACCACTCATATAGGGTGTCACAATACATAGCACGGCGCACGCGCAGTGACCTAAAATTAAAACGAAGCGGACCGAGCATGGGTCTTTTTCCATCTCCTGATTTCAAAAATCTATTCACTACACCAGCCCTGGCCCTGATAAGGGACAAAACAGAGATTTAACTGATAGGAATAGTACTTAGTTAACACTTGTTGCATTGGTGGCAAAGTCCATTGCAAGTGCCCAAAATTAGAAGGAAGCGGACAGAGCAAGCTTTTTTCTCTATCTCCCCATGCAAAGATTTAATTCAATGCACGTCCCTTGGACTTTACAAAGATTAAAATGGTAAGAATAGTAGTTCAAACTATTTGTATTGGTGGCACAGTACATTGCGCAGTGCCCCAAATTGGAAGTAAGAGGACCGACCAATCATCTTTTTCCATCTCCTGGTTCCTAAAATCTATTTGATACACGTCCCCTAATAGGGGACGTAACAGGGATTAAATTGATAGGAATAGTACTATTTAACACACCACTCATATAGGGTGTCACAGTACATTGCATGGCGATTGCGCAGTGCCCCAAATTGGAAGGAAGAGGACCGACCAACCATCTTTTTCCATCTCCCGGTTCCTAAAATCTATTTCATACACCGACCCCTGATAGGGGACAAAACAGAGATTAAACTGGTAAGAACAGATTTTTTAAATTTAAAAAAAAAAGAGGACAGCCTCTACGGAGCTGGGTATTTTCTGGCCGCGTTACTGAATGCTCATGCACAATGGCTGTAGGCTTATGCGTCCGTTTGCGGAGGTGACAAACCTGTTAAGTCAAACCCAAGGCGACCTCATCCCATATGCGTTTTTTCTGGAGCGTGCCCTGCGAAGAGTGCTGGATCAGGCCGTAGATGAGCATGAAGAAGAGTTGGGGTCACCATCACCACCAGAAGCAGCCTTGTCGTCGCAGAGAGAGGAGTCTGAAAAAGAGGAGTCAGAGGAGGAAGGTGGCTTTTAGGAGGTGGAAGACCAACCACACAGCAGGCGTCCCATTGTTGTCACCTTTCGGAGACCCTTGGTGTTGTACATGGCTGGGTGGAGGAAGAGACCTTCAATGACGTCAGTGAGGACAAGGAACGGGACATGGCTAGCTTGGTATCCAACCTTGTGCAAATGCGGAGTTTGCGGTTGTGCAAATGGACTGTTTGCAGTTGTTTGCAGTGAGTTAAATGGGGAGTTTGGTCTGTCAGAGTTTTTATCTGTCACTGTGAAGCGAGCGTAACCCTTACACTATCTGATCGATACAATATCATACCTGATCGTATACACACACTGGATGTTTTAAATCATGTTATTCCAAACAATTTAGGAATGTTAGGTGATTTATACCATTTATGGATTAAAACCCGACTGCGTCAACTACGTAATTTTCCATGGGAGTTTTGCCATGGATCCCCCTCTGGCATGCCACAGTCCAGGTGTTAGTCCCCTTGAAACAACTTTTCCATCACTATTGTGCCTAGAAAGAGTCCCTGTGGGTTTTAAAATTTGCCTGCCTTTTCTAGTCTATGGCGGTTCGCCCATTCGCGAACATTTGCGGACGTTCGCGTTCACCGTTTGAAAATAGAAAATTTTATGTTCGAGACATCTATATTAATCAGGACCCTTGCTGTCCAGAAACAACTAGCGAAGCACTGCTTAAAACAGGCAGCTGCAGGCAGTCATCATGGAGTGGTGGGGTTAAAATTAGAGTTGAGCGAACACCTGGAAGTTTGGGTTCGCCGGGTTCGGCTGAACTTCATAAAAAAGTTTGGGTTCGGGATTTGAAGTTGACCCAAGCTTGACCCCACCTAAAATGGCTGTAAAAAAGTCCTGGAAAGGGCTAGAGGGCTTGAAAAGGAAGCAAAATGGGGTTAAGAGTAATTTGGATAGCGAAATAACTTACAAAAACACAAAATACATTCAAATGAAAAACAAATGTTCTAAACCTGAGTGAGTGACAGTGGCATTGGCACCAGCCAACCAGCAAACAGAGGAGCTGGCAGCAACGCCACCACATCTGTCACTGTCGCCAAGCATCTCCACTGTATCCCATGGAAGTGTTCAGCTGTTCTTCTCCCAAACACTGGAGAGAAAGAGAAATAGAAAGAGGAAGTACCCCCTTACCTACCCGCGATCTCTGGCCCTGGATGCCAGCATTTCAAAATTCCTGGTCCTTTGAAATTCTGCCATTTTGTCTGGTGGAGATGGTTGTAGACTTTTAAAAACTTTATGGTGATGGCTGTCCCACAGTACGTGGTTTCCAGCCGCGACTACTTTTGCAGGTGAGCCATCCCTTCCCTGCACAACAAATTGGTGGACAAAATCAGGTATGCACAGCGCAACGCTATCTGTGCCCATCTTTTGGTTAACATTTCCATCGTTATCAATACTTTTTATTATAAATAGTAAAAAAAATAAAAAATACAAGGAACATTTATAAAAGAGAAAATCAACCCTACCAGACTCTCACCCTACAAGCCCCCCACCCCCCATTTCACTCAAACCACTCATTAATGCCCATTCACAAACTATTCACAGATTTACTTAGAAACATATTTAAATAACTATAACTCAGATAAACTAAATGAACAAACAAAACTATATACATGTTGGTGGAGATGGATGAAGAGTTTTAAAAACCTTATGGCGGTGGCTGTCCCGTGGTATGGGTTGCGCTGCCGCCACTACTTTTCCAGATGAGCCATCCCTGCCCTGAACAACCAAGTGGCAGACAAAATCAGGTTCGCACTGTGCAACGCCATCTGTGGCAAGGTCCACATAACCACTGGTACGCGGAGCAGTAAACACAGGCAGGGACGTTATATCTCCTTAATAGCACAATGGGTGAATGCAGTGGTGGCTGGGCCTGAGGCAGATAGCAGTTTGTTGCATGCCCTTCCGCCACCGAGGATTGCAAGGCATTTCACTTTGCTTCCTGTTGCCTCCTCGTCCTCCTCCTTCTCCTCCTAATCTGCTTCCTCCTCCTGTACGACCTCTTTATCTGCTCAGCATAACACCTTCACCACCAACATCAGCACAGCCAGGGGGAAACAACAGTAGGCTGTTCTGTAACTCATTGGTTTGAGGGACAAACCCCACACCGCACTGTGAACAGGCATGGAACAACAGACCGATGAGTGGTTGGTGCCACTGAGCCTGAAGCCCGGCCTGGTGTTGTGCGATAATGTGCAAACTCTCGTAGCAGCTCTGGGCCTAGGCGGTTTGACACACATCCCTTGCCCGGCACATATGCTGAATTTATTGGTGCAGAAATTCCTGAACACCTGACAGTTAATCCAGCTCTTAGATTCTGGTGGGGAAAATTCACTTTTGTTGGTGGTCAAGGACCCCTGGGGCCTGAGCTGCAGATGTGAAAGGCAAATAATTATATTAAATTTGTTGGTTAAATTGTTGGGTAACATTTCCTCTGTTATCAGGACTTTGTATTATTAATGGTAACAAAAAACTATATAAGGAATAATTAAAAAAGAGAAAATTAATCCGACCAGCCTCCCACCCTAGACCCTCTATTTCACTCAAACCACTCCTTAATGCCCATTTACAAACTATTTACAAATTTACCTATAAACATATTTATATAACAATAAGTCAGATAAACTACATGAACAAAAAAAAAAACTATATACATGCCTTACCCTTAACTTATAAGGCCACTAGGCCAGTCATATAAAGCTGGCTCGGAGGGTGGGTTCCTGCACCAACATACACCAGGTGGGTACACAATTGTCCAGCCAGGGCACAGTTCTGGAGGATGAGGAGGATATTAAACCGTGTTCACAGCAGGGTGGCACCCAAAGCAGCTCATGGCCATCACTTGAGCGTGGCTGTGGGGGATACGGAGGACATAGACTATACACTTCCAACAAAGGACAGCTCGGTGTTGCCTCTAGGCAGCCAGGCAAACATGACCGACTTCATGTTGCAGTGACTGCGCAACAACTGGCGAGTTACACCCACATTCTAACTTGTGCTGATTACTGGGTGTCCACCCTGCTGGATCCCCGTTACAAGGACAACGTGTCGTCTTTATTTCCATCACTGAAGCGTGATCGGAAGAAGCCAACACTGATAGATGAGCTGCTAATGGCATTAACACCTGACACTGGGGGCTCAGGGGAAGCACAAGGCAAAAGCAGAGGAGGAGGAGGAGGAGGAGGAGGAGGAGGAAGAAGTCAGCTGGGTCACCGCTCACACCTCAGAAGGCAGGGTTAGCATGGTCAAAATGTGGTAAATCTTTGTCACCACGCCACAACAACCAGCAACAACAACAATGGAGCGTCTTAGCAAGAGGCAGCATTTCAGCAAAATGGTGGAATAGTCTGCCTGGGGGCGTAACTACAGGATAAGCAGGAAAAATGGCTGATTTGGGGCCCTGACCCAGAAGGGGCCCATCCAGGAGTAGAAGGTCTAAAAGACTTTGTCAGGGCCCCCTCAAAAGTATTATACAATGAAATGATATACAATGCCTGTATAGACAGTAGAGATGTCCCGATACCATTTTTTAAGACCGAGTACAAGTACCGATACTTTTATTTAAGTACTCACCGATACCAATTACCAATACCAAATATAACAATGAAATACATAACACATTTATTTTGTGACCATTGACCAACTAAAAGTCCAAAAAACAAAACAGCCCCCAGTCTCTCATGAACCCCCCAGCCTCTAATGAGCCCCCAGCCTCTCATAAGCCCCCACAGCCTTTCATGTGGCGCTCAGCCTCTCATGTGCCCCCAGCCTCTTATGTGCCCTCCAGCCTCTCATGTGGCGCTCAGCCTCTCATGTGCCCCTCAGCCTCTCATGTGCCCCTCAGCCTCTCCCTCTTGCCCATTCCAGGACTTTTTTACAGCCATTTTAGTGCCCAAAAGTTTGTGTCCCCGTTGACTTCAATGGGGTTCGGGACAAGTTCGGGTCAAGTTCGGATCCCAAATCTGAACTTTTTTGTCACTTCCAGGTGTCAGCTGATCTCTAGTCTCAACGCCAATAAATTTACTAAATATATTTCCAAGTCAGGTATGCAGTGCAGGGGTACTTGTAAACAAATAAGGGTCACGTCCCTTATTTGACGCCCTCCTCATTCTTTTCAGTCAACCAACGAAGTAACAGACAAATTTAATAACACTTGTTCCCTGTAAGGTATGCCTTGCCCGTGTCATAAACAGAAAAGATTGGTTTAGGTCACACATCTAAGTGACATGAGTTTATTACACTTTTTTCGCTGCCCAATTGGTCCTGGTAGTGTGATAAAGATAAAAGATTGGTTAAGGTCACACGACTTTGAAAGAAATGTGGGGCACAGATCCCCCAACAATCAGTATGCCACCTAATTTACAGAATAGATATTTACAATTCAGGTATGTAGTGCAGCAGGAAAACCACCTTCAAGCCACTTGTGAATCACTGGCCTAACAACCTTTGCAATGTCCACCCACAATCTAATAGATGGATTTACATATTTTTTTTTCAGATACACAGCGCAGGCCTCAGGGTTATTTTATAGCAAAAAATATTTTCTTTTCAACTACAATATCCCAGTGTAATTTACTGATTTAGTTTGATTTGCAGTACAAGGCAGATACTTTATATAAAAACAAAGAGGATTTTTTAACCACCAGTGACACAGATGGATTTACTGATTATTTTTCACTAGCAGATTGGTGGTGCAGGCAGAATACGGAATTTTTTTTCAACAAAATATATGATTTCTTCACCCACAAAGAAAATTGAGTAATGTAAATTAATTTCTTACACTAGCAGTGCCCAAAATTTAGTGTTTTTTCCACCCACAATGTCCCAGTGGAATTTACTGATTTGATTTGATTTGCAGTACAAGGTAATAAGGTACTTTATAGGGAAAAAGGGGGATTTTTTTCAACCCCAGTGAAACAGGTGAATTAACAGATTATTTTTCACTACCAGATTGCCTGTGCAGGCAGAGGACAGAATTTATTTCAACAAAATATATGCTTTCTTCAACCCCAATAAAACTGACTGATGCAAATTAAATTCTTTCACTATCAGTAGTACCGAGCAGGCCACAAATTTACTTTGTGCCAAAAATGTAGTGTTTTTTACACCCGCAATGTCCCAGTGTAATTTACTGATTTTATTTGATTTGCAGTACAAGCCAATAAGGTACTTTAGAGGAAAAAAAAGGGGATTTTTTTAAACCCCAGAGGATGGAATTTATTTCAACAAAATATATGTTATCTTCAACCCCACTGAAACAGATGAATTAACAGATTATTTTTCACTATCAGATCGCCTGTGCAGACAGAGGACGGAATTTATTTCAACAAAATATATGCTTTATTCAACCCCAGTGATCGGGATCGGGATTTGATCATAATTTGGAAGACAAATACAAGAGTGTGTCCAAAACATGAAAGACATGCAAATATTTCCATATTCCTCTGTTTTAGACCCAGTTCTGTTTTTGCCATTACCAATACTGATTAAATACTCATGCAAAATAAGGCCATTAAATCCTACCTGCAGGACCTCTTGTCAATGTGAATAAAACCGATGTCAGAGGCAAATAGCCACAACTCATTTGAGCATGAGGCCTCTATCACATGGTCAGTATTTTGCATCATGGTTTGATCATGATTTAGAAGCCAAAAGCAGGAGTGGCTCCACAACACAGAAGACATGTAAATATTCCCATCATGTGTCATCTCTGTTTTTGACCCACTCCTGTCTTTGTCTTACCAGTACTGATGAATTACTGACCAAATACTGACTGTTTGAAGATGGATGCTGATAAATACAGGATTCGTTTATTTTGGGGTTGTTCTTTTGAAGGATCAGAAGAAGGTAAAAATAAACCGTGATGTTAAACTAACTGCTGACACCCTCCGTGTCATGGGGACACTACTTGTATCAGTGGATAACAAAATAGTTTATTTATCAATCTATGTGGAAGCAACAGATGGTGTAAAATGAGACAGCTTTTTCCCACTATATTTGAATCTTGAGCCACTGAATCGATAAGTACATTATACCTGACTCTAACATTGACCTGTAAGGCTGAGTTCACAATTAAGTTATTTGGTCAGTTAATTCCAGCAGTTTCTGTATGGTGAGCCAAAATCAGGAGCCAATCCTACTCTTCAATATGGTATTATAAAACTATCTGCACCTGTTCTGTGTTTTTGATCCATAACTGACCAAATAAGTGAAGTGCGAACCGAATCTAAGAGTGACATCTGTCACCTGCCTGTCATACTGATGCCCAGTAACTGTTTCACTACCAGAAAGGACTAGCCATGCATGTTGCTGCAATGCATAGTGATGTACACCGAGATACACTCCCCCTGCATGCCGGAATATAGCTGATTTAACAAGCTTCATGACAAATTCATTTGGAACAAAGCAAAATTTTTAGAAAAATTTGTCAGTGTCCAAATCAAATTTTTTAAAACTTTGCTCATCTCTAGTGGGCAGTATACATAATCAGGCTGCTGACAGCAGCACATGCCTGTGATTGGTATCTCTCTTCCTCACTAGCGACTTGCATTTGTATGTATTTTGGACTCCTGACATAAAACCTTGGCTATCCCTCTGACCCTGCTCTTGGATTCGGAATTTGACTTTGCGGACTCTACTGGTATTGACCCTGCCTTGGTATCATTTCTGGTTCTTGGTGTCCATTCCTGATGTTGACTTTGGTGCATAATAGTTTCTGATCTTTGTCTGCTTACTTGGTTCAGTTAAGTTTCTCCTGGTTTTTGATCCGGTCTCGCTAGTTTATCCCTGCTCAACAGTGTTTTTGTATCAGTTGTGTCTGTCTGTCACTACATTTATTATTTTCTTCTCAGCTACCTATTCCCTTTTAGGTCCAAGTACCAGAGTGCCAAAATTCTGTCCCTGTGCTCCACTTTTATGTGGTGATAACTTTAAAACGCTTTTTCTTATCCAGTCCATTCTGAGATTGTTTTTTCGTCACATATTGTACTTCATGACAGTGGTAAATGAAGTCGAAAATTTCATTTTTATTTATAAAAATACCAAATTTACTAAAAATTTTGAAAAATTTGCAATTTTCCAAGTTTCAATTACTCTACTTCTATAATACATAGTAATACTGCCAAAAAAGTTATTGATTTACATTCCCCATATGTCTACTTCATGTATCGATCATTTTGGGAATGCTATTTCATTTTTTGGGGACGTTACAAGGCTTAGAAGTTTAGAAGCAAATCTTGAAATTTTTCAGAAATTTTCAAAAACCCACTTTTAGGGACCAGTTCAGGTCTGAAGTCACTTTGTGAGGCTTACATAATAGAAACCACCCAAAATTACCCCATTCTAGAAACTACACCCTCAAGGTATTCAAAACTGATTTTACAAACGTCATTAACCCTTTAGGTTTTCCACAAGAGTTAATGGCAAATAAAGATAAAATTTCAGAATTTCGATTTTTGAAAAATTTTCCGTTTGAATCCATTTTTCCAGTAACAAAGCAAGGGTTAACAGCCAAACAAAACTCAATTTTTATTGCCCTGATTCTGTAGTTTTCAGAAACACCCTATATGTGGTCGTAAACTGCTGTATGGCCAAACTGCAGGGCGCAGAAGGAAAGGAGCGCCATATGGTTTTTGGAAGGCAGATTTTGCTGGACTGGATTTTTGACACCATGTGTGCTTATAATGAGGTGTGCCAAAATTATGCTGCAAATAGCATCACAAAATTACATATTAAATTTCATCCATTGTGCTAATCCGTTTAACAAAAATTCAAGTATATAGCATTTATTTCAATAGAAAAAAGTTAGTTAGACTCTGGCTAGCTGGTATTGCAGAAACTTTGACAAAACAATCTTCAGCTGTAATTTGTTACAATGGTTTACCAGTCTCAGGGTTTTTTTTTCTACTCTTCTCCCTAGATTTTTTAGCCATGCAATGTTTAATAGATTTTTGCATGTGTAGCCTGTTTGAACTACCTCAGCAGCATCTCAAAGAGATTTAGATCTTGGCCTTGCCTTGACCAAGATCCATCAATTTCTTTTTTAAGACATTACTTGGTTCATTTACTGCTATATATAGGGGCTTTCTTATGTGGCAATGTCTAATTTCATCTTAACTTAACCCCTTAAGGACACGGCCCTATTTCACCTTAAGGACCAGGCCATTTTTTCAAAATCTGACCATTGTCACTTTATGTGGTGATAACTTTAAAACGCTTTTTCTTATCCAGTCCATTCTGAGATTGTTTTTTCGTCACATATTGTACTTCATGACAGTGGTAAAATGAAGTCGAAAAATTTCATTTTTATTTATAAAAAAATACCAAATTTACCAAAAATTTTGAAAAATTTGCAATTTTCCAAGTTTCAATTACTCTACTTCTATAATACATAGTAATACTGCCAAAAAAAGTTATTGATTTACATTCCCCATATGTCTACTTCATGTATCGATCATTTTGGGAATGCTATTTCATTTTTGGGGACGTTACAAGGCTTAGAAGTTTGGAAGCAAATCTTGAAATTTTTCAGAAATTTTCAAAAACCCACTTTTTAGGGACCAGTTCAGGTCTGAAGTCACTTTGTGAGGCTTACATAATAGAAACCACCCAAAAATTACCCCATTCTAGAAACTACACCCCTCAAGGTATTCAAAACTGATTTTACAAACGTCATTAACCCTTTAGGTTTTCCACAAGAGTTAATGGCAAATAAAGATAAAATTTCAGAATTTCGATTTTTGAAAAATTTTCCGTTTGAATCCATTTTTTCCAGTAACAAAGCAAGGGTTAACAGCCAAACAAAACTCAATTTTTATTGCCCCGATTCTGTAGTTTTCAGAAACACCCTATATGTGGTCGTAAACTGCTGTATGGCCAAACTGCAGGGCGCAGAAGGAAAGGAGCGCCATATGGTTTTTGGAAGGCAGATTTTGCTGGACTGGATTTTTGACACCATGTCCCATTTGAAGCCCCCGATGCACCCCTAGAGTAGAAACTCCATAAAAGTGACTCCATCTAAGAAACTACGCCCCTCAAGGTATTCAAAACCAGTTTTACAAACTTTGTTAACCCTTTAGGTGTTCCACAAGAGTTATTGGCAAATGGAGATGAAATTTCCGAATTTCTATTTTTTGTTACCTTGTCTCAAAAAAAGTGTAATATAGAGCAACCAAAAATCATGTTTACCCTAGAATAGTACCAACAAAACTGACACCTTATCCCGTAGTTTCCAAAATGGGGTCACTTTTTTGGAGTTTCTACTGTAGGGGTGCATCAGGGGGCTTCAAATGGGACATAGTGTCAAAAACCAGTCCAGCAAAATCTGCCTTCCAAAACCATATGGCGTTCCCTTCCTTCTGTGCCCTGCCGTTTGGCCATACAGTAGTTTACGACCACATATGGGGTGTTTTTGCAAACAAGAGAATCAGGGCAATAAATATTGAGTTTTGCTTGGCTGTTAACCCTTGCTTTGTTACTGCAAAAATGGATTAAAATGGAAAATTTGCAAAAAATAGCTGTTTTGGGACTGTTTTTATTTTTTGTTATTTACATAGTTGAACTGACAGGTTAGATTGTGTGCTATTTCTATAGAGCAGGTTGTTACGGACGCGACAATACCAAATATGACTACTTTTTGGGGTTTTTGTTTCAGTTTTACATAATAAAGCCTTTTTGAAAATAATTTTTTTAGTGTCTCCACATTCTGAAAGCCATAGTTTTATTTTTATTTTTTGGGCGACTGTGTTATGTAGGGGCTCATTTTTTGCGGGATGAGATGGCGGTTTGATTGGCACCATCTTGGGGTGCATATGACATTTTGGTCGCTTGCTATGACACTTTTTGTGATGTAAGGTGACAAAAATGGCTCTTGACACCGTATTTTATTTTTATTTTTTGCTGTGTTCAGCTGAGGGGTTAGGTCATGTGTTATTTATATAGATCAGGTTGTGACGGACGCGCGATACATAATATGTATACTTTTTATTTATTTATATAAGTTTTACACAATAATATAATTTTTTAAAACAAAAAAATCATGTTTTAGTGTCTCCATAGTTTGAGAGCCATATATATTTTTTTTTGGGCGATTGTCCTATGTAGGGCTCATTTTTTGCGGGATGAGATGGCGGTTTGATTGGCACCATCTTGGGGTGCATATGACTTTTGATCGCTTACTATTACACTTTTTGTGATGTAAGGTGACAAAAAATGGCTTGTTTGACAACGTTTTTATTTTTATGTTTACGGCGTTCATCTGAGGGGTTAGGTCATGTTATATTTTTATAGAGCAGGTCCTTACGGACGCGGCGATACATAATATGTATACCTTTTTTTATTTATTTTGGTTTTACACAATAATATCCTTTTTGAATGAAAAAAACATGTTTTAGTATCTCCATAGTCTGAGAGCCATATATTTTTCAGTTTTTAGGCAATTGTCTCAGGTTGGGTATCATTTTTGTGGGAGGAGGTGACGGTTAGATTGGCACTATTTGGGGGTCATATGACTTTTTGATCGCTTGCTATTACACTTTTTGTGATGTAAGGTGGCAAAAAATGGCTTTTGACAAAGTTTTTATTATTTTTTTTACAGTGTTTACTTGAGGGGTTAGGTCATGTGATATTTTTATAGAGCAGATTCTTACGGACGTGTAGATACCAAATATGTCTACTTTTTAATTTTTTTTTTACATTTAACACTAAAAAGCATTTTTGAAACAAAAAAAATCATGTTTTAGTCTGAGAGGCATAGTTTTTTTATTTTTTGGCCAATTGTTTTAGGTAGGGGCTCGTTTTTTGCGGGATGAGATGGCGGTTTGATTGGTACTATTTTGGGAGGCAAACGCCTTTTTGATCGCTTTGTATTACACTTTTAGTGATGTAATGTGCCAAAAAATGGCTTATTTACACCATTTTTTGGTTTTTTTTTTTATGGCGTTCACCTGAGGAGTATAGTCATGTGATATTTTTATAGAGCAGGTTTTTACGGACGCGGCGATACCTAATATGTGTAGTGTATTTTATTTTTTTTAGTTTTTATTCAGTGTTAGGTGTTTTTTTCATTTTTACTTTTTTTTCACTTTTTTACATTTTTTTTTGACCCAGACCCACTTGGTTCTGAAAGATCCAGTGGATCTGGTGTCTGTATAATACAGTACAGTACACTATATAGTGCACTGTACTGTATTTTGTACTTTAGAAAGTCTGAATAGACCTTTAGCAGGTCTATTCAGACTTTCAGCACCATGGAGAGCAGGACGCTTCTGAAAGCGTCCTGTCTCCATGGCAACCATCACCCCCTGCCATAACTGGGCAGGGGGTGATGGATAGGGAGGGAGTGGAGCACCCTCCCTCTTCGATCCCATCCTGTTGGGGGCTGCAAAGGCACAGCAGCCCCCGATGGGAGAGGGAGGGAGCGCTCCCTCCTGTTAACCCTTCCATACCGCGGTCCGTACGGACCGCGGTACGGAAGAGGTTAAACGGCTGGCATCTGCAGCACAGATGCCAGCCGTTTATCAGAGTGTCAGCAATGTGCTGACACTCTGATAGAACCACTAGACACCAGGGATAGATTACAGGGGAGGCGGGCGGGGATCGCAATCGCGATCCCGCCCGCCGCACCGCCCGCCTCCCGCCCGCCTCGCGCCGCCCGCAACCACCCCCTGCACCCCCGCAGCCACAGTATGATTGGGGGCTGCAGGGGGTTAAAAACTCTTTGGGGCATTAACTCTCTGATCCCCGGGATCAGAGATCGCAAAGAAGCGCTGCAAACCGCAGGTCTGAATTGACCTGCGGTTTGCAGCGATCGCCCATATGGGGGGGTCACAGGACCCCCCTGGGCATTGTAACAAGGTACCTGCTGAATGATTTCAGCAGGTACCTTGTTCCGATCACTGCCAGCTGAGCAGCAGTGATCGGAACAACTCATGACGTACCGGTACGTCATGTGTCCCAAAGGGGTTAAAAGAATAAATACTCTGTGATCAGCTTATTGTGAAGGGAGCCTCCAAACAAATAGGTATTGTCGAAAGTTCACCCCCTGCGATCAGCTATAATTCATGGGGTTATCTAGTAGCATTTAAAAACTTCATTTTTGGCTGATGTCTGAGGGAGGAGGCAGTTTTGGATGAGGAGGAAAGGAGTTATGGCTGACAGAGGATGGAGTTTTGCCTGAGGGAAGAGGACTGATGGAGTTTGGGCTGACGAAGGAGGGTGTTTTGCCTCACGGAGGATGAAGTTGTGGATGATGTTTGACGATGTCCTAATATGGACACCGTTTGCACAGTACTGAGCTTGAGTGTGGCTGACTTCAGTTGGCCTTGCACCCCTGACCAGCCTATCCGCCTCATAGGCTGATTTTAATCTGTGTAAGTTTAAAGCTGAAGCGTGCTCTCACTGCATTGATTGGAAGCCGTCTGGCACCAGGAGAGGTATAGAGTGGACCCAGCATGCATGTGGAACCTGCACTCCCTTAATTTTATGCTGGCCATTATGGCACCGAACAGGAAGTATTTAGTGTTAGGTTCGCATCTTATATCTAGAGATCTAGAGATCGCCTTGACGTTTGGCAGATGCGTCCAAATAATTTTGAACAAAATGTATTTGCCAAGAAACTCTAATTTACAAAATAGGCATAGCATTAGCACAAGAATATTTTCTATAATTGTAGCATTGTTGTACTCTATTTGTGTTTGCAGAATGCTGTTGCAATGTGTTTTTCTCTTCAATTTTTTGCATGCCACTATATAATATATATATATATTGTGGTAAGGTGCAAGGTGTCATATGTGATGGCAGGTACGTGTCACCGAGGTTGCTGGCCTCGGTGAGGTGAGAGCCGGGTTTTTGTCTGCAGCAGCTAGTGCTGTTTGACTTTGTTAAATAGCATGGCTGCAAAGCCGATCCGGGCCGGCTCTTACTGGGAGCAGCTAAAGAGTAGGGTGGGTGGCTGCTCCCCACGGTCCAGTCCATGTTTTGGGCTGGATATAAAACGCAGCCAGCAGCTGTGTCTGGGGAGTGTGATTATCCTGGAGCTGCTAACAGGGCTGGGAGTTCTCTGTCCAGGAGGAAAGAGCTCAGTAAGGAGGTATTTTGTTCCTGGCTACCTGAAGCTGGATTCTCCTGCGGCTGGGCCGACAGCGTGGTGCGAACCTGCACCTACACCTCCCAGGTGACTGAACCTGTGTTGGACTGTTTTTGTTTGGCTACGTTATTTCCGTTGTGTGTGAACTGTCACCAAGAGACTGTTTTTCATTTTGTGTGCAAGTGTGAATAAAACACTGTTTGTTGCACAATCTGGACTCCTTGTTTTGCCTCTAAACTGCACCCGCACCGCTGTCTACCAGAGCGACTCCCACATTTGGTGGAGGATGCGGGCATGCGCAGTGAGGCTGGCGTGAACGCCGAACTTTGTTTTTGCTGAGAAAAAGTGAATGTCCTATATTAAGCCGGCAAAGTTGCAGCCTGTGATCCCCGACAAAATGGAGGCGGCTGTGAAAGCCCTCATAGAGGCTAACGTGCAGCAGCGGGAGACCAACCAGCTACTGCTACAGCACGTGATGGCGTTGCAAGCGGCAGGAGCGTCCCACCGCGGCCCATGATGCCCGGAAAGCTGTCCGTGCCGCGATCCCTAAGATGACCCCCTCGGATGATGTGGAGACCTATCTGGCGGTGTTCGAGAAGGTGGCCGTGAGGGAGAAATTACCCCGAGAACAGTGGGCAGAGGTCGTCGCTCCGTTCCTGGCGTCTGGACCCCAGCAAGTATTTTTGACCTCCCAGATGACCAAGCAGCTGACTACCCAACTGTGAAAGGTGAGATCCTGGCAAGACTGGGGGTGAATGTTTTGGTCCGGGCTCAGCGTGTCCACCAGTGGGACTTTAACGTGGCTGAACCCGCCAGGCCACAATACTATGACTTGCTACAACGGTTGCAAAAATGGCTGCAGCCAGACATACTGACTCCCACTGCTATGCTCGACCGTCTGTTAGCCGATGTCTTCTGGAGGGCTTTGCCTTACCCTCTCCAGCACTGGGTCGGCCAGGTATCGCCCACCAATGCCCTGGAGATGGTCGACCTGGTGGAGCGGTACGAGGCCACCAGAAACCTGCAGGGGAGTCTTGCTGGGAAGGGGTCAGTCAAACCCCGGAGGCCTCTGCCCCAGTTCCGACGTCCGGCGACAGAGCGGCCTGTACGGAAGATACCCCCTGCGAGTCCGCCTCCCGTGGTATGCTGGAGGTGTCAGGAGCCAGGCCACATCAGGGCCGACTGTCCGCATCGGGATGAGCCGATGGAGGTGAACTATGGGGGTCGCCACTCCTTGTATGCACGGAAGCTGTGCGCAACTGGCACCCGTGAGGTGCAAGACCATAACCACCTGTGTCAGGTAGAGGTGGGAGATTCGCTGGCGGTGGCTCTGCTGGACTCCGGGAGTTTAGTCTCCCTGGTAAGGGCTGCCCTTGTACGGCCTGTGGAGTATACTGGCCGTAAAGTCGGGGTCCTGTGCATCCACGGAGACCTGAAAGACTACCCCACTGCACTAGTGACTTTGTCCACAGCGGCTGGTAGGTGGACCCACGAGGTGGCTGTCGCTACTAAACTCCCACATGAACTAATACTTGGGAGGGACTTCCCGGTTTTCCGGCGCTGTGGCCGGCAATAAAGGTATCTGAGGGACCCGAGACAGGGGTGACCCTAGTAGAGTGGCCTGATACCGCTGGAAGGCCAGAACCCTGGGAGCCCGAGTCTGAAGGGCCGGCGGTAGGGGTGACCACTGCTCCAGCGGTAGAGGGGGAGACAACCCCACTGAGTGTAATGGTGGGAGACACGGAGGACTTGCCACCGGGACCTGAGTTGGCAGACCTCAATGTCTCCGGGGAAAATTTTGGGACCGCACAACACCGGGACCAAACCCTAACCAGGGCCTGGGAGAATGTGCTGGAAATTGATGGTAAACCCCAGAAACCAGGGGCTGAATTAATGTTCCCACGATTTATTGTTCTACAGGATATGTTGTATCGGGTGAACCAAGTCCGAGGTGAACCTGTTGAACAGTTGGTGGTGCCCACAGCGTATCGCAAGCTTGTCATGGAGCTTGCCCACCAACATGTTCTTGGGGGACACCTGGGGTGGCAGAAAACCCAGGACCGCATACTGCAGCGGTTTTATTGGCCCAGTGTGTTCAAGGAGGTAGAAAATTATTGTAAGTCCTGTCCAACCTGTCAGATAACTAGCCCCCAGCCTCATTTCCGTAGTCCTCTGGTACCTCTGCCAATTATTGAAGTACCGTTTGAGCGAATCGCTATGGATTTAATTGGGCCTGTACCAAAGTCTGCCAGGGGCCACCAACACATTCTGGTAGTTCTCGACTATGCCACTCGGTATCCGGAGGCGGTGCCCCTGCGACATACCTCAGCTAGGCTCATTGCCAAAGAGTTAATGGAGATGTTTTCCCGTGTGGGCCTGCCAAAAGAGGTTCTGACAGACCAAGGGACCCCTTTTATGTCCAAAGTAATGAAGGAACTGTGTAAATTGTTGCGTATAAAGCAGTTACGGACGTCCGTTTACCATCCGCAAACAGACGGTCTTGTTGAGAGGTTTAACCAAACTCTAAAAAATATGTTAAAGAGGGTGGTGTCTAGAGATGGGAAGGACTGGGACCTGCTTCTGCCCTATCTCATGTTCGCAGTGCGAGAGGTACCCCAGGCCTCTACTGGGTTCTCGCCCTTCGAACTGCTTTATGGCAGACACCCTCGGGGCCTGTTGGATATCGCCAAGGAAGCATGGGAACAACAGCCTGTCCCCCACAAAAGTGTCATTGAGTATGTCACCCAGATGCAGGAACGGATAGAAAGGGTGTTGCCGCTGGTCCGGGAGCATATGGAGGCAGCGCAACAAGCCCAGAGTAGGGTGTACAATCGTCAGGCTCGGGTACGGGGCTTCAATCCGGGAGATCGGGTTTTGGTTCTGGTACCCACCCTTGACAGCAAATTCCTAGCTAGGTGGCAGGGCCCCTATGAGGTGATCGAGAAAGTAGGGAAGTAAATTACAAAGTACACCAGCCAGGCGGCGCAAGCCGGAGCAGGTGTACCACGTGAATTTACTTAAGCCATGGAAAGATAGGGACACGGCCGACGACCACAGCCCCCGGCCAGGGCTTCTAGGTGAAAGGGTCCAGCCCCACAGTTCGAGGCCTGTGAAGCAGTAACCACGGTAAAATTGCAGACAGCCTGTCTTCCAAACAAGTTCAGGAAGTCAGGGAGTTCATCAGTCGGAACACGGATGTGTTCTCGGACCTCCTGGCCGCACGTCTCTCATCCAACATGACATCGTCACTGAGCCTCAGGCCAAGATCCGGTTAAAACCATACCGGGTACCCGAGGCTCGGCGACGGGCCATCGCGGAGGAAGTACAGTTAATGTTGAAGCTCGAGGTCATTGAGGAGTCGAAAAGTGAGTGGGCCAGTCCCATAGTCCTAATACCCAAGCCGGATGGGACGTTGCGGTTCTGCAACGACTTTCGCAAGTTAAATGAAGTATCCAAGTTTGACGCGTATCCCATGCCCCGAGTAGACGAGCTGGTTGAAAGTTTAGGACAAGCCCGTTATTTTTCTGTGCTGGACCTCACTAAAGGGTACTGGCAGGTACCCTTAACGGAGTCGGCTAAGGAAAAACCGCATTTGTTACCCCGCAGGGCCTGTATCACTACAAGGTGTTACCCTTTGGCCTGCATGGCGCCCCGCCACTTTCCAAAGGTTAATGGACATAGTGCTGCGACCACATCGTCGGTACGCCTCGGCCTACTTGGATGATGTAGTCATCCACAGCACCGACTGGGAAAGCCATTTACCCAAGGTGCAGGCGGTAGTGGATGCCCTGAGGAAAGCCGGACTGACCGCTAACCCAAAGAAGTGCTCCATAGGGTTAGAGGAGACAAAATATCTGGGATATGTAATTGGGCGGGGAGTCATCAAACCTCAGGTAACTAAGGTAGAGGCCATTCGTAACTGGCCCCGA
The DNA here is from genome assembly GCA_033119425.1 of Bufotes viridis. Lineage (NCBI taxonomy): Eukaryota > Metazoa > Chordata > Amphibia > Anura > Bufonidae > Bufotes > Bufotes viridis. Next base: position 128,961,714 of record CM065593.1, on the reverse strand, counting down.
CCGGTCACCACCAGGCAGGTAAAGTCGTTCCTGGGGATTGTAGGTTACTACATGAGGTTTGTGCCCCACTTTGCCACAATAGCAGCGCCATTGACAGACCTGTTGAAGGGGCGAAAGTCTGGGAGGGTTAGCTGGAGTGAGAAGGCGGAGGAGGCTTTCTCCGCGTTGAAGTCGGCCCTGTGTGGGTCCCCGGTTTTGGTGACACCCGACTTCAACAAGGAGTTTGTCGTACAGACCGACGCCTCGGAGGTAGGCCTCGGTGCGGTACTGTCGCAGGAGGTCAACGGGGAAGAACATCCCGTTGTCTTCCTGAGCCGTAAGCTCAGTCCCGCCGAGTCCAGGTATAGTATAGTGGAGAGGGAGTGCCTGGCTATCAAGTGGGCACTCGAATCTCTCCGCTACTACCTGTTAGGGAGGAGGTTCCGTCTGGTGACCGACCATTCCCCCTCAAATGGATGAGTCAGGCCAAGGAGAGGAATGCTCGGGTCACTAGGTGGTTCCTATCTCTTCAAAATTTCAAGTTTTCCGTGGAACACAGGGCAGGCCGCTTGCAGGGCAACGCAGATGCCCTGTCCCGCGTCCACTGCCTCACGTGTGTTCACCCCTCAGGGTTGAACAAAGGGGGGTATGTGGTAAGGTGCAAGGTGTCATATGTGATGGCAGGTACGTGTCACCGAGGTTGCTGGCCTCGGTGAGGTGAGAGCCGGGTTTTTGTCTGCAGCAGCTAGTGCTGTTTGACTTTGTTAAATAGCATGGCTGCAAAGCCGATCCGGGCCGGCTCTTACTGGGAGCAGCTAAAGAGTAGGGTGGGTGGCTGCTCCCACGGTCCAGTCCATGTTTTGGGCTGGATATAAAACGCAGCCAGCAGCTGTGTCTGGGGAGTGTGATTATCCTGGAGCTGCTAACAGGGCTGGGAGTTCTCTGTCCAGGAGGAAAGAGCTCAGTAAGGAGGTATTTTGTTCCTGGCTACCTGAAGCTGGATTCTCCTGCGGCTGGGCCGACAGCGTGGTGCGAACCTGCACCTACACCTCCCAGGTGACTGAACCTGTGTTGGACTGTTTTTGTTTGGCTACGTTATTTCCGTTGTGTGTGAACTGTCACCAAGAGACTGTTTTTCATTTTGTGTGCAAGTGTGAATAAAACACTGTTTGTTGCACAATCTGGACTCCTTGTTTTGCCTCTAAACTGCACCCGCACCGCTGTCTACCAGAGCGACTCCCCACAATATATATATATATATATATATATATATACATATATATATTTTTTTTTATATTATATATAAATATATACTTTGAATCAAACTTTTTCCTTTTTAATTTTTATTCCTTGTCTTCCAAAAGACATAACGTTTTAAATACTACTAGATAACCCCATGAATTATAGCTGATCGCAGGGGGTGAACTTTCGACAATACCTATTTGTTTGGAGGCTCCCTTCACAATAAGCTGATCACAAAGTATTTAATCTTTTAAGTTAAGATGAAATTAGACATTGCCACATAAGAAAGACCCTATATATAGCAGTAAATGAACCAAGTAATGTCTTAAAAAATAAATTGATGCATCTTGGTCAAGGCAAGGCCAAGATCTAAATCTCTTTGAGATGCTGCTGAGGTAGTTCAAACAGGCTACACATGCAAATTACAGCTGATGGATGAGGAAGAAAGGAGTTTTGGCTGACAGAGGATGGAGTTTTGCCTGAGGGAAGAGGACTGACGGAGTTTGGGATGACGAAGGAGGGAGTTTTGCCTGACGGAGGATGGAGTTTTTGGTGATGTTTGACGATGTCCAAATATGGACAGCGTATGTGCAGTAAAAATGTCCCATTACCTTTTCTCTTAAGTTCTGTATGATAAGAGTGATTCCAATTGTATATATATACAGGGGGGCCCTGTAGGTCCTTCAGGGCCTTACGCCCTCCTCCGGTTTTCCCTTTAGGTGGCCGGTCAATTAGAGGGTCCCCGGTCAGAATTTTTTCTCGTTTGCTTAAGACGCTACATCGTCTGTCATTTGCTTATGTGTCATTGTCCTGAATTTCATCAGGTGGATTGTTCTCCAGGAGACTCTCAAGGGCTGGAATTGTTTTGTGGCTCGCGCATGACACGGTCCTGAGTTTTTCCTCGAGTGGATCATTCACCAGGATTCTCTCACGGTACTGCTTTGTCAATTGAGGCTCGCACATGACACTGACCTGAGTCTCCTCGGGTGGATCGTTCACCAGGATTCTCTCACGCTCCAGCATGGTCATCAGAAGTTTGCACATGACACCGTCTTGAGTTTCCTTGGATGGATCGTCCACCAGGATTCTCTCACGGTCCGGCATTGTCATCAGAGACTCGCACATCTCATTATCCTGAGTTTTTCCTCAGGTGGATGGTCCACCAGGATTCTCTCATGATCCGACATTTTATCAACTCTGTTTTTTCCTCGCAAGCAGTCAAGGCCACCTTAGGGGGCATACTTAACTCCAGTACAGCCACAGGCCCCAGAACGCAGCCGGTGTCAGGGGAGTTATTCAGGTCCTTATCCCGTTCCCTAGAAGGCAATCCTTTGTGCCATATAAGAGTACTATCTTAAAGGCAGCCATGTATCTAGGGTTTATGGCTTCCTAAGACCGGGGGAGTCACTGGCGGCCCTTCCCAAGGGAAAGGGTTGCTGCAGAATCAATTAAGCTGGCAGGATAATCATTTCGTACTGTCACTGTCCACTACTAAGACCTCGCAGGTGGGACCCGCTGTCAAGGTCAGATATTCCCGACTTTTAATGACTGGTGTCCAGTTCAGGTCCTTCAAAAGCTAAAGGCTATTTTAGCGGAGTCGGACCCCACTTGGCCACTGTTACCGTACAATGGCCAGGCGCTATCTCCGTCACAATTTATTAAGCACATTTGAATTCTTTTATCTGAGTTAGAGCGCGACCCCCTTTCCATTTCTGGAAATTCCTTTTGGATCGGTGCTGCCTCGGCAGCTTCAAAGCACAATGTCCCAGCTCTTATCATCAAAAAGATGGGTCGCTGGCAGTCCTCTTGTTATACCCGTTCTGTGCCAAACCCGCAGCATGAAATCGCTAAAGCTTTTGTTAATCTGGTGTTGTAAATTCTTTTGTTGTTAATAAACTATCCTACCCAAACTGGTTCTTGCCCTCTTATAGGCCTACCCTGCGTCATGGCTAAGGGCACACATCCAATCATCCAGGTAAGTTCTCCCAGGAAGCTTGGTTCTCCACTCCTCCTCCCCATAGCCGTGACCACAAGTATTAAGGCTACTAGTAGCCTGGATTTGTGGGAGGGGCGGAGGGGTATTTTAGCACTGTCGGGCGCTCCCATCCGCGCACGCTCCGTGTACCCCACCCTTGTCCCCCCCCTCTCACTCTTCCTTCTTCCACTTAGGGGATGCCTCTTATAGGCCTACCCTGCATCATGGTTAAGGGCACACATCCAACCATCCAGGTAAGTTCTCCCAGGAAGCTCGGTTCGCCACTCCTCCTCCCCGTAGCCATGACCACAAATATATAGAGAAAGGCTCATGTTCAGAGCCGAAACGTCGCCTGCACTGATGTGTGAATAAAGACCAATACCTTTTTTGCACTATTTTGGTGTGCTGCTCTACTTTTTCTACTATATATATATATATATATATATATATATATATATATATATATATGCTATCTGACTATCTATCTAATGTAATGTGGAAAGCACAGAGCACAGCAATAACACAACAGCAATGACGATGACATGGACACTGTACTGCACGTGGATGTGACCTGGCTGTCACAATGGAGACTGGGAGGAGGAGGAAACTTTTGTTACACTAGATGGTGGCCACCTTTACTTTCCTACAGTAAATAATGGTGCCACTTCATGTGGTTCAGTAGAGCTTTGGTGCCTACATTTGTGATTGAATTCTCTATGATTTTTTTTTCTTTCTCTATTCTACAGAATTTGGCAATGTATTTATCTTTGGCAACTGTGGAGATAATCCCACAGAGCTAGTAGCAGCCAAGCTTTGCTTAGGTCTGGCTTGTTTTGAGCCTGCACCCCTAGCATGAGCGGCATCACAAGTTCCTAAGCTGACCCTAAAATGTATCACATTAAATGACTTTGAACTATATGGTCTGATGCAGATTGTGTCAGGTAACACAAATATAGCAATGCAGTGTTTAAGGTAAAATGTCTTTTAACTATGCGTTGAATGTCACAGGTATAATAATGCAATTGTCACATTGAAATGTCTTTGAACTACGGGTTTAATAATACAGGTATCAAAATGGCATTATTGCCATAAAATGCAGCAGAATGTCGTTAGGGTGCTGTGCTGGCAATAAGAGTTTGAGCTATAGAAATTTGAGGTTCTGAAAATAAAGCTGTATGTTCACGTACAGAAAAAAATAGTTTCTTAGTCTTAGTCAAATGGTTTGCCAGCAGTAGTATTTAAGCTTCCCCTAATTAAATTCCCTAAAATGTACATGATTATATTCTCTCCCTATAGTGTGCTTATCACAGTACATTAGTTGCTTGTTCTTAAACTGAATTTTTTCAAACACTGGCTGATGAGACAGTCTTTCAGCCTCTGAGACAATCAGGGCAGGCCCCCCCCCCTCCTTCCTTCCATGTTATCCTTCATCACATTTCTACCTCATGGTTTTCCCCAGAAATATTCACTGTAAAATGGCACTGGGTGCTGTTTTTATGCGATTCAATTGAAACACATCACAAATGTTTTGGATTGATGGATACATTTTTGTGAAATTTGTAACAAACCTGATTTTTTTTTATTTCCTAACCTAAACATTTACAGCTCTTCATGAGCCTCATCTGTTTCAATGACAGTAGAAAATAAGATAGACATGTAACTTTAATCTCATCATCAAAATTTTAACCATTTTTTACTTTCAGTATTTAAGTGATTTTTTAAGATCTTGAAAGTTGTTTAGGTAAAGCCAATGATTGTGATGTTTTGGGGCAAAGACCTTGAGCATGAAATAGGTGGTTGTGCCTTTAAAGGAATTTTCCATTATCAGAAATCTTATAGTACAATCTTTTTCTAACCAAGCTAGAACTATCCTGTACCTCACATGGATTCAGAAATATCCCGATTAAATGCTCCAACTGTTTGCTGGATTTACAGTATTTCAGACTAGCAGCTTAGGGGATGTGTCCTTTTTCAAGGATTTTGTTCTTTTTGCTGCAGCTCTCTCCCTATCGCAACTCAGAGAGCATGTCCTTTCAGCTATAGCTTTCTCCATGTAACTGTTACAGCTTGTAACAGAAGATAGGGCTGGTGGCAGTTGAAATGTAGAACTGGGCATGTGCATCCACCTTAATGGGGTGAACAGACAAATAAAGAAATTAACAAACAGCAGTTGGCACTATACAGATTTTATTGAATGACTCAGTGGCTCTACTAAATTTTTAATCACATCCAATCAAGTGCGGACTGGCCGTAGACCCTACAGGGAAATTTCCTGGTGGGCAGACATCCTAGGGGCTGTCCGAGCCCTCTTAACTGTTGCTGACCAGGTACATAACAATTTGATGCTCTCACTAAATAATGGCAGGACATCAGGTACTTATGCACCTAGCCACTATTTTTTGCTGCATTGTGGTTAGAGATGAGCGAATGTTTAAAAAATGTGATTTGCCAGTTCACCAAATATTTCGGGAAAAAGTTGGTTCAATCCGAATAAGTTTGCGAGTGAGTTACATTAAAAATGGCTATTTCCTGTCTTCTTAGAGCATTTATAGTGGTGTAGAACACTGTGCCTTGCAGTAACACGAATAGAAGGTCTGCTTTGGTAGTGAAATAATACTGTAAGTCCGTATGACATGCAGATAACAGGCATCGCTCTTGCAATCACTGCATACTTCATTTTTTTTTGCAGTCACGGGGCAAAAATGGACCAAATAACTCAGTCTTACTGGTTGATGTTAGCGCCATAAAGAATCGTAGTCCTTTTACACCAGCGCCAGCTGATTCCACATAGATTCTTATAGAACCTGTTCAATTAAAAGCATATACAAGTAGAGCCCCCCTGAGTGGAGAGGGTGAGTCGGCAGTAAGTTTGTGTTGATGTCACTGATTAATTTGCCCTTCCCCTGATCCGTCAGAACAATAACCCCCCAAAAAAACGATCCAGTCTGTGGAGCATCTGCCTTCACTCGATCAGCATTTGCTCAATAATCCATCAGTATTGCTAATGCCAAAAAAAAAAAAAAAAAAGGAGTGAATCCAAAACAGAGATGACATGTGAATGGAATATTTGCATGTCTTTTGTGTTTTGTACCCACTCCTGCTTTTGGCTTCCAAATCACAAGCCAATTCTGAACAGACTATACAGGCCTTACAGCTGCTACACAGACAGGATCCATTGTGCGTCTCATTTTTCTTCCTTCTGACAGATCAGAAGAAGGGTCAACTAAATAATGATGTCAGCCAGGCTGAAAGCCAAAATTGTGGACCAGTCATGAAATGGGGTGGGTGAGAACAGCATGAGAAGTCCACAGAGTGGACCTATGACATAGTGGTGAGGTGGAAGCAGCATGAGGAGGCCACATAGTGGCCCAATGAGAGGGTCTGGAGGAGAAAGCAGTATGAGGAGGCCACTGAGCGGCACAATGACAGAGTCTGGAGGTGGCAGCAGTATGAGGAGGCCACAGAGTGGCACAATGACAGAGGGTGGAGGTGGTGGCAGCCGCATCAGGAGGAGGCCAAAGAGTGGCACAATGACAGAGTGTGGAGGTGGTGGCAGCAGCAGCATCAGTAGGAGGCCAAAGAGTTGCACAATGACAGAGTGTGGAGGTGGCAGCGGAAGCAGCATCAGGAGGAGGCAACAGGGAGGCACAATGACTAAGTGTAGAGGTGGCTGCAGCATCAGGAGACCACAGAGTGGCAAGGTACATAGTGTTGGGCCACGAGGACGCTGAAGTCCGAGATATTTGTGAATTTTATGGACGTTTTAACATTTACCTTTCTGTAAGTGCAACTTTAATACTTTATTAAAAATCCAAAAGATAATGCACTATTGTGTGGTTTATATCGGTACTTAGGAGGCAAGTGGAAGAGAAGTACTTGATTTACACTGGTGACGAGGAACAGTTTGGTCAGAAACTTTGGATCGGTGAAGGGGTGCGCGGTTCTGCGAATTTTGATTGAATCTGTTGACGTCTGGACCCACGACGATTTGGAACCTGCGATACTGCAAGTAACACAGTGTGAACAACGATTCAAGATTTAATTTAGACATAGTGTGGAGGTGGCGGCAGCATCACGAGGCCACAGGGTGGCAAACTGACATAGTGTGGAGGTGGCAGCAGCATGAGGAGGCCACAGAGTGGCATGACTATGAGAGATTGCAGAGGGGGCATAAACATGAGGAGGCCACGGAGTGGCATGACGACGAGAGATTGCGGAGGTGGCAGTAGCATGAGGGGTCTACAGAGTGGCCGCCTTGTCTATTCATTTATAGTGAATATGGGACAGAACAGAAGGTTAAAATTTCTCAACTTTATAAACTGCTACTTAAAAGACGATTTAATAATACACATTCTCCGACACAAAAGGCTTGGTAAATTGATTGTCCGTAAATTTCCCTCGAAGATTTGTATAATATAATGGCAAATTTAAGTTTAGTTTTTTTATAACTAAGAGGGAAGAGTGCCAGGGAGGCTAGCCCTGATCTGAAACACCCCAACAAGTTTGCACGTTTGGCAGATGAGGGGGATGCCAGATCAGGGACAGCACTGCTGCAGCCAGACACTTCCTCTGCCGGTCAGGGGAATGTCAGCTCCAGTAAGCAGGGGACCAGGAGAGCAGGGCAGGCCAGACAGGTGCTGGTAGTGGGAGACTCAATTATTAGGGGAACAGATAGGGCGATCTGTCACAAAGATCGTGATCGCCGAACAGTGTGCTGTCTTCCTGGCGCTAGAGTTCGACACATCGCAGATCGGGTTGACAGATTACTGGGAGGGGCTGGAGAAGATCCAGTGGTCATGGTCCATATCGGAACCAATGACAAAGTTAGCGGAAGGTGGAGCGTCCTTAAGAATGATTTCAGGGATTTAGGTCAAAAGCTTAGGGCAAGGACCTCAAAGGTAGTATTTTCCGAAATACTGCCTGTACAACGGGCCACACAAGAGAGGCAGCGGGAGATTAGAGAGGTTAACAAGTGGCTCAAGAACTGGTGTAGGAAGCAGGGTTTTGGGTTCATGGAGAACTGGGCCGACTTTGCTATCGGCTACAGGCTCTATCGTAGGGACGGGCTGCACCTCAATGGGGAAGGGGCAGCCGTGTTGGGGAGAAAGATGGCTAGAAGGTTGGAGGAGTGTTTAAACTAGGGACTGGGGGGGAGAGAAATTACATTATAGGAGGGGAAGATAGTGCAGATAAAGACCGGGGGCAAGGTAGTGGGACTGGGGGAGAAATGGAAGGAGGGACTAGAAAAGTTCAGAAGGAAAGGTGTAGGGCAAAAAATATGCATAAACCTCTCAAATGTATGTATACTAATGCCAGAAGCCTGACTAATAAAACTGGGGAACTGGAATTAGTGATGTGTGAGGAGGATTAAATTTATGACATAGTGGGAATAACTGAGACATGGCTGGATGATAGCTATGACTGGGCAATTAATGTACAAGGTTACAATCTGTTCAGAAAGGATCGTCAAAACCGGAGAGGGGGAGGGGTCTGCCTTTACATTAAGTCCTGTCTAAAGCCCACACTCCGGGAAGACATCTGTGAGGGACACGAAAATGTGGAGTCATTGTGGGTGGAGATAAATGGAGCCAAAAACAATAATAAATTACTAATAGGAGTTTACTATAAACCACCTAATATACCAGAGTCCGCAGAAAATCTATTACTAAACGAGATAAACAAGGCGGCAAACTATAATCAGGTGGTTATTATGGGGGACTTCAACTACCCAGATATAGACTGGGAAACTGAAACCTGTACATCCCATAAAGGAAACAGGTTCTTGGCAATAGCCAAAGACAATTACCTTTCCCAAATGGTTCAGGACCCAACTAGAGGGACGGCCATACTGGACTTAGTATTAACCAATAGACCTGATAGAACAACAGACGTGCAGGTCGGGGGACACCTGGGAAATAGTGACCATAAAGTAATAACCTTCCAATTATCCTTCAAACGAGAGTTTCTACAGGGAGAAACAAGAATACCGGACTTCAAAAAGCAAAATTTAGCCAACTAAGAGAGGCCATAGGCCCAATTAACTGGGACATAGTCCTCAAAAATAAAAATACAACCACAAAATGGGAGATTTTTAAAAGCATTGTAACATCAAATTGTGATCGATGCATACCTTATAGAAATAAAAGGCTAAGAAATAAGAAGAAACCAATGTGGATAAATAGAACCGTAAAAAAAGCAATAAATGACAAAAAGAAAGCATATAAATCACTAAAACAAGAGGGGAGCCAGGAAGCACTGATAAACTATAAGGAAAAAAATTGAATATGTAAAAAACTAATAAAAACTGCCAAACTAGAGACCGAGAGATTAATTGCCAAAGAGAGCAAAACTAACCCTAAAATGTTTTTCAATTATATAAATGATAAAAAATATAAACCTGAAGGAGTCGGCCCTCTACATAGCAACGAGGGGGGAGTTGCAGAAAGCGATGATGATAAAGCCAAGCTATTAAATATTTTCTTCACCACTGTTTTCACTGAGGAAAATAAACTGTCCGATGAAATGCAAAATGTAAAAGTAAATTCCCCTTTAAAAGTGCCCTGTCTGACCCAGGAAGAAGTACAGCTGCGACTTAAAAAGATTAAAATAGACAAATCGCCAGGACCGGATGGCATACACCCCTGTATCCTAAGGGAATTAAGTGATGTCCTAGCCAGACCCTTATTTTTGATATTCACGGACTCCATACTGACAGGGAATGTTCCACCAGACTGGCGTATAGCAAATGTGGTGCCAATATTCAAAAAGGGTCCAAAAACAGAGCTTGGAAATTATAGGCCGGTAAGTTTAACATCTGTTGTGGGTAAACTGTTTGAAGGTTTTGTAAGAGATGCTATCTTGGAGTATCTCAATGAAAATAAGCAAATTACACCATATCAGCATGGCTTCATGAGGGATCGGTCATGTCAAACTAATTTAATCAGTTTCTATGAGGAGGTAAGTTCTAGACTTGACAGCGGCGAATCAATGGATGTCGTATATCTGGACTTCTCCAAAGCATTTGACGCTGTACCACATAAAAGGTTAGTATATAAAATGAGAACACTTGGACTAGGAGAAAATATCTGTATGTGGGTAAGTAACTGGCTCAGTAATAGAAAACAGAGGGTGGTTATTAACGGTACACACTCAGATTAGGTCACGGTCACTAGTGGGGTACCTCAGGGTTCAGTATTGGGCCCTATTCTCTTCAATATATTTATTAATGATCTTGTAGAAGGCTTGCACAGTAATATATCAATTTTTGCAGATGACACTAAACTGTGTAAAGTAATTAACACTAAAGAGGACAGTTTTCTGCTACAGAGGGATCTGGATAGATTGGGGGCTTGGGCAGAGAAATGGCAGATGAGGTTTAACACTGACAAATGTAAAGTTATGCACATGGGAAGGAATAATGCAAGTCACCCGTACATACTAGATGGTAAAACACTCAGTAACACTGACATGGAAAAGGATCTAGGAATTTTAATAAATAACAAACTAAGTTGTAAAAACCAGTGTCAGGCAGCTGCTGCTAAGGCCAATAAGATAATGGGTTGCATCAAAAGGGGCATAGATGCCCGTGATGAAAATATAGTCTTACCACTTTACAAATCACTAGTCAGACCACACAAGGAGTACTGTGTACAGTTCTGGGCTCCCGTGAACAAGGCAGACATAGTAGAGCTAGAGAGGGTTCAGAGGGCAACTAAAGTAATAACTGGAATGGGGCAACTACAGTACCCTGAAAGGGTATCAAAATTAGGGTTATTCACTCTAGAAAAAAGACGACTGAGGGGAGATCTAATAACTATGTATAAATATATCAGGGGTCAGTACAAAGATCTCTCCCATCATCTATTTATCCCCAGGACTGTGACTGTGACGAGGAGACATCCTCTGCGTCTGGAGGAAAGAAGGTTTGTACACAAACATAGAAAAGGGTTCTTCACGGTAAGAGCAGTAAGACTATGGAACTCTCTGCCTGAGGAGGTGGTGATGGTGAGTACAATAAAGGAATTCAAGAGGGGCCTGGATGTATTTCTGGAGCGTAATAATATTTCAGGCTATAGCTACTAAAGATGGGTCGTTGATCCAGGGAGTTATTCTGACTGCCTGATTGGAGTCGGGAAGGAATTTTTTCCCCTTAAGTGGGGAAAATTGGCTCTACCTCACAGGGTTTTTTTGCCTTCCTCTGGATCAACTTGCAGGAAACAGGTCGAACTGGATGGACAAATGTCTTTTTTCGGCCTTATATACTATATTACTATGTTACTATAATTTTGCTAAACTTTTGGTTCAATTTAATAATAAATATTTAAATTTAATAATAAAAATTAAGTGTTGCCGAAGACAGGAGAGAATCCACTAGTCTTCTGTTTATTCAGTGGCGTGGTTGCGATAGAGAAAGCATTACAAAAAACTATTTCTCTCCACCTGGAGACGAATCCTGTCAAGATTGATGCAAGTGGGGTATCGAACCACATACTTCTGGCAAAACCTGTCTGGCATTAACAGGCCTCTAGTAGCTACAGATAATGAAAAGACAAAGCTTCAAGATAGCTTGGAGCCCAGAAGAGTTGCGAAGTTCATCAAGATTGAAACCATAACTAGCAACCCCTGGTCTCTTCATCAGGGAAAACCTCACGAGTTCCCAGTCATCATGGGTGGGAAGGAGGACATCTTGTGGTGCACGTAGATGGAAAGGGTCTTTGGATTCCCCCTGCACTATACGGACGTCTCAGAAATGAACCGCTGCTCCCGACAGCAGCTCCTGGGTAGGTCATGAAAAATCCCGGTCATCCGGCATCTATTTTGGAGACATTATGGAGATTTTACAGCATATATCTACAGCACTGAACGCTGAAAAACATTTGTTGTTCGACCAAAATACGTCAATAAAGATTTTACCACATAACTGCAGCGCTGAACGCTGAATAAAATTTGTTGTTCAACCAAAATATGTCAATAAAGATTTTACCACATATAACCACAGTGGTGAACGCTGAAAAAAATGTGTTGTTTGACCGAAATACGTCAATAAAGATTTCACCACAGATAATTGCAGCGCTGAGCGCTGAATAACATTTTTTTTCAACCAAAATACGTCCCAAAAGGTTCTAGCACATATAACTGCAGCTCTGAACTCTGAATAAAATTTGTTTTTCCACTGAAATATGCCACTAAAGGGTTGGTCCTCTCCACCTTAGCTCGCCACAAGCCATCAGTTCTCTGAAAGGTGCAGAGTCCACCACTTGGAAAGGAAGGGAGTTGCAGCAACAGCAACTTGGACAGCAGCACGTTCAGCTTCTGTGCCGTTGGATGCGTGCACGCATACTGTTGTCTCTTGGCAATCGTTTCGGTGATCAATTGCTGACGGAATGACTGACGAGGAGTTGGAGGAGCAGGAGTATCAGGACCAGCAGATGATGGGAACAACAGACAGCTCCCTTCGGCTGAGGTGGTGGAGACTTGACTGCCTAAAATCGGGTGGGGTGGGCCACTGGGTGATGCAGCGGTTGCTGTGGCAGGCTGGACCACCATATCGGAGCCACGGTTCTTCCAGGCCACTTTATGGTAACGCTACATATGTTGATGCAGGACCGTGGTGCCAACATTGGCACACTGGCCACACTTCACCTTCTGCCCACAGATTCTACATATGGCCATGTTTACCTCCTCCGGACGCTGTACAAAAAACTGCCACACCGCAGAGTAAGTGATTTTACTCACAACACTACGCACTGACTGACTGCTACCGCTGCTGCTTCAATGAACCTGTGGACCCCTTCTTAATAAGGATACATTTTTATAAGAATACATTTTTTGTTTTCTACTGTATACTCAACTAAAGGCTTTACCATGTATGACTGCGACACTGAACGCAGAATAAATGTATCTTTTCCTACCGAAATACGTCACTAAAGGTTTTACGACAAATATTACTGCAGCTTTAAACACTGAATATATAATTTTTAAAACCGAAATACATCACTAAAGGTTTTTCCACATATAACTGCAAAAGTGAACGCTGAATATATTTAGTTTTTCTACTGAAATAATATTAACTGCAGAAGTGAAATCCGTATATATTTTTTGTTTTGTATTGAAAAAGGCCACTAAATAACAAATAAATGCAACAGTGAAGTGCATATATTTTTTTTCTTTTTGTGCTGAAATAGGACAAGGAACGCTTTCACCACATATAACTGCAGAAATGAAATGTGTATATATTTTCCCTTTTTGTACTGAAATTGGACACTAAACTCTTTCACCACAAATAAATGCAACAGTGAACTGAGAATGTATTTTTCTTTTTGCAATGAAATACGCCACTAAACGCTTTCAACACATATAGCTGCAGAAGTTAATTGCGTATATATTTTTCTTTTTCCACAGATATAAGCCACTAAAGGCTTTTCAACATAGCACTTGCACCCCAAGAGCAAATTGCTGTAATGACAGACCTGATGTCCGCCGTATTTATTATAATGCTGTGACATCACAGGGCTGGCTGACAGCTGATTGGCTGCATCATGCATGTAAGTCTGAGTGATCCCACCTTCCCATACTTCCTTTCTCTATGTCCTCACACGTGCAGCAGCCATTTTAGGAAAAATTTGATTCGTTACCACGAAGTGCAAGGAAATTCGCATTTGGTGCAAATCAAATTTTTCCTGAAATCCGGATGAAATTCCACTTCATCAGCTTCTTTTCTCTCATCTCTAATTGTGGTATTTGTTTTTTTCTGCAGAAATACTTTGTGCTGCACTACAGAATTGTTGGCCCCATCTATGTCTGTTGGCCCTGCCTACTTGTGTTGCCCGGCCATTTGTCAATTTGGACTTGTGTAGTTTTTTATAGGGCCATTTTAAATTCCCAGTCTCCCCCTGGTTGCAATTACAAAAGTATTCAATCCAGTTGCTGGATTGAAAAATGTCAAATATTTTCCCGGGGCAACCCATTTAAATAAGCTCATTTTGGTTGTTTGGTCTGACATTGCAGAGACCATTCTTAGGTGTTGATGACACTATATCTTCTTTAGTCCTCAAACACTAACTATGGTAACTACAAAAAAACATGTTCCAGTACATCATTATTATATTCTTGGCCCTAGCTCTTATGAATTCACAGCAGTATATGCAGTCAAAGTAAAGGATGTATTATTTGGGCCAAAGTGGAAAATGTGGACATGAAATCGCTTCATGTTAAGGAAGGATGGTTACTACATTTCCTCCATTAGGGTTTTTAACTTACTTTGAGTTGACAAGTGCTATTTCGACCATACATTTTGTTCACTTTAACACATGCATTTATCATTGGATTTACAACTTTGGAAACCAGCCATCTCTATGTTATATAAAATACCCTTGAGAAAGACGAACCATCTCATTTGTACATATAGGATTCCAGTTACCAAAGGCAAACATTGCTCGTTATGCATACTAATGGCCTGCAGCACATATATTTTTATGCATGACCACTCTCTGGACTTTCCTAGTAAATGACAAGTGCAACTAAATGAAAAAGGAGAAATATAAGACTTGTATGCCAAGTCAGAGTATGTCAGTACTACAATTATTAATTGGGACAGTTCTGTATGTTTTATATTTTTATATAAGAGTGTGAATCTCCAATTCAAGCTGAGCAGTTGCTATTTTAAATTAGTCTATGTAATTTTTTGTTGTTTTTCATATATTTTTTTTGTACATCTTTAATGCTGGAATCACACAGGCAGTTTTAATGCAGTTTTAGGTGTCGTTTTTTAAACCAAGTCAAGAAGTGAATCTAAAAGAAAATAGATTGGGGAGAGAGGGGGAGGGATTTATCAAGCACTGTATACCAAAATTCGGGCTTCAAAAAGTTGGAAATAGGGGATTTGTGACTTTTTGGGGTCACTTGCATAAAAATGTCATACTTTTTGAGATCTCTACTTTCCAGCACCACCAACAGATTTAGAGTGATAATGTGATCAAGATTTTAGGAGTATGAACCTATATTGCGCTTGTGCCCAAATTATTATTACAATGCGCCATTTTTATAAATTTGGCTCAAGTGTGTATAGCAACTCTAATCAGAAAACTAACCTCAATGAGAAATTCCGCCTAAGTCCTTAAATATTTGTTCATTTCTTTTGAATCTAGTTTTGTGTTTGGCTCTGAAAACTGTCATATCGCAATTTCATGAGTTTACAATGTTTTTCATAATTCCAATTAAATCTCTATTTGGTGCAGATTGTTACATGGTTTTTGATGTGATTTTTAGGTGACCCATTGATTTTAATGGAAATATCCATGCAGAAGCCTCACTATAAGGAACATATAACTTTTTTCCACAATGAAATAATTATCAACACACACACAGAAAAAAACAAAAAACTCTTCATACACTGTAAGCTATGGATTTTCCATTGAAAATCATGGGCAATGGATTAAAAATATATTCTACATGGATTCTGGTGTGGGTAAAGTGCCAGAATCAAGGGGTGTAACGGGTTGTGTGTGTGTGTGTAAGTGGTGCACCTACCCAAGGTGCAGAGGGTTGAGGGAACACCTGGGAAGTTCATTTAGATCAGGAATGTTCAACATTCAGGTGGCGCTTCAGGTGTTGCAAAACTACAACTCCTTGCATGCCCTAATAGCTATAGGCTGTCCAGGCATGCTGAATATTGTTGTTTTGCAACAGCTGGATGGTTGCAGGTTGGGCATTCCATTTAGATGTTCAGCCAAGCTGCGGCATTCCCCAGCAGGCCACACATCGTGATGCTTGACTCTGTGGGAGGAGCAAGCAGGCCCGGAATCAGCCTCCTCCTACATAGCCCAGCAGTGCTGCAGCTGCAGGGGAATGTCAGATTAGCACAATTAATGGGGAAACAGGTGAATATTCAGTGTTTTTTTGTTTGTTGTTTACTTTATTAATGGAGCTGGAGGGGTCACTAATACAAGGGGCAGAATGTGGGCATAACTACTGTGCGGTCACTGCTGTTTATATGCAAGACAGGTGAGATTTACTCTGTCTGCTTAGAGCTGCGACTGGCATTCACTACAAGGCCCCCAGGTTAGTTGGGAGAAAACAGATTGATTACCTGGGTGAGCACAGAGACCAAGTACACTGTGCAGACCCTCTATTGACAGAGGGGGTGCACACGGATGTCTCTATATAGCTGCGTCACTATTGCTTAGCTCACGTATATGGCAGATGGTTGTTAATGCTCGACGCGTTTCTTCTTATTTAAAAAGAATCATCAGGAGCCAATCGATCTCTGCCTATGATTAGGATATAGAGCTAGTGCTGTTCCAACACGTGGTGACACCGTCCGGCGCTAGTTCGGCCGTGAAGCGGCGGCCAGCGCGCCTGTATTTGAAGGTGTAGCTCCTCCCAAGGGTGGACGAGAGTACGTCTCAGCGGGCCAATCGCAGGCGAGAATGGGCGGAGTCACATCTGACATCTCGCCCGTGACGTGGATCACGCATATATCGAGGTGCCCGTCCGATCGAAGGCATGAAGAGGGCAGGGTATGTACCATAAATAAGGGGAAGAGCATTTATGGCAGGAATAGAGAGATGAGAGGACGGTACCAAGCGTGTAAGAGGATACTGATATACTGTGTAGCCCAGCCAGTTCACACTTAAGAATGGTTGAGATAAAGACCCTCCCAAAAGGTACAGGGAGGATATCCAGTTACTGGCTAATAGTTGGGGTGTAATGGTACCTCAAATGAAGATTCAGAATATATATGTGCAAGAATAGAGCAGATGTGGGCTGAAGGATATCGCCACAGGTATTGACTTATAGACCCAGGTATTTGGAGGTATACTACCTCAAGATGTGTCTCGATTCAGGGATCAGACAAGCTGCATGTGGGTCCATATGTAAAGATGGAATGTCACCCATAGGGATTAAGCGATGCTCAAACAATAAAGCTGACAAATGAAATATGATCGTTAAGACTCTGTGGTTGTACAGTGCCAAGCTTAAATGTCCACTGGGCTTCTTTCTGTAGTAGAATTTGATCCAAGTCTCCACCGCGAGGGAAGGGACGGATCATTTCAATACCTTGAAAGCGTACTGCCATGGTATTCCCGGAATGACATGTATTGACATGTCGTGCAACAGCAGTGTTTTTGTTACTCCGGATGTCATTTATATGCTCACCAATGTGGCGGCGGAACTGACGAAGAGTTTTGCCAACATACTGAGTACCGCAGGTACATGGCAACAGGTATACCACCCCAGTGGATTTACAGTTGATGAAGCTGCGGATGGAATATATCCTGATGGTGGTGGTACTCTGAAAGGTGGAACCTGGCCTGATGAAGTCGCAGGCAATACATGCACAGCATCTGAACGTCCCTTTGGGGAGATTCTCCAACCATGTACGTTGGGACACAGTCTGAAAGAAACTATAGCAGAGATGGTCCTTCAGGTTGCGTCCCCTCCGGTAAGATATGGCTGGGTTGGCTCCCACAATATGGCCCATGTAGGGATCCATTCGTAAGATATACCAGTGCCTCTGGAGAATTTCCCTAACAGGGCCATTGGCAGCATCAAACGATGCCACCAATCTTGCTTGATTCTGAACTGGCTTTCTAACTTGAGGAGTGAGTAGAGATGACCCGGGACATGCCAGTGAATGTTGATATGCTGTAGAGAGTATCCTCTGTGGATACCCTCTCCTAGCAAATCTATCAGAAAGATCATTGGCTTTATGTTGAAAGTCTGTGAGAGAGGAACAGTTTATACGTACTCTCAGGAACTGTCCTTTAGGGATCCCCCATCTCAGTGGGAAGGGATGGCAACTCTCCCAATGTAGGAGGGCATTAGTTGCCATCTCCTTCTGAAAGAGCGTGGTTTGGATGTATCCATCGGAGGTCTTGGTGATAGTAAGATCGAGGAAAGTGATCTCTGTTGGATGGATGACGGATATGAAGAACAAGCCATATCGATTGATGTTGAGGGCCGATACAAATTCTTGGAATTCGATGACTGTACCCTGCCAGAAAATCAGGATATCGTCGATGAATCTGGCACAGAATGTGATATGGCCTGCCTAAGTGCTCATCTCATCACCAAAGACCGTTTCTCTCTCCCACCAGCCCAGGTATAGGTTGGCATAGGACGGTGCACAGGGACTTCCCATGGCCACACCCCTGAGCTGGTGGAAGATACGACGTTCAAACAGGAAGATATTGTAGTGTAATATGAATTCAAGTAACGTGATTACCAATTCATTGTGAGCATTGAACTCTCTCCCTCTTTCCCGAAGAAAGTAACCAATGGAGTGGCAGCCCTCAGTGTGGGGGATGGAGCTATACAGTGCTTCCACGTCGAGGCTGGCCAGGAAGGTCCCCTCCTCAACGTGGAGCCCATCCATACAGTTGACAATATCCATAGTGTCCCTCACGTATGATGGGAGGGCCAACACGAACGGGCGTAGGATACAGTCCACATATCTGCTGATCTGAGACGTGAGACTATTGGTGCCAGAGACGATAGGTCTCCCTTTTAGGGGTGTGTGACCTTTGTGCACTTTAGGCAAGCTGTAAAAGCAAGCTAGTTGTGGAAACTTAGGTAGTAGAACCTCATGTTCGGACTTGTTGATAAGGCGTGTCTGTAAAGCCTGGTCCAGGATGTTTTTAAGAACCTTCCAGTATCCTTCCATGGGATTTGAAGGAAGGACTCTGTAGCATTCTTTATTATCCAGAATGTCCGAACACCACAATATTGCCCCCTTTTTCCGCCGGCTTAATGACTATGGTGTCATCCGCAGCCAAGGTCAATAGTCCCTCTAGTTATTGTTTGCTCAAGTTGTTAACACCTTTGTATTTCCCATCCAACTTTGACAGGTCATCAATTACAATACGCAAAAAGACGTCTAATGGGCCCACGTCATTACTGGGTGGATTAAGATGGGAACGTTTCACAGGGAGGTAAAATGTCCCTCACCTGGGTTCCTTTCATTTTCCTGTAGGAGTTCTGTGAGATTTCTAATGTCCTCCAAATCAGCAGGGTGAACCCCAAGTATCTCATTCTAACGTTTGTCCTGTAGTGAAAAAAACTTTTTCCACTTTAGGTTGCGAATAAAAAGGTGTAAATCCTTCACCCAGGTAAATAGATCAAAGGCATGGGTAGGAACAAAGGTAAGACCCTTTTTCAGGAGACTAATCGCGGATTCCGAGAGTGGTCTAGAGGACAAGTTCATAATCTGGAGTTCATCAGACACTGGGGTTGAGGACAGGGGATTCGACCGGCACATATTTATTGTTCTTTTCTGTCCCTCAGCAGATAGGTGGTTAATGGTGGACCCTGTACTAAAAAACTGCTGTTTCCTCTGGAACGGGACCCTCTGCCTCCTCTTGATCTGCCTTTATATTGGCCTCTGGGGGGATTGGTAAATTGTGATCTGGGGCGGCTATACACTCCACCCTCAGTGTCAGTGTCTCCCTCCGATGATGAGGGTTCTCTCTCGGCTTCAAAGCTGTACTTTATAGTTAAACAATTTGCCCTCTCTAAAGTCAGTAATGTCTCTAATATACTGAGCGTGTTTGCGTTCCTTGAGTTGGGCTGTATATTTCTCTATAGCCTGCTCCAGGCACTGCTCTTTAATAGGGAACTCGGTATGGGAGGAGAACTTTTTCACTGCCTCAATAAGTGTTTGAAGCTCAGCAGTATCTTGTTGAAATAGTGTTTTTTCCTCCTCTACCAAAAGGGTCATAAACTTCAGGGACGATTCGATTGAAGTTGTTTCCCACCTATTGATAAAATCTGGTGATCTCAGTCGGGTATTTGGGAGGAGTGGGATCCTAAGACCACATGGGACAATCGTATTTTTGAGATAGATCTCCAGTGTCTGGATTTCTTAGCACCCCCGAACGTTATCCTTGTACACCCGTGGGAGGTTTTTGAAAGTGCCGTTAATGGTCTGTGTATGTTCAGAAGCAGGGAGATTGCTTTCTGAAAAGACCAAACAAACCTCACTATTCCATGCCTCTCTGTTTCCCCCAGAAAGTGGTAGGACCAGTTGCTTCTTTTATTTATTGCAAGGTGTATTGGTATAGCAGTGTACCCTATGATAGATTTCATCAGGCGTACATATTTTTTTTTTATACCAATCTACCAGTCTGCATTAGGAATTTGCATTTAAATCTGGTTTTTTATACTTCCACATATTTTTTCTCCTAAAAACTAAATAAGGTAACAGACTCCATTGATGTCAAAGGTTTTTAGTTTTTGCAGCATTAATAGCACTTTATCAGTAAAGAGAAATGCAGAATACCACAATTTTCTATACATCACAAAAATCTAGTTCAAGGGACCACATATGTGATGGTTGAGAAACAATGTTACAATGCAAAATTCATTTTTCTGATCTTCTGTCACACTTTTCAATGTAATCTGAAGTTATCAAAAATGGATGACAACTGAAACTGAATGATTGAAAAGAAGATAACAATGTTTATTTTTTCACAACAGATCTGTAAAAACTGATGACAGTTGTATTTTTTATCAGTCTTGATCCTTTCATACAAAGGAGCATTGTCTAGTGTCTTAGGCTACTTTCACATATGCAATTTCCTTTCTGGTTTTGAGATTTGACAGAGGATCTCAAAACAAGAGCAAAACACTTCAGTTCGATTTATTACATTCAGATGCATCTGTTCTGTTTAGATCTGGTTGTATTAAATGGAAACTGAACAAACTGGATCCGGCACAAAAAAACATTGTAAGTCAACGGGTGCCAAACGGTTCTGACACCATTGACTTACATTGACTTGCAGCGGTTTTGTGTCCGCTCAAAGAACTAAACAAACCGGAACTGAATGCATCCTGATGCATCTTGATCTGGTTTGTTCTGTTTTGTTCCCATTGACAATGAATGGGGACAAAACAAGCATTTTGAACTGGTTTTGAGATCCTCTGTCAGATCTCAAAACCGGAATTCAAAACGCATATGCAAAAGTAGTCTTTCAAATACAATTACTTCTACCATTTACAAATAAATGTGCTAAATGCCACTAACTCATTGTATCCCTTTTAGCTCCACTACACGTGCAATACTTGTACTCTTTGACATTGCTTAGTACTAAAATGTTAAAATATATTGTAATTAAAGTAATAAAAATGGAATCAGCACTACATGTGATTTTTTTGCATAATGACTAATATGATCAATAACTATACAGATATCTCAAAACAACATCTCAAAACAACCTACTAATGCACCACTGGGAATGTATTTCTGTACAGCTCTAAGTGCTGACAGCGGGGGAATGAGGGAAAGTGGACAAATAAAAAATAGCAATGTGGACTGCTTAGGGTGGGTTTACATCACCGTTATTCATAATCCATAAGATAGAAGTGAAAATGGAAGCCTTTAAGAGGCATTTCGTTTTGATCCTTCATGATACAAGCCTATGGGCAGCATAACGGATCTGTCCTGGTTTCCATTATGCAGGATCCCAGTCCTGCATAAAGGAAACCAGTATGGGTCCGTTAGGCTGCCCATAGACTTGTATTATGACATAAAGCAAAATGGAAGCCTTTAAAAGTAATTCCGTTCATCATAATAGAAGTCTATGGGAATCATAATGGATCCGTCTGGTTTCCGTTATGCAGAATGGAAAAAAAAAGTCCTGTCAACAGGACTTTGTTTTCCGTCTTGCATAACAGGAACCAGACAGATCCATTATAATTCCAATAGACTTCTATTTTGACGCATCACAACGGAATGCCTCTTAAAGGCTTCCGTTTAGACTTCCATCTTATGGATTCCGTTATTTTCTGTTATAACCATGTTATAACGGAAAATAAAAACGGAATACATCATGGTGATGTGAATAAGCCCTTATCTGCAGTGCTACTCGTGTATTAAAGCCGATAAAATTTATTACTTTAAAGGCAATTGACAACTACAGGCAATTTTGTTAATGACTGCATTTCACTCATTTCAGGCTAAAACCCATTTCTTTATTTGGTCTTTATTAAAAATTTTCAGCCATTTTTTGAGATACAGGGGTTAAGTTTCATACTATTTGCACACTGTCATTTTGGTTTCCGCTGAGCCCTGTCATTTGGCTACTCATGTAATAGCTCTTACCTCTGATCTCCTGAACTTATAAACACTCATTATTGCTAAACTCTTTTCAAACTGATAAGAATATAGCATAAATAAGTGTTTATGAGCTCGTAGGAGATCAGAGATAAGGCTAATACATTATCCTCAGGAAATTTTTAATAAAAAACAATTTAAATAATTATTTTTAGCCCAAATGAGTAAAATGCTACTTTTTTATGGCAAAAAAAGTGCAGCCCAGATTGTAAGTTACTCTAGTGGAAACCAGAGGGACCTAATTATAAGATGAAAATAGATTGAACATAATAGGAGATGAGATTATTTACTGTAAAAGCAGTGAGACTATAAAACGGTCTGCCAGAGGAGGTGGTGATGCTAAACTCCTTAAGGGCCCTTTCACATATATCCGGCAATCGGTTCAGTTCCCCTGCTGCATGAAACAGAAAATATTAAAAGGGAACTAAAGGTAGAAATAGTTTTCTATTTTCTATTTTTTCTATTGGATATACACTGCCTGTCCCAAAAAAAAGCTGCCACCTGGATTTAACTAAGCAAATAGGTATGAGCCTTCTATTGGATAATTACTGCCTGGGCGATTATCTTTCATCTGGAAACAAGTTATTTAACCCCCAACTGGTGCAATGAGTTGCTTCTCATTTCTTAAACAACCATGTCAAAAGACACATCTTGTGGTCGTAGAAAAGATGTTAGTCTGTTTGAGAAGGGTGAAATCATTGGCATGCATCAAGCAGAGAAAACATCTAAGAAGATTGCAGAAACTACTAAAATTGGGTTAAGAACTGTCAAACGTATTATTAAAAACTGGAAGGATAGTGGGGACCCATCGTATTCGAGGAAGAAATGTGGCCAGAAAAAAAATGCGATTAGTGATCACTGAAATGTTTGGTAAAATCAAATCGAAGAAAAACAACAGTAGAACTCAGGGCTATGTTTAATAGTGAAAGTAAGAGCATTTCCACATGCACAATGCAAAGGGAACTCAAGGGATTGGGACTGAACAGCTGTATACCGTAAGAAAACCACTAATCAGTGAGGCAAACCAGAAAAAAACGATTGGACTCTGGAGCAATGGAAGAAGGTCATGTGGTCTGATGAGTCCAGATTTAGCCTGTTCCAGAGTGATGGGCTCATCAGGGTAAGAAGAGCGGCAAATGAAGCGATGCATCCATCATGCCTAGTGCCTACTGGACAAGACTGTGGGGGCAGTGCTATGATCTGGGGTTGCTGCAGTTAGTCAGGTCTAGGTTCATCAACAGTAGCTGCTCCAAGAACGAGGTCAGCTGACTAACTGAACATACTGAATGACCAGGTCATTCCATCAATGGATTTTTTCTTCCCTGAAGACACTGGCATATTTCAAGATGGCAAAGCCAGAATTCATCGGGCATCATTTTCACACATGGATTGGCTATCACAGAGTCCAGACCTTAACCCCATTGAAATTTTTTGGGATGTGCTGGAGAAGGCTTTGCGCAGCGGTCAGACTCTACCATCATCAATGCAAGATCTTGGTGAAAAATTAATGCAACGCTGGATGGAAATAAATCTTGTGACATTGCAGAAGCTTATTGAAACAATGCCACACTGAATGCGTGTGTGTGACCTTTTTTTTTTTGGACCGGCAGTGTATTTTTGGTATACAGTATATTTCAGTGCATCCATTATTCGATGCTGGATGTCAAATAATGCTGGATGTCAAATAATGCTGCATGCTCAGTTTTTCTGTCCGGTGATTTCATTGTATAGATGCCGGATCTGTGCAATGAACTGCAGTACACAAACATCAGTTGTGTTCAGCTCCGGCATAAAACAACTGGCCGGGCACAACAGATATCTGTGAAACAGGGCTAAAACAGTTCAAAAGGATGCATTTCTTGAGATTAACAATATTTCAGATTACAGTTACTCAATTTCTGAAGTAGGTTGATTCAGATTTGGAGTCGTGAACAAATCTTTCCCCTAAAACATGGTAAATTTTCTTTTACCGCATGGGGTTTTCTTAGCTTCCTCTGGTTCAACACTACATGATAAAATTCAGAAATTAATTGGACGTCCAATACACAATTTTACAGCCTTTCAACTTATGCCACTATGTTATTATGTTATATCAATTGTAACAACAAAGTATATGAAGAACGTGGTCTGCTCTTGTGCTGCCAAGAGGCCTTCTTAGGGATCTCTGAAATGAACTGTTTAATCCTTGGCCATCGGCGGATAACACGGTTCAAGAACCAACCCAAACACCTAGAACTGCTCCTTACACCTCGCTCCACACTTCCTGGACCTCCTGGACGCTGTGCTGACCGGAGGTTTGCTCTTTATTAACCGAGGCCTACAAGGCCTGGAAAGCCTAACTGCCGTTCAGCCTGAAACTTCCGACTAGTAGGCCCTGCTGCACACTAAACCCCTGCGGTTGCAGCTTAAGCCAAAGCTACAGACCGGCGGACGGCCAATTAGCCTACTCTCGAAACTACCAGGTAGGCTCTGCTTTTTCTTGCAACCTGAGGTCCCGCTACATATCAACACCATAGGGTCTGTACTCGAGACCAGCATCTTACCGATAGATCCCGCGTCCGAGTGTTGGAGACGTGCCTGGCCAGATGTTTATGCTTAATTTTTACCAACATGGTAAAAATAGTGAACACTACCTCTAAAGACTCTAGCAATACCCAAAAATCCACAGTCCACAGAAATGGACAAATATGAGAAAAGGAAAAATTTCACTTTTGTCAATCAAAAGATGACTACGCCATCTAAAGACTCTTTCCCTATTGCACACGTAAACACTGGAGAAGAGTCAGATAGTTAAATGGATAAACCTCTACATCAGGACTCTCCCCCAATCTCCCGCTCCTTTTTACAAAAATGTCTGGACAAAGCTCTGGCCAAGGCTTTAGATCCCCTTTCAAAAGATTTGCAAGATATAAAACAAGAAATGAAACAAATTGGGGCACAAGTAGAGTAACTGGAAACAGCAAGCAGCTATATGTAGTAATAGCACAGCTGTCACAGACAGCATGTCCTCCTGCCAAAATTACCTTAATGCTGCCTTTAAAGCCAGAGAAGATCAGGAGAGCAGAGGCCATAGGAACAACTTGAGAAAAAAAAGTCTCCCAGAATCCATTGCATTCAACTGTACTGCAAATTTTCCGCTCTATTCTGGAGTTGGTGACACCGCCACGACTTGCAGGCAGGCCTTCTGCCACCTCCTCTACTCCTCCTTCTCCATCCTCTTCGCTAACCTCCTCGGCTGAGTCCTCTTCTGCTGCTGTGTCTTGCTCCACAACAACTGCACCCCCCCCCCAGCTCCCCAGGGGCTATTCCACATCCTGGATACGACAGTGTCAAGCCGTCTTGGGGTTGACTTGCCTGAAAGTAGAGAGTCACACAGGACCAGCACTCCTGTCGGCCCTGAACACACTGGTGGATCAGTGGCTGACCCTGCACAAACTGGAGATTAGCAAAGCGGTGTGTGACAACGGAAGCAATCTGTTGGCGGCATTAAATTTGGGCAAGTTGACACATGTGCCGTGCATGGCACAGGTGTTGAATCTCATCGTACAACGCTTTATGTCTAAGTACCCAGGCTTACAGGACGTCCTCAAGCAGGCCAGGAAGGTGCGTGGCCATTTCAGGCGTTCCTATGCGGCCATGGCGCACTTTTTCCGATTTTCAGCCTCGAAACAACATGCCAGCGAGGCGCTTGATTTGAAACAGCCAGACACAAGAAAAAGCCGTCAACGAGTATTTGTATGACTGGGGTGCTAGGACAGCCTCTGTGGAGCTGGGAATTTTTTTTCCACGTTACTGGACGCTCATGCGCAATGCCTGTAGGCTCATGTGTCCTTTTGAGGAGGTGTCAAACCTAGTCAGTCACACCGAAGGCACCATCAGCGACCTCATTCCATTTGTTTTCTTACTGGGGCGTGCCCTGCGAAGAGTGCTGGATCAGGCCATAGATGAGCGTGAAGAGGAAGAGTTTTGGTCACCATCACCACCAGAAACAGCCTTATCATCATTGCTTGCTGGACCTGCGGCAACGCTGGAAGAGGAGTCTGAGGAACAGGAGTCAGAGGAGGAATGTGGCTTTGAGGAGGAGGAAAACCAACCACAGCAGGCATCCCAGGGTGCTCGTTGTTGTCACCTATCTGGGACCCGTGGTGTTGTACGTGGCTGGGGGGAAGAACAGACCGTCAATGACGTCAGTGAGGACGAGGAACGGAAAATGAGAAGCTCTGCATCCAAACTTGTGCAAATGGGGTCTTTAATGCTGTCATGCTTGTTGAGGGACCCTCGTATAAAAAGGCTGAAGGAGAACGACCTGTACAGGGAGGCCACGCTACTAGACCACCAATATAAGCAGAAAGTGGCTGAAATGTTACAGAATTACCGGAAGTCGGAAAGGATGCAACAGTTCCAATACAAGTTAAAAAGTATGCTTTACACAGCGTATAAGGATGGTGTCACAGCACAACGGGAATCTAATAGGGGAAGAGGTGAAAGCAATCCTCCTCCTACTACAACCATGCGGACAAGGACAGGACGCTTTACAGATGTGTTGTCGATGGAGGACATGTGGAGCTTTTTAAGTCCTACGCATCGCCACAGCCCTTCAGGGTCCATCCTCAGAGATCAACTCGACCGACAGGTAGCAGACTACTTTGCCTTAACTGCAGATATCGACACTCTGAGGAGCGATGAACCCCTTGACTACTGGGTGTGCAGGCTTGACCTGTGACCTGAGCTATCCCAATTTTTTCATAGAAAAAACAATTTTCTTTGTGATCATCTAAGGTGATCATTAAAGCCTACTAGGCTAACAATGGGCCCACACTGCAGAATCATTGTTTTCTGGGTCACCTATCTGTCACTGAACTACCTCAGCACAACAATAGGCTTTGAAAAACCGCCATCGCCTGCAATCTCCCAAACGTGCGCACGAGCACAGTCATCACTACACCAAGTGTGACGCATAGAGGAATAAAATGTATGTCATGAGTGTGTCAACTATTGACAACTCTTTGCGGTTGTCAAAAATCTATTCAATACACGTCCCCTGATAGAGGACGTAACAGAGATTAAATTGATAGAAATAGTACTTAGTTAACACTAGTTGCATTGGTGGCAAATTCCATTGCAAGTGCCCAAAATTAGAAGGAAGCGGAGAGAGCAAGCTTTTTTCTCTATCTCCCCATGCAAGGATTCAATTCAATACACGTCCCCTGATATGGGAACATAACAGATATTAAAGTGGTAAGAATAGTAGTTCACACTATTTGTATTGATGGCGCATGCGCAGTGCCCCAAATTGGAAGTAAGAGGACCGACCAATCATCTTTTTCCATCTCCCGGTTCCTAAAATCTATTCCATACACCGGCCTCTGATAGGGGACAAAACAGGGATTAAACTGATAGGAATAGTACTACTTAAGACACTACTCATATAGGGTGGCACAGTACATTGCACAGCGCACAAACAGTGCCCCAAATTGGAAGGAAGAGGACCAACCAACCATCTTTTTCCATCTCTCAGTTCCTAAAATCTATTCCATACACCGGCCCCTGATAGGGAACAAAACAGAGATTAAACTGGTAAGAACAGATTTTTTTAATAAAAAAAAAAAAAAAGAGGACAGCCTCTGCGGAGCTGGGTATTTTTTGGCCGCATTACTGAACGCCCATGCATAATGGCTGTAGGCACATGCATCCTTTTGCGGAGGGGACAAACCTGGTCAGTCAAACCCAAGGCAACATCATCAACCTCATCCCATATGCGTTTTTTCTGGAGAGTGCCCTGCGAAGAGTGCTGGATCAGGCCGTAGATGAGCATGAAGAGGAAGAGTTGTGGTCACCATCAGCACCAGAAGCAGCCTTGTCATCATCAATTGTTGGACCTGCGGCAATGCAGAGAGTGGAGTCTGAAAAAGAGGAGTCAGAAGAGGAAGGTGGCTTTGAGGAGGTAGAAGACCAACCACAGCAGGCGTCCCAGGGGGCTTGTTGTCACCTTCCGGGGACCCTTGGTGTTGTACATGGCTGGGTGGAGTTTGAGGTTGTGCAAATGGACTGTTTGCGGTTGTTTGCAGTGCTTTAAACGGGGAGTTTGGTCTGTCACTGTGAAGCAGACGTAACCCTTATACTACCTGATCGATACAACATCATGCCTGATCGTATACACACACTGGATGTTTTAAAGCATGTTATTCCAAAGAATTTAGGAATGTTAAGTGATTTATGCCCTTTATGTATTAAAACCCGACTCTGCGTCAACTACGTAATTTTCCATGGGAGTTTTGCCATGGATCCCCCTCCGGCATGCCACAGTCCAAGTGTTAGTCCCCTTGAAACAACTTTTCTATCACTATTGTGGCCAGAAAGAGTCCCTGTGGGTTTTAAAAATCGCCTGCCTTTTGAAGTCTATGGCGGTTCGCCCGCTCGTGAACATTTGCGGAAATTTGCTTTCGCGAACGGGAAATTTTATGTTAGCGGCATCTCTACAGAGCACAATGGAAGTCAATGGGAGAACCAGAGCATAAAACCAATCACCCCCTGCTCTGAAGAGGGGAGAGTGTCTGGTTCACAGGAAAAGGACCAAAATTGATGGAAACATCCCTGAAATGGTTCAGGAACAGCATGGGGACGATATCAGGGTGCATTGGACTTCCAGGTCGTATTCAAGGAGATATATTAATTATACCAGCTGTACATGTATAATTATATACAGGAGATACCCAGGTTATACAAGCACACTTCATATCACTATATACAAGGAGATATATAACTTATACCAGCTGTACATATATGAGTATATACAGGAGATGCCCAGTTTATACCAGCATGGTCCATATCTCTATATACAAGAAGATGTCTAACTCATGCCAGCCGTAAATATATAATTATATACAGGAGATAGCCAGGTTATACCAGCATGGTCCATAAAAATAGATATTATGTAAAAATGTTGGTGGTGGTGAGGTTGCTTGTTTTTACGGCTCTGCTGATTTTGGTACGGCACAGGTTGCGAATGACAATTCTTTTATCGTCCGCACTTTCCTCAAAAAAACGCCAGACTGCGGAACACCTACCCCTTGGCAAGGGAGATTTCTGCAAGGGGGTGCTTCGGGGAACAGTTGCAAGCCTGTTTGGTGTGCCCGCCCTCTTCCTTTTGCCTCCCCACTGCCTCTTCCAGCCTGTTGCGGTGCTGCAGATCCCTGCCTCTCTGTACTTCTGTCCTCTCTCGGCTTGCCACCTTCCCAGGTTGGGTCAGTGACTTTATCGTCAACCACCTCCTCTTCCACTTTCTCACTCTGGTCATCCTCCTGACTTGTTGACCTAACAACAACCTCAGTTATTGACAACTGTGTCTTATCTTCATAATGAACCTCTTGAGACACTAATTGCAGTTGACTTATTGGCAACTGTGTCTCATCATCCACCTCGTGGACTAATTGCCATTCCCCACCATCATCTTCTTTTGACTGTGAATGCTCAAGAGTTTGGGAACAAGATCTTCTCATCTCCCGCTTTAAGTGGCCTTGGGGAGAGGCCCAATTTAAGGAATGGCGATAAAAAGAGCTCCTCGGAATATCCGAGTGTGGGATTACTGTCACGGTAGGTGAGATAAGGGAAGGAAACTGAATACGGCAAGGCAAACAAAACTACACTGCTATGCCCATGTGCATATTCAGATGGTAGATATGCACATGCCCACGTACCTAGGACTTAAAACACTGAACCAAACCATCAGCAGTAAGGAAGAGGAAAAAAAGACACCCAGCTCCTTCTACAACCGAAGGAGCTAGCGTCACCCAAGGGGCCTAGTCAAAACAGACACAGAAGGAAAAAAGGGAAAAGGACTTATCTAGAGATGTGTTGGAGCAGACGATCCACCAAACTTCCAGAGCTCACACAAGGCAGAACTATAACTATAAAGGCTATAGGGAGAGGAAGGAATAAATAGCCTCACCAATTACCTAAATAACAACACCTGGGAGGAGGTCGGATCCAGCTCAAACCCACAACAAAACAAACTGTTAGATCGAGTCACGTGCAGCAATTCTGACAGATCTCCTCAGAACACCCAAACGGCCTCTTCCCCGTCCCTTACTGCTCGGCTTGCGCATATTAAATGATATATATGCTTGCAAGTATGTCACACATACAGAAGTGCAGGTTTTGTAAGTGAATGTGCAAATAAAGTACACAGAATGTCACAGATATTTTTAGGATGTGCACACGTTATACAGGAGGTAATGTCGCTGTCATCACTGGCTAATAAAAAATTGCACTGAATGAATGTCACTGATATTTAGGATGCACAAACGTTATACAGGAGGTATAGCGCAAGTAATGTTGCCACCGGATAATGAAAAATTACACTGGATGAATGTCACTGATATTGAGGATGTGCAAACGTTATACAGGAGGTATAGCGCAAGTAATGTCGCTGTCACCACCGGCTTGTAAAAAAATTACACTGAATGAATTTCACTGATGTTGAGGATGCACAAACGTTATACAGGAGGTATAGCGTAAGTAATGTCGCTGTCACCACTGGCTAATAAAAAAATTAAACTGAATGAATTTCACTGATATTGGGGATGCACAAACGTTATACAGTAGGTATAGCGTAAGTAACGTCGCTGTCACCACAGGCTAATTAAAATTATACAAAAAAAGGGGTAGTTCCAGCACCAATTACCGTAAAAGCTTCTTTATTCCAAAATTTCAGACATAGGTACGTTCACATTGACAGGCTTGTTGACGCGTTTCAGACTATACAGTCCTTAATCATAACACTGAGTGTTATGATTAAGGACTGTATAGTCTGAAACGCGTCAACAAGCCTGTCAATGTGAACGTACCTATGTCTGAAATTTTGGAATAAAGAAGCTTTTACGGTAATTGGTGCTGGAACTACCCCTTTTTTGCACATTTTCAAGACTCCAAGTCATGTTCCGTGACACCTGAATCCACAAGGCGGTCCTGCATAGGTGAGCTGGAAGCACAAGTGTTTCTGTGGTAATTAAAAATTACACTGAATTAATATCACTGATATTTAGGATGGGCAAACGTTATACAGGAGATGTAATGCAGGTAATGTCGCTGCCACCAGCAGCAAAAAAAATTGACTGAAATTCACTAATATTTCGGATATGCAAATGTTATAAGGGAGATGTTGCGCAGATAATGTAACTATCCGCAGCGGACACCATCTACAGAAAAAGTACACTGGATGTCACAGATATTTTTAGGCTGAGCACACATTACACAGGAGATGTAGCGCAGATAATGTCGCTGTTACTAGCGGCGAAAAAAAGTTACACTGAATGTAACTGATAATTCGGATGCTCTAATGTTATACTGGAGATGTAGCGCAGGTAATATCGCTGCCACCAGCAGCAAAACAAATTGATTGAATGTCACTGATATTTCGGATAAGCAAACGTTATACAGGAGATGTAGCGCAGGTAATGTAACTGTCCACAGCAGACACCATCTACGGAAAAAGTACACTGGATGTCACAGATATTTTTAGGCTGTGCGCATGTTAGACAGGAGATGTAGCGCAGATAATGTCGCTGTCTGCAGTAATTGCAAGCTATTTAGCGCAGGTTGCGCTAAAAATATATATTGCTGCCAGATACAACTATAGTCCTAGTCTCTAACAAGTTTTAGCAGTTAAGTGCAGGTTGCGTTAAAAATATATATTGCTGCCACACACAATAGTCCTTAAAAGGACTTTTGGGTCTATAACTTTATAAGTATGAAAACTAAAATATTCCTATTTCACTCCCTACACTAGCTCTCCCTTCTACTCTCCAGCTATCCCATGACTAAGACTGAGCTGAACACATGTCATATAGCACCCGATGACATGTTCCGGCCAGCCAATCACTGTAATGCCAGCAGCCAACATGGCTACGGCATTACAGTGAATGGCAGTACTTACCTCAAGCATTGTGCACGGGCATACGTGGTATTCAGCCGAACACCGCGATGTTCGCCCAACACTGGTAGGTATGCCACTTATTACCAGCATTATAAGAGTTGTTAGCTCTTTGAATTATATACATTGTTATATTTTTTTTGATTGGACATGTGGAATATAGATGATACTTTTGTTTTGTTTTTTTCCGTTCATGCTTCCGTTATGTTTTTGAGGATCAAAATATAACTGAAAAATATAACTGTTTTGGATTGCATATGAATGAATACATCTATGAAGCTGTGAACTGTGTTGTGAAGAGCTCTCTTTTTTTATGTAAACTTGAATACCCTAAATATTTGTGCAGGTATTTTCTCAGTGGTTCTACAATAGAGGCTCTATACTGCATAGTCTCTCAATGCAAATCAATCTTGTTATATGCATTCTGAAGCTTAACACTTGAGAATGCTGCACAAAAAAGCGTGCTTTTGAGATATAAAGCATATAGAACAAGTTGGACAGAGTATGAGAACATGAAAGCTTGTAAGTTATGTGCATTCTGTGCTCTGAAAGGGAGGCTTACAGGGGACATTGTGTAATAGACAGATATAGACATTAATAAGCACAGGTGACCTTGCAGTTTAAGGCATTAGAATGGAATAAATATGAAAACAATAAAAAAAAACGGATTATTTGTTGATCTATTGCTTATCAGCATAATTTACATTACTTCTCAGCATAATTAATAGCATACAACACCATAAATAATAAACTGTACACGGGGCATTTGCATACATTTTGATAAAAAATACATAAGCCCTCTCACCATGGCAAGGCTGCCTCTTTCGAGAGGGTACCTTCTCTAATTTTGTGTAGCACATGTCGTGACTGCTGCCGCTGCAACAAAGCACTCGCAGGCGGCGAGATCCAGCAGTCCAATAGCACGCTGCAATATTCTTTCCATCCTGGGATGCGGAGCAAAACAATCTGCCACAATTGAAAACTGATTTGTCCTCCATTGACTTTCAATGGAGTTTAAAACGGATCTGTTTTGGCAATGTTAGAAAATAGTTAAAGATAATAGAAGCGGATCCGTTCAAACGGCTGCATGCGGTTGTATTATCTGTATCTGAAGTTTATTTTTTGGCATAGAGCCCCGGCGACAGAACTCTATGCCGGAAAACAAAAACGCAAGTGTGAAAGTACCCTAACCCTAGGTACACACCTAAGCGTTTTACAGCGCGTTCAAACGCGCTGTAAAACGCACAACATGTGAAAAGCCATGCTTCCCCATGGGCATGGTTCACATTTGGGCGTTTTACTGCACGTTTGAACGCGCTGTAAAACGGCCAACGCCCAAACAAGTACATGAGCTTCTTTGGGGCGTTATAACGCGCCTATGGACAATGATGCCATAGGGGAGAGTCACTCAATCGCGCGTATGACGCGCGTTTGTAAATTAACAAAACGCGCATCAAAAAACACGCATAAAACACGCGTCATACGCGCAATTCAGAAATGCCTAGGTGTGTTCCCAGCCTAAGAGCACTTGGTCAAACAGTAGGGATACTTTTGGACTGATGGTTATGCCACTGTGCTGATTTTTGGTGGCGGCAGTTGCAACCTGGTCCTGCCCCAACTAAGAGAAGGTAACCATTTGAAAAGGTAACCTTGACTTGTAGAGTGGGTTTATGCATTTTGATGAAAATGTATACAAATGCCTTGTGTATTGTTTATTAATTATCACATTGTATGTTAATAATTACACTGAGAAGCTATGTAAATTATCCTGAGAAGCAATACATCAATGCATATCCTGTGCATGTGCAATACTTATTTTTTGTTTGTTTTATTTGTGTTTTATTATTGTTTATTAGTGTTTTACATTCCTCCCACTCCTCCCATTTGACCCAGCTGTTTTTAATAAGCAAGATAAATTGATAAGGGTTATTACATTTCTATCTGGTCTTAGTGTAGTTCGCTTAGTGTAGCTTCTGACATTTGTACACACTGTGTGTTTGGCCTCATGCACACGGCCGTGGGTGTTTTGCGGTCCGCAAACCGCGGATCCGCAAAACACGGAAGCTGCTCCGCGTTCCGTTCTGGAATTTGCGGAACGGAACGCGGCCCATTATAGAGATGCCTATTCTTGTCCGCATAACGGACAAGAATAGGACATGCTCTATTTTTTTTGCGGGGGCACGGAACGGAGCAACGGATGCGGACAGCACGCGGAGTGCTGTCCGCATCTTTTGCGGCCCCATTGAAATGAATGGGTCCGCGGCCGAGCCGCGATATATGCGGCTCGGACGCGGACCCAAACAACGGCCGTGTGCATGAGGCCTTTGCTGTTGTTGATATGGTAATGTGCCTGTGGGTTGATGAAGTCCTGTGCGAAGGGGCATGGTCTAACACAGAGGTGCTGTCATACTGCTGGGTCATGCTTTCTGCAGATGCTGTGTCATGTCAGTGGCAGTTGCCACGTGGTACTGTGCCAAATTAGAATAGGTACCCACTCAAAAGAGACAATCTTGACTTGTAGAGTGGGCTTATGCATTTTAAACAAAATGCAAACAAAAGACTTGTGTACATTTGTTCACATGGAGCAGTACTATATGTTTGGGGGGGCCCAGTTCCAAGGAGGCATAGTCTGACAGAAGGGGTGCTACTGGGCTACTGGACTGCTGCGGGTGCTGTGTTGCAGTGGCTGCTGCACCAAATTAGAGTAGCTACCCATTCAAAAGAGGCACCCTTACCATGGTGAGAGGGCTTATGTATTTTTATCAAAATGCATATAAATGCCTGGTTTACAGTTTATTAATTATGGTTTTGTAATTGTAAATTAATTCTGCTGAGAAGCAATATAAATTATGCTGACATGCAATAGACCAATGCATAGCCTGCGGATGAGTGATCCACGTTTTGATTTTTTAATTTTATTTTGTTTTAGATGTTTGGTTTTTTCTTGGTCTTTAGGAGTATAGAAATGCAAAGTTAGAGAAATGCCAGGGATGCATCTTAACAGTTATTGTAAGAATTAGATTTTAAACTTTTATTTGAAAAAACTAGTCACTGCGAGAAATTAATTGATAAAAAAATGTTTTTGATGTGTGTGTTCTCGCACATGCATGTATGTGTGTTTGCCTTGTCAAATAAAGAAAATATTTGACAAGGCAGAATGAACTTTGCCTTGTCAAATAAAGCAGATATTTGATAAAGCAGGGTGAACTAGGTTTCATGAATTGTTAGGTAATGGATCAATGCCTTAAATGTAGAAATATATTTAGCACCATGAATAGAAAACTAGCAAGGCCACTTCATTAGATGCTTTATCATAAGTGAAAATTAGGCAGTGGAAGCCTGAAAGCTTGTACCTTGCTCACAGTGCTATTTTAGCAATGTACGGTACATGGTTAACAAAAAAAAAAAAAAGAAAATGATAAGGTTAAAACATTTAATGGATTATTTTTTTTACAAATTACTAACATATTGATTTAAATAAGATGAAGGTCAATGACTAGAGATAATCGAATCAACTTTAAAAAAAAAAAAAGAATATTTGACAATTTTTCAAAAATTATGGTCAAATCAAAATTTTTGTCGATCTAATTCAGGTGAATTTCCTAAAATTGTGTCCGCCATTTTTCACATCACGTGAACCCAGATGGCAAATTTCTTAAAATTCAATTCAGGTCCCAGTAAGCAGCATCGGTCATCCGTCTGAGTAAATTCGGTCTGAATTGAAAGTGTCCCAATTGCTTGGAAAATGTTCTCTCTTCTTCCCTCATTCTCTTTCTGTCTCTCTCTCTCCCTTCCTCACTTGAATTTTCAAATTTTAGAATCGATTGGCTTATCTCTACTTAGAGCTGACACTTTTAGTCAAGGCACAGATGCAATTCACCATTACATAATGTGAGAAGAACGCATTCACTGCAATGTACTATTAACCACTTGCCGCCGATCGGCGTCAGCGCGGCGGCTCTCTCAGGTCTCACTGCCGCCTATCGGCGTCATCTCGTGAGACCCGAGATTTCGCATGAACCGCGCGAGTTCATGCGATCGGAGCCGGGACAACTGAAACTACAGCCTGCCAGCGCTGATCATGCGCTGGCAGGCTGTAGATGCGGAAAAAACCGCATTTAAATCGCATATCAGACACTGTTTTGTACACAGCGTCTGATATGCCTGCTGTCTGCTCGTCTGGTGGTCCCTTTGTCTGGGAACACCAGAGGAAACATAGGTAAAGTGCACCAATCACTACACTCCCCCCATCCCCCATCACTGATTAACCCCTGATCACCCATGTCACCCCCCCTGATCACCCCCTGTCACCCCCCTCTGTCACTAATCACCCCCCTGTAAGGCTCATTCATACGTCCGTATGTGTTTTGCGGATCCATGGATCTGCGGATCCATGGTTCTACGGATCCGCAAAGTACGGACACCGGCAATGTTTCCGCATTTTGCAGATCCGCACATTGCCAGAACTATATAGAAAATGCTTTTTATTGTCCGCAATTGCGGACAAGAATAGGACATGTTCTATATTTTTGCGGAACGGAAGTGCAGACCCAGAAGCGCGGATCCGTAATTCCGGATCCGAGCGGGACAAAGTCTGTCCCCATAGAAATGAATGGGTCCGCAATTCCGTTCCGCAAACAGAATTGCAGACGTGTGAATGGGGCATAAGGGTCCCTTATCACCGCCAGTTAGTTAGCTACTTGTTAGGTATTTAGCGCCCAGCCCATCGCACCGCAGTCACTGATTTTGGCAGAGATTTTTTCATCCACATTGATCCATGCGAAAGAAAAAATCTGTGCCGTTCATTTTTTTTTTTTTCAGCCCAGCGGCTGAACGGAAAAAAAAAATCTCATTGACCGTATGCTCAATATAAGGAGAATTGCAGAAACTCCTAATGCTGGCCATACGTGTAATGATTGCGGAGACCCTCAAATGCCAGGGCAGTACAAACACCTCACATGTGACCCCATTTTAGAAAGAAGACACCCCAAGGTATTCCGTGAGGGGTATGGTGAGTTCATGTAAAATTGTATTTTTTGTCACAAGTTAGTGGAATATGAGACTTTGTAAAAAAAAAAATATATATATAAATTTCCGCTAACTTGTGCCAAATTTTTTTTTTTTCTGTGAACTCGCCATGCCCCTCACGGAATACCTTAGGGTGTCTTCTTTCCAAAATGGGGTCACTTGTGGGGTATTTATACTGCTCTGGCTGTTTAGGGGTCCTAAAGCGTGATAATCCAAATACGTAAAAATGCCCAGTGAAATCCTAAAGGTACTCATGGAATTTGGGCCCCTTTGCGCATCTTGGCTGCAAAAAAGTGTCACACATGTGGTATCGCCGTACTCAGGAGAAGTAGAGCAATGAGTTTTGGGGTGTATTTTTTTATATGCCCATACTGTGTGTGAGAAATATCGCTGTAAACGACAAGTTTTAAAAAAATTTTATACAAAGTTGTCAATTTACAGAGATATTTCTCTCACCCAACATGGGTATATGTAAAAATACACCCCAAACACATTGCCCTACTTCTCCTGAGTACGGCGATACCACATGAGTGACACTTTTTTGCAGCCTAGGTGCGCAAAGGGGCCCAAATTCCAACGAGTAAATTTAGGTTTTACATGGCTGCTCACAATTTAGCCCCGCCCAAAATGCCAGAGCAGTAAACACACCCCACAAATTACCCCATTTCAGAAAGTAGACACCCCAAGGTATTCACTGAGGGGCATAGTGAGTCCGTCTGAGATTTTTTTTTTTTTTGCCAGAAGTTAGCAGAAATGGAAACTTTATTATTATTTTTTTTCCTCAGAAAGTGTCATTTTCCGCTAACTTGTGAAAAAAATGAAATGATACATGAACTCACCATGCCCCTCCGCAAAAACTTTGGGGTGTCTTCTATCTAAAATGGTGTGATTTGGGGGGTATTTATACTATCCTGGCATTCTAGCACGTGAAGAAACATGACAGGTGCTCAGAAAGTCAGAGCTGCCTCAAAATGCGGAAATTTACTTTTTTGCACCATAGTTTGTAAACGCTATAACTTTTACCCAAACCAATAAATTTACACTTATTGGATTTTTTTTTATCAAAGACATGTAGAACAATAAATTTTGTGAAAAATTTATATAGAAATGTAGTTTTTAAAAAACAAATTACAACAGAAAGTGAAAAATGTCATTTTTTTGCAAAAATGTCGTTACATTTTTATTAATAGCAAAAAAAGTAAAAATGTCAGCAACAATGAAATACCACCAAATGAAAGCTCTATTAGTGAGAAGAAAAGTAGGTAAAATTCATTTGGGTGGTAAGTTGTATGACCGAGCAATTAACGGTGAAATTAGTGTAGTGCGGATTTGTAAAAAAGGGCCTGGTCACTAGGGGGGTATAAACCTGTGGTCTTCAAGTGGTTAATGAATTTAGAAAGGGTTAAACCTTTTTTTCTAACATGTATATAAGGGCTTACTATTTTCCTTTATTTAGTTGCTATCTTGTATCTTGGTTTTTATTTTCACCCTAGTAGTATACATCAGCCATCCTCGATTCCAAACCATCATTTTGCTTTTTCCCTGCTTACTCTCCTCTACCCTTTGCCAATAACATACACAGAAATCAGGACAGTTGAAAAAAATCTACAGCATATATGGCATGTTGCTGATGAAAGTCCACAGAATTCCTCAAATCCATGCAGATTTTTTTCTGCTGCATGTTGACACGGTATTGTAAATCCTCATTTATATGCAATGTACATCACTTTTATGGGAATACTCAGTGCAGAACCCACACCAAAAATGTGTAATGTGTACTTTTAGAATTAGAAGTAGTGTTGAGCGAACAGTTCGAGCATCGTTCGGGTTCGTACCGAATTTTGGGGTGTCCGGGACCCGGACCCGAACCCGGACATTTTCAAAAAAGTTCGGGTTCGGGTTCGTCGTTCGGCATGTATTTTGGCGCATTTTGAAAGGCTGCAAAGCAGCCAATCAACATGCATCATACTACTTGCCCTAAGATGCCATCGCAGCCATGCCTACTATTGGCAAGGCTGTGATTGGCCAAGTGCAGCATGTGACTCAGCCTCTTTATAAGCTTGTGCGCACGTCGGGACGTGCTCACTCCCGATGTGAATAGAACAGGGATAGACGCAGCTGATGCTAGGGCGAGAATAGGCAGGGATAATTGAATAACTGGAAGCAAATTTCTCTCCTCCACCTGTGATTCATCTGAACAACTGCAGCTGAGCTGCTTTTTGATAGGGATTGGCTATTTTTAGAGTGGCCAGAGTGATTTTTCCATCCACATGTACCTGGGCTGACCGCCGGCCGCCATTTTGCGACTTGTAGTGCTGCAGCAGAAGCTGCCACAGTGTGCATTCCAAAGCTCCAAACAAGTCAGACATCTACACCTGGGATTCAGACCAATAGCGATTTAGCAGCACAGTCCAAGGCTATTTTTTTAAAGGTTGTGCAGACCATTTTGTGGCACATGTTACTGGGCTGATAGGCGGCGGCCATCTTGGGACTAGTGCTGCAGCACAATCTCTCCCAACGTCCATTAATCACTTGTAATAGTGGTCTGTGCCACAGAAATCCTACATCAGGGACTTGGGTGTGCTTGTGTCACCCCTACTAATACCAGTCCACCTGTAATCCATACAGTGAAAAGCCATAAAGTATTCCAGTGAGGGAATTTTTTTTTTATTTAAAAAAGGCCAAGTTAGTTTATCTGGCGTTCAATATACTAGATACAGTTAGGCCTGCGTTTCATACATCTGGAATTAGCAAATTAATGTGCTGGGGTTGGGAAAACATATATGTACCCATACTAGAATCTGTCAAAGAAAGCGGTAGTCACATATAACAGTCATTCCATCTGTAATCCATACAGTCAAAAGACTGAAAGTATTCCAGTGAGGGGATTTTTTTTATTTAAAAAAGGCCAAGTTAGTTTATCTGGCGTTCAATATACTAGATACAGTTAGGCCTGCGTTTCATACATCTGGAATTAGCAAATTAATGTGCTGGGGTTGGGAAAACATATATGTACCCATACTAGAATCTGTCAAAGAAAGCGGTACTCACATATAACAGTCATTCCATCTGTAATCCATACAGTCAAAAGACTGAAAGTATTCCAGTGAGGGAATTTTTTTATTTAAAAAGGCCAAGTTAGTTTATCTGGCGTTCAATATACTAGATACAGTTAGGCCTGCGTTTCATACATCTGGAATTAGCAAATTAATGTGCTGGGGTTGGGAAAACATATATGTACCCATACTAGAATCTGTCAAAGAAAGCGGTACTCACATATAACAGTCATTCCATCTGTAATCCATACAGTCAAAAGACTGAAAGTATTCCAGTGAGGGAATTTTTTATTTAAAAAAGGCCAAGTTAGTTTATCTGGCGTTCAATATACTAGATACAGTTAGGCCTGCGTTTCATACATCTGGAATTAGCAAACTAATGTGCTGGGGTTGGGAAAACATATATGTACCCATACTAGAATCTGTCAAAGAAAGCGGTACTCACATATAACAGTCATTCCATCTGTAATCCATACAGTCAAAAGACTGAAAGTATTCCAGTGAGGGAATTTTTTTTATTTAAAAAAGGCCAAGTTAGTTTATCTGGCGTTCAATATACTAGATACAGTTAGGCCTGCGTTTCATACATCTGGAATTAGCAAACTAATGTGCTGGGGTTGGGAAAACATATATGTACCCATACTAGAATCTGTCAAAGAAAGCGGTACTCACATATAACAGTCATTCCATCTGTAATCCATACAGTCAAAAGACTGAAAGTATTCCAGTGAGGGAATTTTTTATTTAAAAAGGCCAAGTTAGTTTATCTGGCGTTCAATATACTAGATACAGTTAGGCCTGCGTTTCATACATCTGGAATTAGCAAATTAATGTGCTGGGGTTGGGAAAACATATATGTACCCATACTAGAATCTGTCAAAGAAAGCGGTACTCACATATAACAGTCATTCCATCTGTAATCCATACAGTCAAAAGACTGAAAGTATTCCAGTGAGGGAATTTTTTTTTATTTAAAAAGGCCAAGTTAGTTTATCTGGCGTTCAATATACTAGATACAGTTAGGCCTGCCTTTCATACATCTGGAATTAGCAAATTAATGTGCTGGGGTTGAGAAAACATATATGTACCCATACTAGAATCTGTCAAAGAAAGCGGTACTCACATATAACAGTCATTCCATCTGTAATCCATACAGTCAAAAGACTGAAAGTATTCCAGTGAGGGAATTTTTTTATTTAAAAAGGCCAAGTTAGTTTATCTGGCGTTCAATATACTAGATACAGTTAGGCCTGCGTTTCATACATCTGGAATTAGCAAATTAATGTGCTGGGGTTGGGAAAACATATATGTACCCATACTAGAATCTGTCAAAGAAAGCGGTACTCACATATAACAGTCGTTCCATCTGTAATCCATACAGTCAAAAGACTGAAAGTATTCCAGTGAGGGAATTTTTTTATTTAAAAAGGCCAAGTTAGTTTATCTGGCGTTCAATATACTAGATACAGTTAGGCCTGCGTTTCATACATCTGGAATTAGCAAACTAATGTGCTGGGGTTGGGAAAACATATATGTACCCATACTAGAATCTGTCAAAGAAAGCGGTACTCACATATAACAGTCATTCCATCTGTAATCCATACAGTCAAAAGACTGAAAGTATTCCAGTGAGGGGATTTTTTATTTAAAAAAGGCCAAGTTAGTTTATCTGGCGTTCAATATACTAGATACAGTTAGGCCTGCGTTTCATACATCTGGAATTAGCAAATTAATGTGCTGGGGTTGGGAAAACATATATGTACCCATACTAGAATCTGTCAAAGAAAGCGGTACTCACATATAACAGTCATTCCATCTGTAATCCATACAGTCAAAAGACTGAAAGTATTCCAGTGAGGGAATTTTTTTATTTAAAAAGGCCAAGTTAGTTTATCTGGCGTTCAATATACTAGATACAGTTAGGCCTGCGTTTCATACATCTGGAATTAGCAAATTAATGTGCTGGGGTTGGGAAAACATATATGTACCCATACTAGAATCTGTCAAAGAAAGCGGTACTCACATATAACAGTCATTCCATCTGTAATCCATACAGTCAAAAGACTGAAAGTATTCCAGTGAGGGAATTTTTTTATTTAAAAAGGCCAAGTTAGTTTATCTGGCGTTCAATATACTAGATACAGTTAGGCCTGCGTTTCATACATCTGGAATTAGCAAACTAATGTGCTGGGGTTGGGAAAACATATATGTACCCATACTAGAATCTGTCAAAGAAAGCGGTACTCACATATAACAGTCATTCCATCTGTAATCCATACAGTCAAAAGACTGAAAGTATTCCAGTGAGGGAATTTTTTTTATTTAAAAAGGCCAAGTTAGTTTATCTGGCGTTCAATATACTAGATACAGTTAGGCCTGCGTTTCATACATCTGGAATTAGCAAACTAATGTGCTGGGGTTGGGAAAACATATATGTACCCATACTAGAATCTGTCAAAGAAAGCGGTACTCACATATAACAGTCATTCCATCTGTAATCCATACAGTCAAAAGACTGAAAGTATTCCAGTGAGGGAATTTTTTTATTTAAAAAAGGCCAAGTTAGTTTATCTGGCGTTCAATATACTAGATACAGTTAGGCCTGCGTTTCATACATCTGGAATTAGCAAATTAATGTGCTGGGGTTGGGAAAACATATATGTACCCATACTAGAATCTGTCAAAGAAAGCGGTACTCACATATAACAGTCATTCCATCTGTAATCCATACAGTCAAAAGACTGAAAGTATTCCAGTGAGGGAATTTTTTTTTATTTAAAAAGGCCAAGTTAGTTTATCTGGCGTTCAATATACTAGATACAGTTAGGCCTGCCTTTCATACATCTGGAATTAGCAAATTAATGTGCTGGGGTTGAGAAAACATATATGTACCCATACTAGAATCTGTCAAAGAAAGCGGTACTCACATATAACAGTCATTCCATCTGTAATCCATACAGTCAAAAGACTGAAAGTATTCCAGTGAGGGAATTTTTTTATTTAAAAAGGCCAAGTTAGTTTATCTGGCGTTCAATATACTAGATACAGTTAGGCCTGCGTTTCATACATCTGGAATTAGCAAATTAATGTGCTGGGGTTGGGAAAACATATATGTACCCATACTAGAATCTGTCAAAGAAAGCGGTACTCACATATAACAGTCGTTCCATCTGTAATCCATACAGTCAAAAGACTGAAAGTATTCCAGTGAGGGAATTTTTTTATTTAAAAAAGGCCAAGTTAGTTTATCTGGCGTTCAATATACTAGATACAGTTAGGCCTGCGTTTCATACATCTGGAATTAGCAAACTAATGTGCTGGGGTTGGGAAAACATATATGTACCCATACTAGAATCTGTCAAAGAAAGCGGTACTCACATATAACAGTCATTCCATCTGTAATCCATACAGTCAAAAGACAAAGTATTCCAGTGAGGGAATTTTTTTTATTTAAAAAAGGCCAAGTTAGTTTATCTGGCGTTCAATATACTAGATACAGTTAGGCCTGCGTTTCATACATCTGGAATTAGCAAATTAATGTGCTGGGGTTGGGAAAACATATATGTACCCATACTAGAATCTGTCAAAAAAAGCGGTACTCACATATAACAGTCATTCCATCTGTAATCCATACAGTGAAAAGCCATAAAATATTCCAGTGAGGGAATTTTTTATTTATTTAAAAAAGGCCAAGTTAGTTTATCTGGCACGGCAGGGGGCGTCATTACTGACAAGCGCAGCCGCCTGTCCACAGCCAACGTGGACAAGCTGACCTTCATAAAGATGAACCAGGCATGGATCCCACAGGACCTGTCCCTCCCTTGTGCAGAGTAGTCCTTATTAAATGCCTAAAACATGTCTTGTTGTGCTACGGGCCACTTCTTTATTTGATACAAATTTTATGAAACCCACAGTTGAATGAAACTCTTCTCTGTCTGGGCGCCGGGGCCTAACCAGATGAAAGTGGCCGGTTAAACTAACGGGTGACATGAAGCCATAACCTCTGCCATGCTACCTCTGTCTTCTGTCTGGGTGCTGAGGCCTAAGTCAAATAAAGCGGTCTTCTGCTGTGCTGGGGATATGAAGCTAATCTCTGACCTCTCTCCTCTGTCTGGGTCCAAAGGCCTAAATCACTGAAAGAGGCCTTCTCCTGTGGTGTGTGATATGATGCCAGAATATGTGCTGTGGGGCCTCTCTCCTCTTCCTGGGTGCAGGGGTCAAATAAACTAAATTGTGGCCT
Organism: Bufotes viridis; assembly: GCA_033119425.1. Taxonomy (NCBI): domain Eukaryota; kingdom Metazoa; phylum Chordata; class Amphibia; order Anura; family Bufonidae; genus Bufotes; species Bufotes viridis. The sequence goes on along the minus strand of CM065593.1, from coordinate 128,917,152 downwards.
ACTCCTGTGGTGGTTGATATGATGCCTGATTCTCTGATGTGGAACCTCTCTCCTCTGTTTGGGTGAAGGGGTCAAAGTAACTAAATGGTGGCTTCTCCTGTGGTGGCTGATATGATGCCAGAATATGTGCTGTGGGGCCTCTCTCCTCTTCCTGGGTGCAGGGGTCAAAGTAACTCAATGGTGGCTTCTCCTGTGGTGGCTGATATGATGCCAGAATATGTGCTGTGGTGCCTCTCTCCTCTGTCTGGGTCCAAAGGCCTAAATCACTGAAAGAGGCCTTCTCCTGTGGTGTGTGATATGATGCCTGAATATGTGCTGTGGTGCCTCTCTCCTCTTCCTGGGTGCGGGGTCAAAGTAACTCAATGGTGGCTTCTCCTGTGGTGGCTGATATGATGCCAGAATATGTGCTGTGGGGCCTCTCTCCTCTTCCTGGGTGCAGGGGTCAAAGTAACTAAATGGTGGCTTCTCCTGTGGTGGTTGATATGATGCCTGATTCTCTGCTGTGAAACCTCTCTCCTCCATCTGGGTGTAGGGGTCAAAGTCTTTCAAAGTCGCCTTCTCCTGTGCTGATTGATATGAAGCTGATGGTTGTGCCATCTGACATGGTTGCCGGGGTCCCATTAAATTGGGGCCTACTCCTGTGGTTGGTGATCTAAATGCCTGATTCTCTGCTTTGAATCCTCTCTCCTCCGTCCGGGTGTAGGGGTCAAAGTCTGTCAAAGTCGCCTTCTCCTGTGCTGATTGATATAAAGCTTATGCTTGTGCCATCTGACATGGTTGCCGGGGTCTGATTCAATGGTGGCCTACTCCTGTGGTGGGTGATCTAAATGCCTGATTCTCTGCTGTGTAACCTCTCTCCTCCGTCTGGGTGTAGGGGTCAAAGTAACTAAATGGTGGCCTACTCCTGTGGTGGGTGATATGATGCCAGAATATGTGCTGTGGGGCCTCTCTCCTCTTCCTGGGTGCAGGGGTCAAAGTAACTCAATGGTGGCTTCTCCTGTGGTGGCTGATATGATGCCAGAATATGTGCTGTGGGGCCTCTCTCCTCTTCCTGGGTGCAGGGGTCAAAGTAACTAAATGGTGGCTTCTCCTGTGGTGGTTGATATGATGCCTGATTCTCTGCTGTGAAACCTCTCTCCTCCGTCTGGGTGTAGGGGTCAAAGTCTTTCAAAGTCGCCTTCTCCTGTGCTGATTGATATGAAGCTGATGGTTGTGCCATCTGACATGGTTGCCGGGGTCCCATTAAATTGGGGCCTACTCCTGTGGTGGGTGATCTAAATGCCTGATTCTCTGCTTTGAAACCTCTCTCCTCCGTCCGGGTGTAGGGGTCAAAGTCTGTCAAAGTCGCCTTCTCCTGTGCTGATTGATATAAAGCTTATGCTTGTGCCATCTGACATGGTTGCCGGGGTCTGATTCAATGGTGGCCTACTCCTGTGGTGGGTGATCTAAATGCCTGATTCTCTGCTGTGTAACCTCTCTCCTCCGTCTGGGTGTAGGGGTCAAAGTAACTAAATGGTGGCCTACTCCTGTGGTGGGTGATATGATGCCAGAATATGTGCTGTGGGGCCTCTCTCCTCTTCCTGGGTGCAGGGGTCAAAGTAACTCAATGGTGGCTTCTCCTGTGGTGGCTGATATGATGCCAGAATATGTGCTGTGGTGCCTCTCTCCTCTGTCTGGGTCCAAAGGCCTAAATCACTGAAAGAGGCCTTCTCCTGTGGTGTGTGATATGATGCCTGAATATGTGCTGTGGTGCCTCTCTCCTCTTCCTGGGTGCGGGGGTCAAAGTAACTCAATGGTGGCTTCTCCTGTGGTGGCTGATATGATGCCAGAATATGTGCTGTGGGGCCTCTCTCCTCTTCCTGGGTGCAGGGGTCAAAGTAACTCAATGGTGGCTTCTCCTGTGGTGGCTGATATGATGCCAGAATATGTGCTGTGGGGCCTCTCTCCTCTTCCTGGGTGCAGGGGTCAAAGTAACTCAATGGTGGCTTCTCCTGTGGTGGCTGATATGATGCCAGAATATGTGCTGTGGGGCCTCTCTCCTCTTCCTGGGTGCAGGGGTCAAAGTAACTAAATGGTGGCTTCTCCTGTGGTGGTTGATATGATGCCTGATTCTCTGCTGTGAAACCTCTCTCCTCCATCTGGGTGTAGGGGTCAAAGTCTTTCAAAGTCGCCTTCTCCTGTGCTGATTGATATAAAGCTGATGGTTGTGCCATCTGACATGGTTGCCAGGGTCTGATTCAATGGGGGCCTACTCCTGTGGTGGGTGATCTAAATGCCTGATTCTCTGCTGTGTAACCTCTCTCCTCCGTCTGGGTGTAGGGGTCAAAGTAACTAAATGGTGGCCTACTCCTGTGGTGGGTGATATGATGCCTGGTTCTCTGCTGTGGGACCTCTCTCCTTTGTCTGGGTGCTGTGGTCAAAATAATAGTAAGTGACCTTCTCCATTGGTGGGTGACTTGAAGCCTGATTCTGTGCTATGGGACCTCACTCCAATTAATATTGTTTAATTTTTATTTATTTTATGTTAACTCATCATTTCCCTATCCACATTTGTTTGCAGGGGATTTAACTACATTTTGCTGCCTTTTGCAGCCCTCTAGCCCTTTCCGGGTGTGTTTTACAGCCTTTTTAGTGCCCAAAAGTTCGGGTCCCCATTGACTTCTATGGGATTCGGGTTCGGGATGAAGTTCGGGTCGAGTTCGGATCCCGAACCCGAACATTTTTCGAAAGTTCGGCCGAACTCGTCAAACCCGAACATCCAGGTGTTCGCTCAACTCTAATTAGAAGCTGTAGCTTTCAGTGACCACAGGACTTCCTTGATAAAGAGGTCCTTAGGAGCTCACATTGCATTGCTTCTCTACTGTCTTGGTTACTGTTACAAAGTAAGCCAAACATTTCAGCCTAGAATAGCAGTGCAGTCAATTTTGTATAATGGAGGCATACTTCTAGCTTCCAGGCAAAACTAGGCTAGTAGCTATTACAAAGTGCATGTTTACTAGTAGTGAAGAGTGGAAGGGGCAATATTCAAATATGCAATATTTAGCAAATATTTGGGCAAATATTTCTCATAAATTCGCAAATTTGAGCTTTATGTGCAGATAAAGTGCTCCAATAAATAAAGTGCTCCAATATATTCGCGATTTCACATTTTAGCAGGTCTGACTACATATTAGTGATTGGTGCTCTAAGTATTGTTGTGAACTTGCCTGTGACATGTATGTACGGACAGCAGAACCTATCACACTACATAACACCCTGCACTGGAACCTATCAGCTACACCATATCACTATCTAACCTACACTGACTATCTCCCACTAACTATCTGTATTATATATATAAGCTAGCTAACTAACTAACTAACTAACTAACTAACTAACTATCTAATGTAATGTGACACAGTAAAACACAGAGGACAGAGCATACTGCTGTCTCTCTCAGAAAAAAATAAAAAAAAACACTGCAGAAAATGGCTGCTGGTGAGGTTCTTATAGTAAGGGGTAGGCAACTTTCCTATTGGTTGCTAAGGATGTTGCTAAACTCAGACATAGACATTGCAGCCTACTCATTGGCCCACAAGCAAGAAGCAGGGAGGGATAATGGATTCAGAGGAAAAAAAAAAATAGAATATTTGCTAATACGAATGTATAGCACTATATTCTAAATCTTTTTCTCGAATTCTCAAAGTGGCAATATTCGTGATAAAAATTTGCGATTCGAATATTCACTCCCAAAACTATTTATTTGTATTAGGATTATCTTTCCTAGACTGCAACCTATGCAAAGTAGAACATACAAGTCTAGATCCTCAGTAGAGATGGCCCGAATTATCCGCCGGCGAACAGTTTCCGGCAAACATAGCTTGTTCGCGTTCGCCGCGGCGGGCAAACATATGCAATGTTCGGTCCGCACCCTATACATCATCATTGAGCAAACTTTGACCCTGTATCTCACAGTCAGCAGACACATTCCAGCCAATCAGCAGCATACCCTCCCTCCCTGACCCTCCCATCTCCTGAACAGCATCCATTTTAGATTCATTCAGAAGCTGCAGTCTTAGTGAGAGGAGGGACAGTGTAGCTGCTGCTGATTTAATTGGGAAATCGATAGCTAGGCTAGTGTATTCAGTGTCCACTCCAGCCCTGAAAGACTCATCTGATCTCTGCTGTAAGGACAGCGTCCTGACAGCACCCCAAAAAGCCCTTTTTAGGGCTGCTACATTAGTCTGCTTTTTTTTTTCTCCATATATATATTGCAGTTGCCTGGCCTACCCATGTGTGAGATGCTGCAGACCCACAGACTGTAGTGTGCCCACTGCCAGTGCCCACCACTCATCCCATGTGGCAGAGGACTTTGCATTAAAAAAAGCATTTAATTTTTACACTTTAGTGTAATTTCAGTTGCTTGCCTGCTAGTGTGTGTCAGGCTGACTTCCACTGACTGTAGTGTGCCCACTGCCAGTGCCCACCACTCATACTGGGTGGCACAGTAGCTTGCCGATAAATAAGGCATTTCATTTTTACACTTTAGTGTAATTTCAGTTGCTTGCCTGCTGCCAGTGTGTGTCAGGCCGACTTCCACAGACTGTAGTGTGCCCACTGCCAGTGCCAATCACTCATACCTGGTGGCACAGTAGCTTGCCGATAAATAAGGCATTTCATTTTTACACATTAGTCTAATTTCAGTTGCTTGCCTGCTGCCAGTTTGTGTGTCAGGCCAACTTCCACAGACTGTAGTGTGTCCACTGCCAGTGCCAACCACTCATACCGGGTGGCACAGTAGCTTGCCTATAAATAAGGCATTTAATTTTTACACATTAGTCTAATTTCAGTTGCTTGCCTGCTGCCAGTGTGTGGCAGGCCGACTTCCACAGACTGTAGTGTGCCCACTGCCAGTGCCAACCACTCATACCGGGTGGCACAGTAGCTTGCCTATAAATAAGGCATTTAATTTTTACATATTAGTCTAATTTCAGTTGCTTGCCTGCTGCCAGTGTGTGGCAGGCCGACTTCCACAGACTGCAGTGTGCCCACTGCCAGTGCCAACCACTCATACCGGGTGGCACAGTAGCTTGCCGATAAATAAGGCATTTAATGTTTACACTTTAGTGTAATTTCAGTTGCTTGCCTGCTGCCAGTGTGTGTCAGGCCGACTTCCACAGACTGAAGTGTGCCCTATGCCAGTGTCCACCACTCATACCGGGTGGCACAGTACCTAGCAACCGGGTGGCACAGTACCTAGACAGGCAGAGGCAGGCCACCCCGCAAGTGCCGTCGGGGTGCTGTGATTTCCACTGTCCCTGGAATAATGCCTAGTGTTCAGAGGCCACGTACACTGAACCCGAAAAATTCTGAGGACAAAGTTGACTGGCTTAGACAGGACACCCAATCTTCAACAGCTTCCGCTAAGAACCTTGACGCACCATCCTCCTCCAGCTCAGCTTTGGTCACTTGCTCTCAAGTTACCACGCTCCCGCCCGCCGCCACCACCACAGCCGCTTCACTTAATCCATCAGAGGAGTAATTTACACATCAGTTGGATGCAATTGGATGCAATTAGTGATGCGCAACCATTATTGCCAGATGATGTAGATTACAGGGATATGTCTCAGTCAGGCAGGATTACACACATGAACGTACAGTGTGATGATGTTGATGATGATGATGATGATGTTGTACCCACTGCTGCTTCCTTTGCTGAGGTGTCAGATACAAGTGAAGCGGTTGATGATGACAATGTGTCCACGGATGCCACGTGGGTGCCTGCTCGAAGAGAAGAAGAAGCAGGGGGAGGTCATCGCAAGGAGTTAGTGGCACAGTCAGACAGCATGCATCAGCACCCGGGGTCAGCCAGACAGCACGCCAGTCAACGCATGCTGTTGCCACCACCAGAATGCGGTCATTGCAAAGCTCAGCAGTGTGGCATTTCTTTTTTGTGCGTCTGCCTCTGATAACAGCAATGCCATTTGCAACCTGTGCCAAAAGAAACGGAGTCGTGGAAAGTCCAACACCCACCTCGGTACAACTGCTTTGCGAAGGCACATGATGTCACATCACAAACGCCTGTGGCATCAACACATGAGTACAAGCAGCACACAAACTCGAAGCCACCATGCTCATCCTGGTCCAGCATCTTCAGCCACGTCAACCACTGCTGTCCTCCCTTCCCCCTCTCAACCAACCGCCATTCCGCCTCTCACCTTCAGCAGTTCCTGCTCATCTGCCCACAGTCAGGTGTCTGTTAAGGAAATGTTTGAGCGTTAGAAGCCAATGTCACAGAGTCACCCCCTTGCCCGGCGACTGACAGCTGGCTTGACGGAACTCTTGGCCCGCCAGCTTTTACCATAACAGCTGGTGGAGTCTGAGGCCTTCAAAAAATTTGTCGCTATTGGGACACCACAATGGAGGGTACCCGGACAATTTATTTTTTCAAAATAGGCAATCCCAAACTTCTAATATGTTTTTGAAAAGGAAGTCATGGCATCTCTGGTATACAGTGTTGGGGCAAGGGTCCATCTGACCACTGATACAAAGCACGGTCAAGGCAGGTATATCACGTACACTGCGCATTGGGTCAACCTGCTGACGGCTGACAAGCATGGAATGCGTGGCTCCGCAGCGGAGTTGGTGACACCGCCACAACTTGCAGGCAGGCCTACTGCCACCTCCTCTACTCCTACTCCATCCTCTTTGATATCCTCCTCGGCTGAGTCCTCTTCTGCTGCGGCGTCTGGCTGCACATCAACTGAATCCCCCCAGCTCCCCAGGGGCTATTCCACATCCCGGATACGACAGTGTCACGCTGTTTTGGGGTTGACTTGCCTGAAAGCAGAGAGCCACTCAGGACCAGCACTCCTGTCCGCCCTGAATGCACAGGTGGATCAGTGGCTGACCCCGCACCAACTGGAGATCGGCAAAGTGGTGTGTGACAATGGAACAAATTTGCTGTCGGCATTGTATTTGGGCAAGTTGTCACATGTGCCGTGCATGGCACAGGTGTTGAATCTCATGGTACAACGCTTTGTGTCTAAGAACCCAGGCTTACAGGACGTCCTCAAGCAGGCCAGGAAGGTGTGTGGCCATTTCAGGCGTTCCTACACGGCCATGGCACACTTTTCCGATATTCAGTGGCGAAACAACATGCCAGTGAAGCACTTGATTTGCGACAGCCCGACACGTTGGAATTCAACACTCCTAATGTTCGAATGCCTGCTCCAACAAGAAAAAGCCATCAACGAGTATATGTATGACTGGGGTGCTAGGACAGCCTCTGTGGAGCTGGGAATTTTTTTGCCACGTTACTGGACGCTCATGCGCAATGCCTGTAGGCTCATGCGTCCTTTTGAGGAGGTGACAAATCTAGTCAGTCGCACCAAAGGCACCATCAGCGACCTCATCCCATTTGTTTCCTTCCTGGAGCGTGCCCTGCAAAGAGTGCTGGATCAGGCTGTAGATGAGCGTGAAGATGAAGAGTTGTGGTCACCATCACCACCAGAAATACCCTTGTCATCATCGCTTGCCGAACCTGCGGCAACGCTGGAAGAGGAGTATGAGGAAGAGGAGTCAGAGGAGGAATGTGGCATTGAGGAGGAGGAAGACCAACCACAGCAGGCACCCCAGGGTGCTCATTGTTGTCACCTATCTGGGACCCATGGTGTTGTACGTGGCTGGGGGGAAGAACAGACCGTCAATGACATCAGTGAGGATGAGGAACGGGAAATGAGAAGCTCTGCATCCAACCTTGTGTGGCCACATTACTAGACCCTCGGTATAAGCAGAAAGTGGCAGAAATGTTACCAAATTACCGAAAGTCGGAAAGGATGCAGCAGTTCAGAACCAAACTAAAAAATATGCTTTACACAGCTTATAAGAGGGATGTCACAGCACAACGGGATTCTAACAGGGGAAGGGGTGAATGTAATACTCCTCCTACCATGGCGGCAAGGACTGGACGATTTACACATGTGTTTTTGATGGAGAACATGCGGAGCTTTTTCAGTCCTACACATCGCCACAGCCCTTCGGGATCCAGCCTTAGACAACGACTCGACCGAAAGGTAGCAGACTACCTCGCCTTAACAGCAGATATTGACACTCTGAGGAGCGATGAACCCCTTCACTACTGGGTGTGCAGGCTTGACCTGTGGCCTGAGCTATCCCAGTTTGCGATAGAACTTCTGGCCTGCCCTGCTTCAAGTGTCCTGTCAGAAAGGACCTTCAGTGCAGCAGGAGGCATTGTCACTGACAAGAGAGGTCGCCTCGGTCAAAAAAGTATTGATTACCTCCCCTTCATAAAGATGAATGAGGCATGGATCCCTAAGGGACTGACTGTGGGGGATACGTTTGACTAACAAAAGGCCTGATGACATGTCTTGGCCTCAAAATGGTCCCCACACTGCTGTATTTAATGTCTGAATACCGGATGACTTTCGTGAATTCTCCGCCACCAACTAGGGTTCAAGCAGTGATGTTTTAGTCACTTTTCTGCCTGGAAAACATAAATTTTTCCGGCCGCTACTACAACTGCGGCTGCAACAATGCCATTATTTTTCAGGCATGTGTACATGCATAATTTTTCTGTTCTATGGTGCAGCACTGTGGCTGCAAAAACAAAACAAAAAAAAAAGGCACATACAAGTGTCAATTCCCCTTCGTGATCGTTACCTTGTTGTGGTGAAGGGGCTTGCGTATCACAATGAAGCAATCATTGCCACACCCCAGATGATAAGGCCGTTGCTTCATTATGGTCAGACCAAAAGTGATTGGACGGCTGGATAATATTTCATAGAAAAAACATTAACCGCCTGCCGATCGCCTAACGCAGAGCTGCGTCCAGGCAGCGGCGGGTCTGTTCCTCTCTGACGTGGCGGCGCGTCATCTCGCGAGAGGCGAGATCTGCTGTGAACGCGCGCTCGCGTGCACATTCACAGAAGATCGCGTCTCAGGAGTTGTACTACAGCCTGCCAGAGATGACACTTTTTTACAGCCTGGGTGCGCAAAGGGGCCCAAATTCCAATGAGTACCTTTAGGTTTTACAGGACTGTTCACAATTTAGCCCCGCCCAAAATGCCAGAACAGTACAAGCACCCCACAAATGACCCCATTTTGGAAAGAAGACACCCCAAGGTATTTGCTGAGGGGCATAGTGAGTCCATGAAAAATGGGGTCACATGTGTGGTATTTATACTGCCCTGGCATTTTAGGGGCCCTAAAGCGTGAGAAGAAAAATGAGTAAAAATGGAATTTGAGCCCCTTTGCGCATCTTGCCTGCAACAAAGTGGCACACATGTGGTATCGCCGGACTGGAGAAGTAGGGCAATGTGTTTTGGGGTGTATTTTTACATATACCCATGCTGGTTGAGAGAAATATCTCTGTAAATTGACAACTTTGTATAAAAATTTTAAAAAAGTTGTCATTTACAGAGATATTTCTCACACACAGTATGGGTATTATTAAAAATACACCCCAAAACACATTGACCTACTTCTCCTGAGTACGGCAATACCACATGTGTGACACTTTTTTGCAGCCAAGATGCACAAAGGGGCCCTAATTCCAATGAGTACCTTTAGGATTTCACAGGGCATTTTTACGCATTTGGATTTTCATGCCTTAGGGCCCCTAAAATGCCAGGGCAGTATAAATACCCCACAAGTGACCCCATTTTGGAAAGAAGACACCACAAGGTATTCTGTGAGGGGCATGTCGTGTTCACAGAATTTATTTTTTTTTTCGGCACAAGTTAGCGGAAATTGATATTTTTTTTTTTTTTGTTTTTCCACAAAGTCTCATTTTCCAGTGAGTCCATGAAAAATTTAACTTTTTGTCACAAGTTAGCGGAAAGGGAGACTTTGTGAGAAAAAAACAATAAAAAATCAATTTCCGCTAACTTGTGCAAAAAAAAAAATCTTCTATGAACTCACCATACCCCTCACGGAATACCTTTTGGTGTCTTCTTTCTAAAATGGGGTGACTTGTGGGGTATTTATACTGCCCTGGCATTTTAGGAGCCCCTAAAGCGTGAGAAGAAGTCTGGAATCTAAATGCGTAAAAATGCCCTGTGAAATCCTAAAGGTACTCATTGGTTTGAGCTCTTTGCACACCCAGGCTGCAAAAAAGTTTCACACATGTGGTATCGCCGTACTCAGGAGAAGTAGGGCAATGTGTTTTGGGGTGTATTTTTATATATTCACATGCTGGGTGTGAGAAATATATCTGTAAATGACGGGTATATGTAATAATACACCCCAAAACACATTGCCCTACTTCTTCTGAGTACGGCGATACCACATGAGTGAAACTTCTTTGCAGCCTGGTTGCACAAAGGGGCCCAAATTCCAACAAGTACCTTTAGGTTTTACAAGGTTGCTCACAATTTAGCCCCGCCCAAAATGCCAGAACAGTAAACACACCCCACAAATGACCCCATTTCGGAAAGTAGACACCGCAAGGTATTCACTGAGGGGCATAGTGAGTCCGTGGGAGATTTTTATTTTTTTTGCCAGAAGTTAGCAGAAATGGAAACTTTATTATATATTTTTTCCTCAGAAAGTGTCCTTTTCCGCTAACTTGTGAAAAAAAATGAAATGATCCAAGAACTCATCATGCCCCCCTGCAAATTCTTTGGGGTGTCTTCTTTCTAAAATGGTGTCATTTGGGGGGTATTTATACTATCCTGGCATTCTAGCACCTGAAGAAACATGACAGGTGCTCAGAAAGTCAGAGCTGCTTTAAAATGCAGAAATTCACTTTTTTGCACCATAGTTGTAAACGCTATAACTTTTACCCAAACCAATAAATATACACTTATTGGATTTTTTTTTTATCAAAGACATGTAGAACAATTAAGTTAGAGAAAAATTTATATAGAAATGTAGTTTAAAAAAAAAATACAACAGAAAGTGAAAAATTTAATTTTTTTGCAAAAATTTCGTCAAAAAAAGTAAAATATCAAAAAAAGTAAAAATGCCAGCAGCAATGAAATACCACCAAATGAAATCTCTATTAGTGAGAAGAAAAGGAGGTAAAATTCATTTGGGTGGTAAATTGTATGACGGAGCAATAAACGGTGAAAGAATGGCGTAGTGCAGAATTGTAAAAAGTGGCCTGGTCATTAAGGGTGTTTAAGCTAGGGGGGCTGAAGTGGTTAATTTACCTTTTTTTTTAAGTTGTATGGGTTTTTAATACATAAAATAAAAAATCATAATAAAGATTCTTAATAGTTTATTAGAAATAATGCAGACAATTAAAAAAATCCCCATCAATTCCAATACACAGCAAGTACAGAGCTCAGAATAACATTATTTCATGATGTCGTAATGGTTCATTAACAATGGTTAATCAATTCGACACACATCCCCGGATAGGGTACATAACAGGGATTAAACTGATTGGAATAGTACTAGTTAAGACACCACTCATATAGGGTGTCACAGCACATTGCTCTGTCCACGCACAGTGCCCCAAGCTGCTTTTTCCATCTCCCGGTTCCTAAAATCAATCCAGTTTGGTGTATGACAGTTTGGTCTGTCACTGTGAAGGCAGTCAAAGGTACCCAGCCTAAATTTTTTTTACACAAAAAGCAATCCCTGATATGGGACGTAACAGCGATTAAACTTGTAGTAATAGTACTAGTTAAGACACCACTCATATCGGGTGTGAGAGTAAATTGCATGGCGCAGACGCAGTGACCGTGGATTAAAACAAAGGGGATGGGGCCAGCGGTTTTTTAGCCATCTCCCCGTTCGAAAATCAATTCAATAAATGGACCCCAGATTCGGGACGTAACCGGGATTAAACTGATGAGAATAGTACTACAGAAAATGCCACTCATATCGGGTGTCACAGTAAATTGCGCCGCGCAGACGCAGTGACCGTGGATTAAAACAAAGGGGAGGGAGCCAGCGTTTTTTTTAACCATCTCCCCATTCGAAAAATCAATTCAATTCACCTTTCGGGGACCCTTGGTGTTGTACGTGGCTGGGTGGAGGAAGAAACCTTCAATGACATCACCGGGACATGGCTAGCTTGGTATCCAATCTTGTGCAAATGGGGAGTTTGCGGTTGTGCAAATGGACTGTTTGCGGTGCATTAAAAGCGGAGTTTGGTCTGTCAATGTCTGTGAAGGGGGCGTAACCCTTACACTACCTGATCGATACAACATCATACCTGATCGTATACACACACTGGATATTTTAAAGCATGTTATTCCAAACAATTTAGGAATGTTAGTTGATTTATGCTCTTTATGGATTAAAACCCGACTCTGCGTCCACTACGTAATTTTCCATTGGAGTTTTGCCATGGATCCCCCTACGGCATGCCACAGTCCAGGTGTTAGTCCCCTTGAAACAACTTTTCCATCACTATTGTGGCAAGAAAGAGTCCCTGTGGGTTTTCAAATTCGCCTGCCTATTGAAGTCTATGGCGGTTCGCCCGTTCGCGAACACTTGCGGAAGTTCGCGTTCGCCGTTCGCAAACGGAAAATTTTATGTTCGCGGCATCACTAATCCTCAGCCATACTGTTCAGGGTCACAACTCCAATGTGATTTCCAATTTCCAAATTAATCCTGGCTCCTGGTTAGAAATGATTAAAGCTTACACACACCAAGACCTCCAAGGACTTCTCACACTTAAAGTTGACCTGTACTGATGTGTAGAACAGATAGATTATTTGGGCCTTACTGACCAAACGTTTTTCTTTTTTTTTTTCATTGTCGCCTTCCAAGAGTTAGAGATAACGTTTACATTTTGTCTGTCTATGTAGCTGTATGAGGGCTTGATTTTTGTGGGACAAATTGTTGTTTTTAATGGTGCCATTTTGGGCTATACATAACTCTCTAACATTTATTAGTTGTTTTAGTTAGTTAGTCAGTTAGTTAGTTAGTTAGTTAGTTAGTTGTTTTCTCTCTATATAGGAAAGACAGAGAAGGCCAGAAACGGGGTGGAGTAGCCGTATATGTGAAAAATAGCATAAAATCGAATCTAATACAAGTCAGCGACACCAATTTTGAGTCAGTTTGGGTTACGTTGCAGCTTGGTAATCATAAGTAAACTTGTGTAGGTGTCATATATAGACCACCTAGCCAAGTCAAAGAATTAGATAATCTACTAGTTGAGGAAATGGCTAAAATGACATTAAAAGGGGAAGTTATCATTATGGGAGACTTTAATCTTCCTGATATAAACTGGAAAACCAAAATAGCTGGTTCTGCCAGGAGTACAGACATTCTAAATTCCCTACTGGGATTATCTGTACAGCAAGTAGTTGAGGAGCCAACCCAGAAGGAGGCCATTTTAGATTTAGTATTCACAAATGGCAATTTGGTATCTGATATTACTGTAGAGGAAAGCTTAGGATCTAGTGAACACCAGTCAGTGTGGTTTACTATAAGTACAGTGACTGAGTCACTCCACACAAAAACAAAAGTTTTAGATTTTCGAAAAACAGACTTTTCTAAAATTAGATTAGTGTTATGCGAGTCCCTATCAGACTGGAAAAATTTCAATGGAGTCCAGGAGAAATGGGACTACTTAAAATTGGCACTATTGAAGGCAACAGAAAAGTGCATTAAGCTTGTCAATAAAATCAAAAAAATGAAGAGACCACTGTGGTACTCAGCAGAAGTGGCCAAAATCATTAAAAACAAAAAGATGGCACTTAGTAAGTAAAAAAACACCCAAAACGAGGATGACAAGGAAATCTATAAGATGAGGCAGAGAGAGGCCAATCAAGTTATAGGAGCTTCTAAAGCTCAGGCAGAGGAGAAATTAGCTCAGTGAAAAAAGGTGATAAGACATTCTTCAGATACATAAATGAAAAAAGGAAATTAAAACAAGGAATTACCAAATTAAAAACAAACAAAGGAAGGTTTATGGAATATGATAAAGAACTAGCTAACTGTCTCAATGAATACTTCTATTCAGTTTTTACAAAGGAAAATGAAGGAGAAGGACCTCAGTTAGGGAGGAAGACTAATGAATCCTTTGATGCATGTGTCTTTACAGAGGAAGAGGTTCTAAGTCAGCTGTCTAAAATTAATACAAATAAATCACAGGGGCCTGATGGGATACACCCAAAGCTATTAAAAGAGCTTAGAGGTGTACTAGCAAAACCATTAACAGATTTATTTAACCAATCACTGGTAACAGGAGTCGTCCCAGAAGATTGGAAATTAGCAAACGTTGTGCCAATTCACAAGAAAGGTAGTAGAGAGGATTTAAGCAACTATAGGTCAGTAAGCCTGACATCAATAGTGGGGAAATTAATGGAAACCATACTCAAGGAGAGGATTGTGGAACATCTAAAAACCCATGGGTTGATTGATAAAAAACAGCATGGGTTTACTTCAGGGAGATCATGTCAAACTAATCTTATTGACTTTTTTGATTGGGTGACTAAAATAATAGATGGTGGAGGTGCAGTGGACATCGCTTATCTGGACTTTAGTAAGGCTTTTGATACTGTCCCACATAGAAGGCTTATCAATAAACTGCAGTCTTTGAGCTTGGGCTCATATATTGTTCAATAGATTAGGCAGTGTCTGAAGGACAGAAAACAGAGGGTTGTAGTCAATAGAGTATATTCAGACCATGGTATTGTTACCAGTGGGGTACCTCAGGGATCTGTTCTGGGACCCATATTGTTTATTATCTTTATCAGCGAAATTGCAGAAGGCCTCAATGGTAAGGTGTGTCTTTTTGCTGATGACACAAAGATTTGTAACAGGGTTGATGTTCCTGGAGGGATACGCCAAATGGAAAAGGATTAAGGAAAACTAGAGAAATGGTCAAAAATCTGGCAACTAAAATTTAATGTCAATAAGTGCAAGATAATGCACCTGGGGCGTTAGAACCCATGAGCAGAATATAAAATCAGTGTTACAGTACTAACCTCAGTATCTGAGGAACGGGATTTAGGGGTCATTATATCAGACGACCTAAAGGTGGGCAGACAATGTCATAGAGCAGCAGGAAATGCCAGAAGAATGTTTGGGTGTATAGGGAGAGGCATTAACAGTAGAAAGAGGGATGTGCTCGTGCCGCTCTACAGAGCACTAGTGAGACCTCATTTGGAGTATTGTGTGCAGTACTGGAGACCATATCTGCAGAAGGATATTGAAACTTTGGAGAGAGTTCAGAGAAGAGCTACTAAACTAGTACATGGATTGCAGGACAAAACTTACCAGGAAAGGTTAAAGGACCTTAACATGTATAGCTTGGAAGTAAGAAGAGACAGAGGGGATATGATAGAAACTTTTAAATACATAAAGGGAATAATCACGGTAAAAGAGGAGAGAATATTTAAAAGAAGAAAAACTGCTACAAGAGGACATTGTTTTAAATTAGAGGGGCAAAGGTTTAAAAGTAATATCAGGAAGCATTACATTTCTGAGAGAGTAGTGGACGCATGGAATAGCCTTCCTGCAGAAGTGGTAGCTGCAAATACAGTGAAGGAGTTTAAGCATGCATGGGATAGTCATAAGGGCATCCTTCATATAAGATAGGGTCAGGGGCTCTTCATAGTATTCAGTATATTGGGCAGACTAGATGGGCCAAATGGTTCTTATCTGCCGACACATTCTATGTTTCTATGTTTCTATATTAACTGTTTCTTGGAGGGAGATGGGCAAAAACAGCAACACTGCCACTTAGTTTTTATGTTATAAATTTTGTGTGTAATATCTTTATTTTCTGGGTCAGTATGATTACAGCGATACCAAATATATATTGTTTTTGTTATGTTTTACTACTTTTGTGTAATAAAACCCTTTTGAGATAATCTTTCTGCATCGCAAGACCCACAACTTTTTTTATTATTGTGTGAGGGCTTGATTTTTGTGGGATGACTTGTAGTTTTCATTGTTATCATTTTGGTGTAAATAACACATTTTTAGCCACCACAGCTCATGAGACTGTCAATAGATAACTAATTTTGCAGGGGAAAGTTGCTGCCAATTTCTTGTCTTCACTTGCAGTGACAATTACATTGAGGAATTTGGCCTGCCAGACCAAGAACAAGTGCATGACAGCACTCTGCTATCGCCCAAAAAGGTGTCCTGAGCATGAGACCTTCCTTATGACACCTACACACATTGACATAATTGTTGGTACCTTTCCATTACAGGAAGAAAAACCTACAATGGTCACTGAAATAATTTGAAACTACCAAAGTAATAATAAATAAAAATTTACTAAAAATCAAATGATGAAAATGAGACATTGCTTTTGAATTGTGGTTCAGAAAAATAATTTATAATAACTGATTTAACTGGCCTGGACAAAAATAATGGTATCCTAGTGCCGGAGCACTACCCCTATTGAGAGAGGGGAGCGCGTCCTCGTGTGTTTTTGTTTGTTTGTTTGTTTGTCTGTTCGTTACAATGTGATACTGCCACCTATAATTGATATGGCGAGCTCCTGATGAAACATAGAAATGTAGAAACGCGTTGAGCGTCTGCCATTAGAAAAGTTGAGGCAGTGTGGGCAGCACATGTTTTAATAGTACAAGCAATGAATGTGAGGTGGTTGTAAATCCTGGGTGTTCAGCTCACTTTCTGGATCGAGATAGGATCCAGAAAATCTCCCCAGCTGCTTAAACGCAGTCTTTGTGTGGATATAGTACATCTTATACTGAACATCCAGGGGTTTGATACATTCAGTAGCGGAACCCCATGTGAGCATGTAGCACGGGATGGACTACTGCTTAGTCACTGTGACATAAGTGTATAGCTGCCTGTAGGTGATCGCCAAGGCTTTATTTATTAGCACATAGCCAGGTCACTGGTAGGCTTACTCACCTTGGAAGTGAGGCGGCTTCCTATGCTCATAGTGTTATAGGCTAATAGTGCACATTAATCCTGCTCAGACACAGTAGAGTCTTTAATAGATGTTAATAAAAATTATGTTTTAAAAGAGCACACCTTGAGCTTTGGAATACCATAACCGGAGTATGGAGAGAACAAATATATTTAATAATCAATAAAATTCATAAGTAACAATAATAAAACAATAATAAAACAATCCAGGATCTGCAAATTAATCCAATGCAATAACCAACAATATTATAAACCGCATTAATTTATTAAAACTTATTGCTGTTAGTGTCCAATTTATCCTTACTAGGTACTCTAGTATACTTGTATTATGGAGAGCAGATGATATATTATTACAAAAAAAAAGACCAGTTTATCTGTATGCATGAAAATCCTGTAGATTTTGATATAGCTGAAGCGGCGCTATTGTCAAGTAGTTGCTTAACTGATGCGGTAGAGTCTATGTGCAGATGGTGGTGTCCCACCATATAATATGCACTCCTCGTCTCCTCGCGGTTTATAATATATGGGTGAAGAGACCTTCTCTTCACCCATATTCCATCTTATATATAATTCTGCTATTATGTAATGGGCACCGATAATAAATAATGGAATGTTATGTCATCCAGTGCATCCCACCATCTATAATGATAGCATAGTTCTTCCCTTCAATTTACGGCAAGTGCTAGTTGTTGATATACTTTAGCACCTCATATGCCAAATATTTTATATTGCCCCATGCCCCATTGCCCCACATGACCTGTGACAAAGACATAGCTTTTTGGCACTGGGCAGCACATTTTGCTCCAGAATGCCTTGATAACTTTGAGATTTTATGGTTCATGCAGCAAAGCAGCCCCAAAACATAACCGGGCTTCCTTGGTAGGTAAAATATTCATTTATTTTTTTTGTATGCTTCATTTTGTCTGTAACCATAGAGCTGATGTGACTTGCAAAAAAGGTCCAGTTTTTTTTGTCTCATCTGTCCAAAGTACATTTCCCAAAAGCATTGTGGCTTGTTAATATGCATTTTGACAAATTCCAGTCTTGCTTTTTATGATTTGCTTTTAACACTGGTTTCCTCCTTGTATGTCCTCTATTAAGTCTACTTTGGTGTTACGATTGTGCTCTTTGGTTACGATTTGTATTATCCATCTCTTCCATTTGTCATGAATTTTCCTCTTGCGGCTACATCCAGGGAAGTTGGCTACAATCCCGTAAACTTCAGAACAAGATGTACAATTGTAGTAAAAGGCACATCAAGCTGTTTTCTTCTAATCTCCTGAGAAAACTCTCTCCTTAGCTTTCTTTGTCAAGTGTGGTACACGCCATGATACCAAACTGAGCAGTGACTACTTTCCATACTTTAAATAGTCAGAATGACTGATTACAAGTTTGTAGATAACTATGATGCTAATTACAGGACACACCTTACATAGTAACATAATAATATAGTTTATAAGGCTTAAAAAAAAAAAAAAAAAAAATCTTTCCATCCAGTTCAGCCTGTTATCCTGCAAGTTGATCCAGGGGAAGGCAAAAAAACCAAGCAATTTTCCTGAATTTTGGGGGGAAAATTCCTTCTGACACCAATCAGGCAGTCAGAATAACTCCCTGGATCAATAATGAATCTCCAGAAATCTAATAAATATAATCTGTAATATTATTACACTCCAACAATACATCCAGGCCCCTCTTGAACTTTAGTGAGTTCAACATCACAATCTTTTCAGTCATGACAGTCCCATAGCCTCACTGCTCTTACAGTAAAGAACCCTCTTCTTTGTGTAGAAACCTTCTTTCCTCCGCAGAGGATGTCCTCTCATCACGGTCACAGTCCTGGGTATAAATAGATGATGTTAGAGATCTCTGTACTGACCCCTGATATACTTATACATAGTTATTAGATCTCCCCTCAGGCATCTTTTTTCTAAACGGAGTAACCTTAATTTTGATAATCTTTCTGGGTACTGTCGTCCACCTATTCCAGTTATTACTTTAGTTGCCCTCCTCTGAACCCTCTCCACTACTGCTATGTCTGTCTTGTTCACAGGAGCCCAGAAATGTGCACAATAATCCATGTGTCGTCTGACTAGTGATTTAACATGTCCCTATGGTCAAATTGTTTTCAATCTTTTCTAGGGGTATCATCATTTTATTCAATGCCAGTTTCATTAGTTTCTTTTTATTATTATTCTCTTGAACTACAATTCAAAAGCAATATCTGATTTTCATTAGCTGATTTTCAGTACATTTCAAATGTATTATTACTTTTGTCAAGTTTCAGGTTATTTCAGTCACCATTGTAGGTTTTGTCCATGTGTGTATGTGCCCCAACAGAGCCTATGAACAGTTTTAGAGAGAAAGAGAGGCTTTTACTGTGTATTCATAGTGCATTGGGTAAATATGCTTACCTTGTATAATATAACAACTCAGTTCATGAGTTGCAACCACAGGGAAAACTACAATAAGTGTTCTGTTTAGTGATATCCTTGCAAAGCATTTTTGTAAAATAAAGTATTTTTTCTTATATAAAGTGTATGCTACATGTATAATCATGATTTATAGATGAAAAGTTCTATCTTGCTACTCAAATAACCTTTTTTTTTTCACTTTAAACCAACTATGCACAAACTTGGCTTTACTTCAGCATGTATTCTACAGTTTAGAAACTGATTATATCTATTCTGCATTCGCTTATTTTCTTGTCGTGGTGTTTTATGCATTTTGTTTACAGATGTATGATTACACTTTTTAAATTCATACACATTTCAATCACACGCTCTTGCTTCAGTGAAGAACATTATGCACCATCCTTTACCGAACATGCAGACCATGTATTATTCAAGCGCCATCCAATTGGCTTTATTTGTGGATTCATTTTCATGTTTTCCGGTTTCCCATTTTCTAATAACAATTTGTAATTCTTGACATTGGGCAAAATTAGATTTTGTGAACACAACAGAAGGTGTTTTCATCTGTAACTACTTAGATTTCTCAAACTTGGTTGCAAATAGTTGTTAGACAAGGCAGTGAGTATGTTGGTGTTGTAACCATTTCTTTAATTTTTTTCAATAACTTTATCATGTTGAGCATTGGAAACGGCATTCCAGTGTTGTTGTTTTATTGTGATGTGCTGCTTAGTTCTAGGTCAGACCATCAGATGTTTCAATCTCACGTACAAATTGAAGCCTTCCAGGGACTAGAGATCAATAAAACTATTTATTAAATGCTTTTAGTACTTTTCGGTGAAAATATGAAATAGAAAACTGCTAAATTGTATAAATACAGAATTAGTATATATACTTTTTTATTATAGACTTCTTTTAATGAATACATACATAACCCATTTTAGGATATTTACTGTTATGCAAGATAAGGTATATGAGATAAATTGCCCATTTAAAAGCCAGGTTATTAAATTTAAATAAGTAAATGGTAAATGTTTTGGTCCCTTAATGCCCCTTTGGGAAAAATGTATGCAAATTAGCTCTCTATCCAAAAAGAAAAGAAATATGAGCCCCTAAAGGCACCAGATGTGAAGTATCAATCCCATAAGTCAATGTGTGACATTTTGAACAGGTCTGGAAAAAATGTAGGATTATAGGTATGCCAGTGTCTATAATATAGACAAATATTTTGGGGTGATTGTCCCTCCTCAATGCAGAGCAGTGAGAACTGGCTTAACTGGGTGAAAAGCCTTCATCAGATTTGGAGGGATATTATTTTTATTGCTCCATCACTGGAACATTAGCAAGCGATTTGTATTAACTTTGTCTACTTGATAAATACCATTTGCTGAGACAACCACTTTTAGCCCAACCACAAGCAATGCTTATATGAAGATTATGATGCCAGGCCTGGTAGCCTTCAAAAGGTCGTAGGCTACTTAGACAACTGATCAGCATGACAGGAGTGTTTGGAGGATAGAAGAAGCCCCCATTCCTCTGCTTAACCACATAGATGCTGTGGTCTTTATTGATTGCAGCATCAGAGTTGATGTATCAGTTACCATAGTACAAGATGATGTCAGCTGTATAATACAGCCAGAACCTGCTATGTATGCTTCCTTTCTGAAATTATTGCATACATGTATGTCAAATCTCTAGAAAGGGTTATAACAATTTGGCCATCTCATGCCACAAATCTCAGGATATGTTGAGCCATGATAAAAAGATAAGGATGGACAAATCTTTAGCTGGATAACTGAAGGAGAAGTATTCTACATTGGGAGACCTTTGAAAAAGTTATTTTACATTAGAATGCTTCTTTTGATTGTCAGGGAAAAGCCTTAGGCAATATTCATACCAATTTGTGATGAACCATTGTCACTTACATTTGTAGTAATAACATTGATATGAACTTTCTTTTGTCAAAACCCAGGTTTGGCAGTGTTTCTGGGTACTTCAGTCTACTCACCCAATCTACTAATCTTGAAAAACCCTACTATTCGGCTGCTAAAATTCCTTCTAATACACAAGCGCCGAAAAGATTACACAGTGCTCCATGTGTGGTCTAACTAGTTATTTGTATTGTAGTGCAGTGACAAAGTGGATCACTGCAAAGGGTTCATTTAATGATAAAGAGTTAAATGTTGTTACATATTGTTAAAGCACTTATTCTCTTTTGCACTATGTATATCCCAAATGGTTTAGTATGGGCAACAAATACTTAACACTTTTCAGTCCTAGGTTGCTGGGTGACAGGCTGGACCTGCCCCTGTGGCTGGAGTACATGAAGTGTCTAGTATTCAGAGCTAGACGCAATACATTCATATAAGTGCTCCTGAGACCTAGAACTGGAGAGAATCTTGATTCCAGGGAAACTTTATCCCTCATCCTAAATGCAGCAGGAGATCAACTTAACAGAGAGATTATCCCAGCGGTAATGAGAACAGACATTTCTCTGATAGTTGAGAGTCGCATAAAGGCTGTGCCAGGAATAACAGTAAGGTAATGCTAGTTTATGTACAGTATTTTATATTGGAGTCCACCACACTTTGAGACTGACTGGCCATTCAAGAACTACACCCCGCATCCTGGGAATTGCAGAAAGAGTTAATGAGAATGGAACTACAGGACAATGGTCATTTGGGAAGATTGCAAAGTATACTTAGAGTGAGACTTAGGGAGGATTACCGCCATTCTTGCTGTTGCCAATATCCAACTATTGGGAAAAGACTTCTCTGTGATACACAGATATCAAAACTACCGTCATGTCATGTGCAAGTGTATCACTGAAAAAGGTTAAAAGGGTTTGTGTCTCAAATTGTCACTAACTGCCTGAAGTAATGTTTAAAATTAAAATAAATACTTTTATTAGGTATTTGGTTAAAAGGGAAACAAGAAGAAGCCACCAAGTGACCCAGGTGCTAAATGTCAGAGATTAGGTGGAACTGGGTGTGGATAGATAAGTATAAGGTTCCTGGCCGTCACTGTCAGTGAACATGTTCGGTACTGTATTGCGTCTGGTTTAGGTGTGATGCCTTAGGAGCATTCACCGCAATTTGGCCCACTATAGATTCTATCAAACACATATCCATCAGACTTCACAACTGCAGTCTCACATTGTTTCTACCCCTATAAGCTGGATCTATGGCCCCTATCGCTGTATGCTGACCATAATGCGTCCAGTCTCATTCTGCACACACACACACCTAGGACTAATAACTTGCCCCAACCCCCAGCTGAGCCAGTAGAAAATGAAACTGGCTCATTTAGCTGCTAGATCCTAAACGCTAGGTGTAACTTGTCAGCATTGCAAGCTCACTGCTCTAACTGTATATGCCCATGCGCTCTACTCGTTTCATAACCAAAGTGGATCATTAGGAGCAAGGAAGAGAGAATTCCAGAGAGAGATATGCCGCCGACCTCTAGTGGTGAAGTGGTAGAGTTACCGACACTAATATGGCCATTAGGCAGACGCCAGAATTACAACTATAAAGAGGAGTGGTTCCTCCCCTTATGTGGACCCAACCTACACAGCAGTGAATTAGGATGTGGGGGGACGTGGACGCAGTTACCTGCGTGATTACAGTGTGTCCGATTGTGGGAGGTCCAGGTCACAGTTTGTATACACTGTCACATTTAGCAGGGATCTTAAGGAGTCTTGGAACTATGAATGGGAGGAACTGTGCAACAGGGACAAGGTGATATGACGAGGCAAGCACATAATCAAATGTGGCATGCTGCCCTGATGTAATACTAATAAACATATAAGCAGCATTTTTGTACATTAAGTTAAACTTGGCTGTATGTCATGCATTCCTATCTAGTGGCACTATGAATATGCAGGTATTCTGGCACCGCTGTATGCAATTATGCTGATACAGCTATATAACTGATTCAGCTATATCATCCTTATACAACTTTATATCGAGACAGTATAAGGCCTCTTTCAAGCGAACGTTTTTTTTCTTGCGAGTGCCGTTTTTTGCGTTCCGTATAAGGTCCGTATACGGAAGCATTCATTTCAATGGGTCCGCAAAAAAAAACAGAAGGTACTCAGTATGCATTCCGTTCCCGTATTTACGTTCCGTTCAAAGATAGAACATTTCCTATCATTGTCTGCATCACGGACAAGGATAGTACTGTTCTATTAGGGGCCAGATGTTCCGTTCTGCAAAAAACAGAATTTGCACGGATTCATCAGTTTTTTTTGGTGGATCCGTTTTTTGCGGACCGCAAAAACAGACAGTTGTGTGAAAGAGGCCAAATGATGCCCCCAAGTTGACAGCTGTTTCCTCCATCATGTAACTATATGCAACGTCAGATGTGATAAAGGGACCATGCTCTTTATGTCCCTAATAGTACCATGATACAATATACATTTGTGATGATATGCACTTCTCATCAGATAAAACATGCAAATGAGATGTATCCATTTGGACAGACTGCATGCAAATGTATATATGCTGTATTAGCGCCCCACTGCACCAGTGGAGGTTGGCAGCATATCAATTTCTGGAATTCGCTCTGCCATTTCGGTGGTGAAACACATAGAGAGCATGGGCATATACAGTTGGAGCAGTGAGCTGACTAGTTACACCTAATGTTTAGGATCTAGCAGCTAAATGAGACAATTTTGTTTTCTAGAGACTTAGCTGGGGGTTGGGTCAAGTTATCAGACCTAGGTGTGTTTGTGTGTAGAGCAGTGCTTCTCAAATAGTGGGGCGCATGGGGGGCGCAAGGCTCCATAAAGGGGGGCTCGTTTGACCTCGGCAAACACTGTCATATTGGATGTCCAGATCGGATTATCCGACTCACTCGCAAGCGGCGTCCCACACGGCGTTGCCTAGCAACTCTACGGCTGGAGAGAGCAGCGTGGCGCGATCACTGGAGATTGTCCCAGCGCAGCCCCAGTAGCAGCCCGACGTGGAGGACCACGTGACCGCCAACGCACGTGACACATGCAGAGGACCCGTGGAGACATGTGACTCTTAGACCCGGAAATCGGTCCTCTGTACAGAAAAACACCTGAAAGAAAGGAGTTGAACACATATAAAAGGGG
Source organism: Bufotes viridis (assembly GCA_033119425.1). Taxonomy (NCBI): domain Eukaryota; kingdom Metazoa; phylum Chordata; class Amphibia; order Anura; family Bufonidae; genus Bufotes; species Bufotes viridis. The sequence continues at coordinate 128,892,831 of CM065593.1, read as the reverse complement.
ACACCGCCGATTCAGCCAAAAAAGGTCAGTGTTCTGATGAAAAGGCTTTTATCATGCTTTGAAACGCGTCAACGCGACCTGTAGGGGGCATTCATCCATCTATTCCTTATTGCCATTGCTCCACAACTGATGTAAGTGTGGCTCATTTTTATGCGGGGGGCGCGAAATGTTTTCTTCTTCCTAGGGGGGGCATGACAGAAAATAATTGAGAAGCACTGGTGTAGAGGGAGACTGGACGCATTAGGGACAGAATACAGCAATGGGACCATGGGTCCAGCTCCTAAGGGTAGAAACAATGCAAGACTGCAGTTGTGAAGTCTGATGGGAAATATGTTTGATAGAAACCAATAAAGGATGTCACCTGTAGGTCACTCGATATAATTGTACTGTAATCACTTATATAGTGTGCAAAGCACCTGTGTACAACTGGTATCTACCACTTTACATTCAATCTTAGGTGACAATTTTAATACAGTGGATTCAATATCAGCTTAGTGGTATTATCAGCCACTATGTAGTGATGGTTGGGCTATTGTTTCAGTGGTGGGTGAAGGTATATATCAGATATAGAGATTTAAAAAAAAAACTCGAATTGGCCGGTTCACCGAATTTTTTGTAAAAATTTGGTTCGATCCGAATTTATTTGCGGCGAATCAAGTTAAAAAAACGTCTGTTTCCTGGAAGCAGAGAGCTTTTATAGTGGTGTAGAACACTGAGCCTTGCAATAACACACACCGGGAGTCTGCTGTGGAAGTAAAACAACACTGTGAGTCACTATGACATGCAGATGACAGGCCTCGCTCTTAGAAACATTGCACACTTCACTTATTTGAGCAGTTACGGGGCTAAAACTGACCAAATAACTCAAGTGTAAACTCAGTGTGACAAGACCAATCTCGCCACTGTGCATTGGAGGAGCCTGTTTACACACCTGCTGCCTTTAGACTATGGCCCCATGTTGAAACGTTTGATTTTCCCCTGCAAAGACACAAAAGCCAGGTCATTCGGTACTTGCCCAATTTGAACAGTGATACCCCAGATAGCTATGCCATGGAGCCCATTCGTATAACGAAAGACTATGTGAAAGACTTAGCGCTTAGAGCTCAGCGGCAATTGAACTGTATGTATGTGAATGTACCTGTTTTATGCAATAGCTGCACAGTTATATATTTTTATGCATTTTATTGTCTTTTGCTATCATGTGTTCAATAGAGTTTTGCTTCTGTCCTTGGAGATAATTGGATTACTATCTCTCTAACTTTTCAGCTTGGAGATAATTGAGTAGATACAGTAATTGGCTCAATTATCTCCTAAGCAGAGGGGAGGAATATGCTGGGTGTGTTTCTATTGTCCCATTGTGTGTGATTGGCTACTGTATCTCCTGTGTCCCAGTCTTCCTTCTGGTCCCCTAGGGGAGTGTCCACCAGGTGGGAGACTTGCATAAATACCGGGCAGGTAGCCCTCAATAGAGGAGATTCCTGTTTAACCATCAATACAGAGCCTCGTCTCATACTTGGGGGAATTGCTACTTTGGAATGTTCTCTTGCCTGTTCTAAGAAAGGAGGATTTTGTATGGTTCCAGTTCGGTGGATTCGCTTGTTTGTTGGTTGCTAGTCTCTTCGCCTGGTGAATCGCCTGAACGGTATTGACCCTCACTATACCGGGTTATACCGTAACACTCAGCCTTACAGGTCAATGTTAACGTCAAGAAGAAAAGCACTCCTTTTACACCGTCGGCAGCTGTTTCCACATAGATGTCTACAGAACCTGTTCTATTAAATTGGCCCAATGATGGAGGTGGTGGCAGCAGCAGCATCAGGAGGAGGTCACAGAGTGGCACAATGACAGGGTGGAGATGGCCGCAGCATCAGGAGGCCACAGAGAGGCACAATGACAGAGTATGGAGGAGGCAGCAGAAGCAGCATCAGGAGGAGGCCACAGAGTGGCACAATGGCAGTGTGGAGGTTGCAGCAGCAGCATCAGAAGGCCATAGAGTGGCACAATGAGAGAGTGCGGAGGTGGTGGCAGTAGCAGCATCAGGAGGACTCCAAAGGGTGGCACAATGACAGCATCAGGAGACCACAGAGTGACCCGGTGACAGAGTGGGGAGATGACAGCAGCATCAGGAGACCACATAGTGGAAAGATAATATAGTATGGAGGTGGCAGCAGCATCAGGAGTTACCCGGTGACAGAGTGGGGAGGTGGGTGGCTAGGCGAGTTCTTCTTGGGGTGACTATGGCCCCACCACACTAAACACGCGCTCTGATGCCACACTACTGGCTGGGCAGGACAGCTTTTTCCAGGCAAACTCTGCCAGATGCAGCCAAAAATCCAGTTTGGCTGCCCAGTAGTACAGCTGATCTTCAATGTGGGGTGGCAGGTTCTGCTCACTAGGCGTGTGAAGAAAGCTACTCATCAGAGACTCTAGACTCAAGTTGCTGCTGATGGAACTGGAACTGCTCCTACCCCACCCCCACTCTGCCAGAGCAGCCATGGCAGAGGAACGTGAGCACAGAGGGCCCCCTGGTCAGACCTGCCAGAGGATGGACGATGGCACAGATAGGCAGCGGCAAACTGACTACATAGGATGTCTGTATAGTAGTTCAGCTTGTCCTCCCTCTCAGCGGGTGTAAAAAATGCCCCCATTTTGGACCTGTAGCGAGAGTTCAACAAGGTGGAGAGCCAGAAGTCATCCCTCTGCCGAATTGCTCTGCCGACATCCCTCGGCTGTCACTACGCAAGCAAGTGAGCATGCCATTTTTGCAAGTGACTCTGAGAGACTCCCTGTCTCCATCTCCACTGCATACTGCCACGGTGTGTCTGGGTCCTCTGCCTCCTCATCGCCCTGTAGCTCCTCTGGCTGCTCCTGCTCCTCCTGTCACCTGTGTAGAAAAACCACCCATTTCACTACAGATTTCTTGTGCTCGAATGTCCTCCTCCTCCTCCATTTGAGCCCCCACAGGGCTCATGTGGCTGTGAGATCTAGGCCCCATGTCTCCAGTCTCCTTACCAGCCATTGTTACTACCATCTGTTCCAGGACATAAAGCAGTGGAATGATGTTGTTCATCCCGAAGTCCTGGCGACTGACAAATAAACTCAGGCCTCCTCAAAGGGCCTGAGCAAACGTCAGGGGTCACGCATGAGCTTCCCCTAGCTGACTTAGAAGTTACAGAAGGGAGTACTCCTGTCCACTTGGATCATCAATAAATCGTTTATGGTCTTTCTCTGTCCATATAGTTGGTCAACATAAGGGGGAGGAAGTCAAACGGGTGGAAACATCGCATATCAGCCTATGTTCAGGGATGCCATTCTGCTACTGCAGCTCAAGGAGGGCGTGCATTGCGGTGTACGAGTGGCTGAAGTGCATGCTAAGTTTTCTGGCCATTTTTAGGATGTCTTGCAGTTAGATGGAAGACTTCAGGAACTGCTTGACAACCAGATTGAACACGTGTGCCATGCAGGGCGCATGGCTCAGCACTCCATGATGCAGTACTGACACCATGTTCATCTCGTTGTCAGTCACCATGGTTCCGATTTTGAGTTGTCGCGGAGAAGGCCAGGATTAGATTTCTTGATGAAGGATACAGAGCAGTTCTTCCACTGTGTGACTCTGTTCGCCCAGGAAAACGAGGTGCAGAACAGCGTGAAATCGTTGCGCCCTGCACATGTGGTATTCTGAAGGGGCACTGTGAATTGTCACTGCAGTGGAGGCTGAAGACAGGGTGGAGAATGAGGAGGCAGAGGCGGACATTTTCGCAGGACCAACGACGCGAGAACATGGAGGCGGAAGTGGCATCACCTGGCCAAGTTGCTGGTGTGGCGGTGCTGGACCCACATTCACCCATTGGGCCTTAAAGAATATTGTCCCTGACCTTAGTTACAGCTCCACACATTGGCGCTGCCGTGCACTTTGGCAGACACTGACAGACTCAAGGACTGGCGCACCTTCTGTTCTAAATATGTGTGAAGGGCTGGTACTGCCTTTTTTGGCAAAGAAATGACGGATTGGGACTCTCCACCTTGGCTCGGCACAAGCCATCAGTTCTCTGAAAGGTTCAGAGTCTACCACTTGGAAAGGGGGGGACTGCAGCACCAGCAACTTGGCCAGGAGCACGTCCAGCTTCTGCTACGTTGGATGAGTGCACTCATACTGTTGTCTCTTGGCAATCTCTTCAGTGATCGATTGCTGAAGGAATGACTGACGAGGAGTAGGATGAGGAGCCGGAGCATCAGGACCAGCAGATGATGGGAAGGACAGACAGCCCCCTTCGGCTGAGGTGAAGGAGTCTTGTCTGCCTGAAATAGGTACAGGCCACTGCGTGACGCAGCAGTTGCTATGGCAGGCTGGACCACCACATCAGAGCCACGGTTCTCCCAGGCAACTATGGTGACGCTGCATATGTTGACACAGTGCCATGGTGCCAACATTGGCACTCTGGCCACGCTTCACCTTCTGCCCACAGATTCTGCAAATGGCCATGCCGAGTTAGTGATTTTACCCCCACACTCTGCATTGACTGACTGCTTCTGCCGCTGCTTCCATAAACCCCTGCACCACTACTTTCCGGGCAGGTAGGCTCTTGTGAAGTGAATGGTCTACCCCGGGTACGTTTGGCTCCCGACCTCCCATTGCTGCCACCCTGCCGACTACCGTCCATGTTGCGACTTGCTGGCTCCACCGCTGCCTCACACGCAAGATGCCACCCTCTTCTTCCGATGATGATGAAGCCCCTTCGTCACCCGGCTCCCAATTGCAATCGGCTCCATCATCATAGAGTACTGTCTGCACTTTACTGATGTCCTACTCAACGGTCTCTGAGCCAGGAGCCTGACTGCTCGGAACACCAGCTCCCAGACCACTCTTCTCATCACTACTTGCCAGCCTACCGAAGGAAGCGGTGGATGTCTTCTCCACATATTAGCTGGGGAGTAGCTGCTGACTGTCCACCAGTAGCTCGCCTCGCTGTATAGTGGAGCTGAGCCCACAGCATAAAATACTTATCTGGCTGAAGGAACATAAAAGGACAGAGGCAGGTTGAGGACAGGTGAGCGCAGAGAGCCTGCTCCTGGGCCATGCCAACTAAGGGTTGTGTCTTACAAATCCACTGACTCTTGGCTGGGGGTGTCTGATGTCACTTGGGATGAAGTCTATGACCAAGTCAACCATTCAAAAACCATTGGGTTGCTGGTCAAGACATGACCGCTAGTTGACACCAGGAGCTCAATTCTCTCACTGTGACTCCTGATGCCACGCCCCCTTACTCTGCTATGACCTGTGCCAGAACCAGAAGCATTTAGGCCTCTGCCACTACCTGGCACTTCTCTGTCTGACATACTGTTAGATCAAATAAATAAATAGGAAATTTAAACACCCCCAAAAAGTCTGCAATTTTCTCACTTTACCACACAACGGCTAATAAGCCCTTTTTTACCACTAATACACGCCAAAATGTTCTTTAGAACATATAGCTGCACCGCTGAAAGGCAAATAGACCCTTATTTTATTTCACTTATACACGCCACAGAAGGCTTTAGAACATATAACTGCACAGCTGAAATGGAAATATAATTTTTTTGCTACTAATACACGCCAAAAAGAGCTTGAGAACATATAAATGCACAGCTGAATGGCAAATATATATTTTTTGCCATTAATACACGCCAAAAAGGGCTTTAGAACATATAACTGGACCGCTGAATGGCAAATAGATATATTTTTTGCCATTAATACAAGCCAAAAAGAGCTGTAATTTTCTCACATTACCACAAACCGAAAAATACTATTTTTTGTGTCACTAATACACGCAAAAAAGGGCTATAGAACATTTAACTGCACCACTGAACGGCAAATAATATATATTTTTTTGCCACTAATAAACTCCAATAAGGGCTTTAGAACATATACAGTGCCTTGCAAAATGTCAAGGGGGACTTTTTTCTTGTTTTGGTGCCTCACAACCTAGAATTAACATGGAGTGTTTGAGGATTTGCATCATTTAATTTACAGAAAATGCTCACAGCTTTGAAGATATTTGCTTTTGTTTTTTATTAAGAAGCAAACAAAAAATAGGAAAAAATAGCAGAAAAAAAAAATCAACATTCTTAACTATTAACCCCCCTTAAGTCAATACTTTGTAGAGCCACTTTTTGCGGCAATCACAGCTCCAAGTTGCTTTGGATAAGTCTCTATAAGCTTGCCACATATTACCACTTGGATTTTTCCCCATTCCTTCTCGCAAAACTGCTCCAGCTCCTTAAAGTGAGATGGTTTGCGCTTGTGAACAGCAATCTTTAAGTCTGACCACAGATTTTCTATTGGATTGAAATCTGGGCTTTAACTAGGCCATTCCAACACATTTACATGTTTCCCCTTAAACCACTCAACTGTTGCTTTAGCAGTGTGTTTGGGGTCATTGTCCTGCTGGAAAGTGAACCTCCGCCCTAGCCTCAAATGACGCACAGAGTGGTACAGGTTTTGCTCAAGAATATCCCTGTATTTAGCACCATCCATCTTTCCCTCAACTCTGACCAGATTCCCAGTCCCGGCTGCTAAAAAACAGCCCCACAGCATGATGCTGCCACCATCATGTTTCACTGTGGGGATGTTGTTCTTTGGGTGATGTGATGTGTTGGGTTTGCGACAGACAGCGTTTTTTTGATGGCCGAAAAGTAAAATTTTAGTCTCCTTAGACCAGAGGACCTTCCTCCATACATTTTGGGAGTCTCCATCATGCCTTTTTGCAAACTTACCACATGTCTTTTTGTTTTTTGCTGAAAGTAATGGCTTTCTTCTGGCCACTCTGCCATAAAGCCCAACTCTATAGAGCGTACAGCTTATTGTAATCTTATGTACAGATACTCCAGTCCCTGTTGTGGAACTCTGAAGCTCCTCCAGGGTTATTTTAGGTCTCTGTGCGGCCTCTCTGATTAATGCCCTCCTTGCTCAGTCCGTGAGTTTTGGTGGGTGGCCATCTCTTTGCAGGTTTGCTGTTGTGCCATGTTCTTTCCATTGGGTTATGATATATTTGATTGTGCTCCTGGGGATCAATAAAGATTTGGATATTTTTTTATAACCCAACCCTGACTTGAACTTCTCAACAACAAATTTACTTATTTGAAGAGTTCCTTGGTCTTCATGGCAGTATTTGATTAGTGATGCCTCTTGCTTAGGTGTTGCAGCCTTTGGGGACTTTCGAAAAAGGTATGTATATGTAATAACAGATCATGTGAAACTAAAATTGCACACAGGTGGACATCATTTCGCTAATTATGTGACTTCTGAAGGTAATTGGTTGCACCAGAGCTATACATATATTTTTCTCATTTCACTTCACCAACTTTTGACTATTGTGTTATGATCCATCTCATACAATTCAGATGAACAAAACATTGAAATTAAGGCTGTAATATAAAAAAACACAAAAAAGTCAAGGGGGTGAAAACTTTTGCAAGGCACTGTAACTGCACCGCTGAACGGCTAACAGGCCCTTGTTTTTTTTTCCACTTATACACACCACAAAAGGCTTTGGAACATATAACTACAACCCTGAACGGCAAATAATATACAATATATATTTTTTGCCACTAATACTCGCCAAAAAGGGCTTTAGAACATATAACGCACCACTGAACAGCAATTTTTTTTATTTTTTTTGCCACTAATACACACCAAAAGGGCTGTAATTTTCCCACTTGACCACACAACGGCAAATGCTTTTTTTTGTGCCACTAATACACGCAGAAAAGTGCTTTACAACATATAACTGCACCACTGAACAGCATATATATATATATATATATATATATATATATATTTTTGCCACTAATACACACAAAAAAGGGCTGTAATTTTCTCACTTTACCACACAATGGCAATTACTTTTTTTTGTGCCACTAATACATGCCATAAAGGGCTTTAGAACATATAACTGCACTGCTGAACGGCAAATAGGCCCTTACTTTTTTCCACTTATACACTCCACAGAAGGCTTTAGAACATATGATTGCACCGCTGAACGGCAAATAATTAATTTGTTTTGCCATTAACACACGCAAAAAAAGGGCTGTAATTTTCTCCCTTCAGCACACAACGGCAAATACTTTTTGTGCCACTAATACATGCCAAAAGGGCTTCAGAACATATAACTGCACTGCTGAACGCACTAATACACGCCAAAAAGGGCTTTAGAACATATAAATGCACCGCTGAACGGCAAATAATTTATATTTTTTTGCCTTCTAATTAGAGATGAGCGAATCGAAGCTGACAAAGTGGAATTCGATCTGAATTTCCGGAATTGTTGGTTTCACACCGAATCTGAATTTCCTCGAGATTTGTGGTAACGAAACACATTTTTTTTCTAAAATGGCTGCTGTATGTGTGAGGACATGGAGAAAGGAACTCTGGGAAGGCAGGATCACCTATGACAGCCTTTGCCTGCACTTGCTCTAGGCTGCAATGCCCAAACATCCAAGTAGGTGACTGGGCCTTCTGCTGCATTTGACCCACAGGCTCTGACCTCAGTTTCTGGACTACAGGAGCCCCCAGGACCCTCCTATTAAAGCACTGAAAGGTACTGTGCAACCCGATATGAGTGGTGGGCCCTGGCAGTGGGCACAGTACAGTCTGTGGGCCTGACACACACTGGCAGGCAACTGCAATTATATTAAAGGGTAAAAATTAAATTACTTTTATTAACTTATTTAAAGGTACTGCGCCACTCTATATGAGTGGTGTGCACACAGTACAGTCTGTGGGCCTGCGGCCTCTCAAACATGGGCAGGCAACTGCAATATATATATATATATATATATATATATATATCAAAAAAATAAAATAAATGCAGACTGATGTACCAGCCCTAAAAAGGGCTTTTTGGGGTGCTGTCAGTACGCTGTCCTTACAGCAGATGGCCACTTTCACATGAGCGAGTTTTCTGCATGGGTGCAATGCGTGACATGAACGCATAGCATCCGTACTGAATCCTGACCCATTCATTTCAATGGGTCTGTGTACATAAGCATTGTTTTTCACGCATCACGTGTGCGTTGCGTGAAAATCGCAGCATGTTCTATATTCTGCGTTTTTCACGCAGCCCTAGCCCCATTAAAGTGAATGGGGCTGCGTGAAAAAGGCATTGTATCTGCAAGCAAGTGCGGGTGCGTTGCATTTTTCACTGATGGTTGCTAGGAGATGTTGTCTGTAAACCTTCAGTTTTGTATCACGCGCATGAAAAAAGCATCAAAACGCATTGCACCTGCATGTAAAAAACGGAACAATTGAACGCAATCACAGGCAAAACTGAATTGCTTTGCTTGTGAAAGCGCACTGTTTTCACTAAACGCATCCGCAACGCATCCGGATTTAAGGCCCCATTCACACATCCGCAATTTTTGTCCGCATCCATTCCGCAATTCTGCGGAATGGATGCGGACCCATTCATTGTGAATGGGGCCAGACATGATGCGGAGAGCACACTATGTGCTCTCCGCTTCCACATTTGCTCTGCCAAAGATAGAGCATGTCCTACAAGAATAGGCATCTCTATGGGGATTGTTGGCATGGTGTGTTGCGAATCGGCAACACACTACGGACGTTTGAATAGGGCCTAATACGGACACGCTCGTGTGAAAGAGGTTAATGAGTTTTTGAGGACTGGAGTGGACACAGAACACTGGCCTAGCTAAAGCTTTCCCAATTAAATCAGCAGCAGCACTCTCCCTGCTCTAGCTAATACTGCAGCTTCAGAATAAATCTAAGATGGATGCTGTCCTTGCTTTTTGATAGGAGGTGGGAGGGTCTGGGAGGGTATGCTGATTGGCTGGAATGTGTCTGCTGACGGAGGTACAGGGTCAAAGTTTGCTCAATGATAAAGTATAGCGGCAAACACGAACATGCGATGTTCGCCGGCGAATAGTTCGCAACATCTCTACTTTTGAATTAGATGATGGGGAACCACAGTGATACCATTGGGAGTATTGTGAATAGGATAGGTTTGAAAAATGATTGATCTTTAAATGAGTCTCTTGTAGCAACAGAACATTTGCTCTGTCTTTCCTCAGAACCCCAAATATTTGGCGTCTCTTTGAGGGTGAGTTGAAGCCATGAATTTTATATGAGGCTACCCTTAAATCAGCCATTGAATAAAGCCAGATTTGGTAGAGCTTGACCCTCTCCAGAAGAAGTCCAGGTGACTTTTGAACATTTAAAACAACAAATCAATCATAAATAAAACAAGTTAGAACGCAGGAAATCTGCGTATACGTCTGTAAGAGGATGGTGTGTGTGTGTGTGTGTGGGGGGGGATTGGTATAGTACCATTAGTAGAAAATATCCCTACGAGTCAGGATGATACTTGAGAATCAGGTTGGTTGTCATAACGACATTGGTCCAATTCTCAGGCATCCGATTAGTCAGGAAGGGTCAGCTTAGAAAAGCATTATGTATTGACCATCAAAAAGATGAAGTTAGGATGGTCTAAATTTATAAGCAACTATGTCTCCTAAGAGGTGAGTAAAGAAGTATAGTGGTTAGGGTTGGTGGTAAAAGGAGAGGTGGCCCTAAGAGAAAAAAAAAGGGAGGGGGGTGAAGGGTAATAGAAAAAGGGGGGGGGAGGGGATAGGGGTAAGGGAAAGAGTGAAGCGGAAACATAACAGTGATTCGTTACGCAGGGTGGTCTTCTTTAGGTTAATTTAATTAGAGGAGAGGGAGACTCCTCATGGTCGAGAGTGTCTGTTAAGAGAAGGATCATCAGCTGAATTAACAAATTTTCTCAATTGGTGACTACCGTATTTTTTCTTCATATGGTGGACAGAATCTATCTCTTTCAACCGTGGAGTATAGGCGTCCTCTGTTCTCACTAGAACTCTTCTGAATATAACGAAAAGTCTCTATGGGGTCTCCTCTCATATCAATGGGTAATTAAGTTGAGAGATCCAATCCAGATCAGGAACTTGAGTTGTTCAAGTTAATCCTTCTTGGGGTTAAGGATGAGCCCTTCCTCTTCTGACGTTGGGATTTTTGGGTATGTCGGGTCTCAAAGGGGACACTCTTCGGGATCTCTGGAAGAGATCTCCATGGGCTGTATCTGTAAATGTTCATACAGTTGATCTAGGTCTGTGTAGGAGTGTATGGTAAAGCTGCGTCTTTTAAAAGAGAAGGAGAGACCAAATGGGAAGGTCCAATGGTATGCACTTTTTGGTTTCTGAGCCAGTCCGTCAAGGGTTTGATGGCTGCGCGCTTTTTAAGACTTATGGGCTCCAGATCCTGGAAGATATTGATATGTCCACTTTTAATTATTACTTGCGAGGTGTATTCTGGGCCTAGTAAATCTGTACATATGGATTTTATCGTAGCCGGTACCTCTGAAGCAGGAATGGATTCGGGTACTCCTCGAAACCGAAGGTTATTTCTCCTCCCACGATTTTCTTGGTCCTCTAATGCTCTGTGGACCACATTGAGGTGTGCTTGACATTTCTGCAGACTGATTGAGGCCGCTGTTTGCCAGTTTTGCATGGCAGCCTATGATGTCTCCAGCATCTCGACTCTTCCCCTAATGTGCCTCACATCTTGGTGGAGGGAGGATAGCTTGTGTACCACTGGCTCTAATTGGAGAGAGCCATTTAAGGTATTTTCTTGAAATCGGGAGGCTCTGAGGGCCCCTCGTTTCCTCCATGTCGCTATCGTCTTCTTATGGCGGAGTATATGACCGCAGCTTTTTTAATAATTTTGTCCATTTTGCCGCCTCCATTTTGTGTATTCTGATGGTGGGTGGTATCTCTGGACTTCGCGTTACCTATTTTAACCATGACTGGTCGGGTAAGCTTGCGCCAGCTTGGTAGGGATCGGGTCTGTGTAGCGGAGCTCAGACGCGTGCGACCATTCCCTTCCGGGGCTGGCTCCTGCCCCCTCTCATCTCTACTTCTAATACACGCCAAAATGGGCTTTAGAACATATAACTGCACTGCTGAACGGCAAATAATATATTTTTCTTTGCCACTGATAGACACCAAAGAGGGCTTTAGAACATATAACTGCACCGCTGAACGGCAAATATATATTTTTGGCCCTAATACATGCCAAAAAATACTTTCTTTTGTGCCACTAATACATGCAAAAAAGGGCTTTAGAACATATAACTACACCGCTGAATATTTAAATTTTTGCCACTAATACATGCCACAAAGGGCTATAATTTTCTCACTTCACCACACAACGGCAAATACTTTTTTTGTACCACTAATACACGCCAAAAAGGGCTTTAGAACATATAACTTCACTGCTGAACGGCAAATAGGCCCTTATTTTTTTCCACTTATACACCCCACAAAAGACTTTAGAACATATCTGCACTGCTGAACGGCAAATAATATATATATTTTTTGCCACTAATATATAGTGTTGAGCGCGAATATTCGGATAACGAATTTTTTTAGCGAATATCGGCACTTCGCTAATTCGCGAATATTTCGCATATAGCGCTATAAATTCGCTATTTCGAATATTCGTTTTTTTTTTGTTTTTTTTGTTATATTTTTTTCTTTTCCACTTCCCAAAAGTAGTTCTTACCAGTCCTGAGGATTCCTGGCTTCCTGGCTGCTCTAGTCAGTGCCCGTTGCCGCTTCTGCCGACTTCCGTACTAAAATGTACTGTCGGATTTGAGGAATTACGTTGAAATCGCAATGCGATTAATTCAAGTTATATTAATCGCATTGCGATTACAACTTAGCACTGCTATCTTACATAGGCTAGAATTAACGAATATGGAATATAGCACTAGCAGTGCTAAGTTGAAATCGCAATGCGATTACTTCAAGTTAAATTAATCGCATTGCGAATTCAACTTAGCAGTAGCACTGCTGCTATATTCCATATTCGTTAAATTTGTTCATTCTTGTAGCAGCTGACCCATTAAACCCAGCTCTAAGTTGAAATCGCAGTGCGATTACTTCAAGTTAAATTAATCGCATTGCGAATTCAACTTAGCACTGCTGCTATATTCCATATTCGTTAACGTCGTTCATTCTTAGCAAGCTGACCCATTATAAACCCAGCTCTAAGTTCAAATCGCAATGCGATTAATATAACTTGAATTAATCGCATTGCGATTTCAACGTAATTCCTCAAATCCGACAGTACATTTTAGTATATGAAGACGTTCCCATGGTGATGGGGACGCTCCATGAGCAAGGAAGTTTATGGTTGGCTTGGTAGAATTAGCGAATAGCGAATATGACGAATGTATTCGTCATATTCCTCAAAACGAAGATAACGAAGTATTCTACATCTTCGTTTTAGCAACCTATTCGTCAACTTCGCTAATTCTAGCAATCAAATAGGAAGGTTGACTATAGAGACAGCTGTGTTAAATTCGCTATGCGATTTATTATATTTTTTTATAGAATAATTATATTACTTGATATAATTATTATAATTATTCTATTTATTAAAAATATATATATATATATAATCGCATAGCGAATTAAACACAGTTGTCTCTATAGTCAACCTTCCTATTTGATTGCTAGAATTAGCGAAGTTGACGAATAGGTTGCTAAAACGAAGATGTAGAATACTTCGTTATCTTCGTTTTGAGGAATATGACGAATACATTCGTCATATCCGTCATCTTCGCTATAATTCTAGATATGAAACCAATAGGAAAGTAGCCTTAAGTTAAAATCGCAATACGTGATTATTTAAATCGCATATTAATCGCGATAGCTAGAATAATGACGAATATTCGATTTAGACGAATATGAAACGAATATTCTTTCGAATATTCGCGAATTTCGTCGAAATCGAATATGGCACCTGCCGCTCATCACTACTAATATACGCCAAAAAGGGCTTTAGAACATATAACTGCACCGCTGAACGGCAAATAATATTTATTTTCGTTCCACTAATACATGCCAAAAAGGGCTTTAGAACATATAACTGCACCGCAGAAGAGCAAAAAATATATATTTTTGTGCCACTAATACATGCCAATAAGGGCTGTAATTTTCTCTCTTCACCACACAACGGCTAATAAGTCCTTTTTTCCCCACTAATACAAGCCAAAAAATGCTTTATAACATTTAACTGCACCTCACAAGAGCAAATAAGACATAGAAATAATAAACCCTGTTAATGGCTGTATCAAACAGCACTTGCACCCCATTAACAAGAACGGAGGAAATTCGGCTTCAGTGCGAATTGAATTTTTCAGCTTCGATTCGCTCATCTCTAGTTGCCACGAAGCGTCAGATTCCAATCAGATATATAGAACAGAACAGAGTGTAGAAATGCCAGTGGGTACCGCTCAAGTGAGCAACATCAAGATGGGGAACCAAAATGTGTTCTGTCTCTGCAGTGTCTGCTCTGCAAAATCCAAGTAAGACAATTTTATTTATGCTATGAACATTTTCTAACTGTGTCAAAATGAAGCAAAATTTATGAAAATATGACACATACTATGATTATATTTTTTTCAGAAATTTTATCTTTTTGATGAATGAATCAAATATCTACATCATATCTATTTCATTTTATAAGAAGGTTTTTGGAGTTATTATTACATTTATTTTTAATTACAACTTTTTTATTTTATCTTAAATGTCTTATGTGTACTTGAGAAAACCAGATATTGGAATATCACACAGTAGACAAAAATAATATACATTGTTTTCTTCAACTGACAAATGTCTAAATTGCTGCTCTTTTCCCATCAATGTGGCGCTTCAATTCAATAGAAAAGATTGCAGAACAGATGTCTAGCAGCTCTGTTAGGCCTTAGAGCTATGGAAATTAGAGACTGCCTGTCTATTCTTTTTGATAACAAAGTTCTCCTGTTTTTATTTGAAGTATTCACTATCAATACAGGTTGAATCCTGTAAACTATTTCTTTATTTATTATTATACATAGTACAGAAAAAACACATAATAGATACATATATTTCCCAATAAGACCCATCACCCCCCACCCAAACTGACATAGAAGGAGAAAAAAAAAATTATTTCAGAAAACCCAAAACTTCTTCAGGTAATGGCTAGATCCTACCAAAGCAGGCATCTATGTATTTATCATAATATCATATTATACCACATATACCAAATTATATTTTTCCAAACTGGAGATTGAAAGCAGCGTTGAGCAAATCAAAGCACCCAAAACGCAATTCCATTTGAAGTGTAGGAAAAATTTGATTTGCCGCTAAGTTGAATTTCCTTGTGCTTCCTGATAACGAATCAATGTTTTCTAAAATGGTGGCTAAAAATAAAAAAATTATACTTACCTCATCCACTTATTTGCTGAGACCCTGTTTGCTCCCGTCTTGATTGAAGAAAACCCGCCAAAAGACCTGCGTCAAGCATGATGACGTCACCACGTGATCACTCTGGCTGCAAGCGGTGACATCAAGTGGATGAGGGAATATATATATATATATATTTTTTTTTAATCCCGGAGATACCTCCTGAGCACCTGAACGCGAGTTGAAAGCGGCATCTGAGGGGTTACCTAACGGGGATCGGAGCGATTCCTTGTCATTATGCCGGCTACGTACAATGAAAAGAGATTTGTGACAAAGTAATTCATAACAAATTTAATTTCTTGATGAAGTTCGGCAAAGCTGCCGAATCAAGTTTTTGAAAACTTTGCTCATCATCACTAATTGAAAGAATGCTAGACATCGATAGCTTAAGAATCTGCATCTTAGCACACATCAAGGTTCTCACTATTGCACCAGATATGCACTTAGGAACCTTATGTGAAGTAGTATCTGTTTCTATACAAGAAACGGGATTGAGTAGAACTGTTATCTTATAAGACCCACTGAGTAACTAACTCTCAGTGCTTGTGAAACTAAGGACATCTCCAAAAAAAGATGGATGAGATCAGCAGACCCATGAAAACATTTTGGACATTTATCTGAAGATCTTTTTCATGATTTTAAATAAAAAATGTAGATTATAATACGTAAATAATGTGCCAATGTGAAAAGACTCCGAAAAAATTGTATGAAGCATATTTAATATTAGAAAAAAATTCTCCCAATACTATTGTGAAATATCACCTAAATCCTTTCCCCATTTTTTGCAGCTCCCAAATTCAAAGTGTAAACACTTACAATATAACAACCAATATGTCAACAGCAAAGGCCCCCATATTGGTAAGGATGAGTTAACACTTCAGTTATTTCCATCAGTTAGGCCTCATGCACACAAACATATTTTCTTTCCGTGTCCGTTCCGTTTTTTTTTTGCGGACCCTATACTGAACTATTGATTTTAATGGGTCTGCAAAAAAAATGGAAGTTACTCCGTATGCATTCCGTATGTCCATATTTCTGTTCCGCAAAAAAATAGAACATGTCCTATTGTTGTCCGCATTACGGACAAGGATAGCACTGTTCTATTAGGGGCCAGCTGTTCCGTTCCGCAAAATACGAAATGCACAAAGACATCATCTGTATTTTTTGTGGATCAGTTTTTTGTGGACCGCAAAATACATACAGTCGTGTGCATGAGGTCTTATTCTCAGCCAAAACCAGGAGTTAAGCCGAGATAAGGTATACTGGAAAGATCTGTACCTGTTTTGTGCTTTTGAACCTCACCTGGTTTTAGTTCACAACAATTAATGGAAATAATTGACCAAATATATAAAGTGTGAACTTGGCCTAACCCTGTGTTCTCACTCCACAGAAAAAAAAAAAAAAGAAGACAAAGACTATTTTGGGCAATTTCAGATAAGACAGCTCTGTATAAACTTGACAGGGTGAGCCCTTCCTCACTTCTAGGGAATCCCACAAATTTGAGGTTAGACCTTCTAGATCTGTTTTCTAGATCATTTAATTCTCAGATAGCACTTTATTAAGCTTACATAGATCAGATAGTTGTTTGCTCATGGATTTGATTTTATCCCCAGCTGTGCTTCCAGTTCAGTCACTCTCACTTAGCTTCATAATATCTGATCTGATCAGAGAAACATCTGTTTTTATATTGTGTGTCTGTTGAGACAAGGCCAACAGCTAAGTGTTATTAGCATGTCTAAAGATATCAGACAAACTGGGTACCTCTATTGTTGACAAGTCCATTTGTGGAGACTGAATCCACAGAAAGTTGACCCAGAATTTCACCTGACATCGAAAGCACAGACTCCACCATCTCCCTTCCTATATATATATATATATATATATATATATATATATATATATTCAACTTGCTGATCAGAGTAGCCTGTAATAACATTATCATCTTGTTGCAAATCCATACAATATGCCAATACAACAGAGGTCAACATTTATTTCAATGTTGCACAAATGAAAGTACATAGGGGGAGATTTATCATCTCCCTTGCTCCATAAAAGTGGCTTTAAAAAGCTGTGACTTTGTGACTTTGTAAATGCAGCTTTCTGAAAAAGGACGGAAGGGGTCTGGTCATCACCCGAGACAAACTTATCTTCGGTTACACCTGTTTTCTGGCACAAATGAAGCCTGAAATCTAGGACTGCCGGAGGATGTGCCTAATTTTTGATGAGACCTGCACCTTGTCATCATAAATTCGGTGCATCTTCTGGCAGAGCAAAAGATGTCAAGATCTACGCAGAAAGTGTTGGTTTTGATAAATCTTAATGTATGGGCTACATCTAATAATTTCCTAGAATTGCTTCTATAGCAAACTTTAGTCCAACTTTATTAGTAAGAGCTTGATGCAGGCCAGCAGATTTACAAAAAAGGGCCTTTTACAAGGGCTGAGAATCTTAAAGGGACTCTTTCATCCCAAAAACCCATTTTTCAACACTCACATCTTTCTCTGCAAAATTGCCCCCACATTAAAAAGCTTCTTACCCTATTGCTGTACCTCCTACAGATCTTCAGAAAATCACTTTAATTGCAGTTGTCAATCACAGTTGAAGGTGCCCAGGAGCAGCGTTATAACGGCCGGTGCACAGGCCGCACGCTCATCTTCATAACTTTCCACTCCACCTTTAACCGAGACGGCCCGCCCAGAGTCTTCAGCTTGTCCTCCTCCTCCAGTGGCCAAATCCCGCACCTGCGCCGAGGATCTGGATGTCCGCGCCTGCGCACTGGATATCCCGATGCTTCTGCTAGTAATCGGGAAACCAGTGTGCAGGAGCGGACATCTGGATCCTCGGCGCAGGCGCGGGATTTGGCCACTGGAGGAGGACAAGCTGAAGACACTAGGCGGGCCATCTGGCTGAAAGGTGGAGTGAAAAGTTATGAAGATGAGCGCACGGCCTGGGCACCGGCCATTATGACGCCGCCCCTGGGCACCTTCAAATGTGATTGACATTTGCAATTAAAGTGATTTTTTAAAGATCTGTAGGAGGTACAGCAATAGGGTAAGAATCTTTTGAATGTGGGAGCAATTTGCAGAGAAAGATGCGAGTATTGAAAAATGGGTTTTGGGGGTGAAAGACTCCCTTTAAAAATGATCACTAATGAGCATTTATAGAAACATTCATTAGTGATTATCTGGTGGTGTAAATGTACTAAACTAAATGGACTAAATGCTCATTCATTGGTTACTCTGATCGTTTATGCAGACACAAAATCCGTTGTTTACTGGCAGCAGATCATGCGGTGTAAGCGTGATCTGGTGTCGTCAAAAAACGAGTCAGTTTGGGGACGAGTGATGGCATTAGTAATCACTCGTCGTCATACTGTAGAGGAGATCGCTGCATGTAAATCAGGCATGTCCAAACTGCTGACCTCCAACTGTTGCAAAACTACAACTCCCAGCATACCTGGATAGTGTACAGCTATTAGAGCATGCTGGGAGTTGTAGTTTTGCAACAGCTGGAGGGCCGCAGTTTGGACATGCCTGATGTAAATGCATTGGTCTCCTCCACCAGCAAGCAGACGATTGTTAGGATAATTTGCTGCTATGTCGCCCCATGTAAAGGAACTTTTAGACCTCTGATACCCATGATTTCGCATGCCTGGCCAGCCATCCCCCACCCGCAGATATGACGCTATAGGCCACTCATTCTGCAATTAGAAAATATGTAAAACATTATGGATATTTTCTTCTGCAATTTTTACATGTTTGTTCGATATTCACATACAAATTGAGGTCTTATTCCCATAGCTATAAAGATTGATAAAATGGGACCAATGTCCTGCTACAGGCCCCTACTGTACGTATCGCATGCCTCTGTGATAATATAGAGCAGGGGTGCACAACCTGCGGTCCGGGGGCCACATGCGGCCCTCGATACCATTCTGTGCGGCCCCCAAACATCTGGTAAAAGACATGTAGGTCTATGTCTTATGGCTTCTTATATGTATCTTTCATGTATTCTCCAATTAGATGGGAGTCCTAGAACTGTAACTAGACATTTATAGTATATACTGTGTGTTCAATATGGCAAAAATACAGTATTTCAGTTGGTAATACCCCTTTAAGTTTTATTTTCGGCCCTTGGAATTGGTTCAGGCTGACAATGTGGCCCTCAACCAAAAAAGGTTGTGCACCCCTAATATAGAGGAACACAAATGGATATATCCTGTGCTGTATATTATGCCTATATACATACTATATAATTATACATTAGTATAATATATAATTATATATATAGGTATAATTATGTGCAGATATATATGCAATTCTAATCATATCCATAATCATCAATTCACATTATATATTTTTCCATTTCTTTACAATTATTACCAGCTCTGCTATAATAATAATTTTAATAATAATAATTTTATTATTAGCATTAGAAGCAGTAATAGAATTTCATCTCAGACATATTATTAGAGGAAAAAAGTCAAGCAAAGGCACTACAGATTTAGCATAGTATAATGAAAAGAAATATTGCTATTGTTCTTGCTAAAAATGCTGGTTCTTCTGTTATTACTGTAAGTATGTCTGTTGACTGTAGGCTGTGGTAGGCTCCTGAGCAGTAGCTCATCTCAGCTGTTGAAAATCAAAGAGAGGCAACTACATTTTATTTAGTGCAACTAAATAAACTAACTAACCCCACCAAAAATAAATTACCTCTGTCAAGATGATAAAAAATATACATTATTCAATACATATAATACATACAAAAACATATAGGTAGAATAGAAGCCAGTGAAACCCCAAGAGAGGACAAAGAGGAAACTGCAGAGTCCATAAGCCTCAGAATGTAATCCAACAATTAGGTCACTATCACAGTATGCCCGATGAAACCATTACTAGCACCCAAGGCACAATAGCCACATATGAGTAATTTAAAGTAGATATATAAGGGCAGGATAGAGAATCAATTCATATCAATTGTATACCTGTAAATCTGTAGCATGTCAACTCTGCAGCCGCCTCTTCCCAATGCTGTTTCGCCACACAGGCTTCTTCTGGGGTCCCTGACGATTATTTGTCCAAATATTCACGAAATCTCGCAAATTCGAATATTGCCCCTGCCGCTCATCACTAATAACAGTGTCATCCACAGTGTCCCTATAACAGTGACATCCACAGGGTCCCTATAACAGTGAAGTAAAATGGCTGTGTTGTTATGGAAAGCTGGTATAAAACTATGTGTATGTCAATGAGGTGAAGACTGAAGGACCTACAAATTTCTATTGGCGAATAAGAGTCATGTGACTATGTGTATGTCAGGAAATGAATAAAGAACGTAAGCTTCTACTGGCTAATACAGGTCATGTAATGGTGCCATAATCGCTTTTCTGTGTGGATATCTCAATAGTGATATGTCCTAGAGAACTGAAACCCAGTCTAAGACCTTTCTAAGCACCTGGTGTACCTATGTGCCAAATTTGGTGCAGACTGGTTCAGTCGTTTGGCAGTGTGTAAAGAACAGACAGACAGAAATTAATTTATAAATATTCTCATTTATATAAATTTACATATATATGTTGAGGTCTAATATAATGGTAGGAACAAGGTATTTTAGTAAGTTTATCAATGCACATGTATTTCCCAAGTCAAAAATAGGGACATTTTAGGAGCAAAGGGGAACACAGGGACCTTTGTCAAAAAGAGTGACTGTCCCTCTAAAAGGGTGGCTTGTGTTTGAAGAGTTGGCCCCCCAAAAAACTATATTTTTCAAACCAGAGCTTGAATACTTGCAATTTTATGTAATAAACCATTTAGAATAGCCAATATGTTATCATCTGTGTCTTATTTCTTGCCCATCTCTCTGGGGTGGTCACATATATTCAGTTTAAATCTCCAGCTGCCATCAGTCATATGTTCTGTTAGAAGCTGTAGCAGTTAGAGGGAATTAGCTACATTAGAAAGGATACGCCCTCTGAGACAGCACTCCTCATGAGCTATCAGCAATTAATGGGGAGATCTCAGGTTCCATGTGAGGTACAGGGCCATTTCTAGCTTTGTTAGCAAGACATTGTCATAAACTATATAGTCTGATTTTCAATTTCTCCATCAGTTATGGTATATGCAGGCATGGAATTCAGCCAGTTCCCTCCAGTTCTCCAGATCCGGTTGTTAAAATTACAACTGGATTGGAGAACTGTGTTACCGGCTGATCCAGTGCTCCGGTGGCTACAGGGCAGCTGGAGATGTTGACTTCAATTGCTTTGTGCACTGCTGATAGTTTAGCTACTTAGTTAGGTGGTATGTGTGTGTAGTGTATATATGGTGTATTTATGTATGTGTACCATGTATATGGTGTATTTATATGTATGTGTGTTGCATATATATGATGTATGTATATGTAAACATTTGTCATGACGCAGCGTGTCCGCTATTGAGAAGGGAACCTTTTGGTAAAAATTTTAATGCTACCCTTGGGCATATGCCCATTTAAAGGAGAATATATTACAGTATTAAACACACAGTAAGACCGCTGGGGCATGTTTTGGGGGAAACTCTTTATTTTGCCAGCTTGCTTGCAACACCCAGTTGACTGAGTGGCCCAAAAAAGGTGGTTACTGAGTCTATAGAAGAGCAAGGAAAAGGAGGTGCAGGCACTGGGCATACTCTGAAGAACACATCGCTGTGGCACACTCATGCATATGACCATTTCCTGTATTGTGGACCTGCCAAACACGGATACCCGCCGCATGCATTGAGCATTTCACAAAACTGAATGTTCGGCCCATAATAGAAAAGTCCTATCCTTGTCTGTAATGCGGACAGGAATAGGACATGGCCTATATTTTTGTGGATACCGCTGAATGGACAATACTGATGTGGAGAGCACAAAGTGTGCTGTCCACATCTTTTGCGGACTCATTTTAGTGAATGGGTCCACATCTGACCTGCAAAAATTGCGATCGGATGAGGACAAAAAATAATTTTGTATGCATGAGCCCTTAATCAGTGCACAGGTAGGATTTTGTAAAATCACATGGCAGGTTTTACCATGAATTGCCACAGTTTTGCAATGTGACATGTACAGGTGAAACACATTGAAATATTTGGAAATATTTGCTGGTTCTAAGCCACATAGCACACTATCATCCAGCACCTCCTAATGTAAAAGTACTCTTAGGACAGCATTATATACTAAAGAGGAGGGGCATACACTAATTTACTTAAATTTAAACAAAGGTGGAGGGAAGGGACATGAATTTCTAGGCCATGCTCAGGCTTGGTGAATTACAATGGATTTTGCAGTGTGTTTTACTTAAAAATGTACAGGGGAGCATTTTCAAAACCTCATCTGCATGGAGCCGAAACATTCCACATGAAAACCTGAGCATACTAAAATATTTTCAAATCAGCATTGGGCGAATTAAGTATAGTTATGGAAAGGACACAGGCCCTGATTTATCATACCTTCACTCCAGAATTATGGTGTCAAAAAGTTGCAAAAATAGGGCTTTTGCAACCTTTTTGCATTTTTACACCACTCCGGTTTTGTAATGTGGCTGGAAAAGTGTGTGGTTAGTTATGTTAATAAGAAAAGTTGCAATCTCACTCCAGGAGAAGGTTGAGTAGGAAAACTGGAGTAGCTTTTCTGAACTAAAGTGTTAGGTCTAAGCATAAGACAAATGTATCAAGTAACATGAGATATTTCATAAATGTGGCATAAAGTATTCCAATGCAAAACTTCAGATTTTCCCCTCATGATAAATCTCCCCATAGATGTTTACCCCAGGTTCCTTTTTTTTCAAAGTAAAGAGTAAAATGACCAGAAAATACAGAACAAAGTAAGAAAGAGGATATGATATTTTGTGGTGACCAGGATTTGTTCTGGGATGAGTAGGACTCTGGTTACACTACTGCATATTGCATTATCTTAATTCAGAGAGTTATCATGGTACAAAAACAAAACACACTTGAATGACACATTCGGTTTAGGGTCATCTATATCAAGGACGGTAATGCAGAACTATCTATTTATCTGTAGCATGAACAAAAAAAAAAACCTGCTAGAAATGTGGTCCCATTTGGTTAACCTTCTTAGCTG
Source organism: Bufotes viridis (assembly GCA_033119425.1). Classification (NCBI taxonomy): domain Eukaryota; kingdom Metazoa; phylum Chordata; class Amphibia; order Anura; family Bufonidae; genus Bufotes; species Bufotes viridis. The sequence continues at coordinate 128,869,434 of CM065593.1, read as the reverse complement.
TTTCACTCTATCTTATTGTATCCATTTTCTACGAAGTTGTGCACATCTTTCATATCTTAATTGAGACACCTTTTGTTCCTTCATTCAAAGGGAATAGCTTCTTTAGACAAAAAGGGCACATATTGCTTGTGTTGGTAGTATAATCTATAGACATATTTTCTATGTCCTCTAAAGATTAAGATGAGCATTACCTTGGGATGTACCAGAGAAGAAAGCTGATAGAAGATGAATTCATCTTTGCACGCACAATGTGAAAGACACTTCATTGCTTAAAATCAATGTGTTACATTGTGAGAAGAAAATTAAAAAAATGTATCAAGATTTAGCAATTTTACTTTTTTCTATGAATCTCGTAATAATAGCATTCCTTTCATATACACAGGTAAATCCATAAAAACGTATTTTCTGTAGGTCAGGGGCAATTGTATTTTTCACTGACACGATACACAATAAGAAAATGTATTTATTTATTAATATAACTATATATATGTACAGTAAAGTAACATAAATGCCCTTTAGAGACATGTAGCCCCTTTTTAACAAGTAGGATAAAAGAGTTGTGGGCTTTAGTTTCAGTGCTTTTCTAATACTTTAAACGTATTAATCCTGTTTTGAGCAATTTTCTTTCATTTTTTCATTGTCGCCTTCCAAGAGCTATAACCAAGGGAGTACATATAAATTATTGGGCCCCATAGCAAAAATCTGAACTGGGCACTCTAACCTCACCCACTACTCACCCCTGACCCATTCCACTACTAATTAAACAGTTAGGGATAAATAATTTAAAAAAAGTAACTAAAAAATAATATTTCCCTGTAAGGTTTTGTTCTGGAAATTATTAAGGTATATTTAAGTAGACATGGTTCCATGTGTATATAGCCTACTACTGACACTATAAAGCCTTAAAGGGGTATTCTTGTTTCAAACTATTCCCTATTCCCAGGATCTGTGCACCGCTCAGATATCTCTAGAATTCGCATAGAATTCACATAAAAATGAATGGAACAGCCATGTACATGTGCAACTGGCTGCTCCGTTCATTTCAGGGGGCTGCAGGGCGTACAACCTGAATACTCTTTTAAAGCAGGGATGTACAACCTGCAGCCATCCAGCTACTGCAAAACTACAACTTCCATCATGCAACAGCTGTAGAAACGTAGGTTGGACATCCCTGGCTAAAAGTGTACGTAATTGAAAGTCTATTAGAACCTATTAAGAACCTATTAAGATGACGGGCAGGAAGAACAATATATATGCAAGCAGAACTGAATGAGCACAGGACAGGAGCTCGCATAGCATCATTCCTCCTGCCTATGTCCACTCTGCACAGCAGCACCCCCCCCTCCCTCCCTCCCTCCATGAACTCTGCTTATAATTCACTGAACCAGGCATTGCGGTGGAAGAGAAGTTCTGACTCCAACATCTCGCCCACTGAGTCCTGTGTATGTTTACAGAATTAGGCTAGCCAATCAGCAGCAGGCTATTTTAACTGCTAAATTCTGATTGGCCAGTTCAATGCCCAGCAGACAGAGGACACAGGACAAAGGCTGGCACTGCTGGAGGCTGGGCAGGGAAATTCATAAAGTATATAAGGGGAGGGGGCCCTGAACACAGGGGAAGCAGGGCTCGTTTGAGCCCCAGATAGGGACAGTAAAAGACATAGTGGAGCCAAAGCAGCCATGTTAGTGTAATTAGCGGGTGGGGACTTCCATCCACCCCCCCACGGGCCCCCGGGGAATCCGAGATGGTGATTTCACTCAGGATGTGTGAAATCGCTCGAGTTCTCGCGAGAACTCGAGCTTCTTCTCCCTTGCTGAGAGCGGGCTGCGCTGATTGAATGCGCTCCGTGCTAGGGAGAAGAACTTCAGGAGCCCACCCAGTTGAGCCGAATCAGCTCATTTACATATGAGCAGGGCCGTTTCTACAGGCGGGCGAGGCGTGCGACCGCACAGGGCGCATCATTCAGGACAGAAGAGGGGGGCACCCTGCCGTCAGCAGGGCCCAGCGCCGGAGGGGGGCCCTTTCTGTCCAGAGGCAGCAGGAGTGGAGATGAGTGCTTCCACTGTGGAAGCATTTATCTCCATATTCATCTGTATCGCCGTCCTCAGGACAGCGATGCAGATGAATTGGGCAGAGGAGCAGGGGAGAGGCGTCTCCCTTGCCCAGTCCTCTGATAGGCTACAGGTACTAAGCCTGTAGCCTATCAGTTACTGGCGCGATGTCATCGCGCCGCCTGAATCATACAGCGTGGGACACAGGCCGGAAGAGGCCTGCATTGCATCACTGACAGCAGCATAAGATAAGTACATCAATTTATTGTTTTTATTTATAGTATACTGTGGCAGGAAGGGGGTGGGGGCCCTATATACTGGCACAATATGAAGGGGTACTATTGAGAAGAGGGGAAGCACTATGGGGTCGCTATATACTGCCACAATATGGGGAGGGGGTACTGTGGAGAAGAGGGGAAGCACTATAGGGCCCTATATACTGTCACAATATGGAGGGGTACTATTGAGAAGAGGGGAAGCACTATGGGGGCCCTATATACTGCCACAGTATGGGGGGGGTACTATGGAGAAGAGGGGAAGCACTATGGGGGCATTATATAGGGGCCCTATATACTGGAACTCATGGGGGGCTCTATGGAGTAGTGAAGGGTAAAGGAGCACTATGGGGGCATCTACTGGGGCCCCTATATACTGGCATTTTTTATGGGGGGCTCTATGGAGAAGTGGGGGGTAAAGGAGCACTATGGGGGAATTTACTGGGGGCCCTATTTACTGGCACACATTATGGGGGTGCACTATGGAGAAGTGGGGGAGAAGAGCACTATGGGGGCATTATATAGGGGCATTTAATACTAGTACCCATTTTTGTGCCACTATGGGGAAGGGGAGGAGAGGAGCATTATGGGGGCATCTATGTGGGGGAGTATATAGGGGCATTTTATACTGGCACATTATGGAGGACAATATGGGGATGGGGGAGGAGCACTATGGGGCATCTTCTGCACTATTACTAGTAAGTGCACTCTGGCACAGAATTTTTACTATTGTTGGGATTTTGGGGAGCACTATTACTGTGGGGGCACCCTAGCACAGTATCAGCTTAGCACAGATATTTTTGTGGGACATGGTTACACTATTAGTGACAGGGACACTATTTGCTGGGTGCAGTAATTTTTTTAGAGCATTGTGTTCCAATAATTATTAAAAAGGGGTGACTAGTGTATCTGTGTGTAATTGTATTTTCCGGGGGTTTATCAGTTTATGCAGTATAGTTTTGGGGGTGCATGATGGGATGTTGAGAAGGATGATGAAAAAGTAGGAAACTAAGATGTCTGTCAAACTCTGCAGAGAGAAGAGATGGCTGAAAGAAATCATCATGGCGGTCTGATCTGAATGGAGAAGATAAAGAAAGAGAATGTCTACATTAAAGAAGACGTCACTGGATGTAAGAGGTATGGTGCTGTATTAGGCTACTTTCACAACTGCATTAGTGATTATGGCAGGCTGTCCCGGCAGAAAACAGCCTGCCGGAATTTACTGGATTAGGCACTGCTGGATGCAGACTGAATGCTTGAATGCAGACTGAATGCCCCAGTCAACTACAATGGAGTACAGCAGAGATCCGGCCACAATCTGGAGGGGGGGGGGGGCGCTTTTTTGATGTTCGCCCTGTTGGTAAATTTCCCTAGAAACTGCCCTGCATATGAGGCGCAAAATATTACGGTGGCCACTGCAGACGAACGGGGGGACCTTTTGAAAAAAAAAAAGCAGAAACACCACCACCGGGGGCAGACCTGTAAGGCTATGTAGTTAAGGCTGATGAGTCAGCCTGTATTTGTGGGATGGGCAAAGGCCTTCATAAACGAGGCATGGCCTCACCCACAGGCATGCGTTCTCAGGTGCTGAGGGGCGTGTCTTCATCCCTGACCCAAGTAGCTCACACCAGCAGTAGCTATGCTGAAGTGCACTCGACCCGTAAGTATGTATGGGCCGCGGTGCCCTGAGCCGGCCAAAGCTTCTCACGGTAAGGACGACTCGGGCTCAGGGTAGACCGCTGCTCTGGGTTTGCTTTTGGCTGGACTTGCAGGTCAGGTAGGGCTCCAACAGCTTCAGGCACACCGATCATCCTTGATCTCCCTCCCTGCCTTGAGCTTTCCCTTACCTGCACCCGCAGCCACGCCATTGGCTTTCTTGCACGTGCGGGACGCTCATGGTCTCGCATGGTGGCTGTTTTCTTCAGTCTCTGCTGTTTTCGCCATTCTGGTCTTTCGTTCGTTGCCTCTAGTGTCGCAGTCACGGGGTGTCTGACTCCAGAATTTTCTGCCTTACTAACCATGCTCCCTTAAATCAGTCTGTCTAGCACCCACCTGCCATATTATACCAGAATTGCCAGGAGGAATAATGGAGGGATAGCAACAATTCTACTAAAACATAGCTATTTTACTGGAGGGCGGTTCTGTTATAAAAAAATAAAATAAAATGATTTTTTGTTACTGTTTTGTATTCATGCCTCTGTTCACATTCACTCAGATTGGTCTTCTCTCCTCTGATTTCATTTCACGAAGATTGGTCTCCTTGCCAAAACAATCTGCTTGATTTACTTCAGTTGAGGCCAATAAGGCAATAGAAGTGAGTTCCTACTATGTATTAAAAACAAAAAAATAATAATTTTTACTTTTTGCTTTGTATGTCTTGATGAAGGGTTATGATTAGCAAAATGAAATTTGTCTTCTTCTATCTGCGTCTGGATTTTAGTTAGCACAGTTATTTACTAAAAAAAACAAAAACAAACGCATGGTTTTGCAGAAAGTGTCTCGCACGCATGGCTCCGCCATTAGAGTCTCGCACGCATGGCTTCTCCGCCATTAGAGTCTCGCACACATGGCTTCTCCGCCATTAGAGTCTCGCATGCATGGCTTCTCCGCCTTTAGAGTCTCGCATGCATGGCTTCTCCGCCATTAGAGTCTCGCACGCATGGCTTTTACGCCATTAGAGTCTCGCACGCATGGCTTCTCTGCCATTAGAGTCTCGCACGCATGGCTTCTCTGCCATTAGAGTCTTGCATGCATGGCTTCTCCGCCATTAGAGTCTCGCACGTATTGGCTTCTCCGCCATTAGAGTCTCGCACGCATTGGCTTCTCCGCCATTAGAGTCTTACACACATGACTCCGCCATTCGAGGTCGGCCGCGTGGTCCCACCACAAGTAGGTTCCATGTCTTTTTCTGCCTGCAGGCCCGCTCGCATGGCTCGGTCATCTGTGGCTCGCTAATACAATTTTTCTTGTGGAGGCTCGTACGCGTGGCTTTTGCCATTAGTGCCTCACTCACTGATCATTTTTTCTCTGACATTTATTTTCTAGGTTGTTGGGTCTTCATTGTTTTTCTTTAAAAGCAGTCGTCCCAAGCCTGCCTTTTCGGACATCACCTTCTCCCAGGTTCGCACTTTCTCTCACTTACCCTCTCTAGATTCTTGCTTCCCCTCGCTCCCCGTGGTTACTTTTTCTCTTGCCCGTCCTTGCCATATAGACCCATTCTCCCAGGAAGCTGACCCTGTGGTCTAATTTTTCATGTTTCTCAAGTTCCACCTCTCCAGGGGTTGTTCCAGTCGCGGCCGTTCTCCGGGCAGATGCCGCTTCCCCAGGCCCCCCTGCCATGGCCGCTTCTCCGAGAGACACGGCCAATCCCACTCCCGCTACAGTCCCAGTAGCTCCTGCTCCAGACCCGGCACTGCCTCTCCAGAACCTGCCATTTCAGATCCCCCGCTCCCCGTTCCAGCATCATCAGTACTCGGGCGGCACCGCTGCCCTGGGGCCCCTTTCCGATATGAGGGTCGCAGGGGCAACCAGCTTCGGCACTCCTCCAGTTACCGCTCCAGTCCAGCTAGAGTCCATCATCCTCTGGCCAGCAGAAATGACAGGTATCGCAGTCTGTCTCAATTTGAAGCAGGTGGTAGAGCTCAATAGCATTGTTTTGCCACTGCTACACTGTACCGAGCCGGGGATCCAGCTTCAAACCACTATTCAAATGCTTCAAACGCTCTGCTGCCCCCTAGTGGTGAGAACTGGTGCGTGGAAGTTTTTTATAATGTCAGCTGCAGCACTTCCAACATAGCCCCAAATGTCATTATGTTTAAAAAAAAATAAAAAATTAAGCCCACTCGGATCCCGCCCTCGTGCTCAAGGGAGGTGTTTGGGCAGCAGATGTTTCGGTAAGTACGGCTTCTTATCCATCAATCATCACCACGCCCTTCTCCCGTCTACTCTTTTTTTTCAGGTTTAAGTTTGTTCATTTCCATGTCTATCGCCCGTTACATTTCAGGCTTATTAATTTCAATGTTTTTCGCCTGTTACGTTTCACTCTTACGTTTATTCATTTCCATGTCTGTCGCCTATTACATTTCAGGCTTACGTTTACTAACTACTAATGTCTGTCGCCTGTCACGTTTTTGGCTTACGTTTATCAATTTCCATGTCTGTCGCCTGTTAGGTTTCAGACTTACGTTTACTAACTACTAATGTCTGTCGCCTGTTACGTTTCAGGCGTACGTTTACTAACTACTAGTGTCTGTCGCCTGTTACGTTTCAGGCGTACGTTTACAAACTACTGATGTCTGTCGCCTGTTATGTTTCAGGCTTACGTTTACTAACAAATTCTGTCGCCTGTTACGTTTACTAACAATGTCTGTCGCCTGTTACGTTTTAAGCTTACGTTTACTAACTACTAATGTCTGTCGCCTGTCACGTTTTAGGCTTACGTTTATCAATTTCCATGTCTGTCGCCTGTTAGGTTTCAGGCTTACGTTTACTAACAACTAATGTCTGTCGCCTGTTATGTTTCAGGCTTACGTTTACAAACTACTAGTGTCTGTCACCTTTTACGTATCAGACGTACGTTTACAAAATACTGATGCCTGTCGCCTGTTATGTTTCAGGCTTAAGTTTACTAACAAATTCTGTCGCCTTTTACGTTTCAGGCTTATGTTTACTAACAATGTCTGTCGCCTGTTACGTTTCAGGCTTACGTTTATTAACTACTAATGTCTGTCGCCTGTTATGTTACAGGCTTACGTTTACTAACTACTAATGTCTGTCGCCTGTCACGTTTTAGGCTTACGTTTATCAATTTCCATGTCTTTCGCCTGTTAGGTTTCAGGCTTACGTTTACAAACTACTAGTGTCTGTCGCCTTTTACGTTTCAGACATACATTTACTAACTACTAGTGTCTGTCGCCTGTTATGTTTCAGGCATACGTTTACTAACTACTGATGTCTGTCGCCTGTTATGTTTCAGGCTTACGTTTACTAACAAATTCTGTCGCCTTTTACGTTTCAGGCTTATGTTTACTAACAATGTCTGTCACCTGTTACGTTTTAGGCTTACGTTTACTAACTACTAATGTCTGTCGCCTGTTACGTTTCAGGCTTACATTTACTAACTACTAATGTCTGTCGCCTGTTAAGTTTCAGGCTTACATGGTAAATCACTAATGTTTGTCGCTTCCCTGCTTCAAGTGTTCAGAGCTCAATGTCCCGGTCGCCCCTTCCATTCAGGGTTAAAAAAAATAAATAAATTAAATTGTTGCAGATGTTTTGTATTATTTTCATTTTTCATGCTTTCTTTCGGGTCATATGGGTGGCGGAACAAGTAGGGCCTTCCTCTCCAGCATTTCAGTCTGATCACGGTCTAAAGGCATACATCTCTTCAGCCAAGTCTCTTGTGTAAAAATCTTGGTCTTCACCCACGGAAGGACATCGGCAGGACCTACTATATTATGGCCTCTTTAGCTTATTGCCATACTGGCCTTAGGCTCTCTTACAACTAAATTGTATTTGGCCGGGGTCCACCAGCATTTCTTCACAGTAGAAGATCCAGTGAGTAAGTTGGTCAGGACATCTTGAGCGATAAAAGTAACCCTCAGGGGCATACGGTCATGTATCTCGGTTTCTTTGGTTTCCTGAGGCAGGGGAATTTACAATTTTTCTGACAGAACCTAAAGCTTAACCAAGGGTCAGGTAGTATGGTGCAAAGACTGTTTTACACTGTATCTCCGTTCCTTCAAAACATTGCAGGTCAGTTCACCAGTGGAAGCCAAGCACTTCCAGTCATTTTATGATTGGTACCCAGTTAAGGTTTGTCAATAGATTATTGTGGGTTCTGGGTGACTCAGCCCCGGATAGCTCACTACTTCTTTTCAAAGCCCGAGCCATCACCTCATCTCAACTCCCTACTTTAATTCCCTAGCAGCTACACCAGGCATCAACCCCCAATGCCATTTCAGATCACTCGTTCCACATTGAGGTTGCATCAGCAAAGTCAAAGCATCATGTCTCATGCCTTGTCATCAGCAAGATAGGACAGCGGCCTTTTCTTGTTTTGACCGATGCATTCCGAACCCCCATGCAGAGAATTCTGTTGCTCTTTGCAATTTGGCTTTGTGATTTGGTTATACTGCCAATTAAGTTATTTCCTACACTACACGGCTCGGTTTTTTCTCCCTTATAGGCATACCCACGGCAATGGCAAAGGGCACAACTCAGCCATTTAGTCAGGTCAACTAAGACACATCCAGTTAGGTTAGGTTAATCTTGGTGTTATCTCCCTAGGGTTTCCAGGCATTCCATGGTCATGACCACAAATATGTATTTTACTAAGCATTTTCCCGTGAAAGGTCCTCTTTAACTTTTATAAACAATTTTTTGGAAGGAGATGGAGAAAAAACAGCAATACGGCCTCTACGTTTTTACATTACAGATTTAGCAGCGTTAATTTTTCAACATAAATAAAACAATAAATGTATTCTCTAAATAGTAGAGAATAAATAGTAGTAAGTTTAAATAATAGTAGTAAGTTTTTTTTAAGTTTTACTACTTTTGCACACCAAGACCCCTTTTTATTATGAAGAAGGAAATGAGTTTGCATCGCTGCATCCCAAAGCCCATAAGTTTTTTATTTTTCTTTCTACAAACCTGTGTGGGGGCTTGATTTTTGAATTATGTTTGCAGGAGTAATATGAGGGGCACTAACTGTATGCTGTTCTGCTATTTACTGGGTGAGTGGAACTATACAAAGTACTGTATGGATCACATTTTAGGTGACAATGAATGCATGTCATTATTTTTAGGGGTGGACGTCTGTGGACGCACAGTCGGGACAGCAACCATGGCAGCTGCTGCATTGAGAGTATAAGCAAAAGGAGGTAGCAGTGTCATAATATTTACATTTAAGTACTGTACATTATTTGGACACACTGTACACATCAGTGAATACACAGTCTGATGGATAACAAACAACTGCCAACATGCCTAGGCCCTGTCTTCTTTTTTATTTTATTTACTTTCACATTTTTATTTTGTTTTCCAGTACAAATCAATATTCCAAAAAAACATTCAGTGAAATGCTATTCAAACAGTACATTGTATGAAAATAGAAAGTAAAGCATTTAGCGCTTTTGTTTTGTACAATTCTATAGTGATGCAATAATAATCAATAAACAATCAATATTGTTACCAGATCATAGAACAGTATGATCCATCAGAAAGTATTAAACTTGTTAAACATCATAATGTGCGTGAAAGCATGACAACTGAAGAACAATGCCAGTGATCGTGATATGCCAGAGCCGTTCCTCTCTCTCCCCCTCAAACACCTTTGGTAGTTTCCCTTTAGGTAGGTAATTCTATAGTGGAAGTCATAAGACTACCTTTGGTTATTTGGGACGCATAAGGGGAAGTACACCATAATTCCCATCTTTGCATTACTTGCAGTATATTTTTGTGTGAAGCAGCATATATGCATTTGTGTTGCATATATATTTTTTATATATATATATATATATATATATATATATATTTATTTATTTATTTATTAGGGTTACTAATTCCAAGAGGCTCGGAGTGAAAGGCAACTTCCACTAAGTAGCTATTAGTTTTCATGCCGCAGTTATTATCCCTCTACTACCCACCAATGTGTGTAAGGGAGGGTTTCAAACCCAATTAATAATATAGCCAATGCTGGTGACAGGGGAAGAGAAATGCCAGACACTCTCCCCCAGAAAGGGGATATGGTAGGGCATCTCCACCACATATGTGACGGTGTTCCTTTTTCTCCACATCCTCGCCAGCAGCACGGGCTATATGAGGAGTTGATGTGTGCAATACAGACCAGAGTTGGGTGGAAGGGTGTAATGTCTCAAAAGTTTTAATGTTTGAGTCATCCTGTATCTGATTTAAGGATACTAAACCCCTTACTTCCCATATTTTGATATCAAGATCCAGAATTAGATGAGTAAGGTCTGTCATAGGGATTTCTGAAATGGCAGGAGAAAATAGATTTGTATTCCCAATGTAAGGGCGCCTGGTCCATATTTCCACCTGCATGGTCAAGAGAGGGGGGTCCCCCTGAACCACCTCCATGGAATAGCTAATAATCCTTTAAGCAAATTTAGTGTCGCAAAGGTAGACTCCACTTCCAACCATTTATGATTCGAAGAGGGACACCTCCACTCCTTAGTTTGATCTATTAGATTGGCTTTATAATATCAAATAATATTTGGGACTCTTAGTCCTCCATCTCGAAGACATGGTTAAAGTATGTGACAGGCCACCCTAAGGGGTTTATTTCCCCAAATGAATTTGAGGAGATCTGATTGTAAAAGATTTAGTGTCTTGGTAGAAATAATAAGCGGGATACATCTAAGTTTATTGAGCATTTTGACAGCATTTATTCTCGCTATCCATGACATAAAATTCTGGGAATATTTAGTGTAATCCTTTAGAAGTTCCTCTTGCAAGGAGGCAAAATTGAGACTTACCAAATCTCTGAGGTGGGATGCAAACTGAATACCTAAATAAGATATATATTCTGGTGCCCACTGAAATGGAAATTAACAATTGAATTTTGAGGGGTCCAGGAACCGAGAGGGGAAGTATATGTGATTTAGTGTCCTCCACTGCAGGACATGTTGACTAATCTCTCAATTTTAACATCAGTTTGAAGGCTTAGTAAGACCACAGTGTGCACCTGTCTTGTCATTTGTTATTGCTATATTGTTTCATTATTTATCATATCCACACAATTGCCATCTTGTGTACGATGTCTATTATGGTACTTGTGGTCCACTGCGGGCATCCTCCACCGTATGCATTTTTGCTGGGGTTCGCCATTAGCAACGGGCCACAAGTGCAGGATCTGCTCCCCTGTATATATATGCACAACTGCATTTTTGGGTTGAGCACATCCTGCTTCATGCCACCTCTTAGTTGTTTTGTATATATAATTTTTGGGAGGTGTATAAACTCCTATGTAAATGTAGTTTGTTTTCCATCCACAGGCTACATTTAGGTGCACCTGTGAGGCCTAGACCATATCAGCCAGTCTTGGGTTGGGCTCACAGCCTTATCCCTCCTCCCATTGCATGCATGGTTACATGCTGGAGGTAACTGGGGAGTCTGCTGCGAGTCGGCCTAATACATTCCTGTAATTTTTCCCACTGGCCCCTGGTATTTCCCATACGCCACAGGTAGGTGAGTGTTTGGTCCCGAGCTACTTGAGAAACCTTGGCGTGTTGCTCAGGCTCAGACATGTCCTCCACTGCAGGACATGTTGACTAATCTCTAAATTTTAACATCAGTTTGAGGGCTTAGTAAGACCGCAGTGTGCAACTGTCTTGTCATTTGTTATTGCTATAATGTTTAATTTATACATTGAGGTTTTAGCATAATCCTCCAATATTCTAGCGACAGCTGGAACGGATAATATGACCACTGGAACGGATCTGCATAAAGCCCCAATTTATGAGTTAACTTGCCAACTGGAATGCCCACTACCGCTGGATCTGCACGTATTCTTGCTGCAAGGGGTTCCATCACTAAAGCAATCACTAGCGGTGAGAGTAGGCAACTTTGACAAGTACCATAAGATATATTAAAATATTTGGATTAGAACCCAGACGCTAGGACTCGCGCAGATGGATTAGAGTATGCATTAAGTGCATTATTGCTGTTAGTATAGAACTGGAGTACCCAAATCATTCCAGTACCGCTGCTAAAAATCCCCAATGCACCCTATCAAATGCTTTTTCAGTGTCGAGTGAGACAAAAATCTCAAATGCACCTATAGCTTCTGAAATTTGAATTAAGTCTATCATCCTCTTGGTCCCATCTCTGCACTGACATCCCGGGATGAAACCTACCTGATCTGGGGATATTAATTGTGGAAGTAATGGCTGAATCCTCAAAGCTAGTAATTTGAAAAACAGTTTAATATCATTGTTTAACAATGATATAGGGTGGAAATTAGAAGGGACATCTTAATAGAAGGAAGGAGTTAAAGAGATGGGCAAGTATAGGTGTTAACTCTACATTAAAGGTTTTATAGTGTCCCAAACTTTTAAAGGACGCTAATAGTGTCATAAGGGAGGAGACGTAAATATGATATGGGTCAAACTCCATCAACTATGAAATTAGATGAAAATCTAAAGATCTATAGTATATCACACTAATATAACAATTAAACACAGGTATATATAGGGTCACAGCCCTACCTTCACTTTTTTCATGAAGGGCGAAAAGAAAGGCCTTACATAATAAAGGAAAGTCTAAAGATATACATTGCAGTTGTAACTCCCAAGGAGAAAAAACCTTGGACAGGAAAAAAATGGACATTGTATTAATAAAGGATACTTATTCACAATTAAGATTTTGGGAGAGCTCTGTCCAGCTCTTTTCTTGGTTTTTCCATTTCTACTCGTTGGCATTAAAGACCAAGGGGATGGAGACGATAAGATTGGTAAGGCAGCTGGATTCTTAACCGTCCCCAGACCTCTATTAAAATCACAAAGTCTCCAAGTGCTGTCAGGAGCCCCGTCAGTTCTTCATGCTGGCAAATTAGGAATCTTTTCCCAACTATTGTAGTAGCAAGGCCAAATAGAAATAGCCAGCGATAAGGGATTTTATTCAAGCGTAGTAGATCCGTCAGAGTTTTTAGTTGTCTTTTTTTGTAAAGAGTAATGGGAGACAAATCTTGAAAGAGAGTTAGTTGGTGACCTTCAAAGTCCCATTGTGGTGTATCTCTAGCCTTCTTCAAAATGTCTTCTTTGACTCTGAAGGTTCTGGAGGTGGGCGTAAGGACCGATGTCCTCTCTTTATTTCAATAAAAAGGGGGTACTGGTCCCCTAGGAGGTTAATGGCTAGTTGCTTAATGGTGCCCGACAATGATTCTGAGGCATAGGTTTCAGGAAGGCCGAGGATACATAGATTATTACATTGGTTACGATTATCTTGGTCTTCCACATATGTGTAAAGTAGATTTAGTTGGTCTTGGCAAGAATGGAAATGCGTAGCCACTTCTTTAGTGTGATGGCAAAGACCAGCAATAGAATCCTCTAGGGTGTCCACATGGTGACCTATTTGTTTGAGGTCTTGTTTGATGTCCTGAAGGTCTTCTGCCAAAGGAGACAGTGCTTTAGTGAGAGTTTATTGGAAGAAAGGTCTGGACAGAGGTTGCTCAGATTGGGAGGACATATGTTCTTTTGCAGGGTGCAGGGGGCATTGCATCTTTGTCTGCTTGTGAAGTCCCTGAGGAGGGGATGTCTGTTCCCGCAATTGGTTTAGTGATAAACTTTTCCATATTTCCTTTAGTTTGAGAGGTTTTAGAAGACAAGACTGAGCCCTTAGCTGTAGGTTGCCCGTATTTCACCATTGTGATCTTCAAAATGCTTACAATGAGTGAAGGAGTTGTTGTAGTAGGTTGCTGTGTCACATACACATTTTAGAGAGCGGTATTATTACATGGAGAAGAGCCCACATCCAGGAGAGCTGGGTTAGGGGTCATGAAACATTGAGCCAAGGACTCTTTGAATAAATTCTAATGAGATATCTGCTGACCCCCCCCAAGCAGATAAGAGCGGGTCTGGCAAAAAATAATTAGGCTTGGCCTATAAGATAAAAGCAGCAAGGGTAAGGGATCTTCCAAGAGATATTGTACAGTGTTTCTGGGTCACACTGAGTATGCAGTGGCTAGCCAAAAGTGTGGCCTATAATACTGCAGGGCTTTGTAAAGGAGGGCAGCACAGTTTTACCCTTCCTGGATAGAAATTTAGAGTGTTCCAGGCACTATGTGGGGCTTAGGGGTGACGTGGGTATCCTCCCTCACCTTGATAGTTCCCCTGGTCTATTCCACCGGCAGGCAGGGGAGTCCGTCGGCAAGGCCCAGCGGTCTTCAGGTGAGCTAACTGCTCCATTGCACGTCAATCAGCGGCTTGTTCAGGCCTCAGAACCCAGCCCGTGGGTCCGTAGTCATCTAATAGTCAAACCACAGAGACCTAATCTGTTTCCAGATTGTGTGCAGGCTTCAGGGGAGGTTCCGGTTCACCCGCTTCCCGAAACTCAAGGCCATGGCTTCTCACGCGGCACAGGCCGCAATCGCACAGAGAAGGCTTACAATGCCCCAAAAGACCCAAAGCTCCGATTCCGGCTGGAGAGAGGTTGGGGTGACACTATGTCCCCTTTGAAAGGGTAGGATAGTGCAGATGGTGGAGGATTTAGTTATTTTCAGACGGAGCTCTCAGCTCATACGTCTTCCCTCATCGGCGCCTGCCTCAGCCTCCCCTAGGCTCATCTTGTCTTCTAAGAAAGTCACACTGTAGATCTACTTGGGAGGTGTGCTGCCTAGAAATATATTGTCACAGAGCACCTTCACCAGTGTAAAACAAAACCTTTACTAATAACCCAAGATGTGACAATAAAATTCAATTGACCGGTAGGCTGGGTTGGCTGAATAAAAAGAAAGTAACTGACCCTTACGATTGCCCTATATACTGATGTCCCTGCCTACAGAAACGGAATGGCCTCCCCGATAGGGGCGATCCTGTATCAGGAATCTCCTATCAGCCCTATACGTCCCTGCCAAGGGATAGGTACCACCACCCAAGAAGGGATAAACTGTATCAATGTGTCCAGTATTAAATGTCAGTGGTCAATATATATATATATATATTAATATAAAAAAAGATTTTTAGTAATATCGCACATATTAGGGTACTTTTACACTTTATTTTCACAGGCGGATCCGCACCTATAATGCAAACATTTGTATCCGTTGAGAACGGATCCGTTTGCATTAGTTTTAAAGAAAAATGACAAAGTCCAAAACGGATCCGTTTTGATTTACATTGAAACTCAATGGGGAACGGATCTGTTTTCAAATGCACCATATTGTGTCATTGAAAACGGATCCTTCCCCATTGACAAGCTGCGTTTTGGTGTCCGCCTCCAAAACAGAATAGAAGCGGAACGGAGCCTAACTGATGCATTCTGAACGGATCCTTATCCATTCAGAATGCATTGGGGCTTAACTGATCCGTTTTGGACCGTTTGTGAGAGCCCTGAATCGGATTTCACAAACGGAATCCAAAACACTAGTGTGAAAGTACCCTTACATATACACCTTCATATCCCGTGGTATCAAAGTCTTATAATCACCATTAGACAATTTGGGTAAATGTCATATGTCCCAGATATTCAACTTTGTCCTGAAGCGTTTCTTTGATTCATTCCTTAGAATCAGTTCATCAGGGGACCACAACATAGATAACTTCCAACTCAGACAATAATAGAGGGTAGAGAAAAGATATTTTACAAATCATGGATCATTCATAAAGCCTCCCTCCATTGCAGCGGCCGGTGCCTACAGATAACATAGAAGCCGAGGGCACTAGGACCTGGAAACAGCGATCCTCCCTGAAGCGCTCTAACCCGCTCCCCTTCCGGTCACTTGGGACGCCACGGGAAGACCTACACCACGTGGGACGCCAGTGGTGTTGGGGATAACGCACGCGCGGGGAAGGCTGCATGGATTCCTTCTTCTAGAGGGAGGTAAGAAAGTGTCCTTAGTAGCACGGACTATCGGACTATTATTGGAACTCTATCTCACTATCCGGCTATTACCTGGTGCAACTGTTATCACCCCGTATCTACAACTTGGCCGGACAATGCCAGCGATCCTTATTAACAGACGTTTGAGCCACTAATCCTTTCTAGCAAGTTTTTAGCAAGTTTGTATTTTGCACATTTCACTTGTCAGGTAGGCGTCACTGACCTAGCATCTTTTTGCACAGGCTAACCTATATTTGCACTGTTATGAAGATAGATTCTATATGGAAGCAAGCTATTTTAAGTGTGGGCTTTTAAGTGAGCTGCGTTTTTTAATAGTGTCCTAATATTGTGTTTTTACATTGAGTTTAATAAAACGTATGATCCTGATGTTGGAGTGTGCCCCTTGAATCGATCAATTGCTGTGAGTATTTCATTTGTACGCCTTGGGGTGAAGGCAACTAGGTGAGCACCTCCATTCCATTAGTCCCCTGCTGGGTGAAGCCGCTTCTCCAAATATTTTTTCCAAAATTTTTTTCACCCTTTTAAGCTGTGCTCCCCATTAGAAGACAATGGACATCTGGGAACATATGAAAGACAAACTTAAAAATATTGACACTTTTGAATTTATTGTAAATAAGGATGAGTCAAGGAGTGAAAATGATAATATCTGTATTGAAGATACGTTTAGAAGTTTGGAAAAATTAATGATACGCCAATTGAGAAATAAATGGGAGGTACGGTCATTAACCCAATATGTGGAAAATGGCCTGATACCAAAAGGTCTAATGTTATCCAAGACTCCTGCTGCAGATTTATCAGATACGGTTTTTGATAAGGAGTGGGATACTTTCTTGAGGACTCAATCTACTGTGTTGATTAAAATGATTATTAAGAGAAGAACTACTATCATTGAAGAATTGAGCACACAGATTGAGGCCCTCAAGGAGGTAATATCAACCTTTCCCAGCAATGGGAAGGTTCAAGAATGGGAGAAAAGGATTTGTAAAAATCTGGATGATATTGAAAAAGAGATTATGCAGAAAAAATCTAAAAAGCTACAGGAAACTAAAAAGAAAGCAAATGACTCACGTGAAACACAAGAAAATAACACACAAGATAAAAATGTTTTAGCCACAGTTGAAGCAACAAATAGTAAAAACAAGATCACAGTAACCAATACAATATCACTACATTTAATAGGTTTGAAACATTAACCTCTCCTCGTTTTTTAGATTATACACCCCCACACCACCGTCCAAAGACGAAGAGAGCACGTACCCCAACACCACCACCCCCAATGGACAAATCAACTCACAACTACGGTCACAGGACACAGAATCAGCATCACGAGTACAATTTACGAACACGACAGATGGACCATTACAACAGGGAAAACACAAGACAACAGCACGGCCACAAATACAGGGATCAGACAAAGTCTCATTACACTCCACGGAAATCACTACACAACCAAGGAAGATTAGGAGAGGAAGACATGCGCACAAGAGAAAGGAGGTACAATCAATACCGGTAAAGTCTAATATTGTAAACATAAGTGGGGTCGTGTTGACAGAGTCACAAATAGGCTTACTAAATAAGGGTCTGAAATTTGCCCCTTCCAAGCCATTAGATAAATTTTCCACATATATGGGCATTGAAAAGTTCATTAGGGCATTATGTTTAAAAAAATATTTTTTTAAAATTCAACCACACAAGAAATTGAAACGAAGGAGAGCACTAAGAAATATTGTTACACAAATTTAAAAATGAAATCTAAAAAATATCCGAGGCAGGAAACAAGTGATGAGATGACAGTTTTTAAGAAAAATATAGAAAATCATCTAAGACACATTAGGAGTCGGCGGGTAAATAATAATGTCTCAAGAACAGAGATGGAGGCGCTAGAAAAATTACGGACAATGGAAGAAATTACAATTAGGCCGGCGGATAAAGGGGGGGCAGTTGTAATTTGGAACACTAAGGACTATAAAAAGGAATGTTTGAGATTATTAAATGATCATGATACATATGAAAAACTTAAAGGGGATCCCACAAATGAGTTTATGAATACTTTGAACCAATACTGTCAGAGAGGAGTGAAGGAAGGGCTCTTACTGGATAGAGAAGCGAAATTCATTTTGGGGACTGACAAGAGAATACCAATGTTCTATTGTATTCCCAAAATACATAAAGATATACGCTCACCCCCCGGTCGCCCTATTGTTTCTGGAATCGGTTCCATTTCTAGTAACCTTTAGTGATGAGCGGGAGGTGCCATATTCGATTTCGCGATATTTCGCGAATATTCGCTTGAATATTCGTCATATATTCGTCGAAATCGAATATTCGTCATTATTCTATATATTGCGAATGTTACGCGAATTTATATTCGCATTGCGAATTCAACTTAGAGCTGGGTTCCTAATGGTTGTTGAATTGCTAGAATATAACGAAGATTGAGAACATAGCGCTATATTCTCAATCTTCATTATACAACCATTAGGAACTCAGCTCTAAGATGGAATCGCAATGCGAATAATACTTACAATTATTAATCACTTTGCGAATCCATTTGATGCCTCTATTTGATTGTATATGACGGTTGACTGTGACTACCACCAACGTTCTGCTGCCTCCAAAGCAAGATATATAAACCCCCAGGGGCCATTAAGGCGTTTTTGATAGAAAACGCATCAAAAACGCATCAAAAACGCATATGCGTTTTTATCATTTTTCTAAATTTTTATTTAATTTTTTTGTGTATTTTGCAACATTTGGTTGCATATTTACATTTGGTATAGGCAAGACAAATATGGTAGCCTAGAATTCAGTGTTTCTCAAACAGTGTGCCTCAACTTTGCTAAACTACAACTCCCAGCATGCCCGGACAGCCTTTGGCTGTGCAGGCATGCTGGGAGTTGTAGTTTCGCAACAGCTGGAGGCACACTGGTTGGGAAACACAGGTCTAGATCATTACTCTGCCCAAATCTATATTCAGCTACATGGCTTCGAAAATATGCTGTCAAACAATGATCCTAGGTTTTGGTATAGACACATAATCTAGACTACCATATTTGCCTATACCAAATGTAAATATGCAACCAAATTGCAGGACCAACCATTGCATTGTTGGTCCTGCAATGCAGGTGAGTGGGAGGGGGCTGTAGGCTGCTTAATACCTGTTCAGACCTTGTTCACACACCATAGGTAGTCTAGTGGTAGGACCCCATGTCATGCTGAGAAACCGTGAAGTGGTGCCTAAAGGGGCTCCGATATGTTCCTGATTGGAAATATTGGCGAATGTCTCAGCTTTTAACACCAGAGTGAGGGATTAGCCAGTGTTGTCAGTTGCTTATCCATGTGGTGCATCTTTTTTCTGTGAGTTATGTGTTTATATATTTTCATCCGCACATGTTTTATTTTGTGTAGGATGTTTGTGTGGTGCTTGTGGTTCGCGCCGGTATCCTCCATTGTATGCAATTTTTGCTGGGGATAGCCGTCGCTGCGAACCACATGCGGAGGAACTGCCCCCAGTTAGAAACACGCCACAGTGTTTGGGGTTTGGAGCAGTCCCACCCATTTAGGCCACGTTTATTTTTGTGATTCTTGTTTTATATGTATTGAATGTGCCATTGCATATGGCTGGTAAACATTCTGTTGCACCTGGAAGCCGGTGTCACATGGTCTGTTGTAGGTGTAGCTTGCGGCCTCATTTGTTCCCCATTGCATTGTTGGTCCTGCAATGCAGGTGAGTGGGAGGGGGCTGTAGGCTGCTTAATACCTGTTCAGACCTTGTTCACACACCATAGGTAGTCTAGTGGTAGGACCCCATGTCATGCTGAGAAACCGTGAAGTGGTGCCTAAAGGGGCTCCGATATGTTCCTGATTGGAAATATTGGCGAATCTCTCAGCTTTTAACACCAGAGTGAGGGATTAGCCAGTGTTGTCAGTTGCTTATCCATGTGGTGCATCTTTTTTCTGTGAGTTATGTGAAAATACACAAAAAAATAAACCAAAAAAATGAAAAAATTATAAAAACGCACATGCGTTTTTGATGCGTTTGATACGTTTTCTATCAAAAACGCCCTAATGGCCCCTGGGGGTTTATATATCTTGCTTTGGAGGCAGCAGAACGTTGGTGGTAGTCACAGTCAACAGTCATATACAATCAAATAGAGGCATCAAATGGATTCGCAAAGTGATTAATAATTGTAAGTATTATTCGCATTGCGATTCCATCTTAGAGCTGAGTTCCTAATGGTTGTATTGCTAGAATATAATGAATATTGAGAATATAGCGCTATATTCTCAATCTTCGTTATATTCGAGCAATACAAGAACCATTAGGAACCCAGCTCTAAGTTCAATTCGCAATGCGATTAATATAACCTGTATTACTCGCATTGCGATTACAACTTTTACGAAGACTGAATTCTCAATCTTCGTTATATTCTAGCAATACAACCATTATGAACCCAGTTCTAAGTTGAATTCGCAATGCGAACATATACTCGCATTGCGAAATAAACAGAGCTGGGTTCCTAAATTTTTGTTAGTTCTAGATAGCCATAGCCAAAAAATAGTGAAGTAAGGGCTCTTCCACACTGGCGTTTTATCTTTCTGTCCTAGAGTTCCGTCCTCGAGGCTCTAGGACGGAAAGATACTGATCAGGATAATCCCAATGCATCCTGAATGGATGGAAATCCGTTCAGGATGCGTCTGGATGTCTTCCGTTCAGTACTGAGACTTTTTTTGCCGTAGCAAAATCTGCAGCATGATGCGGATTTTGCTCCGACCCAAATCCTGAAGGCATGCCGGAAAGAAGGATCCGGAATTAATGGCCATTGAAAAGCATTTATCCAGATCCGCTTTAAGCTAAACGTCGCTTCGGCACATCGCCGGATCCGACGCTTAGCTTTTGTGAATGGTCACCATAGCAGCCAGGACGCTAAAGTCCCGGCTGCCATGGTAAAGTGTAGTGGGGAGGCAGGGGAGAAGTATACTTACCATCTGTGCGGCTCTCGAGTCTCGGGGCCCTCCACAATGATGTCAGAGCGCCTCATGAGCATGGATCACATGATCCATGCGCGTATGGCTCTCTGACGTCATTGTGGAGCACCCCGGGAGCCGCACGGACTGTAAGTATCTGCTCCCCCGGCTCCCCACTACTTACTATGGCAGCCGGGACTTTAGTAGAGTCCTGGCTGCCATGGTTACCTAAAAGCATATTAAAGACTGATCAGTATTCCAATGCTTTCTGTTGTCTTGCGTTGTGACGGATCCGGCGGGCATTTCTTGCGACGGAAGTGCACGCCGGATCCTCACAACGCAAGTGTGAAAGAGGCCTAAGTTGCATATACCCCAATGCAAGAATATTACTTTGCATACTTTATTTTTTTAAGTACATGTCTCTCTTAAAGGGGTGGTCACTCTTAAAGGGCAATGCCGGGTCATCATCAGCTAGGAGATGGCCAAAAAGCATCGTAAAGGGATGCAGAAAATGGAGGAGCTACTTTCCCAACTCACAATGTTGCCATAGAGGCCTTTTTTATTTTGTTAATAAATAGTTTTTTCTGAGTTATATTGCGTGATTTCAGTTTTTTATAATGTTATGTTATGGTGTAATTCTTACTGATAACTTTATTTATTCTAAGGCCCCACCATTAACAAAGACTGCTGCTATTATCCTCACCACTATAAGTTCTGTGTAGGCCTTATATTACCAAATTTCCATGTACCTGCGGCTGCTGTATGTCATCATACTGATGAGTTTTGGATGGAAAAAAATTGCCTTAATGTAACCAGAGTTATTAAAATAAAACAGAAAACCAAAAATGATTTAAAACCAAACCAAACTTTATAAATAAAATAAAAAACAATTGTTTAAAGAAACATAAAATAAAAATTAAATAAAACTAAGGCAGGGCTTTCAGGACATCATGCTGGCTGATCAGCTCCGTTATGGCCTTCATTTCTTTGCTGATCTTCAGCTGCAAAGCCCTCATCCGCCTGGAGTGCTCCCGCTGCAGCATAATTATTTTATTTTTCATTTCTTTTATTACTGTACAAAAAAAAAAATATATTAAAAATCAGATTAAATAACTTTTATTGATTAGTGTATAAAGGAGCTGGCCATTAAAATCACAATCAGTTATATAGTTCTTTACTTAAGAATATTTCAATAGAGTATTTTATTTAAAATAATTGTGGGATCAGTTGACTGTTTGATTGGTACTATTTTGGGGTGCATACGTCTTTTTGATCGCTTGGGTTTGGAATTTATGTCATGGAACGTTACAAAATATGTATACTGTATAAAATATGTCTGTTTTTGACAGTTTTTAAAAAAAATATTTGTATGGGATTTGCCAAAGGGGTAAGAACACGCTATATTGTTATAGAGCTGCTTTTTACGGATGCGGCTATACCAATTATGTGCACTATATTATTTATGTAATTTTTAGATTACATAAATGAATATATATGAGAAGACGATTTCTAATGTATTCTTCTTTAAAAAAAAAAATTTAGTCTATTTTGTCTTTCAATTTTTTTTTTTTTTTTATATATCTATTTTCTTTTTATCAAAAACCATCTGCATCCTGAAGATCCAATGGGTCTGATCACTACACAGTGCATTGCAATAGTCATAGTCTATTGTAATACACTGTATAGTCAGTGCCACACTTACACTAAGGCTGATCAGACCTCAGGGTCTGATCGGCCTTAGGTAAATGGCAACTAGGACGCTTTTGTAAGGAATCCGGGTGCCATGGAAACCATCTTGCCGTTGCGGAAGCAGCGACGGCAAGATGGAAGAGAGAGGGAGCTTTCTTCCTCTCAACCACATAGATGTCGCTGGCCTGAAACAGGCTTTTTTTTAAAGTGCTGCGCTATGATTGGTTTGTCTGCAGAGACAAAACAATCGGAGTGCTTACTAGCAAGGGAACACTCTGATTGGTCCCTTGCCGGCTTACCACTTGTGTCTGCTCCTGGGGAGCTGTGACTCCGGGGCTGTGACACTTTATAGTGTCACAGCCCCAGGAGCAGTTTGGGCGTGGCCGTACATCAAAATGCAGCAAGTCACTTGTTATTTGCTCGTACAGTTATGTCAGAAAGCATGAAGGGGTTAAAGGATAAA
Organism: Bufotes viridis; assembly: GCA_033119425.1. NCBI lineage: Eukaryota > Metazoa > Chordata > Amphibia > Anura > Bufonidae > Bufotes > Bufotes viridis. The sequence continues at coordinate 128,846,410 of CM065593.1, read as the reverse complement.
GATTTAACATGTTTGTTATGGTTTTCTGGAATAAACTGACACCAGTGACTGAGTTAAAACACCCACAACACATATTATTTACCCTCCTGGCGGGGGGTGGTCACCAGCTCCTCCTCCTCATTCTCCTCATGAGAACCGGGATGGTCTGAGGGTCCGGCATCCTCATGCTGTGGGGTAGGGGCAGAGGGTCCTGCCTGCTCCTGCTCCTCCTCCTCCAACACCTCCTCCTCCACCACCACTGCCTTTTTTGAAGGCCTGCGGCGGACTGAGGGGACGGGATCACCTATAATGGCAAAATTTTCTTAAGTTATTAAAACCTCGTAAAGCATAACTGTACCTATACATTACAGAGTGTTGCTGAAAGATACAAGAGTCATGTAAGCATTGTACCTGGGCAGATTTTGTTCCATATCTCAGTGATCCGATCCTGGTGTCTCCTCTTCAGGTCGGACCACTTTTTTATAATGGCCATCCTCTTGTGTGTGACATTGTGGTCACGATAAAGCTCATAACCGATCCTCCTCAGGATCCGCTGCTTCTCCAAGTGGGACCTGGTGGTGTCGTACTTCATCTCAAGCATTCGCTGCAGGATAAAAATGCAACCATATAATCCCAAATTTGTCAAATAAAAGTATTAGAAATGAATGTCATCATCTCAACACAACAAAAATGTTTGAGTGTTTGAAAGTAAAACATTAGATTTAACGTTACAGTTATACAATCGAATTATATTTAAATTGTATGTGTGTGTAGTATGAGCAATCGGATATTGGCCATCTGAGGAGAGATGTACCCGTCTAGTGAGGTAACGGTACAGTATGGGGTGTACAGCTGGTCCGCCTCCACATGGTGCACCCTGGGTAACGCTAAATGAACCAGCAAATAATGGCGGTCAAACATTACTTCTCCTGACCAACCAGACGCATATTAGAATCCAAAGACTATGTGTGTGTGTGGAGGGATATACACTGTGGGGTATACGGTGTGGAGTATACGATGTGGGGTATGCACTGTGAGGCAGGAAAATGGATGTGCATTGTGCATATGAGAGATGTTTCTCAGCTGTCCAATGTGTCCATACATACATGCTACCAGTCATAGTGGTGTGATGTCTTAACAGTACTTAGTGCACCTATCATTAACTCCCTTCACGCCCAATGACATAGCTGTACGTCATCTGGCGGTTGTGGCACTCTTTGGAGGTGCGCTACTGGAGGTCGGGTTCCCACCCCTTAGTATCAAGAAGGAAATAAACTCCAGTTTGTGCGTTGAAGATAAGTTTCTTTTAATCAAAAGTGCGGTAAATCATATACATGCGTGTGACGTTTCGGCCACAATACGGCCTTCATCAGACTGATACCGCTCTGAGGACTGTTTGGAAAATGGGCGTGTTGGTAGCAAAAGTAGACCACTGTCTATGTAGATATGCGGACGCAGGCCTTCCCTGCTATCGGGTCCCCATTACAGCAGCACGGTGACCCGATAGCCACCGCACCCACCGCCCAATTACACGGAAAAGCCGCAAACCGCAGGTCTGAATTGACCCCCCGGCACATTGTCCCAAGGTGCCTGCTGATTGATTTCAGCAGGCACCCAGTTCTGATCACCGCCCGCCGCGTAGCGGTGATCGGAACTATACATGATGTACCGTTGTGTCATGTGTCCTTAGGGGTTACAAACCCGTAAAACTGGCGTGGCATTGCTTTTATTTTGCAATTTTTGTACATTTTGCATTTTGTTTGGCTTCCCAATACATCTTATGCAATATTAAATGGCGGAGTTAGAAAGTACAACTTGTCCCGCAAAAAACAAACCCTCATATGGCTATGTGAACAGGCAAATAAAAAGTGATGGCTCTTTGAAGGCAGTGAGCGAAATAAGAGGCTAACAAAAAACCTCTGGCTTTGACAGGGTTAATATGCCCTGAAGCAAGAAAAATGTGAATTTGTACAAATACATTGAAATAATAAGCCTGTGATATGTAATACAGTGCTGTAATGTGGAATTACTTACAGTAATCAGGAGATCTTCCTCGACTTCTTTAAAATTGCTTGAGACCATTTTCATGCGCGTCACACACGAGTATTGCACTGCGATTTAACCTTCCTCCTGTCAACAAACTCGCAAGACAAAGCCACGGCCGTATAGGCTCACACGAATATTTCAATGCGATTCTCGCGATAGAAACACCATGTGCATATTGCGAATGCAACTTAGGCAACTTCCTATTGGTTGTCTTGATGGAATGAAGGATTATTGACAATATACCTCGCTGTAAGTTAGATGCGCAATGCGAGTAAACTTACTCAAATTACTCGCATTGCGCATCCAACTTAGTTCTGTGTATAGGCAACGTCCTAACAATGGTTGGCTTGCTAGAATAAACGAATATGACGAATACGAATATAGCGCGATATTCTCTATATTCGTTAAGTCTAGCGAACAACCAATAGGAACGTTGCCTATACACAGAAATAAGTTGGATGCGCAATGCGAGTAATTTAAGTAAGTTTACTCGCATTGCGCATCCAACTTAGACAACTTTCCGATTGGCAATAGTAATGCCTATGCCTAAAGCCTATTCCACGCTCTAAGTTGGATGCGCAATGCGAGTAAACTTACTTAAATTACTCGCATTGCGCATCCAACTTAGACAACTTTCCGATTGGCAATAGTAGTTGCCTAATGCCTATGCCTAAAGCCTATTCCACGCTCTAAGTTGGATGCGCAATGCGAGTAATTTAAGTAAGTTTACTCGCATTGCACATCCAACTTAGTTGCCTTGCTTGCTAGATTTAACGAATATAACGAATACGAATATAGCGCTATATTCTGTATATTCGTTAATTCTCGCAACCCAAGTACCCCCGCCCATACCAATAGGAACGTTGACTATACACAAAATTAAGTTGGACGCGCAATGCGAGTGATTTTAGTAAGTTTACTCGCATTGCGCATCCAACTTTTACCATGGTCTAGATAACCGTGATTCTCAAATCCGACAGTACATTCTAGCATGGAGGCGTTCCCATGGTGATGGGGACGCTCCATGCGCAGAGGAAGTTGGCACTCGGCAGACAGGCACTGACTGGAGCGGGAGGGGAGCATGGAGTCCTCGGACATGTAAGAATAAATGCTTTTGGGAAAAGGGAAAAACATAAAAAAAAAAAAAAAGCGAATATTCGAATTTGCGAATATATAGCATTATATTCAAAATATTCGCGAATTAGCGAAGTGCCGATATTCGCGATTTAAATTCGCTATTCGAATATTCGCGCTCAACACTAGTAACCTTTCCCTTTATATTGATAAATTGATACAGCCCCATCATATATACGGGACACTACGGACATAGTCAAAGTTCTGGAGATGATCGATTGGAATGAAAACTGGTTCCTAGGGACCCTGGATGTGGGGTCACTTTACACAATTATTGACCACAATGCAGGAATTGAAGCCCTACAAAAACAACTTAGTGAAAGAAAAGGGATGGATGAGCAACAACTACTTTTCATTCTGGAGGGAGTTAGGTATATCCTAACGCATAATTATTTTTCGTTTGATGATGTCTTCTATTTGCAGAGGACTGGCACCGCCATGGGCACCAGATTTGCCCCCAGCTATGCAAACTTATTTCTGGCACAATGGGAATGTGAAACCATCCTACCCAGGATGGGGGCGAGACTGGTGCTCTGGCGGCGCTATATCGACGATATTGTTTTTATTTGGCAAGACTCTCTAGTTGCGTTAAACATTTTTCTAGCTGAAATCAACAGTAATAACAGAAATTTAGTTTTTACCCCCACTATAAGTCAGCAAAATATAGAATTTTTAGACTTGGATATAAAAGTGAAAAAGTGGCCAAAAACAGCTATATAAAATTTGACAGCTGCCATCTTCCAAGATGGCTAACAAACGCCCCAGTTAGCCAATTCAGACGTATCAAGCGAAACTGTACGTTAGAGGAAAATTTTGAAACAGAAGCGGCATTGATGAAGGAACAATTCCTGGAAAAGGAATATCCCCAAAAAGTTCTGGACTCTGCTTTGAATAAAGTAAGGAAAATGGACAGGAAGGATTTCTTTTTAAAGAAAAAAGAAAAGGAAAATGCTACAAATACAGATAGCCCTCGAATAATTATTCCCTTCTGCTCACAGTTCAAACAAATTGAAAAAATAATAAGTAAACACTGGGGCATCCTTCGGAAGGACAAATGGATTGGGGAACTACTAGATGAGAAACCAAATGTAGTATTTACTAAGGCGGATAATTTAGCCAATATAGTAGCCCCCACAGTCCAGAGAGGTATAAAAAAGAAAGGGAATAACTGGTTAGCCCCCAATGGCTTTTTTAGGTGTGGACGATATTCTAACTGCAGAGTTACATCGTTTCCGAGAAAGACGGAGTCAGTCCAGTCGTCCACAAACTCATTTAGTATGAAAATTAAGGATTGCTTGACATGCAACTCTACCGATGTCATCTACATTATTCAATGTAGCTGCAAGAAACAATACATTGGCAGAACTAAGCGCACTTTAAAAAAGAGGTTATCAGAACACATTTCGAATATCAAAAAAGGGCATGAGGCACATCCTCTGTCTAAACATTTTAAATTGAAACATAATAGCAATCCTGCAGGACTGACATTTGCAGCAATAGAAAAAGTGAAGAGACCATGGAGAAGAGGCAACCACATTTCAAACATGTCCAGACATGAATCCAGAAAATTTTTTGAATTTGAAACCTTAATGCCCAAGGGTCTTAATGCGGAGATGGAAGTTTTTGGCTTTTTGTAAAGGGAGGTGGTCTGATGGGGACGGGACTTCGTGGTCTGGTCGTGTATCGACACCACGATCTCCCTTCCCTGCAGCCCCCCTCCCTTAGCTCATCGTTGTATCCATTCTAGCCACCTATCTCCACATCTGGACCCGTATGGAACAAAGTATTGGTGACTATATTTGTGATTTTAATGTGAAAACGCATAATGATTTTAATGTGAATATGCACAATATACTTTTAGAAGGCTCATTATCTATACAAAGTAAGAAGGCTCAATATGGGTATATTGAGAAATGTACTATTTCAATATTTAGCAGAAGATAAAAGGATGTAAAAGTATTCCATGTCAGGTTTTAAGAATGATTGATGATTGATTGACGCCCAGACTGGTGATTGTTGTCCGGTTATATAAAGAAGTAAAGCACACACTGACAGTATCCACTGAAGAAGGGGGTCTCCCCGAAACGCGCTTGGGACTACTGAACAGTGTTGTGAAATTATTGGTGACCAAGTGTATGAGGAACTTGGATCATTCATAAAGCCTCCCTCCATTGCAGCGGCCGGTGCCTACAGATAACATAGAAGCCGAGGGCACTAGGACCTGGAAACAGCGATCCTCCCTGAAGCGCTCTAACCCGCCTCCTTCCGGTCACGTGGGACGCCACGGAAGACCTACACCACGTGGGACGCCAGTGGTGTTGGGGATAACGCACGCGCGGGGAAGGCTGCATGGATTCCTTCTTCTAGAGGGAGGTAAGAAAGTGTCCTTAGTAGCACGGACTATCGGACTATTATTGGAACTTTATCTCACTATCCGGCTATTACCTGGTGCAACTGTTATCACCCCGTATCTACAACTTGGCCGGACAATACCAGCGATCCTTATTAACAGACGTTTGAGCCACTAATCCTTTCTAGCAAGTTTTTAGCAAGTTTGTATTTTGCACATTTCACTTGTCAGGTAGGCGTCACTGACCTAGCATCTTTTTGCACAGGCTAACCTATATTTGCACTGTTATGAAGATAGATTCTATATGGAAGCAAGCTATTTTAAGTGTGGGCTTTTAAGTGAGCTGCGTTTTTTAATAGTGTCCTAATATTGTGTTTTTACATTCAGTTTAATAAAACGTATGATCCTGATGTTGGAGTGTGCCCCTTGAATCGATCAATTGCTGAGAGAAAAGATATGTGTGCAAATCAACTTTAATCAAACAATGCTCATCAAGATTTTGGCCCAAAAACATATGAGACCACTACCTATGATGGACCAAATGTAAATTGGACAAATAGCAGATCATAAAGATTAGAGATGAGTGAATTTCTAAAAAATTTGATTCGGTCGGTTCGCTCAATTTTCCAAAAAGATTCAATTTGATCTGAATTAAATTGTGACGAATCACATTAAAAAACAGCTATTTACTGGCTGCAGAGAGCCTGTATAGTGGTGTAGAACACTGTGCATTGCAGCAACACGCATAGTGAGTCTATGACACGCAGATGACAGGCGTCGCTCTTTGGCCTCTTTCACACAAGCAAGTGTTCCGCGGAATGCAATGCGTGACGTGAAAGCATAGCACCCACACTAAATCTTGACCCATTTATTTCAATGGGTCTGTGTACATGAGTAGTGTTGTTCACGAATTTTCGAATTGCAAATTTTAATCGCGAAAATCGGCACTTCGAGAATTTGCGAATATTTAGAATATCGCAAAATATATTCGCAATTGTGAATATTCGTTTTATGCAAATCTTTTATATGCAAATTTTCGCAAGCAAGAAAATAATTATCATTATTTTCAGATTGTGAAAATTTGCATAAAAATTTGCATAAATTTGCATAACATTTTGGATAAAAATTCGCATAAACTGGTATTTAAAAAGTATCTTAAATGCCAGTTTATGCAAATTTTTATGCAAATTTATGCGAATTTTCGCAATCAGAAAATAATTACAGGAGATTATGAATTCGCCCAAATATTCGCGAAATATCGTAAATTCGAATTTTGCCCCTGCCGCTCATCACTATACATGAGCGTTGTTTTTCATGCATCACTTCTGCGTTGCATGAAAATCAGCATTTTCTGTATTCTGCGTTTCAAAGAAGTGAATGGGGCTGTGTAAAAAACGCATTGCATTCGCAAGCAAGTGCGGATGCAATGCGTTTTCACTGATGGCTGCTAAGAGATGTTGTTTGTAAACCTTCCGTTTCTTTCAACCGCGTGAAAACGCATCAAAACATATTGCCCCCGTCAGGAAAAAACTGAACAACTGAACGCAATCAAAGACAAAATTGACTGAACTTGCTTGCAAAATGGTGGGAGTTTCACTGAAGGCACCCTGAACGCATCCGGACCTAATCCGTCACAATCGTGCGAAAGGGGTCTTAGAATCACTGCACACTTCACTTCTCTGGGCAGTTACGTGGCCAAAACTGACCAAATAACTCAAGTGTGAACTCAACCTTACTGATCGATGTTAGCGTCAGGTATAAAGAACCGTGCAGAGGCAAAAGATCCTTCTATAGCGTGAAAGAGCGTACTTCTTTTACACAGTCGTCAGCTGATTCCACATAGATGTCTACAGAACCTGTTCTATTAAATGCTTATACAAGTAGAGCCCCCCTGACAGAGTGGAGACGGTGTCAGTAGGAAGTTTGTGTTGATGTCACTGATTAATTTGCCCTTCCTCTGATCCGTCAGAACAATAACCCGCAAAAAATGAATCCTGTCTGTGGAGCATACGCCTTCACCCGGTCAACATCTGCTCAATAATTCCTCAGTATTGCTAATGCCCCCCCCCCCCCCCAAATAAAAAAACAAAACAAAAAAAAAACAGGAGTGGATCTAAAACAGAGATGACACGTGAATGGAATATTTGCACATCTTACGTGTTTTGTATCCACTCCTGCTTTTCGCTACCGAATCATAAGCCAATTCTGATTGTAACATACAGGCCTTACAGCTGCTACACAGACAGGATCCGTTGTGTGTCTAATTTTTCCTTCATTCTGACAGATCAGAAGAAGGGTCAAATAAATGATGAAGTCAACCAGGCCAAAAAGGCAAAATAGTGGCCCAGTCATGTGGTGGGGAGAGTGAGAACAACAAGAGAAGTCCACAGAGTGGCCCAATGACATAGTGGTGAGGTGTAAGTAGCATGAGGAGACCACAGAGTGGCAAGTTGACATAGTGTGGAGGTGGCAGCAGCATCATGAGACCATAGAGTTGCAAGGTGACATAGTGTGGATGTGGCAGAAGCATTGGGAGACCACACAGTGGCAAGGTGACATAGAGTAGAGGTAGCAGCAGCATCTGGAAACTACAGAGTGACATAATGAATGATTCATCATGATACCATGTTCTTCCTGTTGTCGGTCAACATGGTTCCGATTTTGAGTTGTCGTAGAGAAGCCAGGATTCGATTTCTTGATAAAGGACGCAGAGCAGTTCCTCCCCTGTGTGACTCAGTACGCCCAGGCAAACTAGGTGCAGAACAGCGTGACACTGTCGTTCCCTGCACATGTGGTATGCTGGTGGGGCACTGTGAATTATCCCTGCAATGGAGGATGAGGACAAGGTGGAGAATGAGGCAGCAAAGGCGGACATTGTAGCAGGACCAGCGGCGTGAGAACCTAGGGGCGGAATCGGCGTAACCTGGCCAAGTTGCTTGATTGGTGGGCTGTAAAGGACATATATTGTCCTTGACCGTAGTTACAGCTCCACAAGGGAGGGACTGCAGTACCAGCAACTTGGCCAGGAGCATGTTCAGCTTCTGCTCCGTTGGGTGAGTGTACATATACTGTTTTCTCTTGGCAATCGCTTTGGTGATCGATTGCTCGCAGAATGACTGACTAGGAGGAGGGGGAGAATGAGCATTAGGACCAGCAGATGATGGGAAGGACAGGCAACTCCCTTCTTCTGAGGTGGTGGAGCCTTGAGTGCCTGAAATCGGGTGTGTGCCACTGGGTGATGCAATAGTTGCTACGGAAGGCTGGACCACACATTAGACCCACAGTTCTACCAGGCGTCTTCATTGTGACGCTGCATATATTGACGCAGGGCCGTAGTTCCAACATTGGCACCCTTGCCACGCTTCACCTTCAGCCCACAGATTCGATAAATGACCATGTTCACCTATCCTGGCGGCTTAACAAAAAACTGCCACACCGCCGAGTAGGTGATTTTACCCCCATCTCTCCGCACTAACTACTACCGCATCTGCCTCCTTGAACCACTCACCCCTACTTTCCGGGCCGGTAGGCTCTTGCGTAGTGGGTGGTCTACCCCTGGCACGGTTGGCTCCCAACCTCCTACTGCTGCCACCCTGCTGACTCCTGGTCACGCTTCTGCCACCCTGCTGGATCTGTCCCTGCCTCACGGGCAAGCTGCCACCCTCTTCTCCCAATGATGATGAAGCCCCTTCGTCACCCGGCTCCCAAGTGCGATCATCTACATCATCATCGAGTACAGTCTGCTCATCACTGATTTCCTCCTCAACCGTCTCTGGGTCTCTGCCCGCTTAGTGGAGGAAGCAGCGGATGTCTCCTCCACATCTTGGCTTGCCAGTGGCTGCTGACTGTCTTCTAGTAGCTCGTCCTCACTGTATAGTGTCGCTGAGCCCACAGCATGCAATACATATCTGGCTGAGGTAACAGAAAGGGACAGATGCAGGTTGAGGACAGGTGAGGGCACAGGGCCTACTCCCGGGCCATGCCAACAAAGGGTGGTGTCTGACGAACTCTCCGACTCTTGGCTCAGGGTGTCTGATGTCACTTGCGACAAAGTCGAAGATCGAGTCAACCATTTAAGAACCGCAGGGTTGCTCGTCAAAACACGACTGCTCGCTGACACTGGGACCTCAGGTCTCTCCAGGTGACCCCTGCTGCCACGGCCCCTTACTCTGCTGCGACCTCTGCCTGCGCCAGAAACATTTAGGCTTCTGCCACTTCCCTGTGCATGGCCTGGCACTTCTTTGACTGACATATGTTAGATCAAATAAATAAATAAAAAGGAAATTAAAACACCCCCAAAAATGCTGTAATTTTCTCACTTCACCACACAACAGCTAATAAGCCTTTTTTCCCTACTAATACACACAAAAAAGGGCTTTAGAACATATAACTGCAAATATATTTTTCTTTTGCCACTAACATCTGACATTTTAGATTATAGAACTGCACCGCTGAACAGAAAATATATATATTTTTTTGCCACTAATTCACGTCACAACTAGAGTTGAGCGAACACCTGGATGTTCGGGTTCGACGAGTTCGGCCGAACTTTCGAAAAATGTTCGGGTTCGGGATCCGAACTCGACCCGAACTTCATCCCGAACCCGAACCCCATAGAAGTCAATGGGGACCCGAACTTTTGGGCACTAAAAAGGCTGTAAAACACACCCGGAAAGGGCTAGAGGGCTGCAAAAGGCAGCAAAATGTAGTTAAATCCCCTGCAAACAAATGTAGATAGGGAAATGATGAGTTAACATAAAATAAATAAAAATTAAACAATATTAATTGGAGTGAGGTCCCATAGCACAGAATCAGGCATCAAGTCACCCACCAATGGAGAAGGTCACTTACTATTATTTTGACCACAGCACCCAGACAAAGGAGAGAGGTCCCACAGCAGAGAACCAGGCATCATATCACCCACCACAGGAGTAGGCCACCATTTAGTTACTTTGACCCCTACACCCAGACGGAGGAGAGAGGTTACACAGCAGAGAATCAGGCATCATATCAACCACCACAGGAGAAGCCACCATTTAGTTACTTTGACCCCTGCACCCAGGAAGAGGAGAGAGGCCCCACAGCACATATTCTGGCATCATATCAGCCACCACAGGAGAAGCCACCATTGAGTTACTTTGACCCCTGCACCCAGGAAGAGGAGAGAGGCCCCACAGCACATATTCTGGCATCATATCAGCCACCACATGAGAAGCCACCATTGAGTTACTTTGACCCCTGCACCCAGGAAGAGGAGAGAGGCCCCACAGCACATATTCTGGCATCATATCAGCCACCACATGAGAAGCCACCATTGAGTTACTTTGACCCCCGCACCCAGGAAGAGGAGAGAGGCACCACAGCACATATTCAGGCATCATATCACACACCACAGGAGAAGGCCTCTTTCAGTGATTTAGGCCTTTGGACCCAGACAGAGGAGAGAGGCACCACAGCACATATTCTGGCATCATATCAGCCACCACAGGAGAAGCCACCATTGAGTTACTTTGACCCCTGCACCCAGGAAGAGGAGAGAGGCCCCACAGCACATATTCTGGCATCATATCACCCACCACAGGAGTAGGCCACCATTTAGTTACTTTGACCCCTACACCCAGACGGAGGAGAGAGGTTACACAGCAGAGAATCAGGCATTTAGATCACCCACCACAGGAGTAGGCCACCATTGAATCAGACCCCGGCAACCATGTCAGATGGCACAAGCATAAGCTTTATATCAATCAGCACAGGAGAAGGCGACTTTGACAGACTTTGACCCCTACACCCGGACGGAGGAGAGAGGTTTCAAAGCAGAGAATCAGGCATTTAGATCACCCACCACAGGAGTAGGCCCCAATTTAATGGGACCCGGCAACCATGTCCAGATGGCACAACCATCAGCTTCATATCAATCAGCACAGGAGAGGCGACTTTGAAAGACTTTGACCCCTACACCCAGACGGAGGAGAGAGGTTTCACAGCAGAGAATCAGGCATTTAGATCACCCACCACAGGAGTAGGCCCCCATTGAATCAGACCCTGGCAACCATGTCAGATGGCACAACCATCAGCTTTATATCAATCAGCACAGGAGAAGGCGACTTTGAAAGACTTTGACCCCTACACCCAGATGGAGGAGAGAGGTTTCACAGCAGAGAATCAGGCATCATATCAACCACCACAGGAGTAAGCCACCATTTAGTTACTTGGACCCTGACCCAGGAAGATGGCAGAGGCCCACAGCACATATTCTAGCATCATATCAGCCACCACAGGAGAAGGCGACTATTGAGTTACTTTGACCCCTGCACCCAGGACGGAGGAGAGAGGCCCCACAGCACATATTCTGGCATCAGATCACCCACCACAGGAGTAGCCACCATTGAGTTACTGACCCTGCACCCAGGAAGAGGAGAGAGGCACACACATATCTGGCATCATATCAGCCACCACAGGAGAAGGCCACCATTGAGTTACTTTGACCCCTGCACCCAGGAAGAGGAGAGAGGCTCCACAGCACATATTCAGGCATCATATCACCCACCACAGGAGTAGGCCACCATTGATTTAGACCCTGGACCCATGACAGAGAGAGGCACCACAGCACATTCAGGCATCATATCAATCACCACAGGAGAAGGCCACCATTGAGTGACTTTGACCCCTACACCCAGAGGAGGAGAGAGGCTCCACAGCACATATTCAGGCATCATATCAACCACCACAGGAGAAGCCACCATTGAGTTACTTTGACCCCTGCACCCAGGAAGAGGAGAGAGGCACCACAGCACATATTCTGGCATCATATCAGCCACCACAGGAGAAGCCACCATTGAGTTACTTTGACCCCTGCACCCAGGAAGAGGAGAGAGGCCCCACAGCACATATTCTGGCATCATATCAGCCACCACAGGAGAAGCCACCATTGAGTTACTTTGACCCCTGCACCCAGGAAGAGGAGAGAGGCCCCACAGCACATATTCTGGCATCATATCAGCCACCACAGGAGAAGCCACCATTGAGTTACTTTGACCCCTGCACCCAGGAAGAGGAGAGAGGCCCCACAGCACATATTCTGGCATCATATCAGCCACCACAGGAGAAGCCACCATTGAGTTACTTTGACCCTGCACCCAGGAAGAGGAGAGAGGCACCACAGCACATATTCTGGCATCATATCAGCCACCACAGGAGAAGCCACCATTGAGTTACTTTGACCCCTGCACCCAGGACAGAGGAGAGAGGCTCCACAGCACATATTCTGGCATCATATCAACCACCACAGGAGTAGGCCACAATTTAGTTTATTTGACCCCTGCACCCAGGAAGAGGAGAGAGGCCCCACAGCACATATTCTGGCATCATATCACACACCACAGGAGAAGGCCTCTTTCAGTGATTTAGGCCTTTGGACCCAGACAGAGGAGAGAGGTCAGAGATTAGCTTCATATCCCCCAGCACAGCAGAAGACCGCTTTATTTGACTTAGGCCTCAGCACCCAGACAGAAGACAGAGGTAGCATGGCAGAGGTTATGGCTTCATGTCACCCGTTAGTTTAACCGGCCACTTTCATCTGGTTAGCCCCGGCGCCTAGACAGAGAAGAGTTTCATTCAACTGTGGGTTTCATAAAATTTGTATCAAATAAAGAAGTGGCCCGTAGCACAACAAGACATGTTTTAGGCAGTTAATAAGTGACTACTCTGCACAAGGGAGGGACAGGTCCTGTGGGATCCATGCCTGGTTCATCTTTATGAAGGTCAGCTTGTCCACGCTGGCTGTGGACAGGCGGCTGCGCTTGTCAGTACTGACGCCCCTGCCGTGCTGAATACGCTGCTCAGATAAAACGCTGGCCGCCGGCAGGAAAGCACCTCCAAGGCATAACATGCTAACTCTGGCCACGTGGACAATTTCGGAAACCCAGTAGTTGAATGGGGCCAACCATCCGCCAGGATGTGGAGGTGTGCAGACATACTGTTCAACCATGTTAGTGAAATGCTGCCTCCTGCTAACACGCTCCGTATCAGGTGTCGGTGCAGATAGCTGTGGCGTGAGACAAAACTTTTCCACATTTCTGCCATGCTAACCCTGCCCTCAGATGAGCTGGCCGTGACACAGCTGCGTTGGCGACCTCTTGCCACTCCTCTGCCTCACCTTCCACCTGTTCCCCAGACATGTGGGAATGCTTCAAGAGCGCCTATCAGCGTGCGCTTGTACTCGCAAGATCTTACGGTCGCGCTCCAGTTCAGGAATTAAAGTGGGCACATTGTCTTTATACCGGGATCCAGCAGGGTGGCCACCCAGTAGTCTGCACACGTTAAAACGTGGGCAACTCTGCTGTCGCTAAGCAGGCATTGGAGCATATATTCGCTCATGTGGGCCAGGCTACCCATGGGTAAGGACAAGCTGTCCTCTGTGGGAGGCGATCGTCATCGTCCACCGTATCCCCCAGCCACGCACCAGTGATGGGCCTGGGCTGCCACCCCGCTGTGAACTTGCGCCATCCTCGTCCCCTCCACCTCCTCCTCCTCATCCTCCTCGTCCTCCAGTACAGTGCCTTGGCTGGCGACTTCATGAACCTGTCCTCTGCTGCTTAAACAAACCTCCTCTGAGCCACCTCGAACAGACTGGCCCGAAAGTGTTAGGAACGAGCCTCATCCTCCTCCTCCTCCTCCACCTGGGCCACCTCCTCAACATCATTGCCCTAAGTGTTTTCTCAAGGAGACATAGAAGTGGTATTGTAACGCTGATAACAGTGTCATCGCCACTGGCCATGTTGGTGGAGTACTCGAAACAGCGCAGCAGGGCACACAGGTCTCGCATGGAGGCCCAATCATTGGTGGTGAAGTGGTGCTGTTCGGCAGCACGACTGACGCGAAGCGTGCTGCAGCTGAAACTCCACTATGGCCTGCTGCTGCTCGCACAGTCTCTCCAGCATGTGCAAGGTGGAGTTCCACCGGTGGGCACGCCGCATATGAGGCGGTGAGCGGAAGGCCGAAGTTCCGCTGTAGCGCAGACAGGCAGCAGCGGCAGGATGTGAACGGCGGAAGCGCGCACAGACGGCCCGCACTTTATGCAGCAGCTCTGACATGTTGGGGTAGTGGTGAATGAACCTCTGCACCACCAAGTTCAGCACATGCGCCAGGCAAGGGATGTGCGCCAAACCGGCTAGTCCCAGAGCTGCCACGAGATTTCGCCCATTATCGCATACCACCAGGCCTGGCTTGAGGCCCACCGGCAGAAACCACTCGTCGGTCTGTTGTTCAATACCCCGCCACAACTCCTTTGCGCTGTGGGGCCTGTCCCCCAAACATATGAGTTTCAGAATGGCCTGCTGACGCTTACCCCGGGCTGTGCTGAAGTTGGTGGTGAAGGTGTGTGGCTGACCGGATGAGCTGGTGGAAGCAGTGGAGGAGGAAGCCGAGTAGGAGGAGGAGGCTACAGGAGGCAGAGAATGATGCCCTGCGATCCTAGGGGCGGAAGGACGTGCGCCAAGGAACTGTCCGCCGGGGCCCAGCCGCCACTACATTCATCCAGTGTGCAGTTAGTGAGATATAGCGTCCCTGGCCGTGCTTACTGGTCCACGTATCTGTGGTTAGGTGGACCTTGCCACAAATGGCGCTGCGCAGTGCACACTTGATTTTATCGGACACTTGCATGTGCAGGGAAGGCACGGCTGTCTTGGAGAAGTAGTGGCGGCTGGGAACCACATACTGCGGGACAGCCATGGCCATCAGCTGTTTGAAGCTGTCTGTGTCCACCAGCCGGAATGACAGCATTTCAAAGGCCAGCAGTTTAGAAATGCTGGCGTTCAGGCCAAGGGCTCGAGGGTGACTCGGGGAATTTGCGCTTCCTCTCTAAGGTTTGAGATATTGAGAGCTGAACGCTGCTGTGTGATATAGTGGAGACGCTAGTTGACGGTGGCGGTGGTGGTGGTGTCGGTGGCACATCCTCTGTTTGCTGCTCGGCAGGTGGCAACATTCCTCTCGAGGCGGAAGCCGAGGCAGCAGCGGTAGAGGGAGCAGGGGGAGCCTCAGCGAGTGCCTGGTTTTTAAGGTGTGTACCCCACTGCAGTTCATGCTTTGCATGTAGATGCCTGGTCATGCAGGTTGTGCTGAGGTTCAGAACGTTAATGCCTCGCCTCAGGCTCTGATGGCAGAGCGTGCAAGTCACTCGGTCTTGTCGGTAGGACATTGTTTAAAGAAGTGCCATGCCAGGGAACTCTTTGAAGCTGCCTTTGTGGGGCTGGGTCCCTGTTGGCGATGTCCAGTAGCAGGCGAACTCTGGGGCGGCGGCTCGCCTGCTTTGGCCCCTGCTCCTCTTTGGCTTCGCTGTTGTCTCGGTCTCACCACTACCTCTTCCTCTGAACTGTGAAAGTCATCGCCACGACCTTCAGTCCATGTGGGGTCTAAGACCTCATCGTCCCTCTGCATCGTCTTCCACCCAGTCTCCTCCCTGACCTCCTCCTGTTCAGTCTGCACACTGCAAAAGACGCGGCAGTGGGCACCTGTGTTTCGGTCATCATCAGAGACGTCGGTGACTCCGATGAGGTGGTATTCCCATGTCCTCTTCATCTGGAGACATAAGTGGTTGTAGCGCCAGTGCATGGTATGTCTTCCTCCACTGGGGAAGGGCTAGGTGGACGCCCCTGGGAAACCCTGGAAGCAGAGTCTTCAAACAGAAGAAGAGACTGCTGCATAACTTGTGGCTCAGACCGTTTCCTGATATGCTTGGGGGTGATGTGACAGACTGATGGGCTTGGTTTTCAGGTGCCACCTGTGCGCTTCCGCAGAAGACTGGGTGGAAGACCATGTGGTGAACGTGCTGGAAGCACTGTCGGCCACCCAATCGACAACGCCTGTACCTGCTCAGGCCTTACCATCCTAAGAGCGGCATTGGGCCCCACGAGATATTGCGGTACATTCTGCCGGCTAGTTGAGGGAGTTCGCTCTCTACTGTGTGCGCCTAGCCGAACGGCCACGTCCTCTACCAGCAACAGAGGCTCCACGGACACCACCACGACCGCGCCCTCGTCCCTTAATAGTATTTTTCTTCATTGTTGCGATTCAACTCGCACCACAATGAAATATATTATTTTTATAAGCAAAATCCCCTCACTGGAATACTTTCAGTCTTTTGACTGTATGGATTACAGATGGAATGACTGTTATATGTGAGTACCGCTTTCTTTGACAGATTCTAGTATGGGTACATATATGTTTTCCCAACCCCAGCACATTAATTTGCTAATTCCAGATGTATGAAACGCAGGCCTAACTGTATCTAGTATATTGAACGCCAGATAAACTAATCTTGGCCTTTTTAAATAAAAAAATTCCCTCACTGGAATACTTTCAGTCTTTTGACTGTATGGATTACAGATGGAATGACTGTTATATGTGAGTACCGCTTTCTTTGACAGATTCTAGTATGGGTACATATATGTTTTCCCAACCCCAGCACATTAGTTTGCTAATTCCAGATGTATGAAACGCAGGCCTAACTGTATCTAGTATATTGAACGCCAGATAAACTAACTTGGCCTTTTTTAAATAAAAAAATTCCCTCACTGGAATACTTTCAGTCTTTTGACTGTATGGATTACAGATGGAATGACTGTTATATGTGAGTACCGCTTTCTTTGACAGATTCTAGTATGGGTACATATATGTTTTCCCAACCCCAGCACATTAGTTTGCTAATTCCAGATGTATGAAACGCAGGCCTAACTGTATCTAGTATATTGAACGCCAGATAAACTAACTTGGCCTTTTTTAAATAAAAAAATTCCCTCACTGGAATACTTTCAGTCTTTTGACTGTATGGATTACAGATGGAATGACTGTTATATGTGAGTACCGCTTTCTTTGACAGATTCTAGTATGGGTACATATATGTTTTCCCAACCCCAGCACATTAGTTTGCTAATTCCAGATGTATGAAACGCAGGCCTAACTGTATCTAGTATATTGAACGCCAGATAAACTAACTTGGCCTTTTTTAAATAAAAAAATTCCCTCACTGGAATACTTTCAGTCTTTTTGACTGTATGGATTACAGATGGAATGACTGTTATATGTGAGTACCGCTTTCTTTGACAGATTCTAGTATGGGTACATATATGTTTTCCCAACCCCAGCACATTAATTTGCTAATTCCAGATGTATGAAACGCAGGCCTAACTGTATCTAGTATATTGAACGCCAGATAAACTAACTTGGCCTTTTTTAAATAAAAAAATTCCCTCACTGGAATACTTTCAGTCTTTTGACTGTATGGATTACAGATGGAATGACTGTTATATGTGAGTACCGCTTTCTTTGACAGATTCTAGTATGGGTACATATATGTTTTCCCAACCCCAGCACATTAATTTGCTAATTCCAGATGTATGAAACGCAGGCCTAACTGTATCTAGTATATTGAACGCCAGATAAACTAACTTGGCCTTTTTAAATAAAAAAATTCCCTCACTGGAATACTTTCAGTCTTTTGACTGTATGGATTACAGATGGAATGACTGTTATATGTGAGTACCGCTTTTTGACAGATTCTAGTATGGGTACATATATGTTTTCCCAACCCCAGCACATTAATTTGCTAATTCCAGATGTATGAAACGCAGGCCTAACTGTATCTAGTATATTGAACGCCAGATAAACTAACTTGGCCTTTTTAAATAAAAAAATTCCCTCACTGGAATACTTTCAGTCTTTTGACTGTATGGATTACAGATGGAATGACTGTTATATGTGAGTACCGCTTTCTTGACAGATTCTAGTATGGGTACATATATGTTTTCCCAACCCCAGCACATTAATTTGCTAATTCCAGATGTATGAAACGCAGGCCTAACTGTATCTAGTATATTGAACGCCAGATAAACTAACTTGGCCTTTTTTAAATAAAAAATTCCCTCACTGGAATACTTTCAGTCTTTTGACTGTATGGATTACAGATGGAATGACTGTTATATGTGAGTACCGCTTTCTTTGACAGATTCTAGTATGGGTACATATATGTTTTCCCAACCCCAGCACATTAATTTGCTAATTCCAGATGTATGAAACGCAGGCCTAACTGTATCTAGTATATTGAACGCCAGATAAACTAACTTGGCCTTTTTAAATAAAAAAATTCCCTCACTGGAATACTTTCAGTCTTTTGACTGTATGGATTACAGGTGGACTGGTATTAGTAGGGTGACACAAGCACACCCAAGTCCCTGATGTAGGATTTCTATGGCACAGACCACTATTACAAGTGATTAATGGACGTTGGGAGAGATTGTGCTGCAGCACTAGTCCCAAGATGGCCGCCGCCTATCAGCCCAGTAACATGTGCCACAAAATGGTCTGCACAACCTTTAAAAAAATAGCCTTGGACTGTGCTGCTAAATCGCTATTGGTCTGAATCCCAGGTGTAGATGTCTGACTTGTTTGGAGCTTTGAATGCACACTGTGGCAGCTTCTGCTGCAGCACTACAAGTCGCAAAATGGCGGCCGGCGGTCAGCCCAGGTACATGTGGATGGAAAATCACTCTGGCCACTCTAAAATAGCCAATCCCTATCAAAAAGCAGCTCAGCTGCAGTTGTTCAGATGAATCACAGGTGGAGGAGAGAAATTTGCTTCCAGTTATTCAATTATCCCTGCCTATTCTCGCCCTAGCATCAGCTGCGTCTATCCCTGTTCTATTCATCATCGGGAGTGAGCACGTCCCGACGTGCGCACAAGCTTATAAAGAGGCTGAGTCACATGCTGCACTCGGCCAATCACAGCCTTGCCAATAGTAGGCATGGCTGCGATGGCATCTTAGGGCAAGTAGTATGATGCATGTTGATTGGCTGCTTTGCAGCCTTTCAAAATGCGCCTAAATACATGCCGAACGACGAACCCGAACCCGAACTTTTTTGAAAATGTCCGGGTTCTGGTCCGGGTCCCGGACACCCCAAAATTCGGTACGAACCCGAACGATGCTCGAACTGTTCGCTCAACACTAGTCACAACAGGCTTTAGAGCATATAACTGCACCACTGAACGGTAAATATAATTTTCTTTTGCCACTATTACATGACAAAAAGGGCTTTATAACATATAACTTCACCACTGAACGGCAAATATATTTTACTTTTACCACTAATATACTCCACAAAAGGTCTTTAGAATATTTAACTGTACTGCTGAACGGGAAATATATTTTTCTTTTGCCACTAATACACGCCACCAAAGTCTTTAGAACATATAACTGCACCACTGAACGGCAAATATATTTTACTTTTGCCAATTATACATGCTAAAAAGGCATTAGAACATATAACTGCACCGCTGAATGGCAAATATGTTTTTCTTTTTCCACTCATACACACCTCAAAAAGGGGACCTTTTTTACACCTTTTGAAAGGGAGGACAAACTGAACTACTATAGAGACATCACATGTAGTCAGTTGGCCACGCCTATCTGTGCCATCATCCATCCTCTGGCAGGTCTGACCGGGGGTCCCTCTGCTCTCACGTTCCGCTGCCATGGCTGCTGGGAAGGGAGGGGGTGGCAGGAGCAGTAACAGCTCCAGCAGCCTGAGTTTAGAGTCACTGATGAGCAGCTTTCTTCACCCGCATAGTGAAGAAACTACTCACCAGAAGCTACACATAGAGCAGGACCTGAACCAGCAGGGGGCATACTTGGAAAGCACCCTGGCACCCCACATTGAAGATATGCTGGACTACTGGGCAGCCAAACTGGATTTGTGGTAGCAATTGGCAGAGTTTGCCCAGGAAAAGCTGTGTTTACTGCGGCGGAGGCCATAGTTACCGCAAAAAGACCACGCCTGTCCACCCAAAATGTGCAGACTGACCTTTGTCAAAATGAATCAGACATGGATCAGCTGGGATTTCCACCCACCAATGCCTGATGCATCAGATTAGATCATCCATGGTGCCACACCAACACTTTGACAAAGAGATTGGTTTCTTCTGGCTAGTGGCTACCTGCCATCATTCTGATGCTGTCACCCGCCTGATGTCACACATCTGATGCCAAGTGCTCCTTCTTACACCCACCATCATCAGAGGGTACTGTTATTGCCACCCACCTCCCCACTCTGTCACAAGCTCACTCTTTAGTCTCCTGATTCTGCTGTCACCTCCACACTATGTCAGCTTGCCACTCTGTGGCCTCCTGATGCTGCTGCCACCTCCACACTATGTCGCCTTGCAAGTCTGTGGTCTCCTCATGCTGCCGCCACCTTAACACTTTGTCACCTTGCCAATCTGTGGCCTCCTGATGCTGCTACCAGCTCCACACTATGTCACCTTGCCACTCTGTGGTCTCCTCATTCTGATGCCACCTCCACACTATGTCACCTTGCCACTCTGTGGCCTCCTGATGCTGCTTCTACCTCCACACTATGTCACCTTGACACTATGTGGTCTCCTCAGGATGATTCCACCTCACAGCTATGTCATAGGGCCACTCTGTGGACTTCTCATGCTGTTCCCACCCTCCTCACTTCATGACTGTGCCACTATTTTGCCTTTCGGCACTATTTTGCCTGATGCTGCTGCTACCTCCACACTGTGTCGCCTTGCAAGTCTGTGGTCTCCTCATGCTGCTGCCACCTCCACACTATGTCGCCTTGGAAGTCTGTGGTCTCCAGATGCTGCTGCCACATCCACACTATGTCACCTTGCCACTCTATTGTCTCATGATGCTGCTGCCACCTCCACACTATATCACCTTGCCACTCTGTGGTCTTCTGATGCTGCTGCCACCTCCACACTATGTCACCTTGCCACTCTGTGTTCTCCTCATGCTACTTACACCTCACCTCTATGTCATTGAGCTACTCTGTGGACTTCTCTTGTTGTTCCCACGCTCCCCACCACATGACTGGGCCACTATTTTGCCTTTTTGGCCTGGTTAACTT
Source organism: Bufotes viridis (assembly GCA_033119425.1). Taxonomy (NCBI): domain Eukaryota; kingdom Metazoa; phylum Chordata; class Amphibia; order Anura; family Bufonidae; genus Bufotes; species Bufotes viridis. The sequence continues at coordinate 128,824,977 of CM065593.1, read as the reverse complement.
CATCATTTATTTGACCCTTCTTCTGATCTTTAAGAAGGAAGGAAAATTGAGACGCAGAATGGATCCTGTCTGTGTAGCAGCTGTAAGGCCTGCATGCTCCTATCAGAATTGGCTTGTGATTTGGTACCCAAAAGTAGGAGTGGGTGCAAAACACAGGAGACATGCAAATATCCCATTCACGTGTTATCTCTCTTTTGGATCTACTCCTGTTTTTTTGGCCATTAGAAATACTGGTGGATTACTGACCAAATGCTGACCAAGTGACGGTGGATGCTCATTTTTTGGAGGGTTATTGTTCTGACGGATCAGAGGAAGGGCAAAATAATCAGTGACGTCAACACAAACTTACTGCTGACACCCTCTCCACTCTGTCGGGGGGGCTCTACTTGTATAAGCGTTTAATAGAACAGGTTCTGTAAACATCTATGTGGAATCAGCTGATGACGGTGTAAAAGGAGGGCACTTCTTCTTGGCGCTAACATCAACCTGTGAGGCTGTGTTCATACTTGAGTTATTTGGTCAGTTTTGGCCCCGTGACTGCCCAAATAAGTGAAGTGTGCAGTGATTCTAAGAGCAATGCCTGTCATCTGCATGTCATACAGACTCACAATATTATTTCACTACCACAGCAGACTCCCTATGCGTGTTACTGCAAGGCACAGTGTTCTACACCACTATAAAGGCTCTTTGCAGCCAGGAAAAATGTGTTTTTTAATGCGATTCTCCATGAATATATTCAGATCGAATAGATTTTTTTCGGAGAATTTGGTGAACCTCATGAATCGAACTTTAGAAAAATTTGCTCATCTCTAACAGTCATTCAAACCAAAAGGGGTAATAGTATTTAACCTATATATCTATCTAGCCTCTTTTTGTTTTAAAATAATGTCCAAATCTCTACCTCTCTTGCCTGTCTTGATTTTGTTTATCACAGAGAAGGACAAAATTCGGACATCACCGCCATTTTTCAGTGTCATGTGTCTGGAGATGGGTTTATCATGTTTATTTCTCACATCCCCTACATGTTCCAAAATCCGTCTTTTAAATGCACGACATGTTTTGCCAATATACATCAAATTGCACGTACATTTACATAAATATACCACACCCTCAGTATTACAATTAGCAAAGGAATGGGTGTTATATATTTTCTGTCAACCAGAGTCAGAAAACTGAGACCCTCTGAAAATAAACTGACAGGCTTGACAGTGGCCGCAGCGAAATGTACCTAATTGTCTATTGGTCAGCCATGTTTCTTTTTTATATGTCTCAAAATGGCTGTGAACCAAGGTATCTCCTAGGTTGTGGCCACATCTATAAGTTATTGCTGGAAAATCTGGAATCACTTCTGAGATGTCTGGATCTGTTTTTAGAAGTGACCAGTATTTACCAAGTATATTTCTCACTTCCTGTGCCGAAGAGTCATAAGTTTCAATAATACGTATAGTCTTCTTTTTTTTTGCTTTTTTTTTTTTTGCTTTTAGGGGTTAATAGTTTAGTTCTGTCACACCTCTTGGGTATCCTCTCCAATATAAGGTGATATCCTCTCTTTCAAAATCCTCATCCCTTGGGGGGGTGCAGAACTTGCACCCGACTGTGATGGCCGATTAGTTGTTTGCTCTGCTACTGTGACCGTCTTTGGCACCTGTTATCATCAGCTTACTGTAGTGGAGATGGTGAAAATCGGGAACCCCAAGTCTAGTGAGCACCCCTCTCTCAACAAATCTCAAGTCCCGAGCGGGGAAATGGAGAAATTTCTCAAAAAAACTGCAACCACGATCGCCACGCGAAACTCTAAGATGGTGCCGGCTCATCCCCACCGCATCGCGAGCCTCAGACCTTTCTGAAGGAGACAGCGACATAGAGGACCCCCAATGCAAAAAGGATCTCCCTCTCACCAGACGCTATCTGGACCAAGCGTTAGGTAAAGCTATGGAACCGCTCATATCTGAGATATAGGTCCTCAGCCGGGACGTGCGGCAGATTGGAGACTGGGTAGAGACACACCAGACGGCAATCCTGGTTCCTCTGGGAGAACTTTTCCACGCAGTCCATACTATCTGCAGCTCCCTCTTGGGCGCTGACTATGCCCATCCCTAAATCTTTCTATGAGTCACTGAGACAAAAGTTCTGTTCCTTTATATGGAAAGGGAGGAAAGCAAGACTTGAAGCCTGGAACTGGCTAAAATCCACACAATGCTCTATCCCTTTCCCCTCACTGCTTCTCACAGTTAGCATTATTTTAGGTGCAACTGCACTACCCTTATTAGGATCATCATCTAATGGGATTAGATCATCTCTTCTCCCTCCCCTGTCTCTCCTTGACACCCCTGGTAGCTTACTCAACATAGAGGATATGAACATTCTACTTAATCCCCATCCATGCGATCTCACTTTAATCCCCCACCTTAGATCTTTTATGTTACGTAATGCTGTCAATGGTAAACTTTTATGTCCTATGGTATGGCTTGAATCGCTGATAGCCCACCCTGATCATCCTAAAAAGCTAATTTCCAAACTCTACAATAGGCTACGCTCTGACCCTGTAAGCTAAGCCAGCTTTTATCCGCAGCTGGGAGAGGGACTTAGGGGTAGATATTACCTTCTCTGTACTCCCCCGGCTACTTGAATATCTGCATAGATCCCCCTATCCATTTGTGTTCATATTCAGAAAAATACAAAATTTTAACCCAATGCCCAATGGTATATCACACCCGTTAAAACCACCCTATTTTCTGCAGTGGCCTCGGACAGATGCTCGAGGGGCCTGAAGGATAGGGGGACTTTCTTCCACTTATGGTGGGGTTGCCCTATAATAAACAAATGGTGGTCCAACATATTTCTTTATAGTAATCAAATTTGCCAGACCTCTATACAGATGTTTCCCTCTTTTGCTTTGCTATTCATCTTTGAAGAGGGCAATACAGCCCCCCCCCCACCTCTTCAGACAAATGTTGATTTCAGCCCGTCTCCTTGTCCCTGGGTGTTGGCTCAAGACCTCTCTGCCCTTTCCTGAGCAGTGGAAGCTAAAGATAAATCAGCTCTACTGTTTCGAGGAATTATCCTCTTGGGAAGCCTGTACGCACCCAAACTTCCTCAAACGTTGGAGCTTATTGTTGAAACATAGGTTCCCCACACCAACATGACTTTGTTAGTGAAACTTCCACCTATGCCTGTTTTGGCTAACACTGCTGGGGAGTGGCCTTTATCAATACTCCCTCTTTATCTGTTATGGGGTTGTTAGAGAATAGAGATGCCTGGTGCCATTTGCCTCTATTACATCCCATACTATTGCAGTACTTTCCCGCAATGAGTATCTTTCTTTGAAGATTTTCACTGTAGTTTTGTATCACTGGAAGTGTTGCCACCTTTTCCCTCGTCACTCTCACCAGAATATGTTCTCTTGTAAACAGTGCCATCATATGTGATGTGTTTTTGCTAACACCTTGTACCGTGTTTTATTACTCTTAATTAAAAAAGTCAATAAATTAATAAATAAATTAAAAAAATCCTCATCCTTTATACAGTTCCTCAGTATTATGAGGAACTGTCCTTTAGGGATCCCTTTCTTTAAAGGAATAGGATGAAAACTACCCCATTGCAGAAAACTATTAGTGGAGGTCTCTTTACGATGCAGGGATATATGGATTATATTGTCTATTTTCCTGTCTGAATATCTAAAAAAGGAATTGAGTCCTTCTATATCTCATGAGTGAAGTAGACCAATTTTATTCTGGTTAAGTGCTTTGACAAATTACTGAAAATATTGTTTCTCACCTGACCATAAAATCAAAATGTAATGTCGTAAATAAATCTTACCCACAACAAAATGGGATCCAATCAGCATATTGGTCAGAAAAAATTGTGTCCTCCCACCAGCCCAGTAGCAGGTTAGCGTAAGTCGGGGCACAAGGGCTCCCCATTGTGGTGCCCCTGAGCTGGTGGTAGTATTTAGAATCAAATACAAAATAGTTATGAGTCAAAATGAATTTCAAGAATTGAAGAACAAAACTATTATGGTCCTGGTGATGGTTACTTCTAGTGTCCAAAAAATGCTTGGTAGCCTTCAATCCAATCGGGTGTGGGATACATGTGTAGAGGGCCTCAACATCAATAGAGGCCAGCCACACATCTGCTTCAACCACTATCCCTTCAAGTTTTTAAAGCAAATCCAGTTATCACATTGGGAAGCCCGCTCCCATCCGAAATTCGTTGAAATATGGTCACCCTGGAAAAAAAGACTTCCTACCTAATTGTGCTAATAAACCAAAGTGTTGCCAAGCCGCTGCACATGTCTCTATGCACACCTTCTGCACATATCTTTGACATATGCCCTCATCTTATGCTACCTCCTGGGTTAACACGCTACCTTTTGATCTAATTTCTTTAGCAATAAAGCTATTGAATGGTCCGGTAGCTACCAATTACTTGTCTAGATACTTATCTAGTCACTATTTGGTTGGGACAGCTTCCCCCATAGATCTTCTGACGTTAACATACTCTCTCATACTTTTAGCCCGCTCCTTGTGTACCTACCTTCCCTACCCCCCCCACCCCATCCCATCCCCTTCCTCTACTCCCACACTGATTATCCTCCCCTTATGTTCTTATGTTCTTTATTTTATAACATTTATTACGTGGTTTCCTTTGTTTCATTACTTCGATGGGCATAGCTTCCTACTCTCTGATTCTGAAGCTGCCAAGCTGCGACGAATACCATGTATATGATCTATGATATGTGAACAAAGTAATGATTGTACTCACTGTCATTATTAATGTCATACACTACTGTTGTGTTCATTATTCTTGAAATTCAATAAAAAGAAATATAAAAGAAAAAAAAATAAAGTTTTTAAAGCAAATCCATTGTATCCCGTATATTCCTAAAAATTTAGCAGAACAGCACTAGTCATACTACCCAACTTTCTGAACGGTCATAGAGACACTGACCGTACCTCACATTGTACAAAATATCCAATCACTGGCTGTGGCGGATCATGGCTGCACCCACTGATTTGCAGAGCAGCATTCACAGCCTTTGCCTGACGTGTTGAGACAGTAGCAAGAACTGGAGAGTGGTGGGGAGAAAGGGAGAGAGAGAGAGAGAGTGTGGGGGGGGTCTAATATACAGGTTAAAACCAGATATATGGTTTCTGGAGCAGTTTACTGAGTTTATTAATACATTTAGTGGGTCATTTATTATCAGACACCAGTTTTCTGGCATACATTTGTCGCAGAATGCGGCACAAAGGTTATTTGTGCTGAAATTTGTGACTTTTTCTCGCTCACGTTAGATCTAAAAAAAAGGGTGCAGTGGTGTTTTAGGCATAGAAAATGGTCTAAATTTAAGCCAGCAAGGAAGCTGGCTTACATTTAGACTGGCAGTGGAAGCGCCCAAGTTATGTAGAGGCTGGCGCCTCTTTGTAACTTCTGCGGATCCCTCGCCAGCACAGGGGTTATTGATACCAGCGTCTAAAATGCTGGTCTTAATAAATGACCCCCTCAATGTTTGTTAACAAATATCTTGGTCAATGCTAGGACTTCTAGAACAATAACAGTGTAAATGTGGGATTTATTATTGGTGCAAAAATACTGTTAGATTGTCAGCAATCCGTGTGATCTGTAAGATCTTTCCGAAACCCTGTAGCAGAGACAATGCACTCCTTGAAGTTAAGGTCTTGTACCCAGAAGAAACATTTCTCTAACTTGGCAAGCAGATGATTTTCATGTTATTTCTGTAAGTTTGGACACATGACACAAGTAGTCCATTATAAATTTGCCTACACTATGCCTAAAAATATTGTCTAGGAAGACTGCTGAAGTGTTGCATAGTGCAAAAGGTATTAGAATATACTTGTAAAGCACTTCCAGAGTATTAGCCCAGTTCTCCTTTCTCACAAATAAGAATTAGGTTGTATACAACTCTGAGATGGGCTGTATTTGACACATTAGGCATTAGAAGGCAAGTGTCTAGGACAGTAACAGACATGTTTAAGGAATAATAAATTAAAGGGGTAGACCGACATCATACATTGGAGGAATATATCTGGGATATACCACCGATGCCTGATAGCTGCAGGTCCCACCTCTGATGCAGATGTCCTCTATTCATTTCTGTGGGACTGCCAAAAATATTTCCGGCAGCACCAAAAAGTGAACAAAGTGATGGCTGTGCTTCCCATTAATTTCTATAGGACTTCCAAAAATAGCTTAGCAGCTATTTTTGGCACTCTGATAGAAATTAACGTAGGGTGGCTGCTCTCCTTCCAGAGGTGGGATCAGCACCTATCAGACATTGGGGCCAGTGATGAGTAAAAAAAAGTGAAAAAAAATATTGTAGTTGCTGTGGCCACATTTTAACTTTAAGATAACAAAAAAAATCCCTTATATCTAACAGACATCTCATATGCTAGGCATGTCTGTCCGAACTACCTATTACACACATCCAATACAAGATAGCCCCCGCCTCCCTTCCCCCAAAGAAACATGATAGAGCCAAACTGTCATGCAAGGTGGGGGAGGGTACTCAAACTCCAGACAGCAACATGAAAACAAGCAGCTGAGGTCAGTGCTCTAGATCCTGGCTCTCCAGAGTCCTGGGCAACCCACTGTCTCCCAAGCCTTGCTGCCTCTCCCTCTACAGTGACATTTTAACATCTACATCTTATTGGTTGCCTAAGCTAGATAAGGGGTGTGTCTCTATCTGCTCACATTCTGTATATATATCTACTGAATCACAGTGGGTTGATTTATCCAAATTGACTTTTGGTGTTCCCCCTATCTCCTTATAGATGGTAAGCTCTCTTGAACAGGATCCTCATTCCTCTGGTTATAAATGTTGACTTGTTTGTTGCTATCTAATGTATGTAATGCGCTGTGGAATATGTTTCCACTATACAAATAAAGATTATTATTATTATTAGAATACACAGCAGAAGCTCTGCAAGTCAGCAGGATGATAGGTGTGAACATGAGAAAGGCAAGCACCGTTGGCAGGCTGTAACATCCTTGCTCTCTTCTTTTTGCTTCCAGCACAATAAACCCCCAGTTCTCTTAGGATATGGCCGTAAAGTGACTGAGAGGCAGCCATGCTGCGGCTAGAACTACATAGCTGTGCAAGCTATGCCAGTATTCAAGGAACTCATTAAATACTGTTTGCCTTCCACTGTGCATTACAAAGGGCCACACAGTAACCCACAAAACCGTATTACGATTAACAGCGCACTTTGAAATAACAACAAGTTTTTAACGACTTACTTAAACACCAGTGTGGCTTGTAGGACTGCGGGGTTCTCACAACACTGCCGGTCAGTGTTGTAAGAAGGTGTGTCAACACAAGTAGATAGGGCCAGAATAAGTAGGCAGCGACAACAGAAGTAGGCAGGGCCAGCAATACCATAGTGCTGTACAAAATATCGCCCAGCAGAACCAAATGCTACAGCACAGACTACAGTGTCAGCAGATACAAATACCATAGAGCACCACAAATTACTGCCACCCTCGCCACAGTATTCAACTTTATGACCGTCTTGTGGATGGTGATACATTTGAATTCAGAAGGACACCCACAGCTGTTGGTCAGATGCATAAGTACCTAATGCTCCTACATTAATTAATGCTGATCAGACCATAATGTACTTAGCAATTGGCCATGAGGAGGGTTCAGTCCACCCCTGTTGCCAGTTTTGCACAGCTTCACCATGTGGCTATTCTCTTGTTCTCTCTCTCTCCGCAGAAGCAGCCTCAGGTCTTGAATAGCTCTCTTGTCAGCTCAGTAGCCAGCAAATGAAACTGGCATCTATTAAGATCATAGCTGGTCCGCTATCCAGGATAGACCAATTCACCAAAACGTCATGTGAAAATTTAGCAGGCAAATCTAGAGGAGACATTAGAAAATACTTGAACACCTAGTTAGACTCATTTATGCAATGACTATTATTTCTGCGGCTTTTCTTGCAGTAATAGATTTGATGACTAGCATCACCACAATAGAAATATAGTGGGTCATTTATTAAGACCGACGATTTAGACACCAGTTTTAATACCCTGGCGCTGGTGCCAGATGTGCCAAAGTATTGGCATAACTTAGGTGTTTGGTGCAGACATCTCTGCAACATGATTTAAACTATGATAGCTGGCATAGTTTAAGATCATTTTTCATGGCAAACGAGAGATGCTGGCCAGTCCGCCCACTTCCCCACCTATGTAACACCCCCTTTTTCCAACACCTCAGAAAAGTTGCTTGAGTGGGAAAGTCAGGAAGCAAGAGTTGAAAAAAGACTTTGAGCCTGATGTTGACAACCATAGATAGAGACATGCAGCAACAGGGGTTGAATAATGGAACAGCATGTCCTCTACCATTAGCATTTCCAAGAGTGTAACTAAGTGCAGTATACTGTAGTTATACTGAATACATCTATGACAGAGAGGACAAATCCTACTCTTCTCAGTTGTCACTCTATCCATGACATTGCAGAGTAGACCTAAAGCAGTAAAAATTAGCGTTGAATATTCGAATATTGAATTTTAATTGTCAGTATCGCAACTTTGAGAATTTGTGAATATTTTGAATATAATGATATATATTCGTAAAAACGAATATTCATCTATATTCTTTCATCTAAACCCATTACCTGCTTAGGTCTTGCTTGAGGGCCAATGTGAGAAGGCTGCAATATCTATTGAATTAGAATATGCTTCATTATTTAATTTATTTCTTCTTATGCGAAAAATCAGCAATGTAATATGCGGGTTATTTGAGTAAGGGAGCGTTAAAATTTTTTTCATTGCCGATTTTTTTGCAACCAAGAGAATAATCTCGAATACGAATATTCACGAATATATGACAAATATTCTAATGAATATTCGCAAAATATCGCAAATTTGAATATTGCCCCTGCAGGTCATTACTAGTAGAAATGTCATCAACAGTAATATTATAAGGTTTTCTGGCGTGAATCTTATCACCTGCAAAAAAGTTTATGGTCATTCCATGATCATGATCTTCATTGCTATAGTTTTGTCCTTTGAAATTAGAAAATCATTAGACTGATTAATGAATACATTAATAAAAAAAAGACTTTATGAAAAATAAAGCCTTTGACGTTATTGTACAAATGTTATTCAGTCAATGTGAATAAATAAACTACTTAATATTTATAATGCAGCTTAATTAAGCACATCACAGCTAAGGGTACTTTCACACTTGCGTTGGTGTGGATCCGTCTGTTTATTTGCACAGACGGATCCGCACCTATAATGCAAACGTTTGTATCCGTTCAGAAAGGATCCGTTTGCATTAGTTAAAAGAAAAATGACAAAGTCCAAAACGGATCCGTTTTGAATTACATTGAAAGTACATGGGAAACAGATCCAGTTTGAAATGCACCATATTGTGTCATTGAAAACAGATCCGTCCCCATTGACTTACATTGTAATTCAAAACTAGTGATGAGCGGCAGGTGCCATATTCGATTTCGACGAAATTTGCAAATATTAGATAGAATATTCGTTTCATATTCGTCAAAATCGAATATTTGTTATTATTCTAGTTATCGCGATTAATATGAAATTTAAATAATCGCGTATTGAGATTGTAACTTAAGGCTACTTTTCTATTGGTTTGATATCTAGAATTAGCAAAGATGACAAATGTATTTTTCATATTCCTCAAAACGAAGATAACAAAGTATTCTCCATCTTCGTTTTAGCTACCTATTTGTCAACTTTGCTAATTCTAGCAATCAAATAGGAAAGTTGACTATAGAGACAGCTGTGTTTAATTCTCTATGCGATTATATTATTGTTATTATTTTTTTAAATAAATAGAATAAATATAATAATTATCAAGTATTATAATTATTCTATTTAAAAAAAAAAAAAGCAAAGTAATATAATCGCATAACGAATATATAGCGCTATATTCGCAATATTCGCTAAAAAGATTTGCTATTTGGATATTTGCGCTGAACACTATTCAAACACTATTCAGACGGACACCAAAATGCTGCATGCTGCGTTTTGGTGTCTGCCTCCAAAACAGAATAGAAGCGGAACTGATGCATTTTGAACGGATCCTTATCCATTCAGAATGCATTGGGGCTTAACTGATCCATTTTGGACTATTTGTGAGAGCCCTGAAACGGATCTCACAAATGGAATCCAAAACGCTAGTGTAAAAGTACCCTTACACTGGGCACAGTTAATAACTGCACAGAACAACAAGGTTACATACATTTTTTTTGCCGTTTGCCATTGTTTTTCTACTATCCAAATGTAATAATAAAGTCATTCACATTAATAATTCATCACAATTTTCATTTCTTATTCCATAGTTACTGAATGGTAGCTCTTTATTTTTTTTACTTTTTAATTTTCTGTGCCCTGACAGGCTCAGAAAGGGCAAGAATGGAGAGGAGGAAAACAGAAGCTGTAGATAACATTGCACAAAACAAACAAGCAATACAAATATGTTTTTTAATTTTGACCAGAAGAGTTTTGCTTTTGCCTAAAACAGATACACTTTTTATATATAACTTTGCTGGGTCTTTTTGGAACAAGCTGTAAGATTTTTGGCAAGTTAACACGTAATTCATATTTTATTTTATTATAGCATTGTTAAAGACAATACTATTAATTGTGTTTGGGGCTACATAACACGTAACCGTCTACCTGCCTACCTAACTAACTAAAGCGGCTTGAGTTGTGCCATAACCGCTGCGTAGGAGGAATGCCTGAAGGGGGGAATACCCTGCAAGGTGTTTACTAAAACAAAGGGCGGGTTGGGAGTGTACGCAGCACCGTCAACACACCCAGGGGAGGCGCCTGCCTGGTATAAATGTACTACTTATGCCCCTCCCACAAATACAGGCCAATAAACCGGCCTTATAAATTGTGGTCGGGGCTACATGACACGTAACCCTATACCTGCCTACCTTACTAAACTAAGTGGCTTGAGTTGTGCTATAACCGCTGCGTAGGAGGAATGCCTGAAGGGGGCCAAAAACCAACAACTAAATGATACACAATAGTACGTAGCAACAACATTAACAAGACCAACCTCTGGAATGCAAGAACATCTCTCAACTAGGCTGAGGTATGAACCTAGTGAACATGCAGAGCGCCTAGTTTCCAGATAACATGGGCCAGAACTTTTGTTCCCAGAGGCAGCATGCTGCAGCTGACCAGAAGGAAAGGCCCGATAGCTGTCGGTTTCAACCCTAAAATTGGACATCGGCATACGGACACGCCGCATAACTGAGAGGTGGTGAGTGGTGCCGTGAGGACCGCAACGGAGTACTCTCAAGGACTTGGTCTGTTACTGCTGCCAGTAATTGCTGAAAGACATGAAGCCGGGCACACTGAATGGAATGTCGGAAAGAGAATGATTATATTGGGGGCTAAAAATGGTAACAAAACCAATGCCAGCAAAAACACTAACATGACCAACCTCTGGGATGCAAGAACGTCTCTCGACTAGATTGAGGTATGAAACATGCAGAGAGCCACTGACCTAGTTTCCAAATAATATGGGCCGGAACTTTCGTATCTAGAGGCAGCATATGCCGAACCTAACCTGAAGGAAAGGCACGATAGTTGTCGGTTTCAACCCTAAATTGGACACCGGCATATGGACATGCCGCACGACTGAGAGGTGGTAAGTAGTGATGAGCGCAAAGACCCACGTTAAACCTCGCAACATCCGACGGACAACCCGCATCACATTCGTCACACATTCGCGATTTAGCAATATTCGCAATTTCGCATTCAATATCATGACTTGCGATTAATTCTTTAAGTTATATTTGCGTGCGCATAGAATCCGTTCGTTATTAATAATGTTTAAACAGCTTTACACGTATTGAAAGCTTGAAATGGCGGGATACATTTGTGCAAATGGAAGGCCGGGAAAAGACATACACAAATTTTCGCAATACATTTAGCGTACTGGTGTCTGACACGACCTGTTAACGCTAGGTAGGTAAGGGAACACAAACCGCTAATAGATTAATGCGATTATTCAAGTGACGAACATTCGCAGAATAGTTTTACCTATTAAGTCTTTACTCTGACAGGAATATTGGAAACTGTTAAAGAAGCAACTAAGGTTGGGGAAATTATGTCAGAATTTATTTTTTTTTATATTTCAAAGTACAGTTTCCCTAGCACTCACTATCTATCTGAAGAGTGAAAATACGTAACTGCGAATATGGTGTCGTGTATTCGACATATCCGCAAATCTTGAAATCACGATATTCAAGATCAAACTCGCCTTGCGAATACTCACGCCCAACACCAGTTGGGAACCGCAACAGAGTAGTCGCAAGGCCTTGGACTGTTACTGCTGCCAGTAATTGCTGAAAGACACGAACGGGCACCCTGAATGGAAAGACAGAAAGAAAATGATTATATTGAGGGCCAAGAAATGGCCAACCAGTGCCAGCGGAAGCATGAGAAAGTTTAGAGAAGTCTCCCCCATGATCGATTTCAATATGTTTCGCCAAAGGGGTATCTTTCTTATGTCTCAAATCGCCCAAATGCTCTACAATTCCCCTGCGTAATTCACGGGTGGTCTTACCAATGTACTATAGGCCACACACACAGGTAGCTTTATAGACCCCTTTTGTTTTACAATTTATAAAAGATCTAATGGGGTATTCCTTACCTGTGACCCTGTTGGTAAAGAAATGTCCTTGACTGATAACTGCACAGGCTACACAACCACTACAGCGAAAGCATCCCCTAGTTTGTTGGAGCCAGATATGTGGCCTGGGTGGTGCCTCACTTTAGTGGCTGTGCACTAGACAGTCCTGTAGGCTGCGCCCCCTACGGTAGGTAACTCTAGGTGTTTCTGAAATCACTTTTTTAATGCCTAGATCTAACTGTAGGATGCCCCAATATTTATTGAGGACCGATCTCACCTCTTTTGCTGCTGAATCAAAAGTCACTATTAGGAGGATTTGGTTAGTCTCAATTTTATCCATTTTAGGATGCAGCAGCTCTGTCTTATTGCTGACACATGTTTCTCAAGTCATCGGCTTGTTCCTTAAAGTCCCTTATTGTGGACAATTTCTTCGCATTCTGAGGTATTGTCACACAGGAATACCTCGTTTAAGGGACAAGGGGTTGTGACTCCTCCAATTTAGAAGTGAATTGGTGGCCATCAGCTTGCAAAACGTTTTGATCCTGATTTTCCTCCCTGGAACCTTAGTGATCTCAATATCAAGGAATGGTAGGGCATCCGTCTTAAAGTCAAAAGTGAATCTCATACCAATGTCATTGATGATTAATTCCTGCACAAATTCAGTGATGTCATGTTTACTACCCTTCCAAATCAAGAAAATATCATCGATAAACCTATTCCAGGTAACTATCAGTGGTGTGTATATTTGGTATGTCTCCAAAGACAATATTCCTCTCCCACTAGCCCAGGAACAAGTTAGCATAAGATGGGGCACATGACCTCCCCATCGCTGTGCCCCTGAGCTGGTGGTAGAGGGTACCATCGAAGACAAAATAATTCACAATATTGCCCCCTTTATTGCCTCCAATTCTTACGAGACCTGAATGACAAAGGCATCTATAGATGTCGGATCGCTTAAAGGAGGCATCTTGACACTTTTATTTTTCAAATCAGTGAAGGGGCCCTTGCCTTCCTGCAATCTACTTTCACTTAAACCATAAAGTAACTGAATATCTGGCAGGAAGCTCATACGACTGCTGCCACACGTAGGATGGCATACTATGTGCTGCCACATGCAGGACGCCGGACCTACTGCTGAACAGTGTTCTGCACGAATATTCGATTCGCAAATTTTAATAGTGAATATCGCCAACTCGCCTTGCGAATACTCACGCCCAACACCAGTTGGGAACCGCAACAGAGTAGTCGCAAGGCCTTGGACTGTTACTGCTGCCAGTAATTGCTGAAAGACACGAATCGGGCACCCTGAATGGAAAGTCAGAAAGAAAATGATTATATTGAGGGCCAAGAAATGGCCAACCAGTGCCAGCGGAAGCATGAGAAAAACAAAATAGTTGAAACCGCCGTGACCTGAGCGACATGTTCGGTTTGACGTTGTGATACCACAAACTGATGAAGACGTGACTTACCCAACACTCTGAACCTATAGCAGTCTTTGAAGAAACATCAAGTAGTGAGTTTGTAAGCTGATAAAGTTTTATATATTCTTTATTTTTTATAAAAAAAATTTTAGTTTTTTTTCTCCTACCTGAGCAAAAGACGTAATTGAGCACACCAACGGAGAATGGAGAGCTGTGACAGGACCTGAACAGCAAAAATGACATGCAATGATGATCCTGGCTGTGGTAGTATGCTGACACTGACATGATGCATGCAGGCATCAGAAACCCACGAAATGGTGAAACTGCCTAGGCCTGAGTGACAGGTCAGGTCTGATGTTGTGAGACCGCAAACTACAACAACCTAAAAAATAAACGGTCAAGTAGCAAAGCCCGTAACCTAATGGGAAATCCACCCATAATGTGACTTTTTTTTTTTCTACTACCATAGCACAAGATGTGATTGACCACATCATCTGAGAATGGCGAGCTGTGACGTGACATGAAAAGCAAAAAATGACATGTAAAGACAATCCTCACTGTGGTAGTATGCTGACACTAACACGAGGAATGCAGTAATATAAACCACCTGCAACACACCTCACTGCTATAGGTGAGTACATACAAACGTTACCACCATCAGCACATGCGTCCTGTTGAGATGTGGGAGTATGTGCCTTAAAAACAAACTAAACTCAGTTCTTGGCGAAAGCCACGCTCCTATCAATTTTTAGCACAAATAAAGCAACAAAACAAGACAAAATAACAAAATAAAAGGTCCTCATGGGTCTCTGCAATTACCTTTGTAGCAAGTAGCTCCCCCAGTGTCCAGCTAACACTCTGAACTGAAGATGGATCCCCAGCACTTTGCACAGGTGCTTATTAAGTACACAAACTCAGGTTCACAACCTTAAATGGGCACACCCACATTTTACATTTCCAAAACAAAAGAAACAAAACAATTTGCGAATTTATGGTGAATATTCAGGCAAAAATTTGCGAAATATCACTAATTCGAATATTGCCGCTCATCACTACTGCCGAACCATAATAGGCAACTAATGGACAGCTAAGTTATTGTTAGCGACTGATCATCACTCTGTTAATATCCTAAAGATTCTTTGATTTTGGTTTTTCAGCACCATAACATTATTCTGTAGATTGGTCCCCTGAGGATTTGGCGGAAGCCAATGAAACGTGTCAGGACATTTGTGTTGTTTTGATCATGAGACAATTGTGTTGATCTGATTATGTGTTCTATCTTCCTTTCCTGTATTACTTGACGAAACTGGGCAGTCACTGTCGCCTTGTTGAGGAACACTAAGGGACACTTAGAGAGAGTCGATTAGTAAATAGACACTGGGACACAAAGGGTCAGAGACCCAGTATACCTGTCTCTTTAACACCTATCCTCCTCTATCCTTTGTTATCTTTAGACCATATTATTATCGTATGGCAGCTAGTTGTTACATCCCCCCTTTTTGGGGGGCGACCCCTGTTTTTACGATTTTTGTTAATTTTTGTATATGGGCCTATTTATTAATGTAGTAACGATTAAAGGTTAAGTTTTAAATGCAGTCAACTACTTATTTGAATTTATAGATTGTGATATAGTTTTACAGTGCAGGGTGTTAGGTAATGTGCTGTCCATACATATATGCTACATACATAGTGCTGTATGTATGCTACATACATACATAGTGCTGTGATGTCACAAGTTCACAACAATACCTAGTGCACCAATCACTAATATGTAGTCAGACCTGCTAAAATGTGAAGTTGCACGTATTGCACAAAAATATGCGTATCATTAATTGCCGATTTGCGCAATCGTAAAATATATCGGAGCACTCTATCTGCATATAGCTATTGTAATGTTCTGCCGTGCCAAACATTTTCTCCAGTCACAGGAAACTTCTATAGGTCTGTATTTACCTGTGAAGGACCTTGATCCTTTTTTGAATATGGACCACACGTTTGCCTTGTGCCAATCACTTGGCACTGTACCAGTACCTAGAGAATCTTTAAACATTATAAACAGCGTCACAACAATGACTGAACTAAGCTATTTAAGCACTCTTGGGTGTAATCCATATGGACTGAGTCTTGTCCACATTTACCCTATTTAACTTGTCTTGGACCATATCTACAGTTAGCTAATTGAGTATATTACTGGATTTACTAACAGCCCCAGCACCACAGATATCAGCTCCTTTCTCTTATTTTGTATATACAGAGCTAAAAAAAATCATTTTTGTTAATTTTATCTCCTTTTTACAGATTTTATTAAGCCCTTTGTAATCTTCAAACGCTACAGCTGACACCTCAGTTTTGTATTTTTTTTTAATGCCCTCAGTCAATGTCTGGGAAGTTAAAATCTCTCATTATGAACAATGTACCAGCTTGAGCAGCCTGCTCTATTTAGTTATACAGTTGTGTTTCTATCTCTTCTGTGATGTCAAGGGGTCTATAGATTACACCAAGTATTATTTTTTCAGTGTTTTTATCCCTTTGAAATTCTACCCATAAGGTTTCCACATCCTCACCATCCTCACCCACAATTGCCTCTTTTACACTCGTCTTCACATCACTCCTCACATACAGGCACACACCACCTCCTTTTCTATTGACTATCTTTTCTAAATAGTGTATATATATATATATATATATATATATATATATATATATATATATGTGTGTGTGTGTAAAAAAACTTAAATTACATATTACCTGTAAAGTGAATATCCAGGATTTTGGGGTTAACTTGGTTGATGTTTGTATGTAACAGGTTCTTGTTACCAGCAGTTCTATTTTTAATAAGTGTATAGTTATGCCAAGTCATTTCCCTACTTTCCTCGCTAACCCCAGCCCCCACTAAATCCCCACTAGCCCCTTCTATATCCCACTCTCTATCTACACTATATACCCCCTTATTAGTATGAATCGCACCCCAGATCCTAGTTTAAAAGCTCCTCCAGCCATCTAACCATTTTTTTCCCTCAGGGCAGTTGCACCCTCCTTATTAAGGTGCAGCCCGTCCCTACCCTAGAGCCTGTAACCAACAGAAGTCGGCCCAGTTCTCCATTAACCCCAGCCATAAGTCCATCCCCCACATCGGCTGAGGAGCCAGACCAACCGGCAAGGGAACCTGCCATTATTTCACAGGTGAACCCAAAAACATCCCAGCTGCCTCAGCCCAGGCGTCGGAGGAATGTCCCACACTCTTCCTCTGGGCAACAGACTCAGGAAATCATTCATGCTGAGTTCCTTGCACAGAGGAGGAGTGAGGGACAAGAAGAGTCTTTGTTGAAGGGCCTTGCTCCATTACTGAGGAGGGTCCCTTTACAAAGACATAATCAGTGTATAGCTTCTGTCGCCCTTACATAGAAACATAGAATGTGTCGGCAGATAAGAACCATTTGGCCCATCTAGTCTGCCCAATATACTGAATACTATGAATAGCCCCTGGCCCTATCTTATATGAAGGATGGCCTTATGCCTATCCCATGCATGCTTAAACTTCTTCACTTTTTTGCAGTTACCACTTCTGCAGGAAGGCTAGTCCATGCGCCCACTACTCTCTCAGTAAAGTAATACTTCCTGATATTACTTTTAAACCTTTGCCCCTCTAATTTAAAACTATGTCTTCTTGTAGCAGTTTTTCTTCTTTTAAATATTCTCTTCTCTTTTACCGTGTTGATTCCCTTTATGTATTTAAAAGTTTCTATCATATCCCCTCTGTCTCTTCTTACTTCCAAGCTATACATGTTAAGGTCCTTTAACCTTTCCTGGTAAGTTTTGTCCTGCAATCCATGTACTAGTTTAGTAGCTCTTCTCTGAACTCTCTCCAAAGTTTCAATATCCTTCTGCAGATATGGTCTCCAGTACTGCTCACAATACTCCAAATTATGTCTCATTAGTGCTCTGTAAAGCGGCACGAGCACCTCCCTCCCTCTTTTTTATATTCTGCTCTTGGGTTTTTTCACCCCAGGTGCATTATCTTGCACTTATCGAAATTAGATTTTAGTTGCCAAATTTTTGACCATTCCTCTAGTTTTCCTAAATCCTTTTCCCTTTGGTGTATCCCTCGAGTAACATCAACCCTGTTACAAATCTTTGTGTCATCAGCAAAAAGACACACATTACCATGGAGGCCTTCTGCAATTTCGCTGATAAAGATATTGAACAATATGGGTCCCAGAACAGATCCCTGAGGTACCCCACTGGTAACAATACCATGGTCTGAATATACTCCATTGACTACAACCCTCTGTTGTCTCTCCTTCAGCCACTGCCTAATACATTCAACAATATGTGAGCCCAAGCTCAAAGACTGCATTTTTTTAAAAAGCCTTCTATGTGGGACAGTATAAAAAAAGCCTTACTAAAGTCCAGATAAGCGATGTCTACTGCACCTCCGCCATCTATTATTTTAGTCACCCAATCAAAAAAGTCAATAAGATTAGTTTGACATGATCTCCCTGAAGTAAACACATGCTATTTTTTATCAATCAACCCATGGGTTTTTAGATGTTCCACAATCCTCTCCTTGAGTATGGTTTCCATTAATTTCCCCACTATTGATGTCAGGCTTACTGGCCTATAGTTGCTTAAATCCTCTCTACTACCTTTCTTGTGAATTGGCACAACGTTTGCTAATTTCCAATCTTCTGGGACGACTCCTGTTACTAGTGATTGGTTAAATAAATCTGTTAATGGTTTTGCTAGTACACCTCTAAGCTCTTTTAATAGCTTTGGGTGTATCCCATCAGGCCCCTGTGATTTATTTGTATTAATTTTAGACAGCTGACTTAGAACCTCTTCCTCTGTAAAGACACATGCATCAAAGGATTCATTAGTCTTCCTCCCTAACTGAGGTCCTTCTCCTTCATTTTCCTTTGTAAAAACTGAACAGAAGTATTCATTGAGGCAGTCAGCTAGTTCTTTATCGTATTCCATATACCTTCCTTCGTTTGTTTTTAATCTGGTAATTCCTTGTTTTAATTTCCTTTTTTCATTTATGTATCTGAAGAATGTCTTATCACCTTTTTTCACTGAGCTAATTTCTCTTCTGCCTGAGCTTTAGAAGCTCTTATAACTTGCTTGGCCTCTCTCTGCCTAATCCTATAGATTTCCCTGTCATCTTCGTTTTGGGTGTTTTTATACTTTTTATACTAAGTGCCATCTTTTTGTTTTTAATGATTTTGGCCACTTCTGCTGAGTACCACAGTGGTCTCTTCCTTTTTTTGCTTTTACTCACAAGCCTAATGCACTTTTCTGTTGCCTTCATTAGTGCCACTTTTAAGTAGTCTAATTTCTCTTGGACTCCATTGAAATTGTTCCAGTCTGATAGGGACTCGTATAACACTGATCTAATTTTAGAAAAGTCATTTTTTCTAAAATCTAAAACTTTTGTTTTTGTGTCGAGTGACTCAGCCACTGTACTTATAATAAACTACACTGACTGGTGATCACTAGATCCTAAGCTTTCCCCTACAGTAATATCAGATACCAAATTGCCATTTGTGAATACTAAATCTAAAATGGCCTCCTTGCGGGTTGGCTCCTCAACTACTTGCTGTAGAGATAATCCCAATAGGGAATTTAGTATGTCTGTACTCCTGGCAGAACTAGCTATTTTAGTTTTCCAGTTTATATCAGGAAGATTAAAGTCTCCCATAATGACAACTTCCCCTTTCAATGTCATTTTAGCCATTTCCTCAACTAGTAGATCATCTAATTCTTTGACTTGGCTAGGTGGTCTATATATGACACCTACACGAGTTACCTTATGATTACCATTGATGCCCCCACCTCCCCAGCACGGACCCAGCTACCCACCGCCGCCACACCCACCTCAAGGGCCATCTCCCCACCCGCAACCATACCACAGGTCACAAGACCCAACGCCCCCTTTGCCCGGCAAGGAATCAGCCCAGTTTTTCGACAGGGGCCCCAGATCCTGGCCATGTACGCCCAGGCTCATCATATGCCCCTGGCTCCTTTACGCGAGACCTTTTCGAGCTTTAATTTCATTTTGTTAAATCTTATATTTTTTCTAATTTATTGTTGCTTAATAGATAATGGGATAGTCTGTGATTTGGATTTGGGTGGCCGATGTTTTCAGTAAAGTTTTTTTGTCAATTGCCTTTTGTTCTTGTTTTTCATACACATAACATTTACAGTTCTACACATTTCCACTAAACATAGACACGCACAATAGTTTGAAAAAATCACTTTATTTAGGAACATAATTGGTATTTTGGTAATGTTAACATGAGGTAATAGAAGATTTTTTGCACCATATAGGCCAAATATTAAAGATGTTAATCCCCTTTAAATTTTGGTGAAAACATTATTAGTATTTATATTTACTTTGAACTGTGTTATGGCCAAAAAACCTCAGCCCTCAAGCCCACGTCAAGGGTACTCATTCTCTTGCGAGTCCCTACACTTAACTACCACAATAAAATTCCATAATCTATCTGAAAAATAAGAAAAAAACTAACAAGCCCAGAAGATATCAAACACTGCCACGAATAGCGTCCCTCTGCTATGGGAAGTACCCCTCTGGGCTGAAAAATAGTCTGCATAGAGCTCCCGAACTGCAATGCCTGCAGTCCCAGGTCTTCTATGCAGGCCGGGTCCTATCCAAACCCAAATCTGCTGACGTAGGAAAATCTTCCATGTCAACAGAAGAGGAAGCCTGGTGAATCCTGGTGAAGTTGTGTAGAACAACACATGCTTGAATAACCAGGGAAGCATTCTCTGGATCCATCTGTATGGATGACAAAAACATCCTCCACTTGCTAGAGAGTATTCCGAAACTGCACTCAACATACCGACAGGCACGAGTCAACCGGTAGTTAAAAATACGCCTCCTGACATCTAAACTGGCAGTCTTCTGGATGTCCATTTAAAAACGAACCCATTTATAATGTAAATTTGCGTGTATAATCAAAACACTAGCAACAATGGGGGTGTGGGCACTACTCCAACACCTACTGTGTTGACACCATTTCCATGCAGAATGTATGGGCAACATAGGATTATGTGGACACTCGGCATGATCATGACGTTGGCAGAACAAACATTGTAAAGCTGTTTAAAAGACACAACTATCTTTAATCTTGGTATGTTATGTGGCAGGGATTACAATAAACAATGGTAATTTACACTGGTCCAAACATATTATGGACAAAGAAAGGTATTTTCACTCTTCAGATAACATTAGAACATGTCTAAATCAGCCATTTTCCAAACCATGTCACTCATGACAGAAGCAGTGATCATTACTGTTTGACCTATTAATAATATATTGCTTACCTCAACGTGAAAATGAGCTTTTCCTCAGGAGAAACGCTGCGCCTCATATTGGTGTCCATGAAGGTAAGGACAGTACGTGGAGACAACAGCAGGCAATCAAATGTACACACTGACATCCGACAGAACGAAAAGAACTTCTCTGGATGCTGATGAAGATCTGGGTAGAGGCTATGGAAGTGTCCTTTCCGGTAGCATTGTCAAACAATGGGATGGACACAAAATCGGTGCCTTCCACTCGGTTCCTCATCTAACAAAAGGGACCGCTGTCCCCATCACCGATAAACAAGCCAGTGCAGTACAACCTCTTCCTCAGAGTCATCCGCTATGGTGAAACCAAGATGCAAAAAGTGAGAACAGCAAAGCCAATGAATCAAACAAACCTCTGTACCCTGTAAAGACTACGGAAAAATGGCCACCAAACAGACTCTCAGGTGACCAGCATATATACCTGTATCCTGGGTGTGGATATTAAAATCACACTTTTTTCGCCTTTCTCTTTTTTGAAGTCCGCAAAAAACTGAAGATATGCGGAAACACAACAGTAACACAAACCGCAACGGACAACGGAACAATAGAATCCCCAATTTGTGGAGTACAAAAAAAAATGGTTCTGTGCATGAGGCCCAACCCTTAGAGGACCTTGCGATTTTCCATTTTTGCTATTTCGTTATTCACTCGCCACCATCCCATAGTCCTAATTTTTTATTTTTCCATTCACATAGCCTTATGAGAGCGTATTTTTTGTGGGACAAGTTGTACTTTACTGTTGCATACAATGTAGCGGGAAGCAGAAAAAAAATTCCAAATGGCGTTCACTATGTGGTAAAATTAACCTGTTACCTTCATTTACCAGGTCAGTAAAACTACAATGATACCATAATTTTTCTTGCGTTTTAATACTGAGAAAAAATTAAAAGCCTTGAGATTTTTTTTTTAATCACCATATTCTGACCCTTATACATTTTTTATTTGTAGTTATGTGTATGGAGCTTTGTGAGGGCTAATTTTTTGCCGGGCGATCAGTACTTTTCAGTGATACCGTTTTAAAGTGTGTGTGAATAGTGTTGAGCGAGCATGCTCGGCTGAGTACCGGTTCGGCTCGAGCATCGCTATGCTCGGCAGATCGGAGCACTCGGCCGAGTACCACATGTGCCATGCTCGAGTCTCCTCCCCGCACGTTTGGCGCTTGCTAAGCAGCCAATAAGCATGCAGGTAAGTATTGCCATCACTGTAATGCCATTATACATGTTTTCTACTGGCATTAAAGTGATTGGCTAGACGGAACGTGTCATCGGGTGCTATATAGCACCCGGTCACGTGGGTTCGGCTCATTGCGAGTCAGGGAGAGCTTCTGTTAGGAAGGGACAGTCAGTGTAGGGCAAATTTCATCTATAAATTATCATTGAGAAGACGTTTCAAAGAACTAACAGTCCTTTTAAGGACTATTGTTAGAGGTGGCAGGCAGCCAAAATTGTTTTGGGGGAAATTTTTTTTTTTTGTCAGAGCGACCGTTTTCTTTATTATATAAACTCTGCTTGCTGTGAGCAGTGAGACGCAAATCTACACTTATATCTAGACTGTGTACGTCCTATATTTAATTCAAAAATACCAGTGACAGACAGTCATTTTCTGTATTCTACAAACTCTGCTTGCTGTGAGCAGTGAGACGCAAATCTACACTTATATCTAGACTGTGTGCGGTCTATATTTAATTCAAATACCAATGAGAGAATGTAATTTTCTGTATTCCACAAACTCTGCTTGCTGTGAGCAGTAAGACGCAAATCTACACTTATATCTAGACTGTGTGTGATCTATATTTATTTCAAAAATACCAGTGACAGACAGTCATTTTCTGTATTCCACAAACTCTGCTTGCTGTGAGCAGTGAGACGCAAATCTACACTTATATCTAGACTGTGTGCGGTCTATATTTAATTCAAATGCCAATGAGAGAAAGTCATTTTCTGTATTCCACAAACTCTGCTTGCTGTGAGCAGTAAGACGCAAATCTACACTTATATCTAGACTGTGTGTGATCTATATTTATTTCAAAAATACCAGTGACAGACAGTCATTTTCTGTATTCCACAAACTCTGTTTGCTGTGAGTAGTGAGACTCAAATCTAAACTTATATCTAGACTGTGTGCGATCTATATTTATTTCAAACATACCATTGACAGACAGTCATTTTCTGTATTCCACAAACTCTGCTTGCTGTGAGCAGTGAGACGCAAATCTACACTTATATCTAGACTGTGTGCGTCCTATATTTAATTCAAAAATACCAGTGACAGACAGTCATTTTCTGTATTCCACAAACTCTGTTTGCTGTGAGCAGTGAGACACAAATCTACACTTATATCTAGACTGTGTGTGGTCTATATTTAATTCAAATACCAGTGAGAGAAAGTCATTTTCTGTATTCCACAAACTCTGCTTGCTGTGAGCAGTGAGACGCAAATCTACCCTTATATCTAGACTGTGTGCCGCCTATATTTAATTTAAAAATACCAGTGACAGTGACAGACAGTCATTTTCTGTATTCCACAAACTTTGCTTGCTGTGAGCAGTGAGATGCAAATCTACACTTATATCTAGACTGTGTGTGACCTATATTTAATTTAAAAATACCAGTGACAGACAGTCATTTTCTGTATTCCACAAACTCTGCTTGCTGTGAGCAGTGAGACGCAAATCTACACTTTTATCTAGACTGTGTGGCCTATATTTAATTGAAATAACAGTGACAGTCATTTTCTGTATACCACAAACTCTGCTTGCTATAAGCAGTGAGACGCAAATCTACACTTATTTTTAGACTGTGTGTGGCCTATATTTAATTCAAATAACAGTGGCATCTAGTGTCAATATGAAGAAGGCGAGTATTAAGGGACAGGGAAGTGGACGTGATTCTGATGGTGCACGCTTTGCAACTGTGCCTACTGCCAGAGCACAAGGAAAACAGTAATCCAATAAACCTAGCTTCATGACCCAGTTTGCAGGGCGTCGCAAGACAACACTTTTGAAGTCAGACCAGTGCGACCAGGTGGTCGGTTGGATTGCAGCAGAAAATGCTTCCACTGGTTTAAGCACCACCCTGTCTTCCACCAAGTCCAGTCTCAGTAGCCAATAGTCTGGTCAACAACACAATCCTCAACCTGATCATCCTTCCTCCCACCATGTAGAGTCTGTCCAAACAAGCGATCCGGTACTCAAATGTTCCCAGGAGGAGCTATTTTCAACTCCATCACTTAATTTGGCCCTCTCCCCTAGCACTCTTGAAGAGGGACAACATGAGATCTTGTGCCCTGATTCTTAACCTCTAGAGCCTTCACACTCACAAGATGATGTGTTTAAGTAGGTGGATGATGACGAGACACAGTTGCCATCAAGTCAACCACAATTACTGTCTGCAGAGGTTGATGAAGAGGATAATATACCGTTGTCAATGACTGAAGTTGTGTTGGTGTCAGCAAATGAGGAGGATGATCGCAGTGGGGAAGTTGAAGAGTACTTGGTGGACGATGAGGTCACTCACCTAACATGGGAATGTGGAAACGCAAGCGAGGACAGCAGTCCCGAATGGGAGCAAACTGCAGCACTGCAACAGGCTGGAAGAGGCCGTGGGGTGGCCACAGGGAGAAGGCGGACCACGCCAAACAGGCCTGCAAGTGTTCCTTGCCAAGGGGTAGGTGTTCTGCGGTATCGCTCTTCTTTGTGGAAAGTGCAGACGACAAAAGAATAGTAGTTTGCAACCTGTGCCACACCAAAATGAGCCGAGGTGTGAACAGTAGCAACTTCACCACCACCAGCATGATCCGCCACATGGCAGCCAAGCACCGCAATAAGTGGGAGTAATGCTTGATTCCACAATTTGTGTCCGCGGGTCACACCACTTCCTTATCTTCCCCTATGTTGGGTGACGACCAATCGCCTGTCGAAGGCGCAGGCCCAGATGCCTCCCGCGCTGCACCTGTACCGTCGCAAGCACCATCAGCGACCACATCCACTTCCCTGTCCCAGCGCAGCGTCCAAATGTTTTTACCCCAGGCATTTGAACGCAAGCGCAAATCCCCAGCCACCCATCCACGGGCCATGGCACTAACCGCCCAACTTTCTAAGTTACTGGCGGTTGAATTGTTGCCATTTAGGCTTGTGGACACTGAGGCCTTTCGCGGCCTGATGTCGGTGGCCGTCTCTCGGTACTCAGTCCCCAGCCGCCACTATTTTTCCTGGTGTGCAGTCCCCGCCTTACACCATCATGTGTCTGCTAACCTCACCCATGCCCTGACCAACGCAGTTACTGGTAAGGTCCACCTAACGACTGACACATGGACAAGTGCTTGTGGCCAGGGACGCTACACTTCCCTGACGGCACACTGGGTGAACGTCTTGGAGGCTGGGAGCAACTTGTACCCCGGGATGGCACAGGTGCTAACGACGCCAAGGATTGCGGGCCCTACTTCCATCAGGGTTACCACCAGCACCAATGTAAGTGGCTCCTCCTCCTTCTCCTCCTCTTCCACCTCTGAATTCTCCGCGTGCAGCACCAGTCAGCCATCAGTTTGTAGCTGGAAACAGTGTAGCACTGCGGTGGGGATAAGTCAACAGGCTGTGCTGAAGATGATATGCTTAGGGGATAAACAGCACACCACCGCAGAGCTGCGGCGGGGGATAAGAGACCAGACTGAGCTGTGGCTCTCTCCACTCAACCTGCAAGCAGGCATGTTTATGTGTGATAATGGGCGTAACTTGGTGGTGGCTTTGGAGCTCGGCAAGCTCACACACATCCCATGACTAGCGCACTTCTTTAACTTAGTGGTTAAGCGGTTTCTAAAAACCTACCCCAATTTGCCAGACCTACTGGCAAAGGTGTGCCGCGTGTGTGCACATTTCCGCAAGTCATCAACAGATTCAGCCGGTCTGTTGACACTGCAGAAGCGCCTGAAATTGCCAGCTGTTGTGCGACGTGAGCATGCGCTGGAACTCCACGTTCCACATGTTGGCCAGGCTTTGTGAGCAGCAAAGGACAGTAATGGAATACCAGCTGCAGCACGGTCGTTACCTTTCCAGTCAGCTTCCACTCTTCACAAGCGAGGAGTGGCATGGCATAGATGTCTGACCTCTGTGAGGTGTTAAGAAACTTTGAGGAATCGATACAGATGGTGAGCGGCAATAACGCTATTGTCAGTGTAACCATCCCACTTCTGTGTCTACTCAAACGCTCGCTGCTCACAATTAAGGCCGACGCTGTTCGTGGTGAAGAGTTGGAAATGGGGGAAGAAGACATGACCCTGGGTGATAGCCAGAACACCCTCAGTTTGTCTTCTCAGCGCGTATTGGAGGAGGAGCAGGGGACGGTTGCCTCCACTACACAGGGTGGAACTTTAATACCATCTTTTCAGCGTGGGTGGACAGAAGAGGAGGATGATGAAATTGACAGTCATCCTCCTGATGACGACAGAAAAGTCTTGCCCACTGGTACTCTGGCACACATGGCTGACTTCATGTTAGGCTGCCTTTCCCGTGACCCCCATGTTATATGCATTTTAGATGACAGGGATTACTGGGTGTTCACCCGTCTGGACCCCCGCTACAAAGAGAACTTCTCATCTCTCATTCCTCCGGTGGAGAGGATGAGCAAAATGGTGCTATACCAGAAGTTCCTTGTTGACAGATTGCTGCAAAAATTTCACATCATGACTAAGGGTCCACACTTATAGTGATCCGAAACTGGTCGATTTTTTGCTTTGCTGTATGTTGGGTTTTTTCTGCACGGGATTTAAATAAAGCCTCAAGTATTTTTTCAGTGAAGCTGGACCGTTTTCTCTTCATTCTGGGATTTGCTGCAAAAATTTCAATCTGACAGCGCTGGCAGCAGAGTCCATACTTCCTTGGGCAAACGA
The DNA here is from genome assembly GCA_033119425.1 of Bufotes viridis. NCBI lineage: Eukaryota > Metazoa > Chordata > Amphibia > Anura > Bufonidae > Bufotes > Bufotes viridis. Next base: position 128,797,659 of record CM065593.1, on the reverse strand, counting down.
GGGGGGAGACAAGGGGAACACACAGCACATCCAGCAAAGGCAGGGCAACATTCTCCAAGGCCTGGGACAGTTTTATGACACCCCGACCAGCACCCTCAACATGATGCACATCCTGGTGTCACAAGGAGGGAAACGTTTTGGAAGATGGTGAAGGAGTACGTAGCTGACCGTGTCAGCATCCTCAGTGATCCCTCAGTGCCTTACAACTACTGGGTGTCCAAGCTGGACACGTGGCAGGAACTGGCATTCTACGCCTTGGAGGTGCTGGCCTGCCCTGCCGCCAGCATTTTGTCTGAGCGGGTATTTAGTAATTTATATGCCTTCTCATATAATTTTTTGGAAGGTCAGCTCACTCGCAGGCCCTCGCATAAATAATGTTTTCAATGGTCAGCTCATCCACAGGCCCTCGCATATCATTTTTCGGATGGTCAGCTCACCCACAGGCCATACTGTTTTAGATGGTCAGCTCAGCTAACGACCTTCACCCCTAATGTTTTAGTGGGTCACCAGCAGGCCATCAATCATACTTTACCTCTCTTCCTGTATAACGTTTCCTCATCCTAAATACCCATGACATTCCCTGTAATTTTTTTGTACTCATTCCAATGACAGGCTCTCTTAAGAGTCCTGTATTGTTATTTCTCATCACTACCTCACTGAGGCGGTACTGAGAAATTGGAGCGCCCCCGCCTGCCTTTCTTGGAAGTGGTAGCCGTGGCCATCCATCGGGCTCCCTCTCCGGAAGCAAACCCTGATTCCCCATTACTCGTGGTCACCATGGTAGGCGCATTAAAAGAACATCAAAACTTGAAAGAACAGACATCGATAGATCGTCAACAACAGGGGGACGTGCGATCAGCTTAGAAGTTATCTAGAGTTAACAAAGGGGCAGCAGACCCTCACCTACAATTTTTAACATGGACAGCTCAACGTCCGTTCCTCTTACAAGTTCATTATCATCAGATGATAGTCTGGTCAACACAATCGTAATCACCGGGGGTCACGTAACTAATTAGTACGAAGGAGTGTCTTTGGTTATCGGAATGAACCACACAAATCAAATTGACCCACACACTCAAAACAGCCATGCACCACCACCCACGGAATCGCGAAATAGGTATCAATCTGTCAATCCTTTCCGTGTCCGGGCCGGGTGAGACTTGCATAGTCAAATTAAGCCACAGGCTCCACTCCTGGTAGTGCCCTTCCATCAATTAGTTTAAGTTTCAGCTTTGCAACCATACTCCCCCCGGAACCCAAAGACATTAGTTTCCCAAAACATGCTCGGGGGGAAATGGGAATAACGCTGACGGAGATCGTATTCGAACCTCCAACTTAAGTTGTTGATTAATGAAAACGTTCGTGGCAACAAAGCTTCCGGCTGTGGTTCGGCTTGCACCGTTAGTTACAAGAATTTCCCCTCTACAGGTACAATAAGGATGCCACTGGCCGTTCCTCTTCCAATAAGTTCAGTTTCATTGTCCAAAAGTCTGGTCAACACAATCAAAACCACCGGCCGTCCCTCTTAGTCATGGCCCCATTTTCGAAAATCATGAAAATTTTTGCTTGAACTTGCTATTACCATCGGAGGTGCATAAAAGAACATCGAAAGTTGAAAGAGCAGTCATCGATAGATCGTCAACATCATGGGTCCGTGCGATCAGCTTAGAAGTTATCTAGAGTTAACAAAGTGGCAGCAGACCCTCACCTACAATTTTATATACAAGGTCACTGGTCAGCTCAACGTCCACTCCGTTCCTCTAACAAGTTCACTATCATCAGATGATAGTCCGGTCAACACAATCGAAGCCACCGGCCGTCCCTCTTAGTCATGGCCCCAGTTCCTAAAATCATGAAAATTTTTACCTGAACTTGCTATCACCATGGTAGGCGCATAAAAGAACATCGAAAGCTGAAAGAGCAGACATTGATAGTTCGTCAACATCACGGGGACGTGCGATAAGCTTAGAAGTTATCTAGAGTTAACAAAGCGGCAGCAGACCCTCACCTACAATGTTATATACACGGTCACTGGACAGTCTAACGTCCACTCCGTTCCTCTTAAAAGTTCATTATCATCAGATGATAGTCCGGTCAACACAATCAAAACCACCGGCCGTACCTCTTAGCCATGGCCCCAGTTCCGAAAATCATGAACATTTTTGACTGAACTTGCTATTTATATAAAAGTAAATATACAGGAAAGAATGTGTTCTAACAATGTTTCATCTAAAATCGCTTTTATCTTCGGTTTTGTGAGTTTTATGGTCAGTCTGTAAAAGTGACGTTCAACTCGGGCAACATCGTTCCCAGCAACAACATTGTAGTCCAATATGCATCCAGACATCCTCCCCATGCTGTCCCCGACCCATTTTGGTGGTGTTTCCATCAATTTATGACCTTTTCCTATGAACCAGGCACCCTCCCCGTTTCAGAGCAGGGGGTGCCTGGTTTAATGCCCGGGTTCTCCCATTGACTTCTATAGGACTCGGGTGCTCGGTGGAGCACCAGAGCATCCCGATGTGCTTGGGCAGAGCACCTGAGCATCGGGGTGCTCAATCATCACTATGTGTGACCTTTTGATCACTTTTATAAAAAAAAAGTCTTGGGGAGTTGAAGTGACAAAAAATTGTAAATTGGCTGTTTTTATTTTTTTCCCCATTACACCATTTACCATATGGCATTAATATTGTTATATTTTAATTGCATAGACATTTTTGCAAGCGAAGATGCCCATGATGTTTATTACTTTATTCGTTAATTTTTATTATATTTTTTACTTGGGGGGGGGAGGGTGATTTGAACGTTTATATATATGTTTTATTTGTATTTTTAAAAACTTTTTAAAAGTCACCCTTTTAAGTTCTCTACTGGAGTTCACACTGGGGGTGCAAGGGCAGCCTAAGTATTGTATTTAGCTATAGGAAAATGTCTTTGATTAGGACCCCCCGGAAATGGCCTTTCTGGGCCTGCAAACAATGCGGACTTTGCTCCTGAGTGAAGGAGTGCAGCTTTCATTTCACTCCACAACTTTTAAAATTAGTTTGACCTCTTGCACACGAACATATTAGTTCCATTCCATGCATTAGGGACTGCAATCTGCGGTCCCCAATGCACGGGCAACGTCCGAGCAGCAGTCAGGATGGATCCAGACCAATTCAACTTAAATGGGTCCGCGATCTGTCCGTTCCGCAAAAAGATAGAACAAGTTCTATTTTTTTGCGGAACGAAAGCACGGAAAGGAACCACATGGAAGCACTCCGTAGTGCTTTCATGGGGTTCCATTTCGTATTTCCGTTCCATTCCGCACAGCATCTCCGGATTTGTGGACCCAGTCAATTGAAAGGGTCCGCATCCGTGATGCGGAATGCACACGGCTGGTGCTCCATTTATTGTGGAGCCACCGTATGCTGCCCGCAATACGGTCACGGAACACAAACGTTTGTGGGAAAGAGACCTTAGGGCACGTTCACATATGTGGTTGCCGGATCTGGCAGGCTTTTCCGATAGAAGACAGCCTGCAGGAGTTTACCAGATCAGGCATTGCTGGATTCTAACATACGTCAGATCCCCATTGACTATAATGGGAACCTGCAGTTATCCGGCTGCTTTCCAGCATAAATGTTGGAAATATTGTTTTGGATGGACAAACATTGCTTTATGCAGCGTTTTATTTTTCTAGCCGACAACTGTATTTCATACAGGAGCAGGCTACTGGAAAAGCCTGCCAGATTTAGAAACACAATAAAAAACCATAATTGGTTTTATAAGTTAGGGTAAAGTCATACGTTTGCAGTTTTTGAAGCCCAAATTAGGTGTGGTGGATCATGAAAGGAGAGAAAGAATAATGGACAGTTAATACTTTTCCACTTTTTTTTTTTTAAACATAATTTTTATTCATGTTTTTCAAAGAAAAAATAGAGACAATGTAGTTATTGGTACATTCAATATAAAGGTACAGATTGAGTCAATGGTGTTTAAGGAAGGTGGAATGGGAAAGGGGGGAGGTCGAGGAGGGGGGGGGAAGGAAGGTGGAGGGACATACAATAATTACTCATCTGAAAGACAAAGTACTAGTTGTACTTTATGACAAAAAAAAAGGAAATAGTGTTAGCTTTACGAGTAAATGAACAAATATTATAACAATGTGGTACAAGTTGATGTACAAGTTTAATATTTGTAACAGTAAGAGGGTTGTTGATTGAGTTTTTATATAACTCCTGATAGGGAAGTGAACCCTTTATAGTTCAGAGAATTAGTAGGTTAGATGGGCTGGACTTGCAATGGTAGGAACTGGATAGCCAAATTTCCCATGCTTTATAGAACTTATCCTTGATATGCAAAGCGGATGAGGCTACACCCGCATACCAACAGTTATCCCTTACTCCTTTAACAACCTCTGTAATGTTTGGTATGTATTCAGATTTCCAATGGTAAGCCAGTAATTGGCAGGTTATGATGGAAAGGTGAATAAAAATGATTCTAAAGTTCTAAAGTTATATGGTAAATTTTATATACCTATAAAGAGGAGTGCTAATTCTGGAGCTGGGGGTACATTTATGTTGCATATTTTGGAGTAAATGTTAAAAATGTGGGACCATAGGGATTTGACAGGAGGGCATTCCCACCAGCAATGCAGGAGGGTACCCTCAGATTTGCTACATCTCCAGCAAGAAGATGAGATATCAGGAAAAATTCTGTGCAATTTAGTGGGGTTATAGTACCATCTATAAAGAATTTTTATAGATAGCTCCATGTGGTTGATGCATCTTGAATGACGTGATATTGTTTTAAGAGTGATTACATTGATCATCTGATACGGTTATTGCCAAATCCGTAGACTAATGGGATTTTATTTTCTTTAGTATATCCCCTATTGGAGATACAAGATTTTTATAAACTGTAGATATCCCCCTTGCATTCGTGGTATTTAGCACAACCCATTTAGTAAAAAGGGTAGACGGGGAATCAGAATTGGAATTTTCGGCACGTCTATGTGAAGGAATTTTTTCTAATGCGTTTCTGATCTGTAGATATTTATAAAAGTCTTTTGGTGATATATGATGTTCTTTTTAATGCTGATGAAATTATTTGAGTATGTTGGAGTAAAATAAGTTTCCTATAGAGTTTAAACCTTTTTCTTTCCAGGAGGATAAGTCTAGGTCCGGAATATAGGCTTCTAAAACTGATATGCGAAGAGATAGAGGAGATGTATTGAGTAGTTTACGTTTATTAGTAATTGTGTCCCAAACTTCCAAAACAGCCTTTATGGTAAGTAATTTGTATTGGGGGCAGGCATTGAACCTATAAATAGAAAAAAGCAAATCTTTGAATGAACCTCCCTTTATAAAGTGATTTTCTATTTGTGTCTAGGCCTTAGTGGTGTCTTCTTGCCATAAATGTTTCATCTGTTGAAGAATAGTTGCCCTATAATTTTGGATTATGGAGGGGCAACTTAGCCTCCAGCTTTCCTCAGTAGATAGAATATATATGCCCTAAGTCTATGTCTTTTTCCTCCCCAAATGAAATGGAGAATGAGTTTTTGTAGTTTTTTAAGGTAGGGAATAGGGATAGGGAGATTTCTAAAGTAATAAAGAATCTTAGTAAAATAATATTCATTTTGATTACCGCGATTTTACCTAACCTGGAGATACTTTGTGTTTTTAAATCATTTAAGGTCTTCTTGGTATCTTGTAGTAAAGGTATATAATTGCTTGCGTAAATATCTTTTGTATGAGCAGTTAGCTTGATTCCTAAGTAGGGAAGAGAGTGCTTAACCCATTTGAATTGGAAGTTTTGTTTGAGAATTCTAACAGTTTTTTGTGGGATTCCCAGGTTTAGGATTTAGGATTTAGATGTGTTTATTTTGTAATACAATGCATTTGAGAACCTCATCAAGATATCATAAGTATTATGAAGAGATTTTATAGGGTTAGATAATAGTAGTAAGACATCATCAGCGAACAATCCTATTCAGTGATCTTTGCTTAAAATTGATATGCCCGTAATATCCAGGGCAGATCTGATATGTAGGGCTAATGGTTCCACTATTAGGGAAAAAATTAATGGGGATAGGGGACAGCCCTGTCTGGTGCCATTGGTTATTGGGAAGGAATGGGATTTGAAACCTGCTGAGTATAAATAGGCGTGTGGGTTGGAATATAATTTTAATAATGCAGATAAGAAGGGGCCAGAGAAACAAAACTTCTGCATGACTGCTTGAAGAAAACCCCAATGTACACTGTCGAACGCCTTCTCTGCATCGAGGGAAATGGAGCAGAGAAGGCGTCCGACGAAGCGGCCGATCTCGACCAAGTCGATGAAGCGCCTGGTTCCATCAGATGTATGTCGGTCTTTGACAAAGCCCACCTGGTCGTTGTCTATTAGGGTGGGTAGAAGATCTGCATGTCTATTGGCAAGGATTTTCAAAAATAGTTTAAGGTTGGTGTTTAGGAGGGAGATGGGTCTAAAATTGGCTAGTGTATCTGGGGACTTGCCTGGTTTTGGTAGAGTGATGATTGTTGCTTGTAACATTTCTGATGGGATCCTTTTACCTTGTATTACTTCTTGGAAGCATGTTAATAAATGAGGACCTAAAACGTCCGAGAACATCTTAAAATATTCATTTGTGAAACCGTCTGGGTCCGGTGATTTATTAGTTTTTAATGAGGAAATTGTTTTTTGGATCTCTTGGAGTGAGATAGGGGAGTTCAAGGCAACAAGCTGTTCTGGGGATATCTAAATATTTAAAAAGTTGTTAATGTCTAATAAAGTTGTTTGGTGGGTATTTGTATCATTTCTCTGATTATATAGGGTGGAAAAATAATTAGCAAATTCATTTGCTATTTCCTGAGGATTTATTAGCTTAGTATTAGTAGATGACCATACATAAGTAATCCTAAAATGTGCAGCTTTGGTTTTGATTTTATTAGCTAGAATTTTTGAGGCTCTATTTCCTAGTCTATAGAATTGTGGTTTGGTCTGTAAGGTGATGTTCGTAATTATTCTGCATTAGGAGATAAATCTCATGATGGATATTGTTAATTTCTTTTACTGCTGGTATTGATGGATTTTGTTAATTGTTTTTTTCTAAATTTCTAGGTTTTTTATATAGATCTTCTAGTTTAGCTAATCGTTTCTTCTTTTCTTCTGAGGAGTATTTGATATATTGTCCTCTAATTACAGATTTATGGGCGCACCATACTATTATTGGGTTTACTTTATTATTGGCATTCAGTGTAAAGTATTCCTTTAGGGCCTTAGATATTAGGTTTTTGTATAATGTTTTAGATAGTAGGAGGTTGTTAAGTCTCCATGTTGTAAATTATATACCTCTAACGCGTAATAGCATCAGACCACGCTATTACGCCAATTTCAGATTTTGTTACTTTTTGTAGAAGCCATTTGTCAACTAGAAAAAGATCTATCCTGGAGTAGGAATTGTGGGGGTTCGAAAAAAAGGAATAATCAATTTCTGATGCGTGAAGATTTCTCCAGGCATCAAAAAGTTCTTCCCTGTGGCAGAGATCTTTACATTTATTAGAGTCTGGGGAGATTGTATGGGATCATCTGTCTAAAAGAGGATCTAATACCAAATTAAAGTCTCCGCAGATAATAAGAGACCCCTTTTTGATAGAGGAGACAGAATCCAGCACAGATCTAATAAATCTCAGTGTTTTAGAATTAGGAGCATAGAGAGATACCATGGTGTATAAAGAATTGTTAATTGAACATACCATAATAATGAATCTTCCTAGTGGGTCAATGTTAAGTGATATTGTTTGTAAGGCTACAGAAGCCAGTATTGCAATAGCAACACCCCCTTTTTTTTTATTAATAGCATGTGAGAATATTATATTTGGGAAGTTTTTATGTTTGAGTCTGTTATAATCTGTCTCATTTAAATGCGTTTCTTGTGTACATAAAATGTCACAACCTAGTTTATGCGCTTCGCTCCACAAAAATGCACGCTTGGCCGGGCAATTAAGGACTTTAACATTTAAGGATGTTATTTTTAAAACCATAGTGGATCCTTATGGAGAGAGTGTGCTATAACGGAGTTATGACATATCATATTAGTGGTCAGGGTTATATAACCATAATTTAAGACTTGTACCAAATAGAAACAACAAAGCTTAATAACTGGAGTAACTGTAGGACACAATGAACCATTAAAAGTAAAAAATAAAACTTGTAACTTGCATAGTCCGGTTCTAAGTGAACCAATGCTGCCCCAGGTCGCTGTCTTGTGGGGGGTGCATGTAGTAGAAGATGAGATGTTGAGTGCAGTCAGGTGTTGTGGTTTCAGTCTCCATCAAGCTGTCGCGAAGATAGCGATGATTCTTTTTAGAAGAGGATTTGACCTATAAAAATAAGTTGGAAGACAGGAGGCGGAAAGTAAAGACAGAATATAAGAAGATGTTAACATAAAAGATTAAAGTCCCAAGTGCTGAGGGATTTTTGGGATCACTTGGCTGAAGGTGAGGATCTGGATGGTCCTACTACTGTCCATTCGTGAGAGAGGGTATGTTGCTTCTTCTTAGGCGGGCTGTTTATTCCTTCTGGTGAAGTGGCCAAGGAGTTCTTGGTAAGAAAGTCTGCTGCTTCTTTAGGAGATAGTAAGACATGAGTTGATCCTTTGTGATGAACGATGAGTTTAACGGGGAATCCCCATTTGTATATGATTTTTTGTTCTTTGAGGGTTTGGGTTATGCTGGTGAATTCTCTTCTCCTTGCTAATGTAGCAGGAGATAGATCTGTGAATAAAGCTATCTGCTTGAAGCGCTCTGGGAGCTCAGGTTTTTTGGAAGCTGCTTTAAGGAGTTAATCTTTGATGTGATAATAATGGAGTTTTACTATTGTGTCTCTTGGGACAGAGGCAGTCAGATTTTTTGGCTTAGGAAGCCTATGTGCTCTGTCTATGAGAAAATCAGAGTTGGAAGCTTGAGGTAAAAGAGCTGCAAACAGGTCTATTAAAAACTCTTGCAGTTGTGAGTCTTGAACTAACTCTGGGATGTTTCTAAAGTGGATATTGCATCTGTGTGACCTGTCTTCTATGTCAGCAAGTTTTAGCTTTATAACTGCTATGTCATCATCTGTAGAGTTATGGGCGTCAACTAAGTCATTGTGTGCAGCTGTGAACTCCTCCATCTTTTCTTCAAGATGGGCTGTGAGGTCTCCAATTGCTGATATATGAGCTTTTAATGTTGCTAAAGCTGATTTAAGTTCTGCATTAAAAGATCTTTTAAGATCTGATAGGAGATCTTTCATTGTGCCCATTGTAATAGGGTCAAAGTAAATAGATGTATTTTCCCTGTGAGAGCTTTCATGTATGGGGGATGAGGAGGTAGAGTGAGACTTGCCTGGAGAGGGTCCAGATGTCACAGAAGGCGACCAATCAGCAAAAGAATCTGGGGCTGCGATGCTGTGATGAGCATTGTTGCTTTGCTTTCCCGCTCTCGTCTCCTGAGCTCCAGGGCCATCTTAGAGATGTGCTGTGCTGAAAAAGCTTGTGAGTTTTGCCGGTCTTCCTGGTCTTCTATTGCCCCTCGGCATCTTGGGCATGCTCCACTGACCTCTCGGTAGTAGAAGTGTTAGAATTCGGTTTGGTCAGCGCTTTAGGGACCCTGTGAGACACTTTTTGACTGAATTGCATGGAGCTATCAAGACATGTGTCTGCTCCCGTGCGCGTCTAGGTCACGCCCTCTCCACTTTTTTTTTTAATCCATTCCTGGTTCTGGCTTCAAAAACTCGATTAAATGACTTTGACAATAGGTAGAGTTTCAAATTTGGCCATGGAGCAGTAATGTGCTGTGTGGCTTAGAAGTGTGTTGCAAATGTAGCACACAGAGGTTTACCATAAAATGCCAAGGTTTTTAAGTCCAAGTGAAGCACCTGAAAAACACTGTGCTTCACCTGTACTTTTCCATCATATGTGCATCCACTTTCTGGGTCTCTGACCATTTTTAATGGTCTTTTTGCATCCACTTTGCATCTGTTTTTCATGGCAGTTAAAAATGGCCATAAAAAAGAGATGCATTTAATTGACTTTTTAAAAAATATATAAAGTGCCCTCCGTATACATAATATCCCCCAGAAGTAATAATGTCCTCCATCGTGGCCCATAATGCCCTTCATAGTGGTCCTAAGCAGTATTAATAATTTCCCACACAGCTATAACATTGTCCCCCATGGTCACCTTCAGCTGTAATGTTTCTTTTTAGCAAAAAAAAAAAAATACTCACCTTATCCACTTGTTCAAGCACAGGCATTCACTCCTCACTTAATTGAAAAGGACCTACCTGTACCAAAGAATCAATGCGACAATGTGAGTAATGCCTCAATGTGAGTAATTTTTTTTAACCCCTAAATGACCATATTGCACTAGCATACTCATTTTTAATGGCCATTAGAAGGGTGCACTCTTGTCTAAGTGGCTATTAAAAATGTTCCCGTTGATTTCAATGGGGTCCTATTTCTTTATGGCCTCTATTCACTGGTCGTTAAAGAAATGGCCATGTGATTAGACCCATAAACTTTATACTTTAATCGGTGCTAAAAATGGCCATTTTAAACATTCATGTGCCTCACATTTCACTGAGCGTGCCCCAATGTGCTCCACATTCTTGTACATCCATCAATTTTTTGCAGTTTGTAGAAAATTGACATCAAAATTACACTTTTAATAAAGGTGCCCCCATGTGAGAATGATGACATTCAGATTATATGCTACTAGTTCCTTCTAGTTCCTTTTCGAAATATTCCAACGTTTTCCTTGACATTTGGAATAGAGCGCTCTGACAAGTACGTAGAAATGCATGTTGTTTGAAATGTGAAGAAACATTTTTTAATCAACTGAGATTTTTATGCTACACTATGTGTATTTATAGCTATGTGCATTTAATTACATAGCTAAATAATGGGATGGCTAGAGACACGTTCCGTGAATTAATGACTCTCAAAGGATTTTCCGTTTATAGCACTATATCACAGAACATTTCTAAGGTTTCCTAACCAATGGAAACAATGTGGCTCAATATGTGCATGTGACAAGCTTCATTCGAAGGAATAATGTTTCTATAGTAACCTTATTATTACACTTTGCAAAATGTTCGTACGATTCACATGCCATTTTGTCATTCTAAAACTGTTATTAAGAGTGCCTATAATGTGTATGATTACAAATATAGTGCCTTTTTTCTCTGCGCCCCCAGTTTGTATGCATATGCAATGAAATCAATAGATGAACCAGACTCTCATAAACAGTGTGCCTTTTATTCATGGATAAGCATATCAAAGACAGGTTCTTCTGATAGTTAGAGTTTGCTATGTAAAACGGTTACTATTTCCGGCTCGTGGCGCATTTTTTTTACTACATACCTTAGAACTCAATATTGGTTTTGATGGGTTCAGACAGTAAAACCAATTTTATTCGGTAATGAGAATGTGTGTAAAATAATACGGTTAATTGAGACAGGAACACGGGTTGGTATCAGAGATGAAAATGAAGAATCCAGCAACGGCTGATTCTTGCTGCCTTGATTAGCACATTAATTATAAGGCAGGTGTTTCTGGACTGTGTAAATTGCCTGTGTAAAAGGTCAGGAATGTGGAGCTGTCATTTCTCCAGCGAGAGTATTGATTATTTCCCGGCTACTCAGATTTTTAATGTCTTTGCTGAGGGAAATTTACTTTTCGACTGCATATCATACACTTCGGACCATCATTACGAAAAATAAAATGTATTATACGATATTTGTTTCTGCATAAGCTTTAATTGGTTTTTATTTTAGGGTGGTTGCAAATTTTTTATTTTGATGATTTTTTTTTTTCATGTAGTTTCTGAAGCCAAAGAAAATAGTACATTAAAAAAATTAATAAAAAAGAGAATGTCTTTCCTAAGTACTACGCCTCGCTTTAGGGTGCATTCTTGCATGGAAAGTTTGTTGTAGAAAATTTCCGTGACTGAAAATCAGTTCCATTCATCTGAATAGGGTTGTTTTGGAGGAAAACAAATAGTAGGGGGTCATTTACTAAATGTTCCTGGCCACTTTCTGGTGAAAAAAGTCTTATAACAGCGTTTTGCAACTGTTTTTAACGCCTGTGTAAGAATATTTAGTCGAACAGGTTTTTTAATCAGTGTTCGCCACTTGGGAGACAATTACGTGGGAGGCCCGGCTGGATATTTATCCATTTATTTTAAAGGGTATGTGCACATGAGCATTGTTTTTTAATGACCATTTGACTGTTGAAGAAAAATCGCAGCATGCTCTGTCTTCAATTGTTTTTCATGGTCAATAGGTTAGTGAAAAAAACTGACAGCACCTGACATGTTCCATGTTACTCATGTTAGAGAGGCCTAACAATAACTCCTCTGCCATAAGGAAATGCATGGAATTTACTTTTTTTTTTTTTTTGCAGCTGCTGCTTTCAAAATTTGAAATGCAAAGGTTGAAAGCCTTAGGAATAATCAGCAGTAGAGTTGAGTGAACCCGAACTGTATATTTTGTGTTTGTACAGAATTTTGGGGTGTTTCGGACACGGACCTGAACATTTTTAAAAAAGTTTGTGTTCGGGTCCATTGTTCGGCGATTTATTCCTGCTTTCTGAAGGGCTGCACAGCAGCCAATCAGCAAGTGTTTTACTTCTTGCCCTAAGATGCCATCACAGCCATGCCTACTAATGGCATGGCTGTGATTGGCTGAGTGCAGCATGTGACCCAGCCTCTTTATAAGCTGGAGTCACGTACTGCCGCACATCACTCTGCTGATTTGAGCTTAGGGAGAGGATGTTGGTGCTGCGATCAGGGACAGAATAGGGCAGAAATCGGAAGAACCTGTGCTACTTTGCACCCAGCCACTGCAAGGAAATTCTTTTTTTGTAATCCATCTGTTACTGAGGTGGTGCTCGGCGGCCATAATAGCCACTGCAGTTTAGTACATGTGTGTCAGACAGCCAGGGACATCAGCCTAATCCTATTTTGTAGCTTAGTGAAGGAAAAAAAACTTTTATTTTTTTCTGGCCGCTCAAGTCCCCGTTATTGCCTTTTGTATATTTAAGGGTTGACAAAGTCCATTTGTCTAGCCTGGAATTTGTGGTGCCACAGAGCACTTGTGTATACAATGCACTAAACCGTATATTCCATTTCAGCTAGTGCATCAGTGAATATTAGTTAAAAATCTGATCCACCAAGCCTATTTTAAATTTCTGCGGTGAAATAGAGAATCCGTGTAATTTTGGGGGAAAAAAAGTATTCCTTGTCCACGAAACAGTTCTGCATACACCGTCCAACGACATATTTTATATTTCTCCATGGAAATAGTGCTTCTTTGTTTTTTATAGAAAAAAATATATTCAAGGTCCACCAAACAGTCTGAAATTCCCATTACAACCACCTATTTTACATTGCTACTGTAAAATACAGCATGAGTGTATTTTTTTTTACAAAAGAGTGGTAATCCTGATCTACAGAGCATCTTGAAATACACCACCTAAATACCAATTTCACATTACAGCTGAGAAATAGTGCATTATTCTTTTTTGTGTGAAAAAAGCAATATTCTTGCTTCACAAAGCAGTTGTACATACACGGTATAAATATCTAATTTAAATTTACAGCAGTAAAGAGCTGCATTTTGGGGTTTTATTGAAAAAAGCTGTGTTTTAGGCCGAAAAAACAGTTGTGCATCTGTTGTTTAAATAATTATTTACAATTTATAGCAGTTAAATACTGCATTTGTGAATTTTTGTGACCAAATCTGTGTTCTGGGTCCATACATAGTATAAATATTTACTGTTAATGTGCAGCAGTTAAAAACGGCATTTTGGGGTTTTATTGAAAGAAGCTGTGTTTTAGGCCGAAAAAACTGTTGTGCATCCGGCGTATAAATAATTAATCTCAATTTGCAGCAGTGAAATACAAATTTTCTGTATTTTATTACAAAAATACTTGTTCTTGTTGCACAAACCACTTGTGCATACAGCGTACCGATTTTTTTTTTTTTACATTTCCGCATAAAAAGTAAGAATCAGTGTATTTTGGGAACAAAAAACATTATTCTGGGTCCACAGAACATTTTTATGACACGGGCACTGCCTTAGCAAACGTAATTGTCGACTAGTGGCAGGTAAATCGACACCGGAGAGAGACCAATCTTTCAGCTTGGTGGGTGAACGCAAATAATGAGGAGAACATCAAATAAGGGACGTGGGCATGGTCGTGTTGGTGTTGGTGGAGCTCCTGCTGCTGGGAGAGGACGTGGCCGTTCAGCGCCAACTACCGCTCCAAGTCAAACACCTTCCTCTGGTGCGAGTAGGCGACAGAATGTGCAGCGTTATTTTATAGGCCCAAATGCCCCTCTACGGATGGTGAAGCCAGAACATGTACAGGTGATAGTATATTGGGTGGCTGACAGTGCCTCCAATTCCTTCACAGTATCTAACACCCAGTCCTCTGCAGAAAGCTCAGAGTTGGCACCTGCAGCCCATGCCCATCAGTCTTCCACCTCACCCTCTTGCAAATCAGCCAAGCAGTCAGAGCCCCAAATCATGCAGGAAATTCTCATGCTTTTTGATGACTCTGTTGCCAGGATTTCCCCGGCCCATCCACCTAGCCCTGCCCCAGAAGAGGAAGACCTTGAATGCACTGATGCTCAACCACTTTTGTTGCAGGATGAGGACATAGGAATACCGCCACAAAACGTCTCTGATGATGACGAAACACAGGTGCCAACTGCTGTGGCTTTCTGCAATGTGCAGACCGACGCGGAGGGCAGGGGTCATGAATGGGTGGAAGATGATGTGGAGAATGATGAAGTCCTAGACCCAGACTGGACTGAAGGTCGTGCTAGTGAGGCGTGTAGTTCTCAGGAAGAGGCGGTTGTCACACAGAGGCAACAGCACAACAAAAGAGGGAGCAGGGTGCAAAAGCGCATCGGCGGTACGCCTGCTACTTTCCACCGCACCCAGGCACCGAGCACACCAAGACCTGCTCCAAGGAGTTCATTGGCGTGGCAGTACTTCACACAATGTACTGATGACAAGACACGAGTGGTTTGCATGTTGTGCATTCAGAGCCTGAAGCGAGGCATAAACGTTCTTAACCTGAGCAGAACCTGCATGACCAGGCATCTACATGCAAAGCATGAACTGCAGTGGAGTAAACACCTTAAAAACAAGGAACTCTCTCATACTCCTCTTCCTCCCTCTTCTGCTGCTGGCTCGGCCTCTTCCTCCGCTTCGGGAGGAACGTTGGCACCTGCCACCCACCAAACAGAGGATGTGCCACCGACACCACCACCTGCGTCACCAAGCATCTCCACCATGTCACACGGCAGCGTTCATCTCTCCATCTCACAAACCTTGGAGAAAGCGTAAATTCCCACCTAGCCACCCTCGAGCCCTGGGCCTGAATGCCAGCATTTCTAAACTACTGGCCTTTTAAAAGCTGTCATTCAGGCTGGTGGACACAGACAGCTTCAAACAGCTGATGTCCATGGCTGTCCCACAGTATGTTGTTGGCGCTCTATTCCCATATCCTCCTCTTTTGTTAGCATAGGCAACCTCCTGGGTTAACAAGGATACACGCTGAGCTTTGTGTTCCCCTTCTGTTCTGTAAAATGATCGTAGTATACAATGGTGAAGCTCCGTTAGATGAATACACCGCGGTATATATAAGACCTACTTACAAGCCGCTGGACAATAATTCAGCCTTCAGTGATCTCATAACCGCGTAAACGGTCTCCACAATCTTCCCCTCTTCCCAGGATCGCTTAATCGTAGCTGCAGGTGAAATACCTCCAATAGTGTAATACCGCCAATTGCATTTCCTTAAAAGTAATTTATTGTACTTACAAAAATCGCATAAAACTTCGAATAAAATACAAACAGCCCTGGCTGTCACCTATGCTAACAAAAGAGGAGGATATGGGAATAGAGCGCTGTCCACTTTCCTACTAGACTACTACGTGTGAATTACCCACAGCACTTTTTGGACTCGCTGCAACGATACGTCTGAGGGACACTAGTATTTAGTATTTATTACTTATACTTTTTTCCGTGGCCACAGTATGTTGTTCCCAACATGCATTGATGGGAGACATTAAACTCTTTATACTGTCAACTGACCTCTACATTGTCTGGTTGTCAGGGGCCTATATTTTGTTTCATCGCTTGCTGCATTGGTGGGAGACATTAAACTCTATATACTGTCAAATGACCTCTACATTGTCTGGTTGTCAGGGGCCTATATTTTATTTCATCGCTTGCTGCATTGGTGCGTGTCAGGGGCCTACATAAATGATAAGGGCCTGTTCCATTGCAGGTTGACCTGAGGCCTGTGTTGCTGTTACGGGATCACTCTCCTCTTTGCGGGTGCCATGGTCCTGAATTAGTGAATCAGGCCTGTGGCACTACTGTGTGAAATCAATACTGTTTTGGCATGATTGTAACTCTTCTCTCCATGGGTGACATGGGTCTGAATCTGTGAATGAGGCCTGTGGCATTGCTGGGTGAAATCAATACTGTCTTGGCGGGATTTTAACGCTCCTCTTTGTGGCTCCCGTGAGCCTGAATGTTTGATTGAGGCCTGTGGCACTGCAGGCAGACATGATTCCTTCTTGGCTGTGATGACAACTTCAACTCCCATGTATGTTTGCCATTGGCCTGAGTCTGTAAGTAAGGCCTGTGACACTGCTGACAGACATGAATCCTACTTGGCTGTGATGTGAACTTCAACTCCCATGTATGGTCGCCATGGCCCTGAGTCTGTGAATGAGGCCTGTGGCACTGCAGGCAGACATGAATCCTTTTTGGCTGTGATGAGAAGTCCCTTAGCATTCCCACCTGATGTCACCCCAACCTCTTATTCCACATCCTCCTCCAAGTTTCCAATTGATATTGGTTCATTTTAATTTATTTTATTTTAATTCATTTCCCTATCCACATTTGTTTGCAGGGGATTTACCTACATTTTGATGCCTTTTGCAGCCCTCTAGCCCTTTCCAGGGCTATTTTAAAGCGTTTTTAGTGCCCAAAAGTTCGGGTCCCCAATGACTTCAATGGGGTTCGGGGTCAAGTTCAGGTCGAGTTCGGATCCCAAACTGAAAAATGTTCGTATAGTTTGACTGAACTTCTCGAACCCGAACATCCAGATGGATTTGGTGATCTCTGTAATGGAGACACCCCTTTGCTCGGTTTTCCTTCCTTTGAGGGATATCTGGCTTTCATTGTGTTGTAGACCCAATGCTGGGGCTCCGCATTTATTTTGCATATTACTGTTTCCCAGGGAGCTTTGCGCTTTGGATTGCTGTGTTTAGACTCTTAAATGAGGCTCCGCTGTGTTTTTGTGGGTAGTCTCCCTGAGATCAGCTATGGTTTTGTTTGAGTAGTGTCCAAGGCATTGCTCCCGATTAGCCAGAATCCTACTCCACACTGATGATGGGCAACACCCCGAAACAGCTGTCTGTAGATGGATAACTGGCTTAGGTTTTCCCTGTCACAGCCTTAAAGCTTGTAAACAAGCGGGATCTTGACATAGGGGCCACTTAATATGGTGGATTTGGTGATCTCTGTAATAGAGGCACCCTTTTGCTCGGTTTTCCTTCCTTTGAGAGATATCTGGCTTTCATCGTGTTGTAGACCCAATACTAGGGCTCCACATTTATTTTGCATATTACTGTTTCCCAGGGAGCTTTGCGCTTTGGATTGCTTTGTTGAGACTCTTAAATGAGGCTCCGCGGTGTTTTGTGGCTGGTCTCCCTGAGATCAGCTATTGTTTTGCTCAACTCTATTCAGCAGCATTAATTGGCATGCTGCAAATTTAAACATGACCCCACTACCAGCAACACTGGTTTCTTTTCACTGTGGGTTCTTTTCTGCAGAATTTAGATGAATACGGTCATTTATCAAACTGGTGTAAAGTAGAACTGACTTAATTGCCCATAGCAACCAATCAGATTCCTCCTTCTATTTTCCAAAGCATCTGTCAAAATTGAAAGGTGGAATCTGACTGGCTGTTACAGGCAACTAAGCCAGTTCTGCTTCACACAAGTTTCATAAATGACCCCAGAAGTTTCTAAAAATCATCGACTTTGCTGGTAATTTTAAGGGAGAATCAACAGCATTTATGCCATGTGTGGCCAAACCATAAGTGTATACGGTAACTTTATCAAGGTCATACTGTGTTTAGGGTACACATGTGGTCTACAACATGTGGTTACCGTATATATTATCATGCTTTTAGGGCGTGTTTTTAGTCCACCATCATTTATGGACTGTTGTTTGAACTGTTGAGAATGTGTACCCAGACCAATGAAATGAAAGTAGAGGGTATATTCCAGCATTCAGTTTTCAGATAACTGCAGTCTTTATTTTGTGCAGTAAAAACGATCCAAGCAGCAAAGTATACAGTAAACAACCTGTGTTTTGAGCTTGTAACTCTACGTTACATATGATATGGTAGAAACCTGCAGGTGGGTGGGGAGAGCAGAAGATCATGGATACTCATGACTCTTCTCCGGCAGCCTTGAATTTTCCAGGCGAGAGCTGCCCTGATTATGATACTGGTTCTTGGCAACCACTAACTTTTACCTCTAACATCAGCTTGTCTGTCACTACTTTTTGATGCCCTCAGTGAGGTCAGCATACATTTGATGACAGGTTCCCTGTAAAGGGGATTTCAATATTAAGGGGAGTACAATATTAACAACAATCTATTCTTAGGATAGGTCATCATCATTAATATCTTATTAGCAGGGAAAAGGAGACGGATTAGCTGTTTGAAGAGATCGCGGAGGCCAGTGTATGATGTGGCCACTTCCTACTGGAATACCAAGCACAGCCACTGTACAATGTATGGCCCTGTGCTTGGTATGCTGTGAGGAGGCCACAGTGCTTACAAATGCATAGCAGCCCTTTTACACAACAGCATTGCCAGGAGTCAGACCCCCTGCAACCAAATATTATACTCCCAGAAACCCCTTAAAATGTTTTGTGCATTTGTATCCTTTTCACTGGCGTTTCAATAACTTTACTCAGGAGTGAACATCAACCCTGAACAACATTCCAGTACTCACAATAAATTCAAATTAACTCTTAACTGGAGGATTTCTCAGTGCATTGTGGATAAACATATTTATGTGTTTAATTACCTGCTGATCACGATGGAGCTTGTCTAGATGCTCTTGGACATCTCTGGGAGAATATCTCTCTATACCTGTCAGATTAGGGCTGTGGTGCCGTGGTGGTTTGCTTACATCTAGACCCCACCCTCCAGGGGTTGCAGTACTTAGCCTTTGTTACACATGCCACTCCCATGGTATTGGGGGGCTGCAATGACATGATCCAAGGAAGATATGTCCAGCCTCCAGGTATAACCACTTTGAGGAGGACAGTGCAACGTGGTTGATGTCAATTACTTTGACCCATTCATAAATATTGCATCTGATTGGGCCCAGTGTGGCACACAATCTTGATGTAGTGGAGCAGTATTGGCCTTGCTTCTGAAAGGAGGGAGGAGTTCTTAAATGCAGGGGCTATATAAAGAAGGCATTGTATTCCAAACAACTAGAAACCACACAATGTTCTTTATGACCTAACCATATATAGGAGGATGCTGTACAGACAAAACTTACTGATACAGTGTTTCAAAAATCGCCCTACAAAAATTCTACTAATATAGTACAGCACTTGTATGTGCTTGGCATGTTTCCACACACACATATATTTTAATTGATTTTTAAAGAAAGTTACATTTGAATTCAGATCCACTGATGCACTATGAAAGATTGCCATCAGCAGTTGTATCACTTTAGTCATGAAGTTGTCATTAATGCTTTATACCTCAGGTTTGTACATTGATACACTACTTAAAATTACCTCATGTGGGGAAATGAAACATTGTGCATGAGTGTATAAAATATCTATTCATTCGCTATAGTAGAATGTTGACTATTGTCTTTCACTTCCGTGTATGTGAATGAGATTTACAAATTTACAAATATGGAAATATAAAACTGAAGATGATATATTTTAGTATACTGCCAGTACACCGCTCAATTTATCTGCTTTTCTATTGCACACTCCGGTATCTTTAGAGTTTACACTGCAATGTGTTTCAAAATACAGAACTACAAGGCAGCAGAAGACATTGAAGGGCATAGAGCTTTGCAGTAAAATACTGTATAAGTAACCAAAAGTGAGGTCACAATTACTTTATATCCCTAATAAAGGTCATACTTAGGCTAAGTGCACACTTCATGTCTGTACTTAGCTTTATGTATATGCAAAGAAAATATCCAATGTATACAATAGCATTTCAATAGGCTATCAAGAGTGTCCTTCTGTCCCAATCTGGCCACAGTGGCCAGAATAACCTTTTCCAACTGTCTGGGAAAGCACAGCAGACTATGCTTTCTTATGCTTTCTGTTTTTAGCTTAACAGGGAGACCCTTATAGGTGTTATGATATGGCATCTGTCACATGCCTTCATTGGATATGTATGTGTTGAGCACATATACCTGGCAGTAGGCTCAAAACACAATATTTAGCGTCACTGATAGAAGGGAAGGTTGGTAAAAGTTCCCAGCAGGATGCAGAAAAGGGTGGATTCACATCTGCGTTCTGGACACTGTTATGGCTTTCCGTTATAACATGGTTATAACGGAAAATAACGGAATCCATAAGACTGAAGTAAAAACAGAAGCCTTTCAGAGGCATTCCGTTTTAATCCGTCATAAGAGAAGTCTATGAGAATCATAGATCTGTCTGGTTCCCGTTATGCAAGATGGAAAACAAAGTCCTTTCAATAGGACTTTTTTTTACCGTTATGCATAATGGAAACGGGACAGATCACTTATGATCCACATAGACTTCTATTATGATGGAAAGCAAAACGGAATGACTTATAAAGGCTTTTGCTGTGCATTCCATCATAATACAAGTCTGTGGGCTTTTCGGTTATGCAGGACTGGACACTTGCATAATGAAAACCAGGGCAGATCCGATCTGCTTCCCATAGAGTTGTATTATGAAGGATCAAAACGGATTGCCTCTTAAAGACTTCCATTTTGACTTCCATTATATGGATTCTGTTATTTTCCATTATAACCATGTTATAATAGAAAGCCATAATGGAATCCAGAACGCAGATGAGAACCCACCCTTAGCTGCAGTGTTATATAGGGAGGTCATACAGTTGCAAAATCCTAATATATTCACTCGCACCCGTATCGTTCAAGAGGAGGGAGGTGCTTAGTAAAAGTCATACCTCGATGGCCTAAAGTTGTAATTTCAACATGTAATGGTCTTTTATGGACAATTATAACTTAAAGCCACAATAAGCATACAGTGCCACAGACACTGGCAATATGTGGAAAATGTGACTGGCTATAAGGTACCAATCCACATGGGTATTTAACTTGCAAAAAAAACATTCATTTATGAAATTCAAGCACTGACTAGCTGTCTAGTAGCACATCTTTAAATTATATTGAGCTGCTCCTTAGGACATTTCGTAGAGGCAGCTCCATTTTATTTTCTTGATACATACCGTGTACTGTACAGCACCCTGAAGAAGGTCTTAAAGTAATTTACAGTTTCCAATAGCTATTTCTGACTTGATACACACTTGGAACATTGTTGTCCTTCTTTGCCCACCAGTGCACTCAATCTGTTAGGCATAGATGAACAGGCATCTTGTTAGATCTCATGGCTACTAATTTCTCACTACCTACTGATGACTCCAGCTGTGGGCTAACACCTCCACTGTCTACACCAAGCCACCAATGGCTCCCAAAGTCTCTCTATCTCCAATCGACTACTGTTGGGCCTTACTGCTAAACACTACTGAGGATATCCAGGTCTCCCAGTACCTGGCTCCAGCCTACAAGCTTATCTCAGTATCAGTCTTGTTTCTTACATATAAGGGTTGAAGGTTACATAAAACTTATGATGAAAAAATATAGAGGCATCAGTGCTGCTCACAGCATTCTGACCCTTTGTGCTTCATCAGCTCTGCTTGACTTTTCAAGTGCGTTGAGTTTGGATCCTATATACTTTTCATGGATCTGTTGTCCATACACTTGAAAAGCCGAACAGAGCAGATGAAAACTGAAGGTGCTGAGCTCTCTGAGGAGCATTGCTGCTGTTTGATATTTTCGTGAAAGCTTTAGTTACCGTGTAAGTGACCAGGATTGGCATTTTATCATATGCTAGCCTTTACAATTGGAGAGCAGCTCTCAATCAAAGCTGCACTTTCACAGGATATCTCTCAGAATGCCAGTACACAGGTTGTGAACTGGTTTTGTTTTCTGATGCAGCATTGAAGCTAAAACAGAAGTGGATTTAGAAAAGAGGGAAGTAGTATCTGTCCTTATATGTTTTTTTTTTTTTAGAAAAGATGAAAGCAGGGTTTACATGATTAGTTTTTCTATACAGGTTTTTTTTTTTTAATCCAAACCCAGGAGCAGATCATAAACTGAGTACACATACATTTTATAAGAAATACTGAGTAAATCTCATCTTTTTTTAACTTCATCAACCTGAATATACACTGTAAATCTAGCCGAACAAATCCTAATCAAAACCTGAATGTGTCCTAGCACTCAAACAAACAGCTTTTTTGGGTGGAGATGTGCTTTAAGATTTAAGAAATACTTATAAAATGTGGTGGATGCTGATAGATCAGGTTCAGAGGAATAATTCTGAAGGGGAGTTGGGGGGCAGTGAGTGGAGAAGGGTTTGATCAGAGGTTGATCATAGACTAACCGAAAAAAGATGTGTTTTAGGGAGCGCCTAAAACTGTAGATGTTGTGAATTAACCAAATTTCTTGGGGTAGGGCATTCCAGAGAATTGGTGCAGCTAGGGAAAAGTCTTGCAGATGGTTCTGTGTTTGTTCTGAATTCTTGCCACATCCACATAAATTTCATCTTATGTAGGATGTCCATTGTGGTACTTGTAGTCCGTTGCTGGCATCATCCATTGTATGCATTTTTTGCTGGTGATTGCCATTAGCAACGGACAACAAGTGCAGGATGTGCTCCCCTATAGAAATGTACAACTGCATATGGGTATGAGCGCATCCTGCTTTTTTAACACCACATTTTTTGATGGTTTACACATGTGGTCGACAGCATGTGGTTACCGTATATATTATCATGCTTTTAGGGCGTGTTTTTAGTCCACCATCATTTATGGACTGTTGTTTGAACTGTTGAGAATGTGTACCCAGACCAATGAAATGAAAGTAGAGGGTATATTCCAGCATTCAGTTTTCAGATAACTGCAGTCTTTATTTTGTGCAGTAAAAACAATCCAAGCAGCAAAGTATACAGTAAACAACCTGTGTTTTGAGCTTGTAACTCTACGTTACATATGATATGGTAGAAACCTGCCAATCATCAGCAGGTGGGTGGGGAGAGCAGAATATCATGGATACTCATGACTCTTCTCCGGCAGCCTTGAATTTTCCAGGCGAGAGCTGCCCTGATTATGATACTGGTTCTTGGCAACCACTAACTTTTACCTCTAACATCAGCTTGTCTGTCACTACTTTTTGATGCCCTCAGTGAGGTCAGCATACATTTGATGACAGGTTCCCTGTAAAGGGGATTTCAATATTAAGGGGAGTACAATATTAACAACAATCTATTCTTAGGATAGGTCATCATCATTAATATCTTATTAGCAGGGAAAAGGAGACGGATTAGCTGTTTGAAGAGATCGCGGAGGCCAGTGTATGATGTGGCCACTTCCTACTGGAATACCAAGCACAGCCACTGTACAATGTATGGCCCTGTGCTTGGTATGCTGTGAGGAGGCCACAGTGCTTACAAATGCATAGCAGCCCTTTTACACAACAGCATTGCCAGGAGTCAGACCCCCTGCAACCAAATATTATACTCCCAGAAACCCCTTAAAATGTTTTGTGCATTTGTATCCTTTTCACTGGCATTTCAATCACTTTACTCAGGAGTGAACATCAACCCTGAACAACATTCCAGTACTCACAATAAATTCAAATTAACTCTTAATTGGAGGATTTCTCAGTGCATTGTGGATAAACATATTTATGTGTTTAATTACCTGCTGATCATGATGGAGCTTGTCTAGATGCTCTCGGACATCTCTGAGAGAATATCTCTCTATACCTGTCAGATTAGGGCTGTGGTGCCGTGGTGGTTTGCTTACATAGACCTCACCCTCCAGGGGTTGCAGTACTTAGCCTTTGTTACACATGCCACTCCCATGGTATTGGGGGGCTGCAATGACATGATCCAAGGAAGATATGTCCAGCCTCCAGGTATAACCACTTTGAGGAGGACAGTGCAACGTGGTTAATGTCAATTACTTTGACCCATTCATAAATATTGCATCTGATTGGGCCCAGTGTGGCACACAATCTTGATGTAGTGGAGCAGTATTGGCCTTGCTTCTGAGAGGAGGGAGGAGTTCTTAAATGCAGGGGCTATATAAAGAAGGCATTGCATTCCAAACAACTAGAAACCACACAATGTTCTTTATGACCTAACCATATATAGGAGGATGCTATACAGACAAAACTTACTGAAACAGTGTTTCAAAAATCGCCCTACAAAAATTCTACTAATATAGTACAGCACTTGTATGTGCTTGGCATGTTTCCACACACACATATATTTTAATTGATTTTTAACCTCTTAAGGACGAAGGGCGTACATGTACGCCCTTCGTCCGCACTTTAAAGATGGCGCCCGCTCCCGCACGGAGCGGGCGCCCGAGCTGCGGGTAAAAGCTTGATTCATCAAGCTGACACCCGCAGCTCATGTCCGCGACCGGCAGCGATGCCGATCGCGGACATTTAACCCTCAGATGCCGTGGTCAATCCTGACCACGGCATCTGATCGCGCAAAACCGAAAGTTTCACTTTGGTTTGCTCCGGCTCCCTGATGGCCACAAGGGGAGCCGGAGCATGCATGTAGTACCCTAGGTTTCTGTGAATGAAACCTAGGGTACTACACAGTATTCCTATGGAGCCTATGACTGTAATAGGCTCCATAGGAAATATGCGATTTTCTCATATATTCCAATGCTATTGCATTGGAATATATGAGAATAGCAATCTGATGATTGCATCTTATAGTTCCCTATGGGAACTATAAGAAAGTGGTAAAAAAAAAAAAAAAGTTTAAAAATAAAAATTAAATAAAAAAATATAAAAATTCAAATCACCCCCTTTCCCCAAAATGAAAATAAAATAAATAAAAAATAAAAAAATTACACATAATGGTGTCACAATGTGCGAAAACGCCCATACTATAATAATATTAAAAATATTCACCATACGGTAAACATAAAAACGGAAAGAAAGCGTCCAAATGGCTAATTCGCCATTTTTGGATGCTTCATTTCCTAAAAAAATGAATAAAAAGTGATCAAAACATCATACGCACCCCATAATGGTATCAATTAAAAGTTCAGATTGCCCCGCAAAAAATGAGCCCCTACACTGCTCCATACGCATAATTACAAAAAAGTTATAGGGGTCAAAACATGGCGACAAAAAAATAAAATAAAAAAATTCCCACTTTTAATTTTTTTTTCACTATCAAAACGCAAGAAAAACTATACATATTAGGTATTGCCGGATTCGTACTGACCTGAAGAATAAAATTAACCAGTCAGTTTTATAGCAAATCGAACGTTGTAATTTAAAAACCCGTAAAACTGTGGTGAAATTGCTTTTTTTTTGCAATTTCACCCCATTTGGAATTTTTTTCCCGTTTCCCACTACATCACATGCAAAAATAAATGGTAGCGTTAAAAAGTACAACTTGTCCCGCAAAAAATAAGCCGTCATATGGCTATGTGAGCGGAAATATAAAAATGTTATGGCTTTTGGAAGGCAGGGAGCGCAAAACAAAAACGCAAAAATCCCAAAACCCCCGGTCCTTAAGGGGTTAAAGAAAGTTACATTTGAATTCAGATCCACTGATGCACTATGAAAGATTGCCATCAGCAGTTGTATCACTTTAGTCATGAAGTTGTCATTAATGCTTTATACCTCAGGTTTGTACATTGATACACTACTTAAAATTACCTCATGTGGGGAAATGAAACATTGTGCATGAGTGTATAAAATATCTATTCATTCGCTATAGTAGAATGTTGACTATTGTCTTTCACTTCCGTGTATGTGAATGAGATTTACAAATTTACAAATATGGAAATATAAAACTGAAGATGATATATTTTAGTATAATGCCAGTACACCGCTCAATATATCTGCTTTTCTATTGCACACTCCGGTATCTTTAGAGTTTACACTGCAATGTGTTTCAAAATACAGAACTACAAGGCAGCAGAAGACATTGAAGGGCATAGAGCTTTGCAGTAAAATACTGTATAAGTAACCAAAAGTGGGGTCACAATTACTTTATATCCCTAATAAAGGTCATACTTAGGCTAAGTGCACACTTCATGTCTGTACTTAGCTTTATTTGTGGTCGGGGCTTAAACATGAAGGAATGACCCCTACCTACTGGATACCTAAAAGCGGTTAGAATTATGCCGGAACCACGATGCTGAAGGGACGCCTGAAGGGGGGCATCCCCTGGTGTGAGATAGTGAAAGTAAGGGTGGGTAGGGTGGGTACGCTGGAAACGACGTTCACTGTGGGAGGGGACGCCCGGCCAGATATAGTCATCATCGCCCCTCCCACAAACACAGGCCAATGAATCGGCCTTAACACTTGTGGTCGGGGCTTAAACATGAAGGAATGACCCCTACCTACTGGATACCTAAAAGCGGTTAGAATTATGCCGGAACCGCGACGCTGAAGGGACGCCTGAAGGGGGCCAAAAAGGACACAAACTCGATCAAAGAGCTTTATCACAACCTCCTATTGCGATTTCGCTGCCAACGAGCGAGCTGCAGCCAGGGTAATGGGATCGGAAGTAGTGAAGCATACCGAGGCATTGTGGCACCGTAGACGTCCGCTTCGGGAAACTTGTGAAAGAGAATTAGCTCGGGACAGGGCATCGGCAGCTATATTTTGGATTCGGGTACATGAATGTGTGTAATGAATTTGGGGTAGTAACGAGCGAAGCACCTGACACCTAACAAAAGATATCAGTAGGACCAAGCCGTTAATCAAATATCCATGACCGCGACATTGACTTTAACATACATCATGTAACCAGCCTATTCCCGACCCCCTGCATGCACAGCCGCCATTATAGGATAAAGTTCAACCAACGCTGAAATCTGTGGAACCCGGGATCAACCAACCTCACTCGTCCACCCACCAGCTAGCCAGTGGGGGCCAAAAATGAGCAGCAAAACCTGAGCTCAACGTGACCTCAGGAAACTAAGAAATTTACTGTATACCTCTGGAATAAAAGAGAAATACCGTACCAATGCCTGATAATGTGGCCTCAGGAAACTAGGAGACTTACTGTATACCTCTGGAATAAAAGAGAAATACCGTACCAATGCCTGATAACGTGGTCCCACATGGAAAGTCAGCAATCGCCTGAACATCAAGGCATATATAAACACTTGATCCTGGAGAGATAAACGCAAGAAACCCTTTAATCTTTACCAATGCCACTAATGTGGTATCATGGCGAACTGATGAAATAACAAGGCGAATACGTATGCGTAAAAAACGTGCATCAAGCGTAACCCTATTCAGAATCTGGCGCCGAATCCGCAGTGCGGACCAACATCCTAACAGTGCCCCTATACATATGTATATATACACATATACATATAAACTATACACACATATATATGTTTTTTTTTTTTTTTTAAACTAACACTGGAGCCTAAACTCACACTCTGCCCCGCACTTCCATCTGTGGCCACATAGAGGACGCCAGAGCCACAACTATGCGTGTCTGTGGAACCCAGCCAGCAGATCAGAGCGAGGGGCAGAGGTGAGTGCACGCCTGAATAGTGCGGGAGGAGAGACTGACTAAAACAGACACCGTGCATCCTATGCACCCCACCTCACTAGTAGCTCTGCATGAGGAAAACACATGACAGCCGGCTGCAGAGCAGAGCGAGGGGAAGAGGTGAGTGCACGCCCGAATAGTGCGGGAGGAGAGACTGACTAAAACAGACACCGTGCATGCTATGCACCCCACCTCACTAGTAGCTCTGCATGAGGAAAACACATGACAGCCAGCTGCAGAGCAGAGCTGAATACATGGTCGAGTGACCCCTGTAAGCGACTCCTGTGACGTGCTTTCCACATAGTGTAGCTTTAGTGTGAGATTACTCTAAGAACCTGACATACCCTGACTAGAACACTAGACTTAATGTCCCTTCCCCATAATAAATGTATGTTTTTCTTTTTTTTCTTTTTTTTGACATTTTATTAAAGTCACACACCCTCTTTTTTTTTTTTTTTTTTTTTTTTTTAAAAACACACACTCTTCCTGAACCTTACTACTCCCCCTTGCTGAGTGAATTCACCTGTGCACCCCCTGGATAGAAACAACATGCTGAAGCCTAATTTGTCCGCCCCTCCCCCCCTGCCTGTCTAACAGCAGCCTGTGCAATACTTTATCGAGCGGGCACACGCTGTGCCCTGCACCCTACGTGTCATGCCGCGTGGGGAGAAGAGCGTGTCTCCCTGGCAGACCGCTCCGGTGCGGTGCTGCTCCCCCTTACCAAGGGAGCTGACACACCGCCGGCCGGACTTAAAGCAACGATGCTGCTGAATGAGGCAGCTACTTATCTGGACCGTAGAAAGTCAGGGCCTGGAACTGCCGTGTAGCGCTGCACCCTTGTTGCTCCCTGAGGACCGTATGTAGAGCTCCCACACCATACACTGGAGACGACGTTCACTGTGGGAGGAAACGCCCGGCCAGATATAGTCATCATCGCCCCTCCCACAAACACAGGCCAATGAATCGGCCTTAACATGTATATGCAAAGAAAATATCCAATGTATACAACAGCATTTCAATAGGCTATCAAGAGAATCCTTCTGTCCCAATCTGGCCACAGTGGCCAGAATAACCTTTTCCAACTGTCTGGGAAAGCACAGCAGACTATGCTTTCTTATGCTTTCTGTTTTTAGCTTAACAGGGAGACCCTTATAGGTGTTATGATATGGCATCTGTCACATGCCTTCATTGGATATGTATGTGTTGAGCACATATACCTGGCAGTAGGCTCAAAACACAATAATTAGCGTCACTGATAGAAGGGAAGGTTGGTAAAAGTTCCCAGCAGGATGCAGAAAACGGTGGATTCACATCTGCGTTCTGGACACTGTTATGGCTTTCCGTTATAACATGGTTATAACGGAAAATAACGGAATCCATAAGACTAAAGTAAAAACAGAAGCCTTTCAGAGGCATTCCGTTTTGATCCGTCATAAGAGAAGTCTATGAGAATCATAGATCTGTCTGGTTCCCGTTATGCAAGATGGAAAACAAAGTCCTTTCAATAGGACTTTTTTTACCGTTATGCATAATGGAAACGGGACAGATCACTTATGATCCACATAGACTTCTATTATGATGGAAAGCAAAACGGAATGACTTATAAAGGCTTTTGCTGTGCATTCCATCATAATACAAGTCTGTGGGCTTTTCAGTTATGCAGGACTGGACACTTGCATAATGAAAACCAGGGCAGATCCGATCTGCTTCCCATAGAGTTGTATTATGAAGGATCAAAACGGATTGCCTCTTAAAGACTTCCATTTTGACTTCCATTATATGGATTCTGTTATTTTCCATTATAACCATGTTATAATAGAAAGCCATAATGGAATCCAGAACGCAGATGAGAACCCACCCTTAGCTGCAGTGTTATATAGGGAGGTCATACAGTTGCAAAATCCTAATATATTCACTCGCACCCTTATCGTTCAAGAGGAGGGAGGTGCTTAGTAAAAGTCATACCTCGATGGCCTAAAGTTGTAATTTCAACTTGTAATGGTCTTTTATGGACAATTATAACTTAAAGCCACAATAAGCATACAGTGCCACAGACACTGGCAATATGTGGAAAATGTGACTGGCTATAAGGTACCAATCCACATGGGTATTTAACTGGCAAAAAAAACATTCATTTATGAAATTCAAGCACTGACTAGCTGTCTAGTAGCACATCTTTAAATTATATTGAGCTGCTCCTTAGGACATTTCGTAGAGGCAGCTCCATTTTATTTTCTTGATACATACCGTGTACTGTACAGCACCCTGAAGAAGGTCTTAAAGTAATTTACAGTTTCCAATAGCTATTTCTGACTTGATACACACTTGGAACATTGTTGTCCTTCTTTGCCCACCAGTGCACTCAATCTGTTAGGCATAGATGAACAGGCATCTTGTTAGATCTCATGGCTACTAATTTCTCACTACCTACTGATGACTCCAGCTGTGGGCTAACACCTCCACTGTCTACACCAAGCCACCAATGGCTCCCAAAGTCTCTCTATCTCCAATCGACTACTGTTGGGCCTTACTGCTAAACACTACTGAGGCAATCCAGGTCTCCCAGTACCTGGCTCCAGCCTACAAGCTTATCTCAGTATCAGTCTTGTTTCTTACATATAAGGGTTGAAGGTTACATAAAACTTATGATGAAAAAATATAGAGGCATCAGTGCTGCTCACAGCATTCTGACCCTTTGTGCTTCATCAGCTCTGCTTGACTTTTCAAGTGCGTTGAGTTTGGATCCTATATACTTTCCATGGATCTGTTGTCCATACACTTGAAAAGCCGAACAGAGCAGATGAAAACTGAAGGTGCTGAGCTCTCTGAGGAGCATTGCTGCTGTTTGATATTTTCATGAAAGCTTTAGTTACCGTGTAAGTGACCAGGATTGGCATTTTATCATATGCTAGCCTTTACAATTGGAGAGCAGCTCTCAATCAAAGCTGCACTTTCACAGGATATCTCTCAGAATGCCAGTACACAGGTTGTGAACAGGTTTTGTTTTCTGATGCAGCTTTGAAGCTAAAACAGAAGTGGATTTAGAAAAGAGGGAAGTAGTATCTGTCCTTATATGTTTTTTTTTAGAAAAGATGAAAACAGGGTTTACATGATTAGTTTTTCTATACAGGGTTTTTTTTTTTTATCCAAACCCAGGAGCAGATCATAAACTGAGTACACATACATTTTATAAGAAATACTGAGTCGTCTCATCTTTTTTTAACTTCATCAACCTGAATATACACTGTAAATCTAGCCGAACAAATCCTAATCAAAACCTGAATGTGTCCTAGCACTCAAACAAACAGCTTTTTTGGGTGGAGATGTGCTTTAAGAAGAACTTATAAAATGTGGTGGATGCTGATAGATCAGGTTCAGAGGAATAATTCTGAAGGGGAGTTGGGGGGCAGTGAGTGGAGAAGGGTTTGATCAGAGGTTGATCATAGACTAACCGAAAAAAGATGTGTTTTAGGGAGCGCCTAAAACTGTAGATGTTGTGAATTAACCAAATTTCTGGGGGTAGGGCATTCCAGAGAATTGGTGCAGCTCGAGAAAAGTCTTGTAGATGAGAGTGAGAGGTTTGGATTCTGGTACATGTTAGTCGTAAGAGATGTAGGGTGTGTGTGCTATGGAAAGCTTTGTGGGTGAGAATGAGCAGTGGAAATTGAATCCTGTACTATATGGGCATTTAGCTTTCAGGAGGTCATTGGTCACTTTGGTATGGTCAATTTCTGAAGAATGTAGAGAGCTGAAACAATATTCTAATGGATTGAGGAAAGAATTAGCAGAGAGATAATGGATGAGGCAAGAGTAAACCAGATGCTCCAGGATTTTAGAAATGAATAGTGGGGAATAGAGACAGGTCAAGGAGCGGACTGGCCCTGGAAAGAAATCTAAATGCGACCGTATGTTGTTGCCGGGTCCAAATTGATGAAAGGCGGGGAAGCACAAGTAGCCTGGGTCAGCAATACCATAACACAAAATGCCATCCCATCAAATATTGCCCTAAAAGCTGCTTCTTTGTGGTGGCTATCAATATATGCCATTTCCTGTCCTGCTCCAGTTGTCTCTGATTATAATGTGGAGCAGGAGGCTTAGATGGGGGGACCACAGTAGTTGAATTCAGGAGGCCAGGTGTGGTCGCTAGCTAGGTACATGAGTTCCTGATTCGTACAGAATTAATTACTGCAGAGAGCTCATTATTTACTCAGCCAGCAGCAGACAGTATTTGCATGGGCGGTCTCCTGAGCATCGACCCGAAAGGAAATTTCCCTGTAAGGTCTATGGCCAATCTACCCCTGGATAGGTCTGACCGGTCAAGAGAAGGTTTTTTTTAACAATGTGGTTATGACAGAATGTTTGAAGGAAGAGGGAAAGATACCAGAAGAGAGAGAGATTGAAGAACTTGGTAAGGTGTGTGGTGACAGCAAGGGAGAAAGACTGTAGGAGGTGTGAGGGAATAGTGTCAGTAGTGTCAGCATGTGGTAGGTAGGTCTTGAAGAAGAGAGGAGGCTTCTCTTTGACTGGGTTGAATGTGGCTAGTCAGCATGAGGAGATGTGAGTAGGAAATGGATTAATGACACTTAGAGGCTAGGAGATGATTTCATGACGGATATTTTAAATATTTTCTCTTTAAAGTAAATGGTCAGACCTTCAGCACATAAATCTGTACTAGGTGCCTGCACTTCTGGATTAAGCAGGGAGTGAAAAGTGTCAATTTTTTTGGGGGATTATAAGATATTGAGGAGATCAGTAGAAATGTCCAAAACTTTTCGCCGGTGAACAGTTCGATGTTCGAAACTTTGACCCTGTACCTCACAGTCAGCAGACAAATTCCAGCCAATCTGCATGCCCTCCCACCCAGACCCTCCCACCTCCTATCAAAAAGCAAGGACAGCATCCATCTTAGATTCATTCTGAAGCTGCAGTGTTAGTTAGAGCAGGGAGAGTACTGCTGCTGCTGAATTAATAGGGAAAGCGTTAGCTAGGCCAGTGTTCTGTGTCCACTCCAGTCCTCAAAGACTCATTGGTCTCTTTCACACGAGCGTGTTCGGATTAGTTCCCATTCACACGTCCGTAGTGTGTTGCGGATCTGCAAATTGCGTATCTGCAACACACCATGCCGACGCTCCCCATAAAGATGTCTATTCTTGTCCGCAGGCTGCGGACAAGAAAAGGACATGCTCTATCTTTTGCGGAGCCGCTGCCGGATGTTTCGGGGCCAAAACCCGGAAGTTCGGGGCCGCGGATGTGTGAATGGGGCCTTAGGTCCGGATGCGTTGCGGATGCATTCAGTTAAAACTGTGCGATTTCACAGGCAAAGCCATTCAGTTTTGCCTGCGATTGCGTTCAGTTGTTCAGTTTTTTGATGCGTTTTTCACGTGCGTGATAAAAAACTGAAGGTTTACAAACAACATCTCCTAGCAACCATCAGTGAAAAACGCAACCCACCCGCACTTGCTTGCGGATGCAATGCGGAAAACTTGCTCATGTGAAAGGGGCCATATGCTGTAAGGACAGCGTCCTGACAGCACCCCAAAAAGCCTTTTTTAGGGCTGGTACATCAGTCTGCTTTTATTTATTTTTATATCTATTACAGTTGCCTGCCCGAGTCTGAGAGGCTGCAGGCCCACAGACTGTACTGTGTGCACACCACTCATATAGGGTGGCACAGTACCTGGCAGATAAAAAAGTCCTTTAATTTTTTTTACCCTTTAATATAATTGCAGTTGCCTGCCAGTGTGTGTCAGGCCCACAGACTATACTGTGCCCTCTGCCTACCTCTCATATAGGGTGTCACAGTACATTGCACGGCACACCCGCAGTGACCTAAAGTTCAAACGAAGCGGACCGAGCATGGGTCTTTTTCCATCTCCCGGTTCCAAAAATCTATTCACTACACCGGCCCTGGCCCTGATAAGGGACAAAACTGAGATTAAACTGATAGGAATAGTACTCAGTTAACACTAGTTGCATTGGTGGAAAATTCCATTGCGAGTGCCCAAAATTAGAAGGAAGCGGACAGAGCAAGCTATTTTCTCTATCTCCCCATGCACGTCCCCTGATAGGGGACTTAACAAAGATTAAAATGGTAAGAATAGTAGTTCACACTATTTGTATTGTTGGCACAGTACATTGTGCGGCGCACGCGCAGTTCCCCAAATTGGAAGTAAGAGGACCGACCAATCATCTTTTTCCATCTCCCGGTTCCTAAAATCTATTCGATACACGTCCCTTAATAGGGGACGTAACAGGGATTAAACTGATAGGAATAGTACTACTTAACACACCACTCATATAGGGTGGCACAGTACATTGCACGGCACACGCGCAGTGCCCCAAATTGGAAGGAAGAGTACCGACCAACCATCTTTTTCCATCTCCCGGTTCCTAAAATCTATTGCATACACCGTCCCCTGATAGAAGACAAAACAGAGGTTAAACTGGTAAGAACAGGGTATTTTTTGGCCGCGTTACTGAACGCTCATGCACAATGGCTGTAGGCTCATGCGTCCTTTTGCGGAGGTGACAAACATGGTCAGTCAAACCCAAGGCAATATCATCGACCTCATCCCATATGCGTTTTTTCTGGAGCGTGGGGGTCATTATATATATATATATTTTTTTTTTTGCAGTCAGTTCTGGACAGAAGAAGAGATTGGTTACAGTGATGACTGTAAGTTTCATAGTATTAATGGCATGTAGAATGTGTGACAAGAAGGAGTGTGCTGAGATATATGAGGACTTGTGACAGTAAAGGAGAGAATATTGTGGTCAGAGAGTGGGAGAGTAGAGTTAGTAAAGTTGGAAAGAGAGCAGAGCTGTAAAAAGACCAGGTTAAGTGTGTTACAGTCTTTATGTGTATGAGTTTAAAAGTTGTGAGAGTTCAAGAGAGGAGGTTAGAGATTGAAGCTGGTAGGCAGACGGGGAGATTGGGCTGTCAATGGGGATATTAAATTTGCCCAGAATGAGAGTAAATAGTTCTGTGGACAAAAAGTGTGGCAACAAAGCAGCAAAGTGATCCAGGAAGTGGGTGGGTAAGCCACGGGGTCGGTATACAACCGCCACTCTGAGGGAAAGGTGATTAAAGAGTCTAAGGGTGTGGACACCAAAAGATGGTAATGAGAGTGATGGTACTGGGGGAATGAGAACAACATCTACTCCACCACCATGCCTGCTGTCAGGTCTTGGGGTATGTGAAAAGTGTAGGCCACTGTAAGCGGGAAAAGCAGGCGAAGCAGTGTCAGATTGCTGAATTAGATTGCTGAAGTATAAAGAGAAGATGGCTGTGTGATTTGTAAGATCGTTTATTGTGCTGCATCCTGGGACTTGATGGGCTGAGATGAATCAAAAAGGTGAATTAGCATGTGAGCTGTACATGGGGGAAGGGCTAATGTGGAGAGAGTGAAATGGAGGGGTAAAAGGGAGGTGAGTGTGGAGGAAAAGAACATATAATGAAATGGACAGAGAGACAATGAACAAAACTGTGTAAAGAGATGAAAGTGTGTTAGGATTTCATTCATAACATACCTGTCTCCTGTCCAATCTCACTGCCATGTTTAACTGCCTTGTCAAATGATGGCACTTTGTGAACGACAATGTGTCAACCTCACACTTATGTGTCTGCCCTATGTGTCTAGATTTAACTGGCCCCCGATTATAATGGAAGTCAATAGGAGAACCCGAGCATTAAACCATTCACCCACTGCTCTGAAGAGGGGAGGGTGCCTGGTTCATAGGAAAAGGTCAGAAATTGATAGAAACACCCTCAAAATAGTTCGGGAACAGCATGGGCAGGATGTCTGGATGCATCTTGGACTCCCAGGTCGCTCCGCACACGTTACACGTTTTATGCCCACACGTTACACCGTAGATGTTGCACTGGTAGTGTCACTGTCAGAAGCAGACACCGTCTATTGAAAAAGTACACAGTATGTCACAGATGAATTTTTTAAACGCACGTGGTACACTTTAGATGTGGCACTTGTAATGTCACTGTCAGAAGCGGACACCGTCTATTAAAAAAGTACACTGTATGTCACTGATAATTTTTTCAGAGTTACACTGCAGATGTTGCGTAGATAATTAAACTGTCCTCAGCAGCCTATTAGACGCTATTTAGTGCAGAACGCGCTAAAAAATTATAATACTGCTGCCACACAAAATAGTCCTCAAAAGGACTTTTGGGTCTGTAAAGTTTTAGCAATTTTGCGCAGGTTGCGCTAAAAATATATGTTGCTGCTGTCACATACAATAGTCCTTAAAAGGACTTTTAGGTCGCTGAAAAGTTATTTTTTATAAAAATAGTCCAATATCACTCCCTACACTGTCTGTCTCTTCCTATGCACAGCTCTCCCTGACGAAGACTGAGTCGAACACGCGCCATCGGGTGCTATATAGCACCCGATGACATGTTCCGGCCAGCCTATCACTGTAATGCCAGCAACCAACATGGCTACGGCATTACAGTGAGGGCAGTACTGACCTGCACGTTTATTGGCAAGAAACGTGCGGGGAGGAGACTCGAGCATGGCGCTCGAGCACATGTCTTATTCGGCCGAATACCGCCATGTGACGAGCATAGCGATGCTCCAGCTGAACTAGTGTTCGGCTGAGCATGCTCGCTCAAGACGAGTAATTAACAAGCTGATCACAAGACCAGAGTAGGAAGAGCTAATCAAAGATAAACAACAAACAGGTCTGTTGCCCGGGCTGTCTCTGGCTACACACTAAGGATTAAAGGGAATCTGTCACCTGCATACTAGCAAAAAAAAATTTTCATGAATCCATGTTTAATAAATTACCTTATTTCCATATGTGTTCGTGTTTTTCTTTTGTGTCTTGTCATTTCTTCTTAAAACCGTTTTTTCTGATATGCAAAGGAAGCTGTAAGGAGCTCAGAGGGGCGTTCCTCCTTTACCAAGGTGCCCAGGAACTCCCCCCTGATGTGCCGTGCCTGCCTAAATTTTAAAAAGAAGAACGCCTCTAATCTCTAAAATCGCATCCCAGAGGCGAGGCTAAATACTTGCCCCTCCGCCAGCTCCTCTCTGTGCGGCAAATATCCCCGCTCCGGCTCTCGCCTGCATCCCGAAATCCCGCGCAGGTGCAGTGCCGGCGATTGCCTGCGCCTGCGCGATCATCTGGGTACTAAGGGCAACAGCCTCAACAGCGTCACTGGGCATGCGCCGAGCCCAGTGACGTGTTCGCTGTTGCCCTCAGTATCCATATGATCGCGCAGACGCAGGCAATCGCCGTCACTGCGCCTGCGCAGGATTTCCGGATCCAGGCGAGAGCCTGAGCAGGGATATTGGCCGCACAGAGAGGAGCTGGCGGTGGGGGTGGGGGGGGTGTGGAGTATTTAGCCTAGCCTCTGGGATGCGATTTTAGAGATTAGAGGTGTTCTTCTTTTTAAAATTTAGGCGGGCACGGCACATCAGGGGGGCGTTCCTGGGCACCTTGGTAAAGGAGGAACGCCCCTCTGGGCTCCTTACAGATTCCTTTGCATATCATAAAAAGCGGTTTTAAGAAGAAATGACAAGGCACAAAAGAAAAACACGAACACATATGGAAATAAGGTAATTTATTAAACATGGATTCATGAAAAAAACTTTTGCTAGTATGCAGGTGACAGATACCCTTTAAACAATTTAACAACAGATAAACAGATGCTATCTAGTCTGAGGAACATAGTCATACAGTATATACCAGTGATGATTATGCACGATGAGATATACAGCAAGAAAATTTACTAATAGGGGCATACACAATAACTGATGATTATGCAGGATAAGATGTAGAGCAAGCAGAGTTATTTTGCAGGATAAGCTGTACAACAAGCAGATTTACTAAAAGATGCATATACCATAAGTGATAATTATGGAGGATGAGAAGTAATTAAGTACTTTTATATATAGCCATTAGTAGCTTTTTTGGGACATTTTATATGAACCTGTCACCTGCCTATCACCATATTTTTTTTTCTTTAGCCGTGTGCAATAAAGTACCTTATATCCGGATCTGTTCTTCTTTTTGCTTTGTCTCTTGTCATTTTCATGAAAAAAGATTTTTCCATTATGCAAATTAGGACCCAAGGAGTCCAGGTGGATGTTTTTTTCTCTGCCAAGTAGCCCTGGAACACCCCCCTGATGTGCCCAGTCCACCTAAATTGGAATTCACAAGAACGCCTCCAGCAGCAGAAATCGTCTCCCAGAGGCTAGGCTAACGACTCCGCCCTCCGGCTACCTCCGCTTTCAGGCAGGAATAAAGTCCCGATCTTCATCTCGCCAGCCGCCGGAATTCTCGCGCAGCCGCAGTGTCGGCAATTGCCTGAGCGGTGCTACACCAACTGAGGCAACAGCGCTCTAAAAACGTCACTGGGCTTGGCGCATGCCCAGTAACACTTTTGAGGCTGTTGCCCTCAGTTGGCGTAGCATCACGCAGGCGAGAGGAAGATCGGAGCTTTATTCCTGCCTGAAAGCAGAGGTAGCCAGGGGGCGGAGCCATTAGCCTTGCCTCTGGGAGGCAATTTCTGCTGCTGGGGTCATTTTTGTGGATTCAAAATTAGGCGGGCTGGGCACATCAGGGGGCGTTCCTGGGCTCCTTGTCCGAGAAAAAAACCCCATCTGGGTGCCTTGGGTCCTAATTTGCATAATAGAAAAATCGTTTTTTAAGGAAAATGACAAGAGACAAAGCAAAAAGAAGACCAGATGGCTAAAGGAAAAAAAAAAAAAAAATGGTGATAGGCAGGTGACAGATTCCCTTTAAGGTGAGATTTTTGCGACTTTTTAAATGTTGCTGCAACCGGGGCGGACTGTGAACTTTCAGGTTATCCTGGGGAAAAAACTAAAAGTG
Source organism: Bufotes viridis (assembly GCA_033119425.1). Taxonomy (NCBI): domain Eukaryota; kingdom Metazoa; phylum Chordata; class Amphibia; order Anura; family Bufonidae; genus Bufotes; species Bufotes viridis. Next base: position 128,758,875 of record CM065593.1, on the reverse strand, counting down.
TCCCTAAGTTGTAGGAGTGTCTAAATTGACAGAAGGTGGGGAAACACTAGAAGGTACTGTTAACACAAGTAGATGGGACCTACCTAAGTAGGTGTGGTCAGCAATACCATAATGCAGCTCAAAATACCATCCCAGCAGAGCCAGATACCATGGTACAGCACAATATACTGTCCCAGAAGCTATTATTTTTTGGTGGTCATCAATAGCTGTCATGTTCTCTCCTTCTCCTACTCTAATAGTCTTTAATTAGAGATATGGAGCAGAGAGCTTAGAAGGTGAAATGCCAGCCACAACACCAAGCTAGCCCTACCTTCAGCATACTGCCTGGACTTTCCCTAGTAATAACCACTATAGTAGCCACAGTGGTATGCTCCCTAATTAGCCAAGGAAAGAAGAAAAAGTATACGTGAGTGCTGTTTCACGTCACCATCTCCAGTACAGGTCACGGGCATATTCTAGCCTATGGCCTGAGAGAGACGCCTGTCTTTCTGTGCTATTTGTACACTGCGTCATGTAGATACTCATGTAGTATGTAGTACATGTACTACATGTAGTACATTTATCTTATTTTAATGAAGACTGAAATCTGGGGCAGCTCAGAGCTACCATACATTTCACAGTTGGTGCATAAACTGTTTAAGGCCTGCACCTTGCCATCAATTAAGCACATCCTCCAGGAGTGCAGGGGATATCAAGACCGTTGAAGCACAGGACAATCTTGATAAAAGTTCCCCTTAATGTATGGAATAACCTCAATTAAGTTATCAAATATCAAATTACCATTGGATGTACATTTACTTTATTGCAAATGAAATACTTTTTGAAAGATGAAATAAAAATTGACAAACAAGTGATAAATAAAAAAATAAATCAGCAGAGACAAGAGCAGATCCCATTTACCCTTCATTCGATTGAAATGGACACATACCAATTTGTTCTCAATCTATGCGACTGAAGTGTTCCGCCTCCTGTCATCTTTTAGAATCTGTGAGCATGCACTGCAACAATAGATGATAGGATACCAGTTTATTTAGGTTTATTTCACATTCCGTGTGACCAGTTGATTGCAAAGGAGTGCTTGTTTTCTTCCCAGTGTCTCAATCAGGTCAATTGCAGAACAGTAGCAGAGTGATTATTATGTGACAGACAAGCCTGCCTGGAGGAAACCAGTCAACATAAAAAGCATATTGGCGAAGAAGTCTTCAATTAATATGATTGAGAAGCCACACAACTTTCTTAGGTTATTACTAACTAAAATGTGGAAGAAAATAACTGAACAAAATGGTCAAGACAAATAACACATTCTCAAAATGAATCCAAAACAATCATCAAGACATAAATTATCTTTCCATAAGCCTGATTATGGAGCCGAAATGTGTTTGTAGAAGGCTCCCTTGAAATGGTGTCTCTTGGGTATCATATTTGATGGCCTTGAAAAAAAAAATCTGTTCATACAAGGTTAAAACAGCATTTTCAAGCAATAAAATGGATTCTGACATTGTATTCTCATTTATTTCTCCTTATTAGCTTGAAAAAGGCAAGATATAGATATGGCAATTATATTAATCCCCCAAGGGAGAATAAAACAAATGATAATTTATATTAGTAAATTATGATGCAGAGGATGTTACTGGTAATACATTTAAGCAGCAGTGAGTGCATATGGTTATTTGTATGGCATTTTGTAGCATAACAATTTCAGAATTATGCAGTGTCTGTCTAGTTCCATGGTATTTGATATATTATTAGAACTTTATTAGATTTTAGAATGTAGATTTTTTTTTATTTTTTGTCTTGAAAAGTTCAGGACTCTTGTATTAATAAGCTTTTGTTTTCATTGGTATTCAGTGCAGAGGAGGACAGCACAATGCATGCAGGCAATATGATAAACTATTCTGTTTACAATTTCTTTTTTTACCCACAGCAACTTTTTGCAAAAAGGTCTAGCCCATAAGTGTATTACAAGAACATTGGATCTTGTTTAATGAAAAACCACTTTTCAGCTGTGGTTGTTCATTAGAGATGAGCGAATTAAAGCTGACGAAGTGGAATTCGATCCAAATTTCAGGAATTATTCAATTTTCACCGAATCCAAATTTCCTCATGCTTCGTGGTAACGAATCACATTTTTTCCTAAAATGGCTGATGCATGTGTGAGGAAATGGAGCAAGGAACTCTGGGAATGAGGGATCACCCACAATGCCATGCATGCAGCCAATCAAAAGCCAGCCAGCCCTGTGATGCCACAGCCCTTTAAATAGCCAAAGCCATCTTGGAATCAGCCATTTTCCAGTGTACTTAGTGCAGGGAGACGTCAGCAGGCTCTAGGGACAGTGCTAGGAAAGACTTTAATTTTGCTGAATAGAAGTGCAAGGAGAGACGTTAGCAGGCGCTAGGGACACTGCTAGTAAAGACTTGAAAACCTATAGTAACATAGTATATAAGACCGAAAAAAGACATTTGTTCATCTAGTTCGGCCTGTTTCCTACAAGTTGATCCAGAGGAAAGCAAAAAACCCCTGTGAGGCAGAAACCAATTTTCCCCACTTAAGGAAAAAAAATCCTTCCCGACTCCAATCAGGCAATCAGAATAACTCCCTGGATCTAGTCTCACTGCTCTTACCGTGAAGAATCCTTTTCAATGTATGTGTACAAACCTTCTTTCCTCCAGACGCAGAGAATGTCCCCTCGTCACCCTTCTGGGGATAAATATATGATGGGAGAGATCTCTGTACTGACCCCTGATATATTTATACATAGTTATTAGATCTCCATTCAGTTGTCTTTTTTCTAAAGCGAATAACCCTAATTTTGATAATCATTCAGGGTACTGTAGTTGCCCCATTCGAGTTATTACTTTAGTTGCCCTCCTCTGAACCCACTCCAGCTCTGCTATGCCTGCCTTGTTCACAGGAGCCCAGAACTGTACACAGTACTCCATGTGTGGTCTGACTAGTGATTTGTAAAGTGGTAGGACTATGTTCTCATCACAGGCATCTATGCCCCTTTTGATGTAACCTATTATCTTATTGGCTTTGGCAGTAGATGCCTGACACTGGTTTTTACAGCTTAGTTTGCTGTTTATTAAAATTCCTAGATCATTTTCCATGTCAGTGTTACCGAGTGTGTTACCATTTAGTATGTACGGGTGACTTGCATTATTACTTACCATGTGCATAACTTTACATTTGTCAGTGTTAAAACTCATCTGCCATTTCTCTGCCCAGTCCTCCAATCTATCCAGATCCCTCTGTAGCAGAAAAGGGTCCTCTTCAGTGTTAATTACTTTACACAGTTTAGTATCATCTGCAAAAATTGATATTTTACTGTAAAAGCCTTCTACAAGATCATTAATAAATAAATTGAAGAGAATAGAGCCCAGTACTGACCCCTGAAGTACCCCACTAGTGACAGTGACCCAATTTGAGTGTGTACCTTTAAAAACCCTTTGTTTTCTGTCACTCAGACAGTTACTTACCCACTTACAGACATTTTGTCCCAGTCCGAGCATCCTCATTTTATATACTAACCTTTTATTAGGTACAGTGTCAAATGCTTTGGAGAAGTCCAGATATACGACATCCATTGATTCGCCGCTGTCATGTCTAGAACTTACCTCCTCATAGAAACTGATTACATTTTTTTGGCATGACCGTTCCCTCATGAAGCCATGCTGATATGGCGTTATTTGCTTATTTTCATTGAGATACTCCAAGATAGCATCTCTTAGAAACCCTTCAAACAGTTTACCAACAACAGATGTTAAACTTACCGTCCTATACCTTCCAAGCTCTGTTTTTGGACCCTTTTTGAATACTGGCACCACATTTGCTATGCGCCAATCCTGTGGAACATTCCCTGTCAGTATAGAGTCCACAAATATCAGAAACAAGGGTCTGGCTATGACATTACTTAATTCCCTTAGGATAGGGGGGTGTATGCCATCCGGTACTGGCGATTTGTCTATTTTAATTTTTTTATGTCGCTGTTGTACTTCTTCTTGGGTCAGACAGGACACATTTAATGGGGGATTTATTTTTACATTCAGCATTTCATCTGACAGTTTTATTTTCCTCAGTGAATACATTGGAGAAAAAAATATTTAACAGCTTTGCTTTCTCCTCGTCGCTCTCTGCAACTCCCCACTCATTACTCTTCAAAGGACCAACACCTTCAGATTTATATTTTTTAACATTTATATAATTGAAGAACATTTTAGGGTTAGTTTTACTCTCTTTGGCAATTAATCTCTCGGTCTCTAGTTTGGCCGCTTTTATTTGTTTTTTACGTGTTCTATTTTTTTCCTCATAGTTTTTCAGTGCTCCCTCGTTACCCTCCTGTTTTAGTGATTTATATGCTTTCTTTTTGTCATTTATTGCTTTCTTTACATTTCTATTTATTCCCATTGGTTTCTTTTTGTTCCTTAACCTTTTATTCCCATACGGTATGTACCCCTCACAATGAGATTTTAGGATGCTTTTAAAGATATCCCATTTTGTGGCTGTATTTTTATTTTTGAGGACATTGTCCCAGTTATTTGGGCCTATGGCCTCGCTTAGTTGGCTACATTTAGCTTTTTTGAAGTTTGGTATTTTTGTTCCTCCCTGTAGAAATGCTCTTTTGAATGATAATTGGAAGGTTATTACTTTATTGTCACTATTTTCCAGGTGTCCCTCAATCTGCACATCTGTTGTTCTGTCAGGTCTATTGGTTAATACTAAGTCAAGTATGGCCGTCCCTCTAGTGGGGTCCTGACCAGTTGGGAAAGGTAATTGTCTTTGGCTATTGCCAAGAACCTGTTTCCTTTATGGGATGTACAGCTTTCAGTTTCCCTTTCAGTTTACCTCATTATGATTTACAGCCTCGTATATCTCGTTTAGTCCATGGAATATACTCACATATTGACTCTCTTGATAAGAGAGATATAAAAGCTGTTAGCAGTATTAACTATGATTAAATTTTCCTTTCTTATCATGCTTCTCTCCAGGCTCAGTTCCAGTTTGGTAGTGATAACAAAGGTCCCTTGACATGGCGCTTAAATGAATCACTCCTGGCTAAGCCAGAAAATATAAAACTGATAGCTTCTCACCTTCAATATTACTTTGAGGAGAACTTGACAGAGGGAGGATGCAACCCTCTGACTTGGGAGGCAGACAAAGCAGTTCTTAGGAGGGTTATCATCCAGGTAAGCTCCAGGGGATAAAAAGCTAGGAACAAGAAGGTGGATGAAGTGCTTGGTAAAATTAGGAAACTTGAGAGGCTACATAAAGCTTCCCTTTGTAAAAAAGTAGAGGGAGAACTTCTAGAACTTAGATTAAAACTGAAAGAGTTACGTGAGACTCACTTCCAGAGATACTTATTCATGTCTAAATTTAAATGCTACCTCAAATCAAATAAATGTGGCAAATCACTTGCTAATATAGTACACAAAGACAGAGTTAAATCCTATTTAGCAAAAATTAGGAAAGAAAAAACACTAAATCATATGAGTCAAAAGTAATTGCTGATACCTTCAAGGACTTTTATTCGAGATTATACAATTTGCACCCTTGTAGTACAAATGAAATACCTCTAAGGAAATATGTAGATGAATATCTGGAACATGTTGAGGTGCCCAAACTTTCCACTGAACAAATTGAGAAGCTTAATGCACCTTTTCCAATGGAGGAGGTTATAAAAACAATTGATACATTGGCCAATGGCAAGAGCCCAGGACCAGATAGACTTTCCATCTGTTACTACAAACAATTTAAAACGATTCTCAACCCTCACATTTCTAATTATTTTAATAAGTACCATTCAGAATGGAATCACTATTAGCCCATATTACTGTACTTCCTAAAGAAGGTAGGGACAATACACTTTGCTCAAATGTCAGGCCTATTTCACTGCTCAATAATGACCTAAAATTTTTCGCTAAACTCTTTGCGGCCAGATTCCAGACACTTATGAGTTTTTTGGTTCGGGAAGATCAGGTTGGATTTATTCCAGGTAGAGAGGCCAAGGACAACATTATTAAAGTACTCCAGGTGATTCAACATGCAAAACTGAGAAAAGCTCCTTTGATGTTGATTGCATGCCGAAAAGACTTTCGATAGACTGAGTTGGATATACTTGAAAGCAGTGTTACACAAATTCTCCTTTCCGGCTCTGTTTATCGAAAAAGTAATGGCTTTATACTCTTTCCCATCAGCTTAGATCAAGATGAACGGTCTCTTATCAGATGCATTTGATATTCACAACGGCACAAGGTAGGGTTGCCCTCTATCCCCTCTTCTTTTTGTTTTGTCCTTAGAACCATTCCTGACCAGAATCAGAAACAATGACTATATTAAAGGGTTGACAACCCTCCAGATGACCCATAAAATAGCTTCTATGCTAACAACACTTTATTTGCGATATCAGATCCTTTAAGATCCTTACTAGCATTAATAAATGAATTTGAGGCCTTCAACAAAGTTTCAGATTTTTAGATTAACCTAAATAAATCAGAAATCTTTAGCGTTTCATTGTGCGCTTCAGAGTGGGACGAGGTGAAACAGTTAAGTGCATTAAAACCTGCACCCAAAGCATTTAAATATCTTGGTGTTAATATCTGCCTAGAAATAGCTGACTTGTACAAACTTAATTATGCCCCTCTACTAAAAAATATAGAGAAAGACCTAAATGACTGGGACTCAATAGCCCTCTCTTGGTTCGGGAGAATAAATATAATCAAGATGTTAATATTGCCTAAATTCTTATACCTATTCTAAACCCTTCCTATCGATGTTCCCCAGGAACTGTTTTTTAAATCATTTAAGAAAGCAATGATGAAATTTATATGGCAAAATAAACATAATAGGATTGCTTGCCAAACAATGATCAGGGGTAGGAGAAGAGGAGGGGTAGGCCTGCCTGACATTGAAGGGTATTGCAATGCTTCCATTTTAACTAGAATATTGGAATGGGGAGTTTCCCCAGCAAAAAAACTATGGGTAGACCCAGAGAATGACATCTAAGATGTCGACTTGTATACTCTACTTTGGAAAACCTCCCCCTATGCAGATAAACTAAAGAAGATTAAGAACCCTATTACCAGTAGCTCTCTGAAAACATGGCATTCTATTAATAAATCGCTGGGATTCTTGCCAAACTTAGGCCCTGATACCCCATTAATATGCATCATTCCCAGTAAATATCGATTATTGAGGAAATTAGGACATAATAGGCAACTAGGTGCTGCGCCATTGAAGACTGTCTATAAAAATAATACTCTTATAACCCACAAGAAGCTTAAGAACTTACATGGTCTAGTGAATATTCCTAAAAAACAATATGAGTATTTAGCCTGTTTGTGAACAGCCGTAGGTGTTTTTACAGCGGTCACTAAAGGGCCTTAGGCTGGGCCACCGTTTTTTATGGCGGCCCAGTCTAAGCACTGCACGGATCTCCTGTGCAGCGGGGAGCAGAGACCCAGCTCTCACATGAGAGCCGGAGCCCTGCTCTAACAGCCCGGACCGGCAGGAGTGCCAAAGCGGGCTGTTTAGTACTTTATGGACTCCCTCTGTCTCCCATCAGCACCCCAAATGCGCTTGTGGGGTGCCGATGTGTGTGAAGGCTGCCTGGGGTCTGATGTAGGCCCGAGACCAGCCTTCAGTTATTTCCAGCAGGCTGTGCCTCTCTGGCACAGCCTGCTGGTCAATGTTAGAATGGCATTGACATTAAAATGGAATGCACCATAGGGATAGTGCATTGCATTTTAAAAGCAATCAAAAAGCTGTCTGTTATAGTCCCCTTGTGGGACTATTGAGTGGTAAAATAAAGTTAAAAAAACTAATTTATTCAATTAAAAAAATCCCATTAAAAATAGTTTTTATGTAAATTATGCCCTATGGTGAACGCCGTTAAAAAAAATATTGCTAATTTATTCTTAGTTGCCACCGAAAAAACATAATAACAAGCGATTAAAAAGCCATTTACTTCAAAATGATACCAATGAAAAATGCAAGTTGTTCTGCAAAAACCAAGCCCTCACAGAACTCCAAAGAAAGAAAAAGAAAAAAAAAGTTATGGGTCTTGGGAAGCTGCAATGCAAAAACATTATTTTTTTTTATAAAGGGGGTTTTATTGCGAAAAAGTAGTAAAATGTAAAAAAAAACTAAATGTATTTAGTATCACTGTAATCGTACTGACCCAGAGAATAAAGATATAATGTTACTTATACCGAAAAATGAACGGCGTAAAATTTATAACCTAAAAACACAATGGCAGTAATGCTGTTTTTACCATCTCCCTCCCAGAAAGAGTTAATAAAAGTTAATCAGAAAGGTATGTGTACCCCAAAATGACACCATTAAAAACTACAACTTGTCCCGCAAAAACAAGCCCTCATAAATCTATATAGACGGAAAAATAAAAAAAGTTATAGCTCCTGGAAAGTGACAACGAAAAAAAGGAAGAAAAATGCTTTGCCAGAAAGGCCCAAAACACGCTGGTCACGCAGGGTATTAGTATCCAACATACATTTAGATTTTTCATATTACCTGAGCTAGGTGTAGTGCTGTCTCTCCTACGTTCCCGTACGACCACTAAATGGTTATTATCAAAATGTTATAAGCTGGTAAATACATCTCTGGCACCTTCTTCTTTTATTGACAAATGGGCTAAATAATTAAATTCTCCATTTAACGAGGTACAAACAGAACATCTATTAAAATGTGCTCATTCACACTTCATTTGCTACAATTTCTAAGAGATTCAATACAAACTTAACTCTAAGTGGTACAAAACACCGGTTCTGCTACACAGGATTAATCTGGAGATTCCTGGTCAGAAGACATGAGCGAAACGAAGTTGATTTTGCACCAAATCCTAATTTCATCACGCTTCGTGGCACCGGATCGAATTTTTTCCTAAAATGACTGCTGAACGGGTTAGGACATGGAGCAAGGAACTCTGGGAATGAGGGATCACCCACAATGCCATGCATGCAACAAATCAGCAGCCAGCCAGCCCTGTAATGTCACAGCCCTATAAATATCCTCAGCCATCTTGGATTCTGCCATTTACCACTGAACTTAGTGCAGGAAGAGACGTCAGCAGCCCATAGGGACAGTGGTAGAAAAGACTTTAAAACTTTTATTTTGCTGTATAAAAGTTCAGGGAAAGGATAAGGAGGAATCATTCCACAGTATTGAAGCAGAACAGGGTTCAGTAGGAGAGTTTACACCCTGGGTAATAGGAACAATCCTATTATACCTTGCTGCCCAGACTGCGGATCCAAATTGCCATTATAAAGCTCTGTAATTCCAGCAAACCATTCTTGTTATTGGGGTGCAAGTGCTGTTTGATGCAGCCATTAACAGGATTTATTACAAGGAAATATCTCTTCATCTTATTTGCCCTTGTGCGATATACTTATGTGTTCTAAAGAATTTTTTGACTTGCATTAGTGGGAAAAAAAAGTGCTTATTAGCCGTTTTGTGGTGAAGTAAGAAAATGATAGCCCTTTTTGGCATGTATTAGTGGCAAAAAAATATATATATACTGTTCAGCGTTGTAATTATATGTTCTAAAGCCCTTTTTGGAATGTATTAGTGGCACAAAAATATATATTATTTGCCATTTAGTGGTGCAGTTTAGAGATGAGCGAATTTTAAAAAATTCAATTCGCTGGTTCGCCGAACTTTTTTGAAAAATTTGGTTCAGCAACAATTTATTTGCGCCGAATCGCATACAAAAATGGATATTTCTTGGCTTCATAGAGCCTTTATAGTGGTGTAGAACACTGTGCTTTGCAGTAAAACACATAGGGATTCTGCTCTGGTAATGAAATAATACTGTGTCCGTTTGACATGCAGATGACAGACGTCACTCTTAGAATCACTGAACACTTCACTTATTTGGGCAGTCACGGGAACAAAACTGCCCAAATAACTCAATTATGAACTGAGCCTTTCACTTTTGTGAGCCAACAAAAAAGTTAAAATTAGCTGCATCCAGTGCGTATGCTACTTGAAATCATGCACTATACAGATGGCAGCCTGCAGGGGACGTGCACTATTCTCCCAATGCTACACAAGCAACCATGTCTGTGAAATGCTAAAGTGAAACTGTGCAGAGATCACCAGTTACTTCACTGGCAATCAGGCTCCCTTAAGGATAATGCAACACCATACACTTGTTGCATATCCACTGAGGCTTTTAGCTACGCTATACTGGATGCAGACACCTAAAAACTTCTAACTACTCCACAACATATTTCACCAACAAAATGGCTTTATCAGGGGCACGGGCAGCAAACCCATGCCCTTGACGAAGCCATTTTGTTGGTGAAACATGAGTTGCACAATGACAGGTTGGAGGTGGCAGCATCATATTCAGGAGGCCATAGAGTGGCACAATGATAGAGTGTGGAGGTGGCAGCAGCAGCATCAGGAGGAGGCCACAGAGAGGCACAATGACAGTGTGGAGGTGGAAGCAGCATCAGGAGGGCACAAAGTGTCAAGGCGACATAGTGTGGAAGTGGCAGCCGCATGAGGAGACCACAGAGTGCCATGGTGACATATTGTGGAGGTGGCAGACGCATGAGGAGACCACAGAGTGGCAAGGTGACATAGTGTGGAGGTGGCAGCAGCATGAGGAGACCAGAGAGTGGAAAGGTGACATAGTGTGGAGGTGGTAGCAGAATTAGGAGGCCACAGAGTGGCAAGGTGACATAGTGTGTAGGTGGGTGGCAATACCATTTCCTGCTGAAGATGGTGGGTGAAAGAAGGAGCACTTGGCATTAGATATGTGGCATCAGGCAGGTGACAGCATCAGAATAGTAGCTGAGGCAGGTAGCCAGAAGAAACCGGTCTCTTTTGTCAAAGTGTTGGTGTGACACCATGGATGATCTAATCTGATGTAACACGCATTGTTGGGTGGAAATCCTGGCCGATCCACGCCTGATTCATCTTGACAAAGGTCAGTCTCTCCACATTTTGGGTGGACAGGCAAGTTCTTCTTGTGGTCAAAGCCGCTCTGATGCCACAGTACTGGCTGTGCAGGACAGCTTTTCCAGGGCAAACTCTGCCAGTTGCGGCCACAAATACAGTTTGGCTACCCAGTAGTCCAGCAGTACTTCAATGTGGGGTGGAAGGATGCTGTGCAAGTATGCCACCACCAGCTGGTTCAGGTCCTGCTCCAGGTCTTGCTGCTGCTGGTGAGTAGTTTCTTCAGTAGGCGGGTGAAGAAATCTGCTCATCAGCAACTCTAGACTCAAGTTGCTGCTGATGGAGCTGGAACTGCTCCTACCACCCCCCACCACCCTGCCACAGCAGCCATGGCAGAGGAACATGAGCACAGAGGGCCCCCCCGGTCAGACCTGCAAGAGGATGGACGATGGCGCAGATAGGCAGCAGCCAAATGACTACATAGGATGTCTCTATAGTAGTTCAATTTGTCCTCCCTCTTAACAGGTGTAAAAAAAGGCCCCCATTTTGGAACGGTAGCGAGGGTCCATTATGGTGGAGAGCTAGAAGTCATCCCTCTGACGAATAGTGACAGTTCAGCTGTCACTACGCAAGCAAGTGAGCATGCATCGTGCCATTAGTGCAAGTGACTCAGACGGATTCCCTGCCTCCATCTCCACTGCATACTTCCACAGTGTGTCTGGATCCTCTGCCTCGTCTTCCTCATTGCCCTGTAACTCCTCTGGCTGCTCCTGTTCCTCCTCTCCTGTCACCTGTGTAGAAAAACCACCCATTTCACTACACATTGCTTCTGCTTCAATGTCCTCCTCCTCCTCCATTTCATCCCCACAGGGTTCATGTGGCCATGAGATCTAGGCGCCACGTCTCCAGTCCCCTGACCAGCCAAATTTTACAGCAACTGTTCCAGGACATGAAGCAGTGGAATTACATTGTTCATTTATATCAGACACATTCCAGCCAATCAGCATACCCTCCCTCTCAAACCCTCCTACCTCCTATCAAAAAGCAAGGACAGAATCTATCTTAGATTCATTCTGAAGCTGCAGTGTTAGTTTGAGCAGGCAGAGTGCTGCTGATGCTGAATTAATAGGGAAAGCATTAGCTAGGCCAGTGTTCTGTGTCCACTCCAGTCCTCAAAGACTCATCGGCCTCTTTCACACGAGCGTGTCCGGTTTAGGCCCCATTCACACATCTGTAGTGTGTTGTGGATCCGCAAAATGCGGATCTGCAACACACCATGCCGGCACTCCCCATGGAGATGCCTATTCTTGTACTCAGGCTGCGGAGAAGAATAGGACATGCTCTATCTTTTCCGGAGCCGCGGTCGGATGTTTCGGGGCTGAAACCTGGAAGTTTGGGGCCGCGGCTCCGCAAATGCGGAAGCGGAGAGCACATAGTGTGCTCTCCGCATCACGTCCGGCCCCATTCACAATGAATGGGTTCGCATCCATTCCACAGAATTGCATTGTACCCGAGTGGAAAACTTGCTCGTGTGAAAGGGGCCATCTGCTGTAAGGACAACGTCCTGACAGCACCCCAAAAAGCCCTTTTTAGGGAAGGTACATCAGTCTGCTTTTATTTATTTTTTCTATACATATATATATATATATATATATATATATATATATATTGTAGTTGCCTGCCCGTGTGTAAGAGGCCGCAGGCCCACAAAGTTGTACTGTGTGCACACCACTCATAGGGTGGCACAGTATCTTGCAGATAAAAAAGTCATTTAATTCTGTGTGTCAGGCCCACTGACTGTACTGTGCCCACTGCCCACTACTCATATAGGGTGTCACAGTACATTCCACGGCGCACGCATAGAGACCTAAAATTCAAACGAAGTGGACCGAGCATGGGTCTTTTTCCATCTCCCGGTTCCAAAAATCTATTCACTGCACTGGCCCTGGCCCTGATAAGGGACAAAACAGAGATTAAACTGATAGAAATAGTACTTAGTTAACACTAGTTGCATTGGTGGCAAATTCCATTGCAAGTGCCCAAAATTTGAAGGAAGAGGACAGAGCAAGCTTTTTTCTCTATCTCCCCATGCAAGGATTCAATTCAATACATGTCCTCTGAAGAAGAGGAGTCAGAGGAGGAAGGTGGCTTTGAGGAGTTGGAAGACCAACCACAGCAAGCGTCCCAGGGGGCTTGTTGTCACCTTTCGGGGACCCTTGGTGTTGTACGTGGCTGGGTGGAGGAAGAGACCTTCAATGACGTCAGTGAGGACAAGGAACGGGACATGGCTAGCTTGGTATCCAACCTTGTGCAAATGGGGAGTTTGCGGTTGTGCAAATGGACTGTTTGCGGTGCATTAAACGGGGAGTTTGGTCTGTCAGAGTTTGGTCTGTCACTGTGAAGCGAGCGTAACCCTTACACTACCTGATCGATACAACATTATACCTGATCGTATACACACACTGGATGTTTTAAAGCACATTATTCCAAACAATTTAGGAATGATTTAGGTGATTTATGCGCTTTATGGATTAAAACCCAACTCTCCGTCAACTACATAATTTTCCATGGGAGTTTTGCCATGGATCCCCTCCGGCATGCCACAGTCCAGGTGTTAGTCCCCTTGAAACAACTTTTCCATCACTATTGTGGCCAGAAAGAGTCCCTGTGGGTTTTAAAATTTGGCTGTCTATTGTAGTCTATGGCGTTTCGCCCAGTTCGCCTGTTCGCTAACATTTGCGGAAGTTCGCGTTCGCCGTTCACAAACTGAAAATTTGATGTTTGCGACATCTATATATATATATATATATATATATATATATATATATATACAGAGAGAGAAAAAGAGAGAGACTACTACTGATGTTTTTAGCCATAATATATTTACTTAAGTTAAGTTTAGCCTCTATTTCGGAAAAAAGTTTGTGATGGTTACTGGCTATGCAGCTACTATAGCTGAGTAGGTGTCTTGATTTGAATGCAGAAGGTCATGAGTTCGAATCCCAGTAGAAACTTTTCTGAAATACAGTCATAATTAGATTTAAATGCACTAGTTGTCCCCATGCACTGACTCTATATATGTACATAGTTATATATGGAGTCAGAACAGGGACTCCTAAGCCGTGGACTCACATTGTGGGATTCCCTCACTGTACAGCGATCTTCTGCATAGAAATAGAGGCTAAATTTGATTTAAATACACTGACTCGAGCACATGCGGTGTTTGGCTGAACTCCGCGATGTGCCAAGCATAGCGATGCTCGAGCCGAACTGGTGTGCGGTCGAGCATGCTCGCTCAACACCAATAGTTAGTTAGCATATATATAATATATAATACAGATAGTTAGTGGGAGATAGTCAGTGTAGGTTAGATTGTGATATAGTGTAGCTGATTTCAGTGCAGAGTGATAGGTAGTGTGGTAGGAATTACTGTGTTGTGATAGGGATTTATGTCTTTGTCTTTAAAAAAAAAAAAAAATGCAATGATCAGGAGTTCTTCCTCACAGTCACGAAAGTTGCTGCCAACAGTTTTCTCCAGTCTCAGGAAACTTCTAGCGGCTTGAAAAATCAGCCACACCTGTATTGTGCGCGCAATATTCACATATTACATTGCCCATTTTCGCAATCAAGAAAACAATGACTGGAGATCACAAATTCTAGAATTTGCGAATTTATGGTGAATAGAAGGCCAAAAATTTGCGAAATATTGTGAATACGAATATTGCCTATGCTGCTCATCACTAGTAAAAAGTCCTAGGTAAAAAACATTTCATGGTCATTGTATTAGATAGGTAGAAAGATGAGCATTAATAATGTGTGTAAATTAAGGATTCAATAATATTGAATGATATGCTTCTTACCAACACTGAACAATGCATAGCTAAAATCTTTTCTTGATCAATTGTAGTGAATTACATCAGTTCTTAGGATAATGAAGTGGTTACATAGTAAAAAGATTAATGAAACATCCATACAAATTTGTGTATTCTAAAAAGCTGTGCCCTTGACATTTTTTATTTTTTTTTCAGTACCTCGTAGTCACTTTAATTTGTGGCTTCCCTGTCATGGGTAATAATGTTACCATAGTAACATATTTAGAATTTTCTATAATTTATTGACACCTATTGTTTGGGTTTTTACACAGTATCTCTAGGAGGAATTGGATGTTTTACCATAGTAACATTTGTGATTTATTATAAGGTTTATTAATCAGCATACTGTAGATTAATCCCATTTGTTGACTTGTTTGCTCTGCAGATATTTACTTTTTAAGTGTTAGGAAACTTATTTGCAGCATGAGCCGCCCTCCGTCTAATTAGCTATTTTAAACATTTTCCTTTCGAGTCGTCTTCCATAGAGTATACACTAGCAAATCTCTGAAGGCCGTGATCATTGATATTCACTGGTTTGCCTTTGTGTCTGATGTACTTTTCACATTATATAGTGCTGTTACACTTCAGTATTCTCCTTAAGAATTTTAACTGGATCATAACGTAGCAAAGACATTTTTGTCTTCTAAACTGTCTTGTCATGTCTGTATCCTATTTCAAAAGAGGATGTATTGTCTCAGATGTTGGTCATATTCATTTATTGGAGAAATCAATTTCATTGACACTAAACAGACTTAAAGGGAATATGCCATTGTAAAGTAATTTCACACTTGCGTTTTTCTTTTCCGGCATAGATTTCCTTCATAGGGGCTCTATACCGGAAAAGAACTGATCAGTTTTATCCCAATGCATTCTGAAGGAAGAGAAATCCGTTCAGGATGCATCAGGATGTCTTCAGTTCAGTCTTTATGACATTTCAGGATGGAGATAATACCGCAGCATGCTGCGGTTTAATCTCCTGCCCAAATTCCGGAACACTTGCCGGAATGCCGGATCCGGCATTTTTTTACCATTGGAATGTATTAGTGCCGGCATTTAAAATACCGCAATGCTGGATCTGTCCTTCCAAATGTGAAAAAATATAAAACAGATCCGTCTCTCCGTATGACAAGCAGAGAGATGGATCTGTTCTTGCAATGCATTTGTAAGACGGATCCGTCTTCAAAAGCTTTACTTTTGCATGCTGATTGCCGGATCTGACAGGCAGCTCCGGCAACGGAACTGCTTGCCGGATCACTCTGCCGCAAGTGTGAAAGTACCCCTACCTATTGTTTAAATCAAGTTTTTATGTTAAATATACTTTTTTTATTTTTTTTATTGTCTATGTCATGATTAGAGATTATCGAATTTCTTAAAAGTCCGATTCGGCTGATTTGCCGAATTTCCCCAAAAATCGCTTTGTGGCAAATTAATTCGTCATGAAGCACATTTTCTTGTAAGTAGTGGGTTCAATGAAAGGAAGCTGCAATAGCACTGCCCCGTCATTGTACCCCTCAGATGCCGCGTTCATACATGATCGCAGCATCTGAGTGTAAAATTAACAATAAAAAAAAATTAAATCAAACTTACCGCCTCCATTTGCTCGCGACCGGCCGGCTACCTCCTTCTTGCTTGAATATTTCGGCTAAAATCCTGTGCGGCTCGAGATTGCATCATCACGCCAGCCAGCGTGATGATGTAATCTCGCGCCGCATGGGATTTCGGCCGAGGTCTTCAAGCAAGATGGAGGCTGGCGGCCTGTTTTGAGCAAATGGAGGAGGTAAGTTTGAATTTTTTAGGTTTTTATACTATTTAAGGTTAAATTGATTCGCTGACACGAAGCATGAGGAAATTTGGCTTTTAGACGAATTGAATTTATCCTGAAATTCGGATCTAATTCAACTTCGTGGGATTCGATTTGCTCATCTTTAGTCATGATCTATATTAAAAATAAAAAATAAACTCCTGCCGTTTTGGCAATAGTTACTATGCCTTTTAAGGTTCTATTCACATAACAGTGATAAACAGCCATGTGCCTGACTTTTTTTTTTTTGCTATAGCTGTCACACAGCCAATTAATGTGTATGAGGCTATTCATGTGGCAGTAGATAAGAGCCACCATTAATTAGGGCTCGTTGTTAAGGGCCATTTAGACAGTAGTGTACCCCTCTAATAGCCATTAAAAATGGGTACACTATAAAAAGAAAAAAAAAGGCCCATTCAGGGGTTACAAGTAATACGTATACCTTATCCATTTGCACGTGCAGGGACTTGTACACTTTTATTTTTTTTTATTTGTTACCACTAGCGGAGTTGTGGGGTGTTGTGAGGGTGCATTATTAGCATTATTGGACATTAATGGGGGTTATTATTATGGCCACTGTAAGGACATATATACAGGGGGCACTATGAAGACATGTATACAGGGGCACGATTATAAAATTTTTACAGCAGGCACAATGGGGACATAAATATGCAGGTGGCACTATGGGCCGCTATATATACTGGGGGCACTATAGGAGCTATTATAGATGCTGGGGGCTTTTGGGGCCATTATAGATACTGGGACACCAAGGGGGCCATTACATGTTCAGGAGGCTGTATAGAGGGTATATTATATACTGAGGACACTGCATGGGTTGGAATAAAAAAAAAAAAAAAAATGCCTGTGCTCCTTATCCGTTTTTCTGTTCCGCTCAAAGATAGAACATGTCCTATTATTGTCCGCATAACGGACAAGGATAGTACCGTTCTATCAGTGGCAAGCTGTTCTGTTCCCAAAAAAACGGAATGCACACGGACGTCACCAGTATTTTTTGCGGACCACAAAATACCGAAAAAGCCATACGGTTGTGTGCAATAAGCCTTAAAATGACATTTTTAATGGTCATTAAAACAGATGCAAAATGGCCCTTAAAAACTGAATAAATGGCCATTTCAACACACCAATGCAAAATGGCCATAAAAAACTGACAATCCATTTTCACTCTTAGGCTACATGCACACGACCGTTGGTGTTTTGCGGTCAAAATTCCGCGGCCCATTATAGAAATGCCTATTTTTTTCCACAAAACTGACAAGAATAGGACATGCTCTATTTTTTTTGCGGGGGCACGAAACGGAGCAACGGATGCAGACAGCACTCGGAGTGCTGTCTGCATCTTTTGCGACCCCATTGAAGCGAATTGGTCCGCGCCCGAGCCGCGTAGGTCTGCTTAGGTCACAGATCATGCCTAGAAAACTGTCCCATAGAAATCATTGAGTCCTCTCTAGTCTATTGTGTTTATTGCCCCTGGTGGCTGCTGTAAAGCATATCTCTAATAAAAAATTTAAAAAGTAATAACAGATTTCACTATCTGGCTTTAACTGCCAAAAAAAAACCCACAAAGGTGACACATTTCACTTGAGAAACTTTCAGCTTCAACACTGAATTTCTGCCATTTACAAAATTAAAGTACGGTAATATTTATTATCTTCCCAAACTGCAGACATTGTGTAGTAAGGGCTCATGCACATATTACATAAAGAGGTTATTCTGGCTTTTTCTATTGACGACCTATGCTTAGCTGTATGAGGAGATGGCGCGCGCAGAGTATGTCTATGGGACAGCAGCAGCGAACAGAAAGAGAGAAGGGAGATGGCACATGCGCATGCCGTCTCCTCGTACAGCTGATCGACAGGGGTGCCGGGTGTCGGATCCCTGCCGATCAGATATTGATGACCTATACTGAGGATAGGATATTAACAGAAGAAGGCCGGACAACCCCTTTAAGGCGTCTTTATGTAGTAGGCAGTGATAGAGCTCCTATTCAAGTACATGAGGCCTCTACTATACTTCTGCATTCCTCTTATTTCATAGGTATGAATCTGACAGAAAACAGTCATGGCATGCTCAACTGTATCCTATCCGCAGCATTGGACTGAAGTCCCTTTCACTCAACAGATAAAATAATTCTAAGGGCCCACCCTCCATGTATGTAGGATCTTAAGGGCCATGTTTTATTAGGCGTCCATTATTGTCAGAGATATAGACAACTGGAGGATCCTCTGGTGGGCCAGTTTAATCCTGCCTTTTTGACCAGAGCTATTCTCTTCCACTAGTTCTGCAGTACAGGCTCCAAAAAAGTGGCCCTGTCATATAAATAGTGCCTAAATGTCACTAAAGCAGAAATGACTTTAGACATAACATGATTTCTTGATAGTCTGTGTAATCTGTCAATTAGGATAATTCAGTTGCCATGAATAAAGTGCAAATTTATCTTCTGTAATATGCATGAAATACATCTATTTCACATGTACTTCTGTTGAGTTCCTGGCATGTTTTATGCAAGCAACAGCTTTTTCTTTTTAACCTAGATTTTTAGTTATAGAGAAATATGAGATTGGGAATTGTTTAAAGGAATTTATCAGTTGGATAGACACCTTTTACATTCAATGTTCTAAGGATTTGAAACATTAGAAGGAAGTGTCAATGAGCCTTTGTAAAGTAGGCAGCCTGTGGTGTAAGATTAGGGGTGGTGCAGTTGCATCAGGGACCACAAGCCAGGTTAGCTTCCAAGCCCCCTCACCAAAATAAGTTCCGGCAGCCAAAGTATTGCAAGAGTATATTCAGAGTTTTTTGGCACATTTCGGGGAGGATTCGGTGCTGAAAACCCATCTGAATCTGTGCTTAATTAACCTCTTTTGCTTTCAATGGGAGGCCATGCCACAGTTCATGTGCGGCTTTCTGGACCACGCCAAGAATTCACTTATCCATTCACTTGTCCATTCTTGGCGTGGTTACAGTGAAAACACCTCGTCAACCTGGAAAAGCTTAAGCCTGTTTGTGGTTTTGCTCCATTCAATAGAGCCCAGTTCTGACTTCTATTTTAAACTGTTTTTATTATGCAGATATAAATACAGTAGGAATTCACTGAAGTCTTGCCCGCCTTTGGGCAAGAAGAACTTTGGCTCCATAGAGCCAATACCTTTTAATGCTGTACAAAAACAGCGTTAAAATGGAAGTATTTGAACAAATCAACTTCAGATCTATGATCTGAAGGTTGATTCACTCAAGCCTAGAAGCGATCAGTATAGTCAAGGAAGTCGGGGATGTAGAATAATGTAATCTGGCGACTGCAATGGTTCTCATAGCACATGTCTGTATGGATGAGACACCCCTATCACTACTTTAAGTGCATCTGTTAGCAGATTTGTACCTATGAAACTGGCTGGCCTGCTGCATGTACACTTGGCAGCTGAAGGCATCTGGGTCCAATGTTCATATGTGCCTGCATTCTTGAGAAAAATTATATTTTAATATATGCAAATAAGGAGCATTGGGGGTTTCTGCTTTTACACCTAGAGGCTCCACTTTTTTCTGCAGCTTCCGCTCTCTCTCCACTGTTCCTGTCAATCAAAGTGGCAATGCCCCCGTTGCTCCTAGAGGCTCGTTGAAACTTATGAAACAGATATTGAAACTTTTTTTCTCAACAATGCGTTCACATATGAACATGGGACCAACACAGAAGCCTTCAGCTGTCAAGCACACATGCAGCAGGTCAGCCAATATCATAGGTACAAATCTGATGACAGATGCTCTTTAAAGTGCAGAGGTACCCACTAACTATTTCAGGACCAACAGACCAAGTAGATTAAAACTAGAAGTTCAAGCACTGGCTGACACCAGAGAGAAAGTGTGCGCATAGACCTGTACAAAAAGCACAATGAGGTGGGAAAATTCTCTCCCTCAGTGAAACACCTTAGATGAGTCTCTCCTTAGTAAGGCTCAACTCCAAAATTCCAGATTTGATATGGCTTTTGGTGCATATTTTAAATTCTGCATTCCATGGAAGTGAAAAGAATATGCATGTTCATTGGAAAGCAATGAATTAGCCTCACATGATCTAAACTGAATAGAGTTAATCCTCACGTGGATTAGCAAGTATAGATGCTACACATATGTGCCATAAATCCAAATTTCAGACTCGGATTTATGCTTTAGGTCCTCTGATTTGCCACAAGGTATGCTGACATGTATGAACATGTTCTATAGCTTCACAATCTTCAGTTGAAGGGGTTATCCCATGACTAAAGTAAAAGATGAAAATCAGTCATTATATAGTACATGATAATCTATTTCTAATATAGCTAGAACCAGCCCTGTACCTCATATGGATCCACAGATCTCCCTATTCATACAGCTCAAGGGGAGTGTATTTTCTGTTACAGCTAAGGGGGCGTGTTCATGCTCTCCCTATCACAACTCGGGAGGCAGTTGAAGGATGAAACTGAGCATGTGCGGCCGTCTCATTGACTAGGACAGTGATGGGCAACGTGCGGCTCTCCAGCTGTTGCTAAACTACAACTCCCATCATGCCCTGCAGTAGGCTGATAGCTATAGACAGGCTTTGCATGCTGGGAGTTGTAGTTCTGCAACAGCTGGAGAGCCGCACGTTGCCCATCACTGGACTAGGACAAAGAAATAAGAAAAAAAAAAACAGCAGGTGGCGCTATACAGATACATTTTATTAAATAACTCAATGGCTATGCTAAAATTTTAATTGCATGCAATTACAAAAGTATGCAGAGCCAGGTACTGATTTGTAAACTGTAGAATATTTTTCGTGGGACAACCCCCTTAATAGAGGTTGTATCATACACCTAGGGCCACATGTACAAGTCTCATTTTCCTTGCCTACTGTACAAGAATAGGATTTCTATAATTTGCAGAATAGATGCATGGAGGTGGACAACACACGGATGACATTATTATCATTAATCAAAACAAGTACTCAGGTCAGGAAACATTTTCGTAACTTTGGTGAACTTGTCCTTCTTATGGGTGATGCGGTATGTGAGGCTTCTGTTACTTGCTTATATTGCATATATCTACCTTGCAAGCAAAGGCCTGAATAAAAGGACAATATATTTATTGAGAGAGGTTTTCTACCATTTTTTACAAACTCAGCACACAATAATTTATTTATGGATTAGATGCTGACAATGCATAGTAATTTTAGAGACGGTAACTATAAATTCCATGATAATTGTGTGTGTTATTATAACAATGACAACTTTGCTCTCATAATTGACTCTTTTCAATGGAATATGGGCCTTGCTTTGTATTCACATCTTCAGTTTTATGTCTAGTGATACAGTGCACAGCATTGATACATCGTTAGAGTCATGTGTAAAAATGGAAATGTCACGGTAGTGCCTATATATTTAAGGGTAGCATAACAGAATAAATTGTGCATGAAATAAAAAAAGATAACTTCATTACCGAAAGGCAGAAAATAGAACACATGAAAATGTACCATGAAAAGATGTTGTGCTTGATCTGTCAGTACTTATGGAAGAAAAAGATAAAAATGTGGTCTTCAGTTTAATGTTCAGTTTTGTGCATATCATTTTCTATGCAATAGGATTGGGGGTAGTACAGGATATTTTCTGCTTTCTAGAAATTGAATTAGCAACATAGAATCTGCTTTGGTATTTACTGTATAAGTGAAATGTAGCTTTAGCAAACTTAGTAATGAAGAAAGAAAAAAAATATGGTTGCTGTAAGAATAAAATTAGTGTTGAGCGAATTGAAGTTAATGAAGAAGACTTCAATCCGAATTTCAGGAAAAATTTGATTCGCCTTTAAGCCAAATGTCTTGTGCTTCGTGGTAATGTATTGATTTTCCCTGAAATGGTGGTAAAAATATAAAAATAAATCATACCTACTTCATTCATTTGAGTGGGAAGAGGATACTGCGCCCACGTTGTTTGAAGATCCGGTGCAAAATCTTATGTGCGGTGATGTATGACGTCACCATGCCGGCCAACGTGTCATGACATCATCCTGCACTGCTCATGATTTCAAGCATTATCGCCGTGGTGACCTCTTTACGCTCCAATGGATGAGGTAAGTGCAATCAATTATTATTATATTTTTTTTTTATGAGCAACCCCTAAAATGTTTAAATATTGATCTTAGATGCTGCAATCAGAGATGAACGTGGCATCTGAGGGGTTCAACGACTGGGGGGGGGGGAGGGGAGGAGGCACAATCGCTACTTACAAATAAGTGCTTTGTTACAAAGTAAAACGTCATCAATCTCTGATTAATAACATGAAATAGTAGGTCAAAATTCAAGTTGGTGCATCTCTAGGCAGTTCAAATGCATTTGTTTTGTTGTTTGACTTTGGAAAATAGCACATACAAGTGTCTTACAATACAAATAGTAGAGTGTTTTTTTTTTTTTTTATCTATGAGTGATAACGTGAAATACCAAGGCAAAATCCAGATTGGATGGCTCACTCCTAAGTTGCAGCAAGATGAAATAGAGGTGACTTCAGAGTCTGACACCGTGCCGTGGAGCCAGGGGTCACAGCATTCCTTCTACGTCTCCTCCTCGCAGCCCCTGAGAAGGCATTCAGTGGAGTCCTTTCTGTCTTCATTATGTGACCATTCCTAGTGGGGTGCCTTTATTTTTCCTAAAAAGTGGCAGGAAAACCCCACCAGGCCATATGGCAGATAGTTAATAGAGTCTCCCTGCTGATGACTTGTGTGAGAGCAGTCAGCATTTGTACTGCTCTGAGGAGGAGGTTCAGGAAATGGATGGAGACTCCATGCACAGCTGTGTTGGTGGTCATAATAGTGACACCCATAGCCACCTGCTGGGGGCAGCGACAGTGGCAGTCAGGCAAATGCAGAGTACGGGAGGGGGCCCAAGGAACCCACCATGATATCTCACAGTCTGAAGTAGTAGGGTTGTTGAGATCTCTGATGATGATTGTGTGTTAGAAAGGACCTGGGAGCCAGATTCGGGTGCTGAGGAGCAGGCAACATCATATGAGGAGGGCGGTGTCCGCAGTGGCAGCAATAAAGAGCAGAGGCGACATACATTTCAAAGAACAGCCCGGGCAATATCTGCTTCAGGATCTGGTGATTCCGCTGACACTATGGGTGGGTTAGGCCCAAAATGTGCTATAGCTAAACAAAGCTCTGATGTCTCTAGCTCTGCATTAGTATCTGGAAGTTTTTTCACTTTTTTCAGTGCTGTCGTAAGACAGAAGCATTGCCCTGGGCAGCCAAACACAAAAGTAGACACCATTACTCTATTGAAGCACAGAAAGCAGCATCACTCTATCTTCCTCCTCCTCAGTTTCATCGTCAGCCATCGATAGCGGAATGAACAGAATGAAACAATTCTACATGCCCAGCAATCCACTGCTGTACAAGCTTGATTCCCACCTGGCCAAGTTGCTGGCAGTACAGTCGCTGCAATACCATTTAGTCGTGTCTGCTGCCTTTAGGGAGCTGACAGCATGTGCAAAGCCTCCTTGGAAGACACTTAGCCACCATTATTTCTCAAAAACAGTCATCCCTTCCTTGTACACTCACGTGACAGAGAACATGGGCCGCTCCCTGCAATTCTCGCTGTGCGTCAAGGTTCACACCGTGGTGGACAGCTGGAGCATCTCTTACAGTCAAGGATGGTGCATATCTTCCCCAGTTCACTTGGTCAATATTTTGTGACAGTGGAGAGGCAGCATCCCAGGAACAAGGCCAGGTCCTTTTGACCTAACCACCATTAAGTTGGTCTAGCTCCCACTAAAGGCAATTATCCACCTCCTCCTTCATGGGCACCCTCCTGCACCCAAATTCAGGAGTGCACAGCGTCACCCCCCCTCCTCCTTCCTATCACATGTCAAGTTAAGTGTTGCCACAGATTGTTGGAGCTGATCGGTGTGGGCGAGAGTAGCCACACAGGTTATCAATTGCTATGGTAAACCTAGCAGCAAACATACTGTGGACTACAACTTGGCAAGGTGGTCAGCGACAATAGCCACAACATTGTGGCCGCCCTGAACCTAGGGGAAATAACATATGGTTCCTCCATAGTGCATGTCATTAACCTTTTCATGCAAAGCTTTTTAAATAAGTACACCGACTTGTGCAAGGTGCTGACAAAGTCGAGGGGACTGTCCTCGCATATCAGCCATTATTTTGTGACAAGGAACGCTCTCCTGGACTTGCAGTGGCAGATCCTAATCCACAACATTCCAACTCGCTGAATTTCAGCATTGCACATGCTAGAGCATTTGTACGAGCAGAGGAAGGCCATGAAAGCCATCTTAGAACAGATGTTGACGCTCATGCAGCAGGAGACGACGATGGAAGAGTTGATGACGGAACAGCTAATGCATCTTACTGGCTGCCTTGTAACTGATAGGGACCTACAAGGAGAAACTGCCATTGAGGAGGAGGCCGAGGATGAGGATTTAGAGCTGCCACTGGAAGAGGAGAAGTTGGAGGTGGAGGAGCAAAATGCCACTACAACCAAATGTTTCATTGGGGGGGGGGGGGAACTAGCTGTTCTGGCACACTGGCCAGAACAGAATGGTGACCTGTATGCTTGCTTGCTTATGCAGTGACAGGCATATCATTGACATCAAGCAGTCGGATGATAACTGGATAGCCATGCTGTAGACCCTTCTATACTCAATTGCTATATGCCAATAATGTATTCCTTAACTTACAGATTTCCCTTAGAGTATTAGAAACAATATCAGTTCTTTTAGTGATCAGGCTAGTGATCAGTCCATGTGAACACTGTTCTAGAAAAACATTTCACATTAGTGAACACAGAAGGCTGATTTCTGTAGCAGTCTCAGCCCCCTGATTTTTTTCTTTGGTGTATAACTGCAATAACATAATATCCAGGGCATGCTAAAAATGTATCTTGTACAGATCTTCAAGCTCTAAAAAAAAGTGTCAGTCATTTATTTTCTCTCTTCAGGAGACACATATGGATTTTTTACCGGGTCAGTAGAAATGAGGTCGATGTACCATAGAACTGACTGGTTACTTTTATTCAACAGGTTGGTACGAATCCGGTGATAGCTTATATGTATAGTTTTTCTTGCTTTTTGATAGTGATAAAAAAAATTTAAAGTGGGAAAAAAATCAGTTAAATTTTTTTTGTTGCCATATTTTGACCCTTATTGTATTTATATGAACGGAGCTGTATGGGGGCTCATTTTTTTACGGGGCGATCTGAACTTTTCATTGATACTATTCTGGTGTGTGTATGACTTTTTAATCACTTTTTATTAAATTTTTGTAGAAAATGAAGCGACCAAAAACTGTGAATCTGCTATCCGTTTTGCTGTTTGCCGTATGGGGAATATATTTTTATACTATGGGCGTTTTCGCACATTGCGACACCCATGATGTGTATTTTTTTATTTTTTTAGTTCTTTTATTTATATTTTGGGAAAAGTGGGGTGATTTGAACTTTTATGTTTTTTATTATTTTCTTGAAACTTTTTTTTTACACTTTTTTATAGTTCCAATAGGGAACTATAACATGCAATCATCTGATTGCTATTATCATAGACTCCAATGCACTTGCATTGGAATCTATGATAATTTTACTACTTTCCTATGGAGCCCTATTACAGGCAAGGGCTCTATAGGAAATACTATGCAGCAGCCTCCTGTCATTCAGGATTGACCATGGCATCTGAGGGGTTAAATGTCCACAATCGGCATCACTGCCGGTTGCGGACATTAGCAGTTAGTGTCTGCTATAAAAATTTGGCGGCCACCCGTGGCTATGGCGCCCACATCGGGCAGGAGCGGACTCCATCTTTAAACACATACATGTACATGTACGTCGCTGGGCATAAAGGGGTTAAACCGATGCTGCCACTGCTTCAAAAAATTAACCTTTGGTTCCACGAACACTGGACAGAGGTCGCGATCAAACTAGAACAAAACAGAGTACCAGGGCGCTACCTTGTGAAGCACTGTAAATAACAATGATGACCGGAAATGTAATTGTGCTTACCAGAACTAGTTGTGCCACTATAGGCACAACTCTGAGAAGTGCATACAGTCAAACACTGCTTCCAACCAAGAGGGATATTTGTGCTAGAACCCAATATAGATGAGTGAAAACAAAAACAGAAAAAAATGGTCTTCTGGTGCACTGAACACTAAAACTGTAATTGATTGAACATAAGTCATTAAAAATAATTAAAACAATAAAACTATACAAGCAGAGGATGACAGTCTGCCTCCTTCCTCAAGTCTTCGAATACTGAGTGCTAATTTATAGCAATGCCCAGGAAGTGAAAAGCAAGTGCAAGTGTGTTAAAAAAATAATAAATGAATCATAATAAAAGAGAAATAGATATAAAGAATACATAAATACTGATATAAGTGTCATATTATGAAAAAATACCAAAAATACATGAATATAATGTGGAAAAAAACTAACAATTATTACATAAATTAATGTAAATGAGTTGGGTAGATCCTCCATTCCCCCCAATAAAAACACATTACCCCACATAGGACCACCTCCATCTTTAAACTATGTGACTCTAGTGGTTCCAATGATCATTCCTTTACACTGACAGATTTGACATTACCATCTTCTACTATAATATAATATTCTAATAGTGAATGATTATCTCGAATATCGGCACTTCGAGAATTCTTAAAGATCTAGAATATAGTGCTATATATTCATAATCTCGAATATTCAATTTTATTTTTCATCAGTACCTTCACTGCTTCTTGCTTGTGGGCCAATTAGAAGGCTGCAATATCTTTGTCTGAGCTTACCAACATCCCTAGCAACCAATAGGAAAGATGCCTACCCCCTTACCATATAGGAAACTCCCCAGCAGCCATTTTCTGCTGTTTTTTGCAGTTCTGAGAGAGAGACAGCAGTGTTATTGCTGTGTTCTGTGCCTTGCTGAGCCATCTGGATCCTTATTCAATTACATTAGATAGTTTGCTCATATATATAATACAGATAGTTAGTGGGAGATAGTCATTGTAGGTTAGATAGTGATATAGTGTAGCTGATAGGTTCCAGTGCAGAATGTTAGGTAGTGTGATAGGAATTACTGTGCTGTGATTAGTGTCTAGCAGCTCGAAAAATGTAGCAAAAGTGAACCACGCCTGTATTGCCCGTGCAATATGCACATATTACATTGCCGATTTTCGCAATCAAGAAATCAAGAAAATAATGACTGGAGATCATGAATTCTAGAATTTGTGAATTTAGGGCGAATATTGGGCCAAAAATTCACGAAATATCGTGAAAATGAATATTGTCTATGCTGCGCATCACTACTATAGTTCTCACTACAGTTCGCTCTAGTAATGAGGTGAGCTCCACTTTCTCCACATTTCTCGATCCCAACCTATTAAATATAAACTGTCCAATCCTATGACTACCCATTCTACTGATAGCTGCAATGCCACTATTCACACTGCAGCAGCATGCACCTTATCTGTTCACAGTGTACCTCACCCTTTGCCTACTCCTCTACAGCCTATTCTCCTCTCCTCTAATTCTTTGGGAAAACACAGGTTTAGTCCTGAGGTTAAGTGAGTATGCATGCCCAGGAGAACATGAGGTTGCGTCCCCATATGAATGTTAATAAATAGAATAGAAAAGCAGTTTGATTTTCTATTTTTAACACTTATATTAGTACGTTCATGTATCTTTTATATCTGTTTCTGTTTTATTATGATTTTTTTTTTTCAACACAATATGGTTCATACTATGACGTTTGCACCTACTTTTCACTTCCGTGGCATTGCTATGAATTAGTAATGGTGTCAGCATTCATTGGCCTGAGGAAGGAGGTGGACCTCCTCTAAAACATGTCTTCCACTGCTTGTCTGTTATTTTTTTTTTGTTTTAATTGTTTAAATAACTTATGTGCAATAATTTACAGTTTTAGTATGTAAGTGCACAAGAAAACATATGTTTTTTTTTCCCACTCATCTATATCAGGTACTGGCACAGATATTCCTCCTGGTTGGGAGTAGCATTCACTCCATTTGACTATATGCACTTCTCAGATTTGTGCCTGAAGTAGCACAGCTAGTTCTGGTAAGCACAATTACATTGCTGGCCTTCATTGTTATTAACCGTGCTTCGCTAGGAAATGCCCAGGCTCTCTGTTCGTTTTATCACATCTCTGACATCATGTCCTCTATCTGAAACCGAATCTTTCAAAAACTGGACCACTTTTTTTCGCCACCTATTAGCCTACCCAAATCTGATCTTTCCCTCTTACTGAGTGGCACTACCATAACAACTAGACAGCCCACCCACTGTCCTGGGGTTATGTTTGACACTGTTCTTTCCGTCACCCCCTATGTTCAATCACTTGCCCGCTTGCCGCCTGGATCTCAAAAATATCTTCTTACTGTGGAAACAAAACTCTAATTGTGACCTTGATCTATTCTCATCTTGATTACTATACCCCATTACTAATTGGTCTCCCTCTCACCAGACTCTCCCCTCTCCAATGAATCCTGAACGCAGCAGCTAGGCTGATCTATCTGTCCAATCATTACTCTAATGCATTCACCCTGTGCCAGTCATTGCACTGGTTGCCCTCCATTACAGGATTCATAAACTTTTCATTCTCACTCACAAAGCTCTCCACAGTGCTGCATCTTCTTATAACTCTTCCTTCATCTCTGTCTACCACCCTACCAGTGCCCTGTGCCCTGCAAATGATTTACGACTAACAACCACCATAATCGTAACCTCTCACTTCCATCTGCAAGACTTCTCCCGAGCTGCACCAATACTCTGGAATGCCCTACCCTAAGCAATTAGGTTAATTTACAACATCCACAGTTTTAGGTTCTCCCTAAAAACACATCTTTTAGGGTGGCCTACCACATTCCCTATAACTCTTCTCCATTCACCCCTTTTCACCATAATTCTTCTCAACCTGATCCATCATCAAGCACTATCCACCACACTCCATGAATTCAAAAGCACTACAGATATTGGTTGGTGGCTGGCTTATGTATGCATATAAAAACAAGCAATTTTTAACTTTTGTGCCACCCATATCTCTTCATGTTTGTAAGATGTTGCGAGTAAAGCCCTCACTCCTCTTGTTTTAATTGTTGACTTGTCTGTTGCTAAGTAATGTATTACTGTCTGGACTCTCTACATGAACCCTCTAATTGTAAAGCTCTGTGGAATATATTGGCACTATATAAATAAAGAATATTATTTTGTATGAATCCATGAAAATTGTTCCATTAAATGATACATTACCATGGTATTTCTCCAAGGGTACAAACACACCTTCAGGTTTCCTGAGGACGTTTTTTGGAAGCCAAAACCTGAAGTGAACTATAGTACGAGAGAAAATATAAAGGACATATATGACTCCTCTTCTTTTTATTTCAGTCTTGATTTTAGTTTCAAAAATTGCATTAGGAAACCTTAAGGTGTACACTCACAGCATTGATTCTAGGGGAGAAAATTCTATACTACTGTGACCTATGGAAGAAATATATAGCAGGCATAGAGTGCCTATGGCTCCATAGTACAGAGTGAGCCTCTGTGTACACATCTCATCAGAGCCAAATCTTTTGTAATTTGTAAGCCATGCAAAATGTTCACACTCATACATTGCACCCATTTATACACCCTTAGATACACATGCTTACACAGACAATAATAGACTATCAATGGAATGCAGATGATACAGTGTCCAAGGACTAACAAGCCTGGGTTCTACCACCTCAACTTTCATAACTAGTTCAGAGCATCTTCAAACAGCAAGTCTTGTGTGCTGTTTCCAGTTTTGGCAGCAGTGGAAAAAGGTGGCGTGGTGTGACAAATCACAATACATAAAAACAGCTTTTTATGTGCTAAAGAAAATGGTGTTATCTAGCACCAAACCTTCAAACATGGTTCAGCATCACTGACAAACCTCAAGCAACAATAAATCTGGTCTCAACTGGTTGCCTTCCACTGCGATCTGCATAGTATCTTTGTTCATTTTACTTTGTTGGCCATGACTGCCCTGCATATACCAGGTGTACACAATGAAAATATATACAGAGGAAAGATCATGGTGTATGTCATAAATGGGAGAGAATTGCCTATGAGAGCTATTCATTTTTGTGTTTACATTGGTATGGTATGGTCTGAGTCATTAAAAGCACATTATGGCAGGTCATGCTGAGATGGCTCAGAATTTGCAGCATTTAGTGACTACTCATAATGGTTATATTATGCAAGTTATAAAACGGCAACTGTGAAACTAGCTAACACAATACAAACGTATATACATTATGTGTAGACTCCCTGGTTTACATCACACCTGATGCACGCCTTCTGCTGCAAAACTACAGCTTATCCCTTGCTTCCATCACCATAGGAGTCGTATTTAATGAAAGTCTTTGAAAGTGTAATGAAATCTTTAAATGGCTATCTGCTTCATGCTACTATTACAGTCATCGTTACACTGTGTTAGTAAGCCAATATTGGAAACATATTGCATAGTCCAAGAGACTAATAAAATATTGTATTATTTGGTAATGAAGGTAAAGACTTAAAACAAATAATGTGAAATTGCAACCAGTATTCATGGTAAAACACACACATACACATAAATATGAACACAGTGTGTGTTACATTATTTCATTTTTTCATAATAATAAAAATAACCACAATTATAATAATACCAATAACCATGTATGAGTATAAACTGAATCATGGAAAGAAATTAAGAGAAAATGTACATTTTTGGCTGACGAAATTTGGAGCCATTGCTTTTTGTATATAATTTATTGGGAAATGACATTTTGACAGTATGCCAATCATCAAGAAGTAAGAATGAAAATAACTGTTAGATTGGCATAGCCCTGGTCACAAGAGACCACTGTAAATGTCATGAACTGGTGGAAATCTTCAAACTGATGCTGATTTTATTGCATTAACTAGCACTGGGACATAATATTATATAAAAAAATATATACTGGCAAAATATAAATTAATGCTTACTTCCACAATTAGGCACATCGTATAGTTAATAGGTTTTATCTTGGGAAATCAATCCTAAATGGTTAAATTAAAGAAAATAAATTGTGGTATAAATTTATCATGCACTGGTATAAAAACTGTGCTGCCATCAGCATGATTGCAGGAGACAAGGAACAAATACTGTGTATCAAATACTGTGTGTATTCTGATAAAATCAACAACATTATACATTACGTAGTCTTTGCACCTAGATATAATGAGTGCCCTATGACAAACTGATCACTGATCAGGCAAAAAATTAAAACCACTGACAGCTAAAATGAATACTATTGATTATCTTGTGACATTGGTACCTGTCAAGAAGAATATATTTGACAGTAAGTGAACGGTCAGTTTTTTTTGTGCTCAATAGGGTTGAGTGGACCCGTAGATGTTCGGGTTCGCGGCTTCGGTCGAACTCTGGGATCCGAACTTGACCCGAACTCGAAACCGAACCCCATTGAAGTCAATGGGGACCCAAACTTTGGTACACTAAAATGGCTGTAAAATAGTCATAGTGAGGGCTAGAGGGCTGCAAAAGGAGGAAATATGGGGGTAAGAGCAGGACAATTGCCCTGCAATCAAACGTGGATAGGGAAATAATTTAAAATAATATAGAATATAAAAAAATAAAAAAATAATAAACTTGAACTAGGAGGCGGAGGTCAAAGTGGAGTAAGAGGTTTAGAAGGCGGTGGGCGTGGCGGTGTAGGCGGAAGCGGTGGTGGAGGCTATAGCCAACACTGTTTTTGTTGTCTTTTATTTATTTTTTCCTTTATTTTTTTATTTTAAAAACATTTAGAATTAGAAAAGAGAATACAAAGAGAAAGCGCACTGGAATCTAACAATGGCAGGGTGCGGCCGATTTACTTGTCTATTAAGCACAAGATACGTCTATTAAGCACCTTGTGCTTACAGTGAGCCCCCCTGTCAGGTGGGAATGCCATCAGAAGCGCGTCTACTAGAGATGTCCCGAATTGTTCGCCGGCGAACAGTTCCCGTGAACATTGCATGCCGAGGCGGGCGAACATATGCGATGTTCAATTCACCCCCTATACTTTATCATTGAGCATACTTTGACCCTGTACCTCACAGTCAGCAGACACATTTCAGCCAATCAGCATACCCTCCCCCCCAGACCCTTCAACCTCCTATCAAAAAGCAAGGACAGCATCCATCTTAGATTCATTCTGAAGCTTGCGGATCCGCAACACACCATGCCGGCACTACCCATAGAGATGCCTATTTTTGTCCGCAGGCTGCGGACAAGAATAGGACATGCTCTATCTTTTGCGGCTACGCAAATGCGGAAGCGGAGAGCACATAGTGTGCTCTCCGCATCACATCCGGCCCCATTCACAATGAATGGGTACGCATCCAGTATGCAATGCGTTTTGATGCGTTTTTCACGCGCGTGATAAAAAACTGAAGGTTTACAAACAACATCTCCTAGCAACCATCAGTGAAAAACGCAAGGCACTCCCACTTGCTTGCGGATGCAATGCGTTTTTCACACAGCCCCATTCACTTCTATGGGGCTAGGGCAGCATGAAAAAGCAGAATATAGAACATGCTGCGATTTTTACGCAACGCACATGTGATGTGTGAAAAAAACGCTCATGTACACAGACCCATTAAAATTAATGGGTCAGGATTCAGTGCGGATGATAAGCGTTTACGTCACGCATTGCACCCGTGCGGAAAACTCGTTCGTATGAAAGGGGCCATCTGCTGTAAGGACAGCGTCCTGACAGCACCCCAAAAAGCCGTTTTTAGGGCTGGTACATCAGTCTGCTTTTATTTTATTTTTTCTATTATATATATATATATATATATATATATTGCAGTTGCCTGCCCGTGTGTGAGAGGCCGCAGGCCCACAGACTGTACTGTGTGCACACCACTCATATAGGGTGTCACAGTACCTTGCAGATAAAAAAAGTAATTTAATTTTTACCCTTTAATATAATTGCAGTTGCCTGCCAGTGTATTTCAAGCCCACAGACTGCACTGTGCCCACTGCCCACCAATCATATAGGGTGTCACAGTACATTGCACGGTGCACGCATAGAGACCTAAAATTCAAACGAAGCGGACCGAGCATGGGTCTTTTTCCATCTCCCGTTTTCCAAAAATCTATTCACTACACTGGCCCTGGCCCTGATAAGGGACAAAACAGAGATTAAACTGATAGGAATAGTACTTAGTTAACACTAGTTGCATTGGTGGCAAATTCCATTGCAAGTGCCCAAAATTAGAAGCGGACAGAGCAAGCTTTTTTCTCTATCTCCCCATGCAAGGATTCAATTCAATACACGTTCCCTGATAGGGGACTTCACAAAGATTTAAATAGTAAGAACAGTAGTTCACACTATTTGTATTGGTGGCACAGTACATTGCGCGGCACACGCGCAGTGCCCCAAATTGGAAGTAAGAGGACCGACCAATCATCTTTTTCCATCTCCCGGTTCCTAAAATCTATTCAATACACGTCCCCTCATAGGGGACGTAACAGGGATTAAACTGATAGGAATAGTACTACTTAACACACCACTCATATAAGGTAGCAAAGAACATTGCACGGCGCACGCGCAGTGCCTCAAATTGGAAGGAAGAGGACTGACCAACCATCTTTTTCCATCTCCCGGTTCCTAAAATCTATTCCATACACCGTCCCCTGATAGGGATCAAAACAGAGATTAACCTGGTAAGAACAGATTTTTTTTCATTTAAAAAAAATGCGGACAGCCTCTGCGGAGCTGGGTATTTTTTGGCCGCGTTACTGAACGCTCATGCACAATGGCTTTAGGCTCATGCGTCCTTTTGCGAAGGTGACAAACCTGGAGGAGGAAGGTGGCTTTGAGGAGGTGGAAGACCAACCACAGCAGGCGTCCCAGGGGGCTTGTTGCCTTGGTGTTGTACGTGGCTGGGTGGAGGAAGAGACCTTCAATGACGTCAGTGAGGACAAGGAACGGGACATGGCTAGCTTTGTATCCAATCTTGTGCAAATGGGGAGTTTGCGGTTGTGCGTTAAACGGGGAGTTTGGTCTGTCAGAGTTTGGTCTGTCACTGTGAAGCGGGCGTAACCCTTACACTACCTGATTGATACAACATCTTTCCTGATCGTATACACACATTGATTGTTTTAAAGCATGTTATTCCAAACAATTTAGGAATGTTAGGTGATTTATGCCCTTTATGGATTAAAACCTGACTCTGCGTCAACTACGTAATTTTCCATGGGAGTTTTGCCATGGATCCCCCTCCGGCATACCACATTCCAGGTGGTAGTCCCCTTGAAACATCTATTCCATCACTATTGTGGCTAGAAATGTTATGTTTATGTTTGCGACATCTCTAGCGTCTACCAGCGTCCGCTTGAACTCGCGCATATTCCGATCATGCTCTAGTAACGGAATAAAGGCCCACACATTGTCCTTGTAGCGGGGATCAAGCACGGTGGCTACCCAGTTATCAGCACTGGTTAGAATGTGGGCAACTAACCTGTTGTTGCACTGGCATTGCAGCATGTAGTCGCTCATGTGTGCCATGCTGCCCAGAGGCAACGACAAGCTGTCGGCTGTGGTAGGTGCATCGTCTGTGTCCTCTGTATCCCCCTAGCCACACTCCAGTGATAGCCATGAGCTGCTTTGGGTGCCATCCTGCTGTGAACACTGTTCCTCCTCCTTATCATCCTCCTCATCATCCAGAACTGTGTCCTGGCTGAACAGTTGGGTGCCTGGCCTCTGTTGGTGCAGGAACCCACCCTCTGAGCCACTTGTGAATGACTGGCCTGATAACCATGGAAATGACCCCTTTTTCTCCTCCTCTTCCTCCTGTGCCATATCCTCTTCCATCATCACCTGAAGCGTTTTTTCAAGGAGACATAGAAGTGGGATAGTAACGCTGAGGATGGCATCATCGGTACTGGCTATGTTGGTGGAGTACTCGAAACAGCGCAACATGGCACACACATCCCGCATGGAGGCCGACTCGTTGGTGGTGAAGTGGTGCTGTTCCGCAGAGCGACTCATCCGTGCAGGCTGCAGCTGAAACTCCACTATCACCTGCTGCTGCTCGCACAGTCTCTCCAGCATGTGCAAGGTGGCGTTCCATCTTGTGGGTACGTCACATATGAGATGGTGAGTGGGAAGGCCAAAGTTACGCTGCAACGCAGACAGATTAGCAGCAGCAGGGTGACAACACCAAAAGCGCGCAGAGACGGCCTGCACTTTTTGCAGCAGCTCTGACATATCAGGGTAATTTTTCAGGAAGATCTGCACCACCAAATTCAGAACATCCGCCAGGCATGGGATGTGCGTCAAACCGGCTAGTCTCAGAGCTGCTACGAGATTTTGCCCATTATCGCACATCACCAGGCCGGGCATGAGGCTCAGTGGCACCAACCACTCATCGGTCTGTTGTTCCATTCCTGTCCATAGCTCCTGCGTGGTGTGTGGCTTTTACCCCAAACAAATGAGTTTCAAAACAGCCTGCTGTCGTTTCCCCCGGCTGTGCTGAAGGTTGTAGTGGCGGTGTTACGCTGACCGGATGAGAAGGCGGTAGAGGAGGAAGCGGCGTAGGAGGCAACAGGAGGCAACGAGAAACGTCCTGCAATGCTCGGTAGCGAAGGGACATCCGCCAAACTGCTATCCGCCTCAGGTCCAGCCGCCACTGCATTTACCCAGTGTGCAGTTAGAGAGATATAACGTCCCTGCCCGTGCTTACTGGTCCATGTATCGGTGGTTATGTGGACCTTGCCACAGATGGCATTGCTCAGTTTACACCTGATTTAGTCTGTCACTTGGTTGTGCAGGGCAGGGATGGGAGGGCCTTGAAAAGTAGTGGCGGCTGGTAACCACATACTGTGGGACAGCCACCGCCATAAGCATTTCAAAGACCAGTAATTTTCTTTCAGGGCCAGGAATCGCTGGTGGGTAGGGGGGTACTTTCTCTCCAGTGCTTGGGGGATAGACATTAAACGCTTCCATGGGACAGTGTGGACATGCTGGGTGATGGGGGTGATGGGGGTGATGGGGGTGATGGGGGTGATGGGGGTGATGGGGGTGATGGGGGTGACGGTGGTGGTATTGCTTCCACATCCTCTGTTTGCGGGGTGGCAGGTGCAACTGTCACTCCAGAGGGGGAGGAAGAGGCTGAGACTGCAGCAGAAGTGGGAGCAGGAGGAGCCTGAGGTCTTTTGTGGTTTTTGAGGTGTGTACTCCACTGCAACTCGTGCTTTGCATTTTTATGCCTGGTCATGCAGGTGGAGTTCAGGTTTAGGACATTTATGCCTCGCTTCAGGCTCTGATTGCATAGCGTGCAAACCATTCTCGCCTTGTCGTCAGCACATTGTCTAAAGATCCGCCACGCCAAGGAACTCCTTAAAGCTGGCTTTGGTGTGCTCAGTCCCTGTGTGCAGTGGGCAGTAGCAAGCATACTGGCTAGGGGATGGCCACTCTGCTTTTGCACCCTGCTCCCTCTTTTGCTGTGCAGCTGGCACTGTGTGACCAACACCTCTTCCTCCGAACTTCACACGTCACTCGCATGACCTAGATTCCAAGTGGGGTCTAGGACCTCATCATCCTTCCCATCATCTTTCATCCACTCCTCACCCCTGCCCTCCTTGCCGGTCCACACTCTGGAGAAAGCTGCAGCAGTTGGCACCTGTGTTTTATCATCATCAAAGACGTGGTGTGGTTGTCCACCCATGTTCACATAAGTGGTTGGGCATCAGTGCACTCAATCTCTTCCACTTCTAGGGCAGGGCTAGGTGGATGGCCGACTGAAACTCTGCCAGCTGAGTCATAATAAAGTATAAGAGACTGCTGCATATAAGGGGCTCGGACTGCTTGCCTGATTTGCATGGGGGTGAGGTGAAAGACAGATGCCCATGGGCTTCAGGTGCCAACTCTGTGCCTTAAGCAGGGGATCGGGTAGGAGACAATGTGAAGGTACTAGAGGCACTGTCAGTCACCCAGTCTACTACCGACTCTACTTATTCTGGCCTCACTATTCATACACTGGTATTCGGGCCTACAAAATAACGCTGAACATTCTGTCGCCTACGTGCAGCTGAGGAAGGTCTTTCATTTGGGCATGTAGCTGGCACAGATCAACCATGTCCATGTCCTCTCTCTGCAACAGGAGCTCCACCAACACCAGCAGCACCACAACCAGGGCCACGTCCCTTATTTGATGCTCTCCTCATTCTTTCAGGTTTCCCATCAAACTAACAGATGGATTAACTAGATTTATTTCCCTGTCAAGTATGCAGTGCAGGTGTACCCCACACAAACAATTGGAATATGTTACCCACTGAACTAACAGATGGATTAACTAGATTTATTTACCTGTCATGTATGTAGTGCAGGTGTACCACACACAAACAATTGGAATATGTCACCCACCGAACTAACAGATAGATTAACTAGATTTATTTCCCCCGTCATGTATGCAGTGCAGGTGTACCCCACACAAACAATTGGAATATGTTACCCACTGAACTAACAGATGGATTAACTAGATTTATTTCCCTGTCGTGTATGCAGTGCAGGTGTACCTCACACAAAACAATTGGTATGCGTCACCCACTGATGTAACAGATGAATTAACTAGATTTATTTCCTTGTCACGTATGCAGTGCAGGAATACCCCACACAAACAATTGGTATATGTCACCCACTGAACTAACAGATGGATTAACTTGATGTATTTCCCTGTCATGTATGCAGTGCAGGTGTACCTCACACAAACAATGGGTATATGTCACCCACTGAACTAACAGACAGATTAACTATTTTATTTTTGTGTCAGGGGTACAAAGATGGTGCATTGCACCCACAAAAAAATCGCTATAGGTCATCCACAGAATTAACAGCCAGATGAACTATTACATTTCTGTGTCAGGAGTGCCAAGATGGTGCATTGTACCCACAAATGATCGCTTAAAGTCACCCACAGAATTTATAGCCAACTTATTTAACATATGTCGGGGATGCAAAGCTGGTGTATTGCACCCGCAAAAAATCACTATAGGTGACCAGTGTATAAATAGCCAGATGAGATTCCTAACACTTTCCCTCACTTTAGCTGCCTGCTTCATGTCCCTGCACTATTCAGAGCTGATGGGCGGTTCTACACGTGATCCAGCTTTTATTGAGCCTGGGTCACATGATTTACGGGCCCATCACAGCCATGCCATTAGTAGGCATGGCTGTGATGGCTTCTAAGTGCCCACACCTTAAAAGCTCATTGATTAGCTGCACTGCAGTACAGGCGTTAAACAAGCTTTATTAAATGCCCAAACACCGAACTCGAACGCAAACTTTTTCTGAAAAGTTCGGGTTCCGGTTCGGGTACCCGAATTAGCAAAGTTCACTACAGACCCGAATTTTACAGTCCCAGTTCGCTCAATACTAGTGCTCAAAACAGACAAAATGGGTCAAAATTGTTCTGACTAAATGACAGTGTTCCTAGGATGCTGTGGTTAGTAGAACAAAAAGTTGGCCAAAGGAGAACAACATGTGAACTGTAGACATTGTCACGGGCACCCAATGCTCATTGATTCACATTGGGGGCAAAGGCTAGACGATCTGGTTCGTTCACACAAAGCAAATGCAGCAAAAAATGAGTCAAAATGTTAATGCTGGCAAATATAAAAGTGTTGGAATATACAGGAGCTAATAAGTGCCATATTGGTCAGAATGCTCATACTATCTCCTATTCATCATTATAAGTGCATATAATCAGCACAAGGGTATCAGAACTGGACTATGAAGCATTCATTAAAGGTGGTGATGAATCATGTTTTCTTTTATATCATAAGGACGTCTTGGTGCATTTGAGTCAATTACTTGGGAAAAAAGATGGCACCAGGGTGTACTATGGAAGCAGGCAAGCCAATAGAGGAAGTTTAATGCTGTGAGCAATGTTCTCCTGGGAAACCTTGGATCCTGGGTTTTATGTGGATGTTACTTTGATATGTACCATCCGCTTATACATTGTTGCAGACTAAGTACGCCCCTTCATGGCTATGGAACTCCCTTATTATCATCTTAACATTTTAGTTTCATTTAAATGTGTTTTTTTTAACCTCTTAAATATTATCTTGTTTGCCACAATTATATGCTCCATTCCCCCACCCTAAAAACCACATACAAAAGATGTCTGAATATGTTATTTAAATGGTTATTGCAGTTTTTTATTTGTTTATATAATAGGAAATCATGCAATTATTTTTAGTATACATGTATTTAAATTTCTGCATACACACCTTTCTTTTATCAGGCAGGTGACCCCTATAGGTACCCTGTATATGGTGCAGCCCATACATCAGTCCTATGTAGTGCATTTATGGCCTAATTAAAACATTGCATCAGTCATGTGACACTTTATACCCTGACATTCATTCTACAACAGTGTTACCAGGGGTGTAACTACCATAGCGGCAGACCATGCAACTGCTATTTGCCCCATGGCAAGTGGGGGCCCAGTCTTAGTTGGAATTATCTCCTCTTCTACTGGTGATAAAACTTTGTCCAGACTCTACCCTCTAATGGAACAACTTTTAGGAAATGAGTGGAATAATGGCCCAAGGGTCATTGAAAAGTGCTTAAGCAGAAACTCTTCTGTCCTGTGTGGGGGGCCTGGTTTCATCCTTGCTATGGGGCCCTTACTTCTCTATGTGTGCCACTAAGTGTTACATAACATATATGTGCTGGACCAGTACAGTAGATAGGACACATCTATGTGATAACTAAATAGGCCTAATAGTGGAATAATGATTTTTATTGTAGTTAGAGTAACTATATCAATGTATGCATTTATATGCCTGCCTATCTCTAGATGATTTGTAAACTGGCCTCCTGTCTCTAGGTAATGTTGTCATATTGTCAATAAAACTTAGTATATAAAAAAAAAATACACACACACATCTTCTACACTGGCAGACATGATGGAGAGGTGCTGCTGAAGATAGTAATACTGCATATACTGTACATGTTCTCGTCCCCAATACAGTACTATTCACATGTTAGATGCCCCAGAATCACATGACTGAAAGCCAGATCCCATGACATATGTGAGGTTCATATGACTGACACCATGTTTAGTCATATTCAGCTCTCCTATGGATGCATATCACTGGACTAAAATAGGCCATACCATTTTTGCCTTTAGGGAGGGGATACTGTGTGGATTTAATAAATGTCTGCATGTACAATTTCAAATAGGTATACGTATATTAGAAAATTGTTCAGCATCATATTCTCTAAAGAAAGAAATAAATGTAATTATTAAAACCAGAATAACAATTTAACTCTATGAGGCAATCTCTCACTTAAAAATAATTTTAAAAACACAGTGCTCCAGAATAAATTAACTAAGTAACTGTTGTAAAAACACAGCAGGGTCCCTAATAGAGATGTCTCGAACATAAAATTTTCCATTCGCGAACAGTGAACGCGAACTTACGCAAATGTTCACGAACGAGCGAACCGGGAGAACCGCCATAGACTTCAATAAGCAGGCGAATTTTAAAACCCACAGGGACTCTTTCTGGCCACAATAGTGATGGAAAAGTTGTTTCAAGGGGACTAACACCTGGACTGTGGCTTGCCGGAGGGGGATCCATGGCAAAACTCCCATGGAAAATGACGTAGTTGACGCAGAGTCGGATTTTAATTCCATAAAGGGCATAAATCACCTAGCATTCCTAAATTGTTTGGAATAACATCCAGTGTGTGTATACAATCAGGTATGATGTTGCATCGAACAGGTAGTGTAAGGATTACGCCCGCTTCACAGTGACAGACCAAACTCTGACAGACCAAACTCCGCGTTTAACGCACCACAAAAAACTGCAAAAAGTCCATTTGCACAACCGCAAACTCACAATTTGCACAAGGTTGGATACCAAGCTAGCCATGTCCCGTTCCTTGTCCTCACTAATGTCATTGAAGGTCTCTCCCTCCACCCAGCCACGTACAACACCAAGGGTCCCCGAAAGGTGACAACAAGCCCCCTGCTGTGGTTGGTCTTCCACCTCCTCAAAGCCACCTTCCTCCTCTGACTCCTCTTCTTCAGACTCCTGTCTCTGCATGGCCGCAGGTCCATCGATGACGACAAGGCTGCTTCTCGTGGTGATGGTTGACTACAACTCTTCCTCTTCATGCTCATCTTCAGGCCTGATCCAGCACTCTTTGCAGGGCACGCTCCAGAAAAAACGCATATGGAATGAGGTCGATGATGTTTCCTTGGGTTTGACTGACCAGGTTTGTCGCCTCCGCAAAAGGACGCATGAGCCTACAACCATTGTGCATGAGTGTTCAGTAACGCGGCCAAAAAATACCCTGCTCCGCATAGGCTGTCCTCTTCTTTTTAAATTAAAATCTCTGTTTTGTCCCCTATCAGAGGACGCGTATCGAATAGATTTTAGGAACCGGGAGATGGAAAAAGATGATTGGTCGGTCCTCTTACTTCCAATTTGGGGCACTGCGCGTGCACCGTGCAATGTACTGTGCCACCAATACAAATAGTGTGAACTACTATTCTTACCATTTTAATCTTTGTTAAGTCCCCTATCAGGGGACGTGTATTGAATTTAATCCTTGCATGGGGAGATAGAGAAAAAAGCTTGCTCTGTCCGCTTCTAATTTTGGGCACTTGCAATGGAATTTGCCACCAATGCAACTAGTGTTAGCTAAGTACTGTTCCTATCAGTTTAATCTCCGATTTGTCTCTTATCAGTGCCAGGGCCGCTGTAGTGAATAGATTTTTGGAACCGAGAAATTGATAAAGACCCATGCTCGGTCCGCTTCGTTTGAATTTTAGGTCACTGTGCATGCACCGTTCAATGTGCTGTGACGCCCTATATGAGTGGTGGGCAGTGGGCACAGTACAGTCAATGGCCCTGACACACACTGGCAGGCAACTGCAAATATATTAAAGGGTAAAAATTAAATTACTTTTTTATCTGCAAGGTACTGTGCCACCCTATATGAGTGGTGTGCACACAGTACAGTCTGTGGGCCTGCGGCCTCTCATACACGGGCAGGCAACTGCAATATATATATAGAAAAAATAAAATAAAAGCAGACTGATGTACCAGCCCTAAAAAGGGCTTTTTGGGTTGCTGTCAGGATGCTGTCCTTACAGCAGATTAGTCTTTGAGGACTGGAGTGGACACAGAACACTGGCCTAGCTAACGCTTTCCCTATTAAAGAGGTTCTTCACTTTGTTACAACTGATGATCTATTCTCAGGATAGATCATAAACATCTGATCGGCCGGGGTCTGACACCCGGGACCCCCGCTGATCAGCTGTTTGAGAAGGCAGCGGCGCTGCAGGAGCGCCGCAGCCTTCTCACTGTTTACCGCTACTAGCTCAGTGACTTGTATCAAGTGGCGTGGGCGAGGCTAAGCTCTGTTCACCGAATGGAGCTTAGCCCCACCGACGCCACTTGATACAAGTCGTGACGTCACTGGGCGGGGTGCTAGCAGCGGTAAACAGTGAGAAGGCCGCAGCTCTCCTGCAGCGTCGCTGCCTTCTCAAACAGCTGATCGGCGGGGGTCCCGGGTGTCGGACCCCAGCCGATCAGATGCTGATGATCTATCCTGAGGATAGATCATCAGTTGTAACAAAGTGAATAACTCCTTTAATTCAGCAGCAGCAGCACTCTCCCTGCTCTAACTAACACTGCAGCTTCAGAATGAATCAAAGATGGATGCTGTCCTTGCTTTTTGATAGGAGGTGGGAGGGTCTGGGAGGGAGGGTATGCTGATTGGCTGGAATGTGTCTGCTGACTATGAGGTACAGGGTCAAAGTTTTCTCAATGATGACGTATAGGGGGCAAACCGAACTTCGCATACCCGTCGCGGCGAACACGAACATGCAATGTTCGCCGGCGAATAGTTCAGCACATCTCTAGTCCCTATCACATTATATCACATTACTCTAAAACTCAACTACAATGATAGTGGTCAACTTGCCGCCATATCAGTTTATGTCATGCAGGCACATGCATAATGCAATACTTTGCACATAAACTCCTATACTTTCTGTATATTGCAATATGGTGTCTCCTCAACTGTATATTCACACATGCGAGATTTGTTGCAGAAATTGCTGTGCCTGCTTGCAAATATGCCGCACATTTATTTTTCTTTCTGATTTACATGGATATTCAGTATGGGTCCATTGAATTCTATAGATTCTGTATAGACCATACCACGTTGATCCATAATGTAGCCATGTACGCAGTCTTACTCTCATCAACAGAAGTA
The DNA here is from genome assembly GCA_033119425.1 of Bufotes viridis. Lineage (NCBI taxonomy): Eukaryota > Metazoa > Chordata > Amphibia > Anura > Bufonidae > Bufotes > Bufotes viridis. The sequence goes on along the minus strand of CM065593.1, from coordinate 128,714,966 downwards.
GGGAAAGATGATAGCAGAGACTGAAAAAGAAAATGAACAAATGGATTACTAATGATACATTTTGAGGAGTTGGTACGCATTCCCACCCGTGGAAATTTAGCTTTTTAAAAAGGATATATGTCAATAGAAAGCAGTGGGAAACTTACTGCCATATATAGAACCTGAACCTTTTAATTTTTTAATACTGTTAGTGCTAACTAGAATGCTGTATGCAATTAATAAATCTAGAGAGGAGCCGATAACCATACTTATATCTATTATGGATTATAATGCTTTTCTTTCAAATTAGTGCTAATAAAATTCTGTTAAAAAGCTTTTACGCATAATAGATTCCATTTCCTACCAATGTGTGTTATTGAAGAAAAGATTTTTTGTGATATTTACAAAGAATCAATACATGGCCACTTGTGTCTTTTTTACACAATGTTAAAGGGGTTTTCTGATTTGCATCAACATCCTTTAAAATAATTATTTATAAGGGTTGTTGTAATTTTGTAATGTATTTCTTTTACCTTTACGGTTTCTATCTTCCCTTCCGGGCTGTGGTCACGTGACTATGTCCATGCAGCTCTTTTTTATTTCTTGTGATGTTATGTCCATGGGTGTGCCAAAGCAGCAACAGTGCTAGTGCTTGGGGAGTGTCTATATAACTAGCTGGGTGGGAGGAGCTATAAACTAGATGGGCATTGTTAGGGGTGGTGCAGGAGCTGTGGCAGAGAAAGAAGTTCATAATTGGTTTGGTTAGATACAGCAACAGGAAGTGCCACCTACAGGAGAGAACAAACCAGAATAACTTTCTTACATGGAAAATGGGTCACGAGAGTTCAAATTGAAAAGCGGGCATGGGGAAGATGTAAATGAGGTAAACAACTACACAAACATATCTGTTAAAATCCATGATAATCCTGGAAACCCCATTTACGGACACATGGGACCACCCATCTCATCTTCTCTCTTTGATCTGTGGGTTGCTTATAATTTGAATGGCAAATTATTCTACTCCATTTGTATCCACATTACGGACAGAGAGTTGAGAGCAAATGACTGCAGGTCAGACTGGGGAAAAAATCAGATTACACATAAGTTATTTCCTTTAATATTTCTGGAAATTTTTAAAAAATGCCATTAATACTGAATTGCTTGCCAGACCACTCCACTCTGCATTCTGTAACCTGTTTACACTATGGGGCAGCAGGTGGCACCATGAAGCGTATTTGTTGGTGCTGTTCCCTGATTAAGTCCCTCTGGGGAGATATTATGACTTTATTTAATGCTTTATCGGGAGGAGACGCCCTTATTACAAAATAAATGTCATAGATCCTCTGTTACGGATCAAGACAGAACAGTGGTAGTGTGGAACCACTGTGCCAAGTAACCTGTTTTATGTTTGACCAAACCCTAAAGCTAGGGCTACATGACGACACTGGTCGCGGGACACCTGTCATGGCCAGGATCGCTGAGTAGTGGTGATCCCTTAGAAATGAATGGGATCACTGCAGCAGTTGCAAGAAATCGAACTCAGAGATCCTGGCCATGACAGATGTCGCACAACCAGTGTTGGCATGTAGCCCTAGCCCAAGGGAGTTATTCTGGTGCCTCCTAGGTATTCACCCTTTTACCCCTTTGATATTGACTTCACTGCGGATTAGCGACCAGGATGCTCCCAATATACTTGGCAGCTGACCCTCAGGCTCACGAACTGGTGCAAGCAGCTGGGGGCACGGGAACAAGGAGACACACCAAAACCACTGGTACAGTCTGAACTGACACCAAGACTATAATGAAGGTCTCTGGAAAGCAGAAAACACACAAAAATAGGAAGACTGGAACTAAAGCTGAAACACCAGACTGGATGACTAGACAGACTACAGCAGGAACTCAGGCAGGAACAGGTCAGACTCGACAATTGACATAGATCAGACATACAGACTGGCAAGGACTGGACAGGCAAATAGAACAGCGGAAGCAGATACAAAAACTGATTATAGATAAATATATATATATATATATATATATATATATATATATATATATATATATATATATATCTTAGGCACTCCTCCTGGGTTATGTGTAAACAATCATTTATTTTATTCAAAAACAATATTACTCCAAAATATTATGTATATCATCAATTTTCCATTATCAATCCATAATTAATTCATAATTACCTGTGTAATGTTTTGATGAATTGCTACAATATACATAATTTTTTAGAACACATCTATAGCAACTCATTAATACATTGGAATATATATTTCTTGGGGCCCCATCAATTTGAAGCTAATTATGAATTCATTATGGATCATTCATGGAAGATCAATGATATACATAATAATTTGGAGTAATATTATGTCTTTTATTGTTTTCTATTGTTTTTGAATAAAATTATTGTTTACACATAACCCAGAAGGAGGAGTGCCTATCATATATATGTGCCAGATACAGAAACCTTTGCTGTTGCTCAGCCAAGGCATAGACAGACAGATCATGTATCTGAACTCATTTTATTTTATTTATTTTTTATATCATCTTTATTAAACTTATAAAATTGTTACATAATGATCAACACACAGTTTTTTTTTTTTTTCAACAAAGCATTTTACAATGACTTATAAATACATTGATTTTCTTCCCCACCCACCAACTCTTTGCTTGCTGCTTGTTCCTCCCCGAGTCGGCAACTACTTTAGCCATTTATGCCATATTCTGGCAAATCTGTGTTTTTTCTTAATAGCTGGTAAATGAAATTCCTCTCTGGCAAGCGAGATTCTGGCTAAATTCTCCCACATCGTTACCGTGGGTACAGCACTGTCCCCCCCAAAGTCCAATAATGCTCCTCCTAGCCTGGAATAATAGTTTGGATGAAATATCACAATGTTTAAGGCTAGCTATTTTATCCATAACCCCTAAAATACATATTTCAAAGTACCTAGGGACTTTAAAAGAATGATACTTCTCTATTCGTATGACTACCTTCTCCCAGAACTCTTGGATATTTATGCACATCCAAAGTATATGGACGTCATCCACTCCTACCACTCCACATTTTTGACAACTAAATTCTTTGGGTTTTTTAACATTTCATTAAGATTTTAGGAGAGTAGCATAGACAATATTGTACGTTGAATTGGATAATTCTGTGGGAGGAGTTATTTGAAACCTTATCTTTTTGCCTGAATAACAATTTCAATATCTTCACTAATGAAATACGGCCTGCCCTTGAGATATACATATTTTTTCACAAGTCTATTTTCTTCCTAACTTTCTTAGGGGGTCAACATTCAAATGAATATAATCTTTTGAATTTGAGGTTACCTGGATCCCAAAATATTTAGCAGATTCTTTCCCACTCTAAATTTCCAGAGACCCCGGTATATAATTCTTTAGAGGGTCAATCGGGATGAAAGCCAATTTGGACCAGTTTATATTAGGTCCCATAATGTCAAAAACCCGAAATATCCTAGTAAGTGATTAATGAGAGCCCACAAACAACAGGATATCATCTGCATACAAATCAGTTTTTTCCTCATGAACACCGAACCTGAAACCCACTATTTCTTTATCTTGCCTGATCATATTGGCTAAATGCTCAATGGCTATAGTAAAAAGTAGAGGAGAGAGGGGACAACCCTGTCTAACCCCTCTACCAATTTGTATGTTATCTGAATATTCGCCATTCACCATTACCCTTGCAGATATATCCGTATATAGTAACTTTACCCAAGAGATAAAGCTATCACCAAACCCCATTTTCTTCAGTGTGGAAATTAAAAAAGTGTCAAATGCTTTTGAAGCATCTATAGTGACAATCATTCGTTTGCCACAGTTTGTGGGTTCAAGTTGGGTGTTCATGAAGTATCTTATAATGTTATCAGTTGTAGTTTTGCCTGGAATAAATCCTGAATGATCCTCATGTATAAGTGCCGAGATTACTTTCTTAAGTCTAGCTGCCAAGACCTTTGCTAGTATTTTATTGTCTGTATTAATTAATGAGATAGGGTGATATAAGTCCGGTAAACTAGGATCTTTTTCGGGTTTTAAAATAAGTGTGACTAGGGCTTCCCTCAAGGAATCTGGAAATCTTCCAGACTCCCTTGAGGCAGTCTACATAGCAAGCAGTTTAGGTATTAGTATTTCTTTATATTGGGCATAGACTTCAAACGGGAGGCCGTCTATTCCTGGGGCTTTGTTCTTAGTGATCTTTGATAAAACTTTATCCACTTCTGCAAAGTTTTGGGGGTTTTTCAAACTTTCCCTCTGTTCTGGCGTTAACAAACTCATAGTAATTTTATCCAAAAACTCTTGTATCTTAGCAGGTTGTTAAACAGTATTGTGGCCTAATTTATCCACCAAACAATAGATACAATTATTTTTTGTCTGGGCTGCTAATAACGCTGCTAGCTTTTTACCAGGTATATGTGCATAAATGTAATTATCCCTGACATCATTTTGTTTTTGCTGTTCAGCCAGCAAGAACAGATCGTCCTTAAGTTTGGATAATTTACCTATCCACCCTTGATAGTTTTGCTTTATGGGATTTTAAATATACATTTTCGTATTTTTCAGCCTGTTGCTCTAATGTTGTTCCTCAATTTTTTTCCTTTTTCTTTTCTTATATATTGCAGTGTATTTCATAAAAATCCCTCTGATTAAGGCCTTTGCGGCCTCCCATACCGTGCTAGATTCCGCTGAGCCATCGTTTAAATCAAAATATTCCCTTATATCTTTCAGAACTTTATCGTGAATGTCCATTATATTTATCCAACCTATATTTATTTTCATCCCTCTATTACTTTTATTGTTGCTTTTTTTAAATATTAACAATAATCGGATTGTGATGCGAAATCCCACAATGTCCATATTTAACCCCTTGAATATCATGTGAACCTTTATGATTAGTGAAAGCTAAATCAATCCGTGATAAACTTCTATGAGTTTTGGAAAAACACAAATATTTTTTTGTCCTAGGGTGCATTATTCTCCAAATATCAATCCAACCCAATTCTTCTATAATATTTTTTAGATTAGATCCTGTGCACAAATTCTGGGTGATTCCTATTCTACATCTATCTAATTTACTGTCCATTACGTTATTAAAGTCTCCTGTGATTAAAAGTGACTTATCCCCTCCACTAAGAACAAAATCATGAATTTTTAATAGAACATCTATTTTGAAAGATGGGGGTTAGATATTCACCGGCTATTCACTGGCAAACAGTTCCCGGCGAACATCGCTTGTTCCGTCCGCCCCCTATACATAAACATTGAGAAAACTTTGACCCTGTACCTCACAGTCAGCAGACACATTCCAGCCAATCAGCATACCCTCCCAGACCCTCCCATCTCCTATCAAAAAGCAAGGACAGCATCCATCTTAGATTCATTCTGAAGCTGCAGTGTTAGTTAGAGCAGGGAGAGTGCTGCTGCTGCTGCTGCTGCTGAAGTAATAGGGAAAGTGTTAGCTAGGTCAGTGTTCTGTGTCCACTCCAGTTCTCAAAGACTCATTTGCTTTATTATTTTTTCTATATATATATAATGCAGTTGCCTGCCCGTGTGTGAGAGGCTGCAGGCCCACAGACTGTACTGTGTGCACCCCATTCATATAGGGTGGCACAGTACCTTGCAGATAAAAAAGTAATTTCATTTGTACCTCTTTAAAATAATTTCAGTTGCCTGCCAGTGTGTGTCAGGCCCACTGACTGTACTGTGCCCACTGCCCACCACTCATATAGGGTGGCACAGTACATTGCAGATAAAAAAGTCAATTAATGTTTCCACTGTAATATAATTTCAGTTGCCTGTAAGTGTGTGTCAGGCCCACTGACTGTACTGTGCCCACTGCCCACCACTCATATATGGTGGCACAGTACCTTGCAGATAAAAAAGTAATTTAATTTTTCCTCTGTAATATAATTGCAGTTGCCTGCCAGTGAGTGTCAAGCCCACTGACTGTACTGTTCCCACTGCCAGTGCCCACCACTCATATCGGGTGGCACAGTACCTTGCAGATAAAAAAGTAATTTCATTTTTACCCTTTATTTTAATTGCAGTTGCCTGCCAGTGAGTGTCAGGCCCACAGACTGTACTGTGCCCACTACCCACCACTCATATAGGGTGTCACAGTACATTGCACTGCGCAGGCGCAGTGACCTATAATTTAAACAAAGCGGACCGAACATGGGTCTTTTTCCATCTCCTGGTCCCAAAAATCTACTCACTACACCAGAGCTGGGTATTTTTTGGCCGCGTTACTGAACGCTCATGCACAATGGCTGTAGGCTCATGCGTCCTTTTGCGGAGGTGACAAACCTGGTCAGTCAAACCCAAGGCAACATCATCGACCTCATCACATTTTTTCTGGAGCGTGCCCTGCAAAAAGTGCTGGATCAGGCCTAGATGAGCATGAAGAGGAAGAGTTGTGGTCACCATCACCACCAGAAGCAGCCTTGTCGTCGTCGATTGCTGCACCTGCGGCAACGCAGAGAGAGGAGTCTGAAGAAGAGAAGTCAGAGGTGGCTTTGAGGAGGTGGAAAACCAACCACAGCAGGCATCCCAGGGGGGTTGTTGTCACCTTTTGGGGACCCTTGGTGTTGTACGTGGCTGGGTGGAGAAAGAGACCTTCAATGACGTCAGTGAGGATGAGGAACGGGACATAGCTAGCTTGGTATCCAACCTTGTGCAAATGGGGAGTTTGCGGTTGTGCAAATGGACTGTTTGCTGTTGTTTGCGGTGCGTTAAACAGGGAGTTTGGTCTGTCAGAGTTTGGTCTGTCACTGTGAAGCCGGCGTAACCCTTACACTACCTGATCGATACAACATCATACCTGATCGTATACACACACTGGATGTTTTAAAGCACGTTATTCCAAACAATTTAGGAATGTTAGGTCATTTATGCCCTTTATGGTTTAAAACTCGACTCTGCGTCAACTACGCAATTTTTCATGAGAGTTTTGCCATGGATCCCCCTCCGGCATGCCATCAATGACATACAGTGTACTTTGTCAATAGACGGTGTCTACTTCTGACAGTGACATAACAAGGGGAACATCTCAAATGTAACGTGCGCACATAAAATTTTGATCTTTGACATACCGTGTACTTTTTCCGTAGACACTACGAACAGTGACATTAACTGTGGTACCCCTCTTGCATAACATTTCCTTATCCCATATATCTGTGACATTCCCTGTCATTTTTTATTAGCCGTCCCCGTCACCATGGGAACTGAGATCGTGAAAACTCAGATCCGATGGTATATTCTAACCCCCAGGCAAGCGTCCCCGTCACCATGGGAACGCCTGGCTGGGGGTTAGAATATACCATCAGATCCGAGTATACCATCATTTTGCCCCCCCATTGGCAAGTGCCGCCCTAGGCAAATGCCTTGTTTGCCTCATGATAGATACATCCCTGGGCTAGGTACCTGCTCCTCTTTCGTAAGAGTGTTTTTCTCTGCATCTTTTAGGCCTTTGCTACCACTCTCTCCAGCTTGGGAGTCTTTCTCATATAATGCCTGATTCACACATCAGTGTTTCCCGGATGTGTTGTACGTGTTCTCCGCGGACAGCACACGTCCCCATTCATTTGAATGTGTGTATTCACACATCAGTGTTTTAGCATGGTCTGTGGGTCCGTGTTTTCAGCACGGATGCATGTCTTATCCTGTTCGTGTTGCCGGATCCCTCACGCCCATTATAGTCAATGAGTCTGTGATGGCATCCGTGTTTCACAGATCATTAAAAAGAGACAAACACGGATTGAACACTGAGGACGAAACACGGATTGAACACTGTCCGTGTTACCACTGATCCAAAACTGACACTGACGTGTGCATGAGGCATAACTCCGGGTTTACATTATCTTCTGAACAGAAAGACACGCCCTCCTGATCTTGAGATGCATCTTTTCTTTTCTCTGGGGGGCTAGTCTGTCTGCTCATATTAGATAAAAGTTGCTGCTTAGAACTTTCTGGTCGTTTAAAAATTGGGGATGTTGAGGTATTTAGATCTAATTGCTCCTTCCCCTTTTTTCCTCCCCCTGCCTAGACATTTCAAATAGGGATAAGAACCAAAAAGAAGCCTAGAGGTCAAGAAAAGCAGATAAATGTCACAATATATAACAGATCTATTTCCTCCTGAGTTCGCTCGGAGATATGGTCTTCATCCCTAAGCGATATACCCGACTAGACCAAACGATAAACAAACAGTCAGGAGATGGAGAAAACAAACAAACAAACAAAAAAAAAAAACACAGCAATACTTCCTCTGAAACTCAGATGGATAAGCAGAGAAAATGTTTACATTTTTACCAAAAAGTCTATGTTCTATTCACAGAAGATTAAAACCACAACCTGAAGTGGGGGTAATTAGAAGTAATTAATACCATATAGATAAATCTGTTAGTTCAATTAGTTCATACATGGTAGAAAAATGAGTCCATAAACCTATACAAGAAGAAATATCAGTTCCTTGCACCGTCTCTTCTTTACCCGCTATATGACTATAGCAGTCCAAGCATGTTTTGGCAAGTTAGCATTTGGGTTAATATGATTAAACCAGCTTCATTTTATGTCCACGGTTAGTAGTCAATGCTAAGGAAAGAAACGTTCAATTGTAAAGCAAGCAGACCGTTTTTCACATATCACGTGTCCAGGGGTTCAACCTAGTGGCGAGAGGAGAGGTTAGTGTGATTAATACGTTTAGTTGAATACATTTTCCAGTTATAGGACAAATAAACAGTTTTCCAAAGCTTTCATGCCCAGGGGGTCGGAGTAAATATGCTGCAAAATCAGAATGTGGAGGCAAGAGGAGGATACATATGGACCTTTTCAGCCCAGATTGTTTTCTTTTTCCTTTTATTTTTCCCCTCGTTGTCTTCTCCTGCCTTCCAGAGGCAGGATTAATAGCACCTTCTCATGTGCTTGCAGGTGTTTACTGTACAACTCTCTCCTCTCCAGATGCACCCCGTCCGCAAACAAGAAAAAAGGCAACTCTCCCTCCTCCAAATGTACACTGTCAAAAGCACTGTCCGGTGCACGGGTACAGACATGGGGTCCAGTCTTCCCGGCCACCTCAGACTCCCCCTCGATTTTCACCCCCCACTCTCAAAATGATCTCACGGCGGCGTCCCGCTTAGCAGTTGGGGCTCAAACAACACAAAGATCATGTTTACACCCACAGTCAGCATGTCTGCCGAACAGCGTCCCACAGGGCAGGGCAGCAAATAGTTTGCCTCACATCAGGCTGGGATCAAAGGCCGGGAGGGAGGTGTGTACATCACCTACGTGCATCCGCACACATGCACCTCAACGTTCCAGTGTCCATGTATATATCTGAACTCATTATCCCAAAACACACATACTGTAGATGCAGAGAGGAGAAACAAACACAAAGATCATGTTTACACCCACAGTTATCCATGGCCAGTATACACAACACAGTAAACAGCTAACACGGCATACAATGGAACACTTTACTGAGAGAGTAGTGGACGCATGGAATAGCCTTCCTGCAGAAGTGGTAGCTGCAAATACAGTGAAGGAGTTTAAGCATGCATGGGATAGGCATAAGGCCATCCTTCATATAAGATAGGGCCTGGGGCTATTCATAGTATTCAGCATATTGGGCAGACTAGATGGGACAAATGGTTCTTATCTGCCAACACATTCTATGTTTCTATGTTTCTATGTAACACAGTGAACAGATATCGTAACAAGAATTAGCTAACTCATCCACCTGACATCACTGGGAGGAAGAATTACATAGCAAAATATGCAAAAAAGATATGATAGCTTAGTTAATTGTCATCTTTAAGGACTTTCTCACTCTTTGGCATCCATGTATAATTTTTAGAAACTCACCCATATTCAATTCTTGGTTGGCTGAGAGATCTCCACCCCAGACCAAGATTTCATCCTTATTAATTTGAACTGCAGAGGTTTAGGACTGTTTAGGACCACCTTGAGTAACTTACATAGCATTCCTCCCCCTACTTTTCCCCTTTCCAATGTATTTGTCCACGTGTATAATGGTTATATTGGTTGTACTTGGTTGTATTTACTTTGTAATTGTCTGCCTGTATTTATCTCACTTTGAGATGTTTGATATTTACGCTGTATGTACCTTAAAGGGGTATTTCCATTTTAATGATCACTGTTAAATCTGTTCATGATTTAACAGTGATCATTTTTCTAAATATAATTCATTAACTAATTCCCACCCCTTAGAAGATAATTAACATATACGTACCTGATTGTTGTCTTCCGTCTCCCCTGGTTACGGCCACCGCACTTCTCCGGAATCGCGGTGGCAGCGCTTGCGCAGGCGACTTCTTTTCTCCTGGCCGGGCCGCACGCGCAGGGCCGTTTCTAGAGGCGGGCGAGGGGTGCGACCGCACGGGGCGCATCAGTATGGACAGAAGAGGGGGGCGCCATCAGCAGGGTCCAGGGCCGGAGGGGGGCCCTTTATGTCCGGAGGTGGAGATGAGCAGGAGTGGAGATGAGCGCTTCCTCTGTGGAAGCGTTCATCTCCATGTTCATCTGTATCGCCGTCCTCAGGACAGCGATACAGATGAATTGTGCGGAGGAGCAGGGGAGAGGCGTCTCCCTTGCTCCAGTCCTCTGATAGGCTACAGGCTTAGTGCCTGTAGCCTATCAGTTGCTGGCACAGGCGGCGCGATGACGTCATCGCGCCGCCTGAATCGTACAGCGCGGGACACAGGCCGGAAGAGGCCTGCATCGCATCACTGACAGCAGCATAAGGTAAGTATGTGAGTTTATTGTTTTTATTTATAGTATACTGTGGCAAGAAGGGGGTGGGGCCCTATATACTGGCACAATATGGGGGGTACTATGGAAAAGAGGGGAAGCACTATGAGGGCCCTATATACAGGCACAATATGGGGGCACTATGGGGGCCCTTTATACTGCTAAAATATGGGGGCACTATGGAGAAGAGGGGGAAGCACTATGGGGACCACTATGGAGAAGAGGGGAAGCACCATGGGGGCCCTATATACTGCCACAATATGGGGGTACTATGGAAAAGAGGGGAAGCACTATGGGGGCCCTATATACAGGCACAATATGGGGGCACTATGGGGGCCCTTTATACTGCTAAAATATGGGGGCACTATGGAGAAGAGGGGGAAGCACTATGGGGACCACTATGGAGAAGAGGGAAGCACCATGGGGGCCCTATATACTGCCACAATATGGGGGTACTATGGAAAAGAGGGGAAGCACTATGGGGGCCCTATATACTGCCACAATATGGGGGCACTATGGAGAAGAGGGGAAGCACTATGGGGGCCCTATATACTGCTACAATATGGGGGCACTATGGAGAAGTGAGGAAGCACTGTGGGGCCCAATATACTGGCACAATATGAGGGGGTACTATGGAGAAGAGGGAAAGCACCATGGGGGCCATATATACTGGCACATTATGGGGGCACTATGGAGAAGAGGGGAAGGAGCACTATGGGGGCATCTACTAGGGGCCCTATGTACTGACACACATTATTGGGGGCTCTATGGAGAAGTGGAGGGGAAAGGAGCACTATGGGGGCATCTACTGGGGGCCCTATATACTGGCACTCATGGGGGCTCTATGGAGAAGTGGGGGTGAAGGAGCACTATGGGGGCATTTACTGGGGGCCCTATTTACTGGCACGCATTATGGGGGTGCACTATGGAGAAGTGGGGGAAAAGAGCACTATGGGGGCATTATATAGGGGCATTTAATACTAGCACCCATTTTGGTGCCACTCTGGGGAAGGCGGAGAGGAACATTATGGGGGCATCTATGTGGGGCAGTCTATAGGGGCATTTTATACTGGCACATTATGGAGGACACTATGGGGACAGGGAGGAGCACTATGGGGCATCTTCTGGGGGCACTATATAGGAGTATTTTATCCTGGCACAAATTAAAGGGGCACTATGGGCACCTAAGCTCAACTGGGGGCACTAAGTGTTTTTGTAGTGGCACACAGTACGGGTCATTGGAACACATGAGGGCACTCTGGGGACATTGGCTCTACTGGGGACACTAAGAGATGATGTTTTTATTTTATTTTTTACTGACACACAGCAAGGCATTTTTGTACTGGCGCACATTATAAGGGGGTTTCTACTGTCACACATTATAAAGAGAATTATTACTACAGGGGCATTATAGTGGGCTTTATTACAACTGGGGGACTATGGGAGCATTATTACTTCTGGGACACAATTACTGTTGGGGGCAATGTAGGAGCACTACTACTACTAAGTGCATTCTGGCACAGAATTATTACTATAGTTGTGATTTTGGGGAGCACTATTACTGTGGGGGCACCCTGGCACAGTATCAGCTTAGCACAGTTATTTTTGGGGGACATTATGGTTACACTATTGGTATCAGGGACACTATTTCCTGTGTGCAGTTTTTTTTTAGAGCATTGTGTTCCAATAATTATTAAAAGGGGGGCTTTCTGTGTGTAACTAGTATTTTCAGGGGTTTATCAGTTTATGCAGTATAGTTTTGGGGGTGCATGATGGAAAAGTAGGAAACTAAGATGTCTGTCAAACTCTGCAGAGAGAAGAGATGGCTGAAAGAAATCATCATGGTGGTCTGATCTGAATGGAGAAGATAAAGAAAGAGAACATCTACATCACAGGAGACGTCACTGGATGTAAGAGGTATGTTGTGGGGCTGCATTAGGCTACTTTCACAACTGCGTTAGTGATTCTGGCAGGCTGTTCCGGCAGAGAACAGCCTGCCAAAATTCACTGGATCCGGCACTGCTGGATGCAGACTGAATGCCCGCCTCCCTAATCAACTACAATGGGGTACGGCAGAGATCCGGCCACAATCTGGAAGGGGGCTGCTTTGTCTAGCCCTGTTGGTAAATTTCCCTAGAAACTGCCCTGCGCACGCGTATTCCCGAAAGTGCACGCCAGAGCCGCTCATGTGCTATGATGACTTCTTCCTGGCCAGTATAGTATACTTGCCAGGAAGAAGTCACCAGGGCGCATGCGCAGCGGCATGCGCGTTCAGTCCAGCGCGCGGCCCGGCAGGGAGAAGACTTCAATCAATAAGAATCCCGCCCCCTGCCAAAACCAGGAAGTAGACTGCGTGCCGGGAGCAGATAAGTATGAAACACACAAATAGGAATAACCCTTTAAAAAAGTTTGATGTCTCCATTAAAAAGCAGCAAATGAAGCCACAGTAAATTAAGCTGAAGGACAACAAACAACAGCGCTCGAGTTGATTGAGCACCCGAGCACAATGGATGTCAATTGGAGAACCCGAGCATTAAATCAGGCACTGCCTTCTCTGACTTCATATATAGATATGTCTATATATGGTGTCAGTGCTTGGGAACACCCAGTGTATTTAAATCTACTTTAGCCTGTATTTCAGAAAACGCTTCTGCCGGGATGCGAACTTACGACCTACTACATTAGAGACAGGGCACTTAACCACTCAGCTATAATAGCTACATAACCAGTTACTTAAAAAAAAATAAAAAAATATGAGACTTCTACCGTAGAGGAATACTTCCTACTAGTTAGTATTCCTATACAGTAGAAGTATCAAATTTATGTGCCTGGCTATGCAGCTGTATAGTGTAGTGGTTAAAGTTCTGGGCTGTGATGCAGAAGCTGTGAGTACAAATCCCAAAACAAGATTTTTCAGAAATAGAGGTTAAATTAGATTTATATTTTTATATTTTTTTAGTAATTATAAAAACTGTATGGCACACAATAAATGTGTAATTACTATATATATATATATATATATATATATATATACATACATACACAAATACATAGATAGATAAAATCATACTTCATAATATGTGGGAAACTACTACTGATGATTTTAGCCATAAAATATTTACATATAATATATTATATATTCTAAATATAGTGTATGTTTAAATGTATTATGGCTAACTATATATATATATATATAATGTTTGGCCTCTATTTTTGAAAAAGTTTGTGATGGAATTTGAACTCACAGCTTCTGCATCACAGCCAAGAACTTTAACCACTACACTATATAGCTGCATAACCAGTCACTTAAGAAAAATAAATAAAAAATTAGTCTTCTACTATATTGGAATACTTTTTCGTAAGTAATTAGCTATGTAGCTATTATAGCTGAGTGGGTAAGTGTCAGGCCTCTATTGCAGAAAGTCATGAGTTTGAATCCCAGCAGAAACAGGCTAAATTAGATTACACTGGGTATCCCCAAGCACTTACTTTATATATGGACATAGCTATATATTGAGTCAAAGCAGGGACTCCTAAGCTGCAGACTCACACTAAGGCCCCTTTCACACGGGCGAGTTTTCCGCGCGGATGCCCCTTTTACACGGGCGAGTGCGCATTGCACCCGCACTGAATCCAGACCCATTCATTTCTATGGGGCTGTGCACATGAGCGGTGATTTTCACACATCACTTCTGCGTTGCGTGAAAACCGCAGCATGCTCTATATTCTGCCTTTTTCACGCGACGCAGGCCCCATAGAAGTGAATGGGGCTGCGGGAAAATCGCAAGCATCCGCAAGCAAGTGCGGATGCGGTGCGATTTTCCCGCATGGTTGATAAGCGATGGGACACGATCTTCATTATTTTCCCTTATAACATGGTTATGAGGGAAAATAATAGCATTCTTAATAAAGAATGCTTTGTATAATGTTGATTAAGGGGTTAAAAATAAAAAACGTAACTTACCTTAGCCACTTGATCGCGTAGTTGGCGATCTGTCTTCTCTCTTCAAGCTTTAGCTACCAGCTAAAGGACCTGTGATGACGTCACATCACATGGTCCAATCACATGGTCCGTGATGGGCCATGTGATTGGACCATGTGATGTGACGTCATCACAGGTCCTTAGACTACAGCTAATGCTTGAAGAGAGAAGAGAGATCGCCAACTACGCGATCAAGTGGCTAAGGTAAGTTAAGTTTTTTATTTTTAACCCCTTAATCAACATTATACAAAGCATTCTTTATTAAGAATGCTATTATTTTCCCTTATAACCATGTTATAAGGGAAAATAATGAATTCTCCAGAATACTCAACCCGAAACTGGACTTCAGTGATGAAGTCCGGCTTCGGTCTGGGTACCAAACATGGCGATTTTTCCAACGCACATGCAAAACGCATTACAAACGTTTGCACACGCATAGAAAAATCTCGCATATACCCGCAACGCACCCGCATCCTATCCGGGCGTCAAACATGACGCCCGTGTGAAAGAGGCCTCCCTCACTGTACAGCGATCTTCTGCATAGAAATAGAGGCTAACTTAAATTTAAATACACTGACTGGTGTTCGGCTGAGCATGCTCGCTCAACACTACAAAGCACAAAAAGAGTTAACAAATATAAGGTGAAGCCAGAGTGTTCACTGGACTCTGCTTTGTGTATAATAGAGAATGGAAAATAAGATCAGTATGAAACCTCGGCATAGGTATTCTACTAGTACCTATTATTTTTATTATCATATCACAATTGCGTTAATTGGAAAAAATGCTCTTTGTGTTTACCTGTATATCGTAGAACTTGTACTGAATCTTATACTGAGCAAAAAATGAACTGAACAATACTATAACATATGGCATGTGACACTATACTCACATATGATTTTAGCATTTTTGCAGCTTTTTGGACACATTTAGTAGTATTTTTGCAATGGCAGGGAAAAAATGGTTTATAAAAACTGCTATAATAAAAGTGACACTAGCTTAAATAGGTTTTCCAGCTCTAAGTAGTTATTTAAGGGCTATGTAACCCTTCAGGGGCTTTTTTTATTATTGCATTTTACTCATTTTGGGTGAAAAGTAGGTAATATGCAATCATAGTAAAAAATTGCCCCAAAGGTGTCCATATCCTAATTCCAATCCCAGTCTGCTGCATCTGTTAAAAAATAAAATAAATTTTTTACTAGCTTCTGCAGTTCTGTTCCAGCTTACTTGGTCCCTAAATCTCTTTTATGGGCTTTAGGTCCCCAATCTACAAACTTCTGTACGTGTCACATTGCACCTCTATAGTCAATGACTGCTCTCAGCACTGACATGTTACCAAGTGGACCATCACTTGGGTCACGTGCCCAGGATAGTTATTTGCTGAGATTGCACCCATCACCGAGTCTGTTTTAAAGCTTGCAGGATCGTGACTGGAACACCAAAAATGGAACCCAGAAAGGAGCAGTGGGAAGCAGGTGACTATGGACAAATGCAGCAACTAGGGGTTAAAATTTAAACAAGTTCCCAAAGCTGAAAAAACCCTTTAAAGGGAACCTGTCACCAGGAAATTCACTGATGAACCAGGCATGCCCCCTTGTAGGGCTCACCCTGCTGAATATAATGATACCTGTCACTTGGTGATCTGTTGCTTTATTGTGGAGAAATAGTACTTTTAATCCATATGCTAATGAGCTGATTTGAGTCCAGTAGTTGATATGAGTCCAGCGTTTTTTCTATTCAGAGCTGTAGCCCCTCCCCTATTCACTTCAGATGTAAAAGGGGTGTGGTTTATTACATCATTCATTTATTTTAATAATTGGCAGGAAAATGAATAACAGGGAATGCTAAGGTATTATATTACTGAGGTAAAAAAAAGGAGGAGGAATATACTATTGAAGTTAGTAATTATAATAAGGGCTAGTTTGTTGATGGGGTGATATACACATGTTTGATAAACAATTATTTAAATGAATGATTTAATAAACCACGCCCCTTTTACAACTGAAGAAGTGAATAGGGGAGGGGCTACAGCTCCGACTGGTGGTAGAAA